>JANRFK010003679.1:44707517-44744337 GCA_030068395.1 Apalone spinifera | reverse complement strand
TCATCTGCATCCCTTTTCCGGAAAAGGGGGCCTGTGTAGACACAGCCTGTAAGTGCTTGCATAGGCAAAGATCAGGACAGCCAGCTGATGTCACATTTAACTCTGTTCAGAGCACATCTACATAGTGTGATGCTACATTGGTTCTTATTCAATCTTTTGCATTATATAAATAAAAATGTGAGCTCTGCTTTTCTGTATTGGCACAGTACAGAGGTTTGATTTAAACTGGAAAAGGGGAAGAGACCAGGTTATAATCCAATCCAATATTTTAAAAACTGAATACTATTCCAACCTTGGGGACAGGGGAGGGGAGAAGTGGGGAGATGATAATCTGTTACACAGACATCTAGACCTCTCCATATTGGTAAAAGCAGAATTCAGATCTTCTACCCATCAGTCTCCATGCTGAAAAGAGTAGCAATGTCATAGTGCAGACAATCCCTGCATGCCCCATAATGTTGACATTGGTGCAGAGGTGAGGGCCTTCCTTGTTTTCCTTCTCTTGAATATCGGTAAGTCCAAGCAGTGTTCAGATATTAAGGAGTGTTCTCTTTGGAGGATCTTATTTATGTAACAGAAAGGGTACCAACCACAAGGCAAAAACCAAACTCTCATCCCAGCTTCCTATCAGAGAAACTGAATCAGACCCAGCCCAACGCATCCCACTTGTGTCCACTATTAGCTTCCATACAAGGGTTTCACCTAGGAAACTCTCAGCTCAGGGCTCCACCCCGGATATGTCCTGCTACTGCCTGAATGGAGTTCTCTTCAAGAGTGGGATTCATGGAGGCCTGTGAAGGGGAGCGCTTCCCCAGGACAGAGCACTGCGTCTAGAAGGTAAGGCTTCCTGACATTATTTGGGCCCTGCCCATGCTGAGGCCAGGCCTTTCTGGATGTCTACCAACTGCAGGTCTCCCTCTAGAATTTTCCCATCTTCAGGAGCATCTGTTACATGCTCTCTGCCCTGAATGGCTCACCCAAGAGCTTGATATCACCTCTGCTCAGGAGCTTCCACTTTTCTGAAGAATCCCTCCTTTAACTGAGCATAGTTGACCATTATTAGGTCCATGCTTTTGTTTACTAATTAACTCTTAACTGACCACCTGCACAGTCAGTTATCCCCCAGTTAAGCCTTCAGATTGCAGTTAGGGGGGAGACTGGGGTCTTGATTCTCATTAACAGGCCTGTCATAATTTGATAAGCAGTCAGGAGTACTCCTTGCTAGAAACAATGTCAGTCAGATGTTCTTCATGAAGTCCTCAATTAAGAGACAGAGACAGTTAGACTTACCTATTCCATACTGAAGGAATGACAACCATATGTTGTCCCTCACAAGCCTGAGGGAGGAGTTGGATTTAGCTTTGGGGAACACAAAAATAAAAAGTCTTGCAAAAACAAAACTTAACATGTGGCCACCTCAACCTCTCTTTAAACAAAATCAATGGGTTTTCCATTGTGTCTTTGCAGCTCAGGAGTCCTAGGTTTGGCAGACCACATATGGCTTAGATATCCCAAAGGATGGGGGCCTGGACTGAAGACCTGCCGCTAACTTCAGAAAGTTATACACTATGAACTGGTGGCAGCAGTATCCCAACTGACCTTGTCCACTACTGTGAGACATTAGGTGATAAATAATTTCTCCATTGATCTGGATTGGGATCATTTAGATCTTACAAAACAGGAAATCAGTGCAGAGTTTTGAAGACCCGTGGGAAGTAGAGAGACAGATTGATTTTGCACCAAAAAAAAAAAAATGTCTGGGTGGTCTTCAAGTGAGCTCCAAAGTAGAATTCATTACAGTACTTACAATAATAAAGCTGACTGAAGAATTATAATGGTCCTTTTGTTCAATGCCAAGAAGTCTCCTTGTGCTTTTAACAATTCATCTAAAATATGTTTAAAATGCAAAGCCTAACTATTACAAAAAACATAGATTTCTGTTTTTGTTGGCAAAAAATGTTAATTTAATAAAATGATGCCAAATCTCCAAAGTGTGGCAGTTCTCTAGCTTACTAATTTTATAGATGCATACCACAGACTTCAGCTAAAGGGATCCTGTCATCCCAAGTGTTTGCTATTATCTCAACATCTTGTAGATGGCCTGAAATAGGATAAAATCCCTCCTATTTCTCACAGGCAAAAGAGAGTCATCATTAGCTCAGGTGATAGAAACCTGTGATTTTTAGAACTGTGAGTTTTGCTCTCATGCTACTTGTACAATACGAAGTTAGACAAGTGTGTACAATATGCAGTTAGACAAGAGTGTGTGAATATATATTTCTGATTTTCATATCTGAAATTAGCACCACTGGATCCAACAGAAACAACTGTGGATCACAGCTGACTGAAGTACAATAACAAGCATTTAACTCTTTTATAAATATGTTACCAATGCAGAGGTGTTTGAATGCAACTGTTTGGGAAATAGTATTTACATAAATTTATACCAGGAATAATTCTGACATTCACAACCAGACTCTCTTTATTTTCTTCTTTCAAAGTCAATTTGATGTTTGGAAAAGATGCTGGTACTGCAAACCAAAGTTGTCTATTTTTCTTCTAAATGAAGTGAGCAATAGCAGTGCAAACTTCCCCAATGTACATTGGCATCTTTCCAGAAGTGAGAAACTAGGTCAGTATCCATGCCCATTCAGAATCATGGGTTTCTCAGCTGGGACTGCTAAAAAAAGGTATCAATGAGTGCCAATTGTAATGTTAACTTTTATGATGTGCACTAAACTTGGACTGAGACCAACAATCTACTTCACAAAGGTAACCTAGCAGCCGCTAGATAGTCAACTTTTCAATTGTTATCAAACAGAGCTGGAGTCATGCCACTTTACCTAGAGGTGAAAGACTCTGTATCCCACTGGCAGGCTCCTAATTAAACCATTCTCCAAATTTCGCTTTTCTGACTTCAACAGAACACATCATGAAGGCTCGCTAATTTTACTTGAAAAGATTTTTTTTCAATGATCCTTATCTGATTCATATTTCTTTTCTGGTCTTGATATCTTATGAACCGTGACATTTAATAAACTGTAGAATGAATTCATTTAAGTATGCAAGACAAGTCCCACACCTTAATAACATCATTGTAAAGATGATCCTCCCTAAGTAACAAGTATTAGAATCCATATAATAAAATATAAAGAAATTCTCCGCTTTTTGTTGATCTGCGAAGTCCTGGGAAAAAAAGACTAGGGATCCCGTTCAGGATGCAGAAGTGGAAATCCTGTGACAGGAAAAAATGGAGTTAAATCTGTACATTGAACAACATCTAGCTTAAACACAAAGACTGTGTCTATACTGGTGCGATCTTGCGCCAGAGCTATGCAAATGAGGCTCAGCGTGGAATATCGCCAAGCCTCATTTGCATAGCTCTGGCGCAAGATCGCGCCAGTATAGACACAGCCAGACTGTATTTGCCAAAAGCTTCTTCCATAGCCAGATTCATGCATAGAAGAGGAATGGTCAGGATCATGTTGCCGTGGACAGGAACAGAGATCTGTCACTACTGAAAGGTTGCATTACAGATTTTCAAAAATGGAAGATTCAGGCTGTATTCATATAAGATTTTCAGTAACTCTTTTTTTCCTAAGAACCTAAGAATTGTCATCCCAGGTAAGATCAGTGACCGGTCTAGTCTGTCTAATGCCATAACTATGAGTAGAACCTGATCTAAAAAAAAAAAGATGAAACTGCCATATTTCAGTAAGCCAGTGTATTTAGCACTAGGAACAGAGAAAGGTTTCTCACTCCCACCTTACAAACTGAAGCATGAGGTTTGATTACCCCACTGACCATTATCTTAGCTTGCCGAGCTACATATTTTAATAATAGTCATAAAATTACCCAGTCCTTTTATTAAATCCAGCCACAGCATTTGTCTCAATGACCCCCTGTGGTAGTGAAATCCACTGACTGAACATGCGTTGTGTAAAGAAGGATTTCATTTTATTCGTTCAAAGTATTGGCCTTTAATTTAATCATGTGTCCCCTTGCTCTTGTATTGTACAACTAGTTGTTTTCTGGTCGATCTTTTTTGTAAGTTGGAAATCTCAAGTTCATTTACTTATATTTGCTAATACGGTCATTTAAAATGGTTAAAAGTGGCAAAGGCACTGCATATCTTCAGTAAAATTGATACAAATATTTTATTGAAATAATTAACTAACAATGTTCAGTACAAGCTTGTATTTAGGAACATTAGACTAGAGCAACTGAATGGGTATGATATTTGAAACAGATCCAAGCCAAATTCATAAACAAAACAAAACCATGTCAAGCTATGCACTGTATAATAACACATCACTCACACTGTTTGTTATATATATATATATGCAGACATGATGTTAGATGCAGTTACTACAAAAGTTAGATGCCTATTTGGAAGTTTTCACTTCTGTGAGCTCATGATACTTTCTGTAGAACAGAAACCATAAATCATATTGTACTGGTCTGAAAGCCATGTACCTCCAGATAACTAGCATTTGTCATTAGATGGTTTACAACAGAGGATTAGCCAAAATACAGAGGGAGAGGAAGCGCAGACTGTTTATATTGAGTATTTTGGTGTATGACCCAAATAAATTACTGGAGATATAGGTATGATTTTTCTTAAAGGTAATAGAGCAAACAGAATAGAGGGAAATATTCCACAGAATCTTTCTGAAAATACAGAAAATAGTCTAATGAAACTGAATGTTTTAAATCTATTGATTATGTACTGCAGATAAAAATTAGAAACATCAAATTATTAAATGTTTTGAGTATTGCTTTAAGCAATTGAAGGAGACACAGATGGTATTGTACATATTTAGAACTATCTTTTTTTGTAGACTAGATAAATATTCAGGATTGTAACTCTAACACTCTTCATGCTTACCATACACAGCATGAGCTATTTCCCAGTCCTTTTTCATATGGGACAGGTTTTAAATAAAATAGAAATTCCTCTTGCTTCTTACAGATTGGAGTTGATTAAATATTCCACTGATAAAGGGTAAGCAAATGTCAGATTCAATATAATAAAAAGAAAAATGAGAGTTCATACAAGCAGCAAAGCAAACAATCCATTTTCATACTTTATTAGAAACATTTATTGCTATAATGACTGCATTACACTAAGCAAGCAGGTGGAAAGGTGCTCTGTGCAAGATATTCTCAAATATCTTTATTTTGAGGATTTTATATCTCTAATATTTAGACAGATGTTTTATTCCCTATAATATAGTCAAGGTATGAAATGCTGTAATTTCAGTTACTACATAAGGATCAAAATTGTACTCGAAGATCATGGCCCGTCATTGTGATTTTAACAATAATGGTAGACCATTAAATTCGCAATTTTTCTGCTTTGACTTTATATTCCCAAAGGTGAGTTGCTTTAGAGATAGACAGTAGAGCTTTGTGTGCATGGGCAAGTACTCTGCCCAAATTTGCGGAACACATTGCAAATGCAGTTCTCAATTATTTTACTCCTTCTACAATTTTATAGATACACAAGACTTGTCTAAGGCCTAAACAGAAATTATGATGATGGCCAGTTTTTCCTTCTAAAATCTATACCACTGTTGAACAGCTGTAAAACCGTGGTAATTACAATTAATTGGCTCTGCATTCCAAAAGACAAGTTAAAGTATTTTTAACTCTAATATTTCCCATTTCAGAGCATGTCTCTCTCCATTTACTAAACCAGGAAATAAATTTAGCAAATAATTTAACAAATGATGTCACCGTTCTTTAATTTAATTTTAAAAAGTGAAACCTATGTTAAATACTTAGCATCCAGCCCTCCATTTCTTGTTCAGACAAGCCAAAAAAGTTTCTATTTTTTTCAAAGATAAAAGTTTCTCTTAAAGTCCATCCATGGGCTCTTTGGCTGTGTTTCCAATATGGAACAAATCCATTATCTTTAGGATTTGTCACCCATAATACATAGCAAATACATTTTATTTTTAAGAGTCGTTTAGTTCCTCCAAAAAGATGAAAAGTATATCAATTACTTGGGTTTCAAGTGTTTTTGGTTGTTTGCTATATCTATATGCATAGATACATATCTTTCTGGAAAACTTACTACTGAATCCTCTTATTTCATTAAGTAAGATCATAAATACATTAGTTCCTCTCTAAAAGGCATGTCTACACAGCAGTGTTATTTCGAAATAACTAGAGTCTTACACAGCAAGCCAGTTATTTTGAAAGTAATGGGCTTCTTATTTCAAATTCTGTAACCATCATTTTACGAGTAATAATGCCTATTTTAAAATAGCTATTTTGAAATAGGGCATGTGTAGACAAGTCAGCTGGAATTATTTTATTGAAATAAGTAGCCTCCAGGGCTTCCCACAGGTGCCCTGCTGGTCACTCTGTCCACATTCATCAGAACTCTATAATTCCTCTCCCCCTGCAGCCCTTAAAGCCACAGCCACAGGGGAAAGGGCTTGTGGCACAACACAGGCCCTGACAGCTCTGTGTCACATAGCAGCAGCCATCACAGCTGGCCCTGCTGCCATGAGCGACCCCCATGCTCCGTCCGAGCCCTCCCCAGCTGCAACTGAGCAGGTAGCCACCTCTCAGGACCCTGCCCAGGGATGAAAGAGGCATGCACCTTACTGGTCTGGTGTGGAGATCCTGGACCTCATTGAGGTCTGGAGAGAGGAATCAAACCTCCAGGATCTCCACAACAGACAAAGGAATGCAGATGTCTATTGCCAGATGGCTTATAGCCTGGGCCACAAGGGTCAAGAGCAGGTGTGCATGACAATCAAGGAGCTCAGCCAGGCCTATACCAAGAAGCGCAGCTCATGCTCTGGGGCAGCACAGACCTGCCCTTATTATGACCAGGTCTGCTGCATCCTTTCGGGGGGAGGAGAGAGGGAGGTCAGTCCCTTCCCCCCACCTCCTTGTTATGGACTCTGGGCTGAAGACCTGTCATCTCCCTCCCGGGGGGCAGAGCCAGTGAGGAGGAACCGGACAAGGCCGGCACCATCTCAATGCCTGCCAGCCAGGAGGTCATGCTCCCCCTGGAGCTGGTACCCTCCTCCCAGGATGTCTCCCAGGCTTTGTCTGAAGCAGGGGAACGCCCATCAGGTGAGTACCATTACCCAATAGATCTAAGCCAGCCCTGGCGACCGCATTCAAAGGAGATCACTAGACCCACTTTGGGATCCAGACCCACAGTTTGAGAACCACTGATTTACAACCATGTGACAGTATTGTGTAATTCTGTATAAACAACCAATAATCTGTGTATCAGTTAAGTACAATCAGTACTGTCTACTGCTATAAAGTCATCTTGCCTTGGCTTAAAGAACAGTAATAAAGAACTTTGCCCTGTAATTTCCAGCTGCCCAAATAAGGATACTCATGGACCTGCCAGAAGGTTGTTCCATAGATGAAGGATGGACTCAAGAAGGACTGTTCTGTCACAGCCCTAAAGAGCAGTAAATTAAGTCCATTCGAAAGATCATTACCACTACTGCAACTCCTTTGTGCTGATCCATTAACAGAAAGGAGCCAAAAAGTCAGCAGAGCAGGCCAGTTGGAGCATTCGGGTAATATTCCCTGTGCCCTCTAGTGGCAGAGGGCTGGTAAAGAAAACCCTAAGCCACCTTTGGCACATCAAGGCCATAATTATAGTACTACTGTACTTTGATGATTTCTCAATCACGGAACTGCTCATGGAGGATTGTTGCAAATGATTCAGTTCAGTGCACCATAAGGCTGTTTGGAATTTGGTAACTGAGCAAATACTGATAAATGCATGAGGAAAGATGATAAAGTCATCTTTGGCCCAACTCCTCAGCTGTGACAAACACTGCTTTAACATGACTGAAGAGCCAGCTCTCTAACTCATCACAGTAACTGTGAAAATACTAAGACATAATACCCAAAGTAAAGTTTTACTCTGGAGTCCATAACTCTGTCAAACTAACAGTCATCTCCACCTCCACTCAATCTGAGACAGATCTTACAGGGGACAATAAGGCAACAGAGCTGGTCTAACAATCAATAAGAGTGAAGACTTATGAGACAGAAGAAACAGCATAATAGCATGAGCAGTGAGGTAACTGCAGAAAAAATGTTTTTCCTTATACCTCATAAGGAAAATGCGTAGAAATCCACATAATTTCTACAGATTTTTCATTGTCAGCTGTAAACATATGCCAGTCTCATGTTTATGCTGTAATGTCCCGTGGGGATCTGTTGTATTTCCTGGTTTAAAAAAAAAACTTTTTGAACATGAGATAAATGAGTGTGCATTTAGTTCACACACTCCTCCAAATAACTGTGTTGATTGTTAATGTTTCTCCTTGGGAGTGAAACAGTTAAAGAATAATATTTCTGTGGTTTTCATTAGTTGACTGTGCCTTGACCCCACCCAACTTCTGCCCTTATTCCAGGGCATCAATTGGGCTTTGATTTTTCATTTAATTGTTACTCAGTCAACTCCTCTCCTATCATCTCTGCCAGATATCATATGCCTGATTCTCTCTCACTTTAACTCCATTAAATAAGCAGTCACACTGGTGTGAATGGAAAATCAGATCCATTGTCTTTGAAGTCTAGCAAAAGGGAGGCAGATTACACTGTATACACAAAGAAGAATACCAAGGACTATCAGTTGTCTAAATGTTCCCCAGGAAAGCACACATTAGGAAGCTTTAGGAGCCAGGAAAGGAGACTGGAAATCCTAATGAAGAAAAACAGTGTATTATCACATGTAAATTGTAGTTAATGGTGCATATATCTTTCCTTACTGGTGTTGATTACTACAGATTGAGATAAGTTTAGAGAAGGGATCAAGTTCAAGTATTCAGTATGCTTCCTAATATGTTCAGAAAGCTTGCAAATAAGGGTTCCCGATAAGGTGCATCCCTACATAACCACCCTCCATAGACTGCAGCACAGCAAGGGCTGCTGGTTTGTACAGCCTCACAGTGAGAGTTGGGCTCCAAGCTCCCTTCACTCCCCCAGATGCAGACTCCGGGCACAGGATTTTTTTCAACCTTCATCAAAATGATAGAATTACAATTTGGAATGAAAGTTTGTATTTTTTCTTATTTTATTAAAACTCAGTCATGTGTTTCTGTCTGATTACAACTATGAATTTGGTTAAAGGGTTGCTATAAAATCACATTATTATGCAATGTTAGCTCAGATCTAAGAGGGTGTTGAGGAGCACCTTGCCCTTCCACTAGTGAGGGTGGCGACAGATCCACAGTGACCTCTTGAAGTCCCTCTCAGGATAACGTGGCCTAACAGCCACAGAGTCTATGCACTGCAACCTGCATTCAGGGCAGTATTGCCTAGTGGTCACAGAGACAATATACAGTAAGGCTTAGGGGCCAGAGTCGATATACAATCCCCAATGTTCAGAATAGCATGGCCTAGTGACCCAAAAGTCAATACAACTCCTCTACATTCAAGGTACTATGGCCTAGTGGCCACAGAGTCAACATACTTCCCCGTCATGGGGTCAGGGTAAAATGGCCCAGTGGCCACAGAGTCAATAGCCAACTTGCGGCCTAATAGCCACAGAGTTCATATACAATAGACAAAGCTCCCCCCATGGGGGTATCTGAGGAGGGGTTAAAGAACCCATGCCCTCTCTCTCCATTAGGTCCCAGCCAAGGGCCCTGTCAGCAGTGGAGCAGTCCACTGCTAGCTCAGCAGGAAATCCCACCACAACACACCGAGCTCCCGGGGAACAATTCCCTGCCCTGGGCTACTTCCTACTCATAGCCTGTGGGCAATCCTCTCTATCTCCTCGCTCTGGTCTGGAAGCTTCTAATGCAGTCCCTCTCAGCCGGGCTGCCACTGTTGGGTCTGGCTGTGCTTCCTCCCCTGGAGCTCCTGCAGCACCTCGTTCCCCGGCAGCAGTCAGCTCTGACTGAGCAGGTCTAACAGATGTATTGGAGCATAAGCTTTCGTGGGCAAAGACCCACTGCGTCAGATGCATGTAGTGGAAATTTCCAGAGGCAGGTATAAATATGCAGGCCAGAATAAAGCTAGAGATAACGAGGTTAATTCAGTCAGGGAGGGTGAGGCCCACTTCTAGCAGTTGATCTGGAGGTGTGAACACCAAGAGAGGAGAAACTGTTTTTGTAGTTGGCTAGCCATTCACAGTCTTTGTTTAATCCTAAACTGATGGTGTCAAATTTGCAGATGAACTGTAGCTCATCAGTTTCTCTTTGAAGTCTGGTCTTGAAGTTTTTTTGCTGCAGGTTGGCTACTTTTAAATCTGTTAATGTGTGTCCAGGGAGATTGAAGTGTGCAGGTTTTTGTATATTGCCATTCCTAATATCTGATTTGTGTCCGTTTATTCTCTTATGTAGGGACTGTCCAGAGTACTTTGGTATATAGCAGAGGGACATTGCTGGCACATGATGGCGTATATTACATTGGTAGATGTGCAGGTGAATGAACCAGTGATGGTGCAGCTGATCTGGTTAGGTCCTGTGATGGTGTTGCTGGTGTAGATATGTGGGCAGAGTTGGCACTGAGGTTTGTTGCATGGATTGGTTCCTGAGTTAGAGTTACTGTGGTGCAGTGTATAGTTGCTGGTGAGAATTTGCTTCAGGTTGGTGGGTTGTCTGTGGGCGAGGACTGGCCTGCCTCCCAAGGCCTGTGAAAGTGAGGGTTCATTGTCCAGGATGGGTTATTGAAATGGAGGTATTTATGCATACACAACCAGTGTTTCAGAGTGTTATTTGTCCTCCATCAGTATCTGATCCACAGTCGGTAAAAGCCTACTGCTACTAACTATAGTTAGTAATTACTCCTTTAGCTCAAGAGAGCAAGGTCTGTGCTGCAGTGCTGAAGATCCAGAATTCAAACTTTATTGAAGACAATTGATTAGGGGTTGTTATAGTTGCACATAATAGATCTTTTTTTTTCCTTTAAAAATTAGGTTATTATATACAAAAACAACATAAACAGAATGTTAAGGTTGTAAAGTCAAATGCCAGGAGAAAGTTAATTCTTTTACCTTCTAATTTTTGAGGGCTTGATTTTACAAGCTTAATGCCATTATATTTTGTGTGTGTAATACTTCTAATGGTCTGTGTCAGCTTGAAGACAAAAAATGTCTTGGTAAATGACCTCTGAACAAATCCACTGAGATTTTGAATCACAATCTGTTTCAAGCAGTGTCATTATCCCTTACCATGCCAATGGTGCCACATTGGGAAAAATTATCTTCAGTGTGGCAGATTCTTCTTACATTGATCCAGGAACTGAGCCACTTGTCCCATCTTCTACACAAGCGTCAGTAAATAATACATGAAGATATACCTATCTCATAGAACTAGAAGGGACCTTGACAGGTCATCGAGTCCAGTCCCCTGCCCTCACAGCAAGTACCATCCCTGACAGATTTGCCCCAGAACCCTAAATGACCCCCCTCAAGGATTGAACTTACCAGGCCAATGCTCTAATCACTGAGCTATCCCTCCCCCCTATAAAGTGAAGGAGGCTGCATCCCTGGGGACACTGATGTTGAAATGTCACTTAGAGGGAAAACACATGCTCCAGTGAAAACAGAAGAGAGAAGCTAATGAGTGTGGGTGGCCAAAAGATTGATGTTATTTGAGTGTTGAAGGTACAGATTCAAAATGGAATCTGTGATTTATTTATTATTTTGGCCCTCTATATTACATCTTCTATCACTGCACACAGATGTATTCTGTAGTAGGAAAGGACAAAACTGGAAAAAATCAGACCTGATCTGTAGTTTCCTGCAACTCAGATGTCAATGGTTAATTTTTTTCACTTCCTGGTTTTGACCAGAACAGTCCCTTCCCCAGGATCTTTGAATCTTAGAACACAAACAATGGACAAAGATAAGTACAAAGATAGAACTGCTCAATAATATTATATTTCAAGCTGACAACATGAATTTCACTGTCTTCCATAAGGTGGAGGACTCTTCATGGCTCTTGAAGAGGTTTTAATATGCTCAATTTTTATTTGAAAACTAGCTCTCCATTCTAGTATCTCAGGAAGGTGATCCAAGACAGCAGGCAGATGATTCAAAATAGCAGGAAGGTGGAACATGCTGCGGACTGTGTGGCTACAACTACACTGTGGTGCTATTTCGGGATACCATGGTATCCCAAAATAGCTATTCTGCATCTTCTGAGCATGCCTATTATTTCGAAATATAATGAGCTTGCTATTCTAATGTCACAGTAAACCTCATTCCGTGAGGAGTAAGGGATGTTTCAGAATAGTGATTTATTTTGAAAATAAGTGCTGTGTAGACTGTGCCAAATTTTGAAATAAGCTATTTCGACAGTGACTCAAAATAAGCTACGCAATTGCAAATCGTTATATTTCCAGTATCCCAAAATAGCGCTATAGTGTACACCTAGCCTATAAGACCTACAGTAAAAGATTTTACCAGACCAGTGGGCCTGCTTCATCTTTAAGGTGATGACACTGTAGCAGAAGACCTAGGTCAGGTTTGGTTGTTAAACCAGAAGACCCTGCAGAGCCTGTGTGAGTGAACACATGTTAACTTTCTCTTTGACTGCCTCTTACAAAGGGTTAGATACTAGCCACAGAGCACATAATGTGTCTCTAATCCAGGACTTCCAGGTTATGTGCATCCTTCAGACACATCCTTGTCCTTCCCCTTTCCTACCCTCTCTGCACATGCAGATTCCAAAGCCTCCACAAAGCTCCTCTGATGCACACAAGGATAGTGAAGTGATGCGAAGGCAGATGATACCCATGCCCCTGCACATCTGGGTAGGAGACAGAAGATACAGGCATGGAGGGGTTCATGTGCTCATCGAGCTAAAGGATACAATCTGACCTTTGATGACCTGGACCTATAGTTCAATACCCCCCCTTTCGAACATAGCATAATAATTTAAAACACCAAAACACTGACATATAATTAGCAGAAAAAATGCAGTCTTGCTTCTGTAAGGCTGTGATAAAATTAGCCTTTTATGGATTTCAAAAAGAAAGAAAGACTAAAGTGTTTTATAGTGTCGTTAAAAAAAAATCATTGAATGATTCCCTCATGATGAACATTTCCTAAAGTCAGAAGCAGGGTGGATGACACAGAAATCATAAATCCAATAGGTAAGTGTTAAAAATCACTTTAGTCTGCCAACTTACTAGACATTCAATAATACAGCATGGTAGAATTTATATGCGTGTGTAATATATGTGTGAAATTATAAATATATGTAAGTGCCTATATACTGATTCTCAACTGTGTGTAGTCGAGTGTAAAAGAACCATTCCAATTTGGTAGCAGTATACATCCACTTGGTAAAGGTGTCATTGACTGAACACCGTGCCAAGCAATAAAATGGAGCAGGAGGATGTGGGTGGAAACTTATGGCCTGATCCCGTGCACACTAAAATCAGTGGCAAAATTGCCACAGACTTCAACGCAGATTAATTAAGTCCTTGTCAAGAGGGAACAGAGCCAATGGTGAGCTTCCAAGTTTAACTTTATATATTCCATCAAAAATCCTCTCTCAACATTCAGGAACTGTCAGAGGCAGGCAGGGAAAAAGAAGATATTAGAGATGGACCCAAACTAACTGAAAGCCAAAATCCAACATGCAACAAACTTTGGAGAGAGGGTTTGAGATGCAGACTGAGGGACCAAGTATTACTGCAGTTCCTCCATCTCCTATGCAAGGAAACTTCTCCATGCCAGTGCCCTCTCCTCTCAAAACATAAGCCACCTAAAAAATTGGGGCAAAAAGAATGAAAGGAGACAGGGCCAAGACAGAGCAGGCTGGTGAAACAGGGGAGAACAATGTGCATGCTTTTAAGAATGTAAGAATGGCCATACTGGGTCAGACCAAGGGTACATCTAGCCTACTTTACAATCTTCCAACAACGTCACATACTTTACGGGGAGTGAACACAAGAGGGCAATTTAGTGAGTGATCCATTCCTTGTCATTCAGCCCCAGCCTCTGGCAGTCGGAAGTAAGGGACAATACAGTAGGGAGTTCCAGAAGGTATCCTTTTCCCTGTGCCCAATGTCTCACTCAGAGGGAGTGGTGCAGCTCTAAGCCACCTCCAGTTCAATCCTACACCTTAATAACATAATCTGTACCATAAGCAGATAAATCAGAACCCCAAAATCAAACGCTCACAGATATACATTTTGCACTTTGGTCTCATTTCTGATGAATAGGTGTAGTTTTGTACAAAAATCCACCACTTGTGCTTCATGCAACATACATACATGGGAGATTGTATATTGTTCAGCAGCTAGATAATGCTAATCTCATTCAAACATTCTTCAAGCCCTCTCCATGCTCACTATAAGCACAAAGGGTGTAGAGTTCATTACTACCCCATGGGGACATGTCTATACTAGGAAATTATTTTTTAAAAATCTAAATTTGAAATAATAGAATCAAAATAGCATGTCCCCACAATGGGAGACCCTCGAAATTAGTCCGAGGCAGGCTCCATTATTGTGGACTGACTACCTTGACTTAGAGCCACAGGAAGAATTTGGGGAGTAATTACTTTGAATTTCAAAATTATTTCAAAATAGCAGCATCAGTGTCCACAGTAATGCTATTTCAAAATTAGTATTTCAAAATAATCGTTATTTGCCAAGGAAAGCAGAAGTACAGATTTCAAAGTAACCGTTCCACTATTTCAAAATAATGGGCTTGTTAGTGTGGACACTCTGGTTATTATTTCAAAATAAGGGGGGTTGTTTCAAAATAACTCCTTAGTGTCGACCAGGGCTGGGGGATTAGGAGGTTCCACTCTGGGTAGGAAGCTGGCTTGGAATGGCCTGATTTTCCTCTATGTAGCTGAGGAGGAAAAAGCAGCCCCATTTTGGAACTGAGAGCATCCTCTATCCTGCATAGTCCAAGAAGCTCTCCTATACAGCAATTGTAGGCTTAATAGGAACCTGAGTGGCTAAAGCACAGGATTCCTTTATGTTCCCGCCTTTCATTTTACTTCATTTTACTTCACCATCCCATTTAACATTGTAAATTAACTCGCCTGTTTACCTCATATAGTGGGACGTCTGAGAGGTACGAAATGACAAAATACAGGTCTGTTTTCTACTCAAGTTCTTTCTCTATATACTCCTCTATGTCTAACTCTGCTTCCAACTCCATCAACATATCCAACAGAGCCTCGGGCAAAGCTGGAAAAAACACCCAGCGCATTCAATTTACAAACAGAAATAAACATCTTTTCAGCAGGTTCTACATAATCACTAAACAAAACCAGGAGAAAAAAAACAAATTTTTGATGTAGTTTCTGTACTGCTGTGACCCTGTATTTTCTTGAGGAAATAACACTATTACCTAAAGATGTCTAGCACTGGGATCTCAAACAGCATCACAATTTCCTTTCTTGTTTACTAAAAAGCTAATATTTTGGCTTTTGTGTCACACCTAAGCATATTGCTTTGATATGTTTGTGCACAGAGAGCTGTATTCTATTCCCCTGTTCTACAGGGACAGCACAGCTGCTCTCTCTAAGGATCATACCTGAGCCATGCATTGAGAAGAAAGCCATTTCACGGTGCCAGGTATTCTCAGCTCAAATGATACCGGGACTGGCAGAGACTGAGAACTTTGTGGAACAGCAGCAGAGTGGGTGAAAATGAATCAGATATGAAAATGTCTGAAGCAATAAATTAACACACAGCAGGGGGGTGATAGCTTAATCCTGTCTAGTCCAAACAGTACCTGACACCCATTATTGTTATAGGAGGTGGTACACTGTAATGGTACTGGAGCGAAAATGATCATTCCCAAATGATTTGAAGCACTGCAATAGGTATGTAATGTGATTCTGTGAAGGCACATACAAGGGATTTTATAGTATTTGTATGCAGGTTAACCTACCAATATACTTCTCCGTCGTGCTGGATCTCTTTTGTTTTAGTTAACCTAAAGAGAAGGTATTTAAAATATAATTAGAATTTGTAAAATAATGCTTTTTACTGTTTGGTCTTGCCATTCTTCTAAAACCTCAAATTATATACATACTATTCACATAAGAGAGAAGAGTCCTCTTTTGTCTAGCTTCATTTCTTTTAAAGAATGTTTGTGAACAAACATTAGACCATTAAAATATTTTATATATATTAATTAATTTATATAAAACATGAAAAAGTATAACAGTATTTATCTTCACAATTATTTGACAATAACAGAGCAACTGCAATGGCTATTAAATGAATACATTTTTAAAAATCTATTTTAAAACTTTCAGTATAAATGACAAATATCTCAGAAGTTTTTGTTCTAGGAAAATAATATCAGCCTGTTATTTGGCATTGATGGCAGGTGAACAAAAATGTGTTATATCCAAGAACTTTCTTGCAAAATTAATATCTTTAAATATATTTGATTTGGTGTTTTTCTCTAATACTGGGCCAAAAGGCTGCATTCAGCTATACATTCATGTAAATTCAGAAGGGTAGACATGTTAGTCTGTAACTAAACAATGGTCCTGTAGCATCTTGGGCTACGTCTATACTGTAGCCTTCTTGCAGAAAAGCATATGCAAATGAAGTGTGGTGTGGCATATCACTGCGCTTCATTTGCATAAGTAATGAGCAGCCGTTTTTGCGCAAAAGCTTCTTGCACAAAAATGGCTGCTCATTACTTATGCAAATTAAGTGCGGTGATATTCCATACCGTGCTTCATTTGCATATGCTTTTCTGCAAGTAAGCTACAGTATAGACATAGCCTTAGAGACTACCAAAAATATATAGATTATATCATGAGATTTCAGAAGTGCATTGTGCCTACGAAAACTCACGATACTAGCTATATATTTTCTGATTAGTCTCTAAAGGGCTTACAGGACCATTGTTGTTTTTTAATTTTTTTCATGTAAACTCAAAATAACTTCACTGACTTCAGCAGCTTCTAGAATGCTCTATATACTGATTTTTCAGCAGCATCTTATGTGGTGGCTGCACAAGCCAGGGGAGCACTTAGCCATATTCACCAACTTTTCCTCTGTGGGTTCTATGGTGAGCACAGGAGCCAAGGATTCTGGTTCCAAAATCTAAGCATAATTTCATGCACATTAGGACTGGTTCTTGCTAGCATAGTTCTTCAGTAACTTTTCAGAGACTGGGTTGCCTTTCCTGAAGTACAAACAGCAGCATTTGGATACAAAGAATAAAATACCTCCTGACCCCATTCAGTGTTAGGGTTTCAAGCCATTACAGCAGAATGTGAATGATCTATGATAAAAACATATTCTGTCTGCCTAAATATTTGCTAACACAGAGGAAAACCAGATAAATTCATTTAGTCCTGGCCTTAATATAGTTGAGAAGAGTATGAGGAGGTTTTCTTCTTCCCCATAGACCAATGGCTGGGGCACTCAGAGCTAATACATTGGGATTGAATGGTCTTTAAAATGGCGAGGTGAAGATCAGGTGGGGGAACAGCTCCTCAGTTCTACCACCATTTTATGGAGTCAGCTGGGGTTATTGAGAGGAGTAGGTGGCCACAAAGAGATGGTACCGTATGTGGCTTCCCCCTGTATGTAGGCAAGCAGGGGAAGAACTGTGGAACAAAAGCACAGTT
Source organism: Apalone spinifera (assembly GCA_030068395.1). Lineage (NCBI taxonomy): Eukaryota > Metazoa > Chordata > Testudines > Trionychidae > Apalone > Apalone spinifera. Next base: position 44,726,764 of record JANRFK010003679.1, on the reverse strand, counting down.
GATCCTTTCATGAGGTACAGTTTTGACCATCTCCAGAAGACTACTTTGATGATATTTTAACTATCTCCTAAACATGATGGGTTTGATTCTCCAGTACTTGCAACTGGTGTGAAATGATTCACACCCATGAAAAGTAATAGCAGGGTACAAATCATACGGATATAGTAGTTTTTATGTACTCACCACAACATCATCGTCCATCTCTATCATATGTGAAGTAGTAATAATGACATATATTTCACATATAGTACCTTCATTTCCAAGAGTTTGTCTTTCTTCATCAACATCAAACTTCATGAATTAACTAGCCTGTGGCAAAACTCATGCATGGAAATACAATATAACCTCTTGGATATTAACCAGCAATGCTTATCTTATATCATAATTAGAGAGATTTTTCTAATTAATTGAGATTTGTTTCCTTAATTTTTTTCGGGCAGTTTGGGATGTAGGTTTTTTGTCATTTTGCTGGGAAAATCATGATGTATATGCTGTATAAAAGTGCCAAAATAAGAAATGTTAGACTGTAATGGGTATGGTAGTTAATCTTTTTTGTAATCCTGACTTCATATTTCCATTGAATTGTTCCTCTTGAGCTGTTCAGACAGTTGAAATATTTGAGCATAGTTGCACATGCTATGCTGATGCTAACAGCCTAAAGTTAGTAAACTTAAGCACACACAGAGTACAAAGCATGCCGCTGGCACTCCTCAGGCTGCAAAATATTACAGAGCACCTTATATAGTGCTTGCTTTCAAAAAATCCTTTGCACTTTGTTTACTATATATTCCAATAGTGTAATATTAAACAAAAACAGTGTGTCCTGTGCCAGAATGATTGATTACTACACCGTGGCAAGGTCACCTCCTAGGAACAGGCTGAGTGCAGTAAGGGCTGTCTGACTCATACAGTTAACACTATATCCGCATTGTATGAATGTCACCAGCAATCCAGTGATTTATTGCTTGGAAGGCGCTGTTCAATTTTTTCTGCCTGACCAAATTGCACATTTTCTAGAAAAAGAAGCAAAAATATTTCAGCACATGGATTATCCCAAGTCCTCATTTCTCCCACTAGGTTCAGTGAGTCCTTTCAAAGATGCTGATCATCAAAACCACATATTTTCACTTTCTTTTCCACCTCCACTACCCCTCCGCTGCCAGATATTTGGCAAAAATGATTATTACACTAATGAAAAAGGTGCAGCAGGAGATTTTTAATCAGATTTTGGTAACATCTGTGGGCCAGGAGTAAGGGCAGCTGTATGTTCTGTTTCTTAATTTTAGCAAGATTTACTCTGGATATAAAATGTTAGCCTCAGGGAAAATTTAACCAGATTAAAAAAAAAAGAAATGATAGTGTTCCAGAAACTACCTAACTATAACTGTTTGAGAACACTGACTGAGATTAATTCTCCTTGCTTCTGAGATATTTTTACTTCCTGACAAAAATGTAATTGTAGACTGAGAGAAATTATTTTTTTTAAAGTATTAACATTCCAACAATTCTGGACAAATCTATCCCTGTTGTATCTGAACAGAAATCAGATCAGATGCATTAGGCACGAACATAGCCCATTAGTTTTAGAATATATACCATAAGTGTATCTTTTTAGATACAAGTACAGGATAGGGATATGGATGCAGTTTAGGACCTAAATTGCAGAGGGGCTGTTCCTCCAGAACCCCATTATTCAAAAGGGCAGGGGGCTCTGGTGACTAGAACCCTAGGTTCTTTAAATTGTCATCAGAGCACCACACAGCACATTTTAGGTAGCGCTGAGGGCTGCAGGAGACAGCATGGTGCACTCCGCACAGCACTGAGGGCTGACTGACCCAAGCCCCTCCCTTTCTGATAGAGACCTCATCACTTCATTGCAGACTTCATTGGGTTTACGATGCAGTGCAGACATGATTATGGCCAGATTTCAAAGCTGTTTAGATATCTACAGATTCAGAGAGGTATCTAGTGAGATTTTCAAAAGTACCAAAGTCCCTAACTCCCATTTGCAAATCCCACTAAGCATGTAGCTGTAGAGCTCCATGAAATGGTTTTGACTTTACAAATTCTCATGTTTTAGGGGAAAAAAAGGTAATTTAATTTGATGTATTTTATCCACAGGCAGTGGCGGGCATGGAACAAGACCTTGGGAGTGCAGGGAGTGAAAGATCCTGGGAAGGAAAGTCCCTAGGGGCAAGTGTCAGGTCCTGCTGTCTGGATTGCAGACCAAGTTCACTCCACATTCACCCTGCAGCAGCAGCAGCAGCTCCTGTCCCACAGGGCTGGGCTCAGCTCTGGGCATTGCAGAGTTGCAACACCACTCAGGAATGTCCCAATCAACCCTCCATCATCATGACGATGGGGTGGGTGGGCCAAATTTGAGTAAGTTGCAGCAACCTAGGAAATGGGATCACAATGCCATTCACTCAAAGTAGACCCCACCACTCCTCTGTCATGAGAGGTTTGGCTGAGCTAACCATGAGTGATGCTGTAACCCCATACACCAGGTTGCACTGCCACAGTGGGGAGCTGGGCCCAGGCCTGCAGGACAAGAGCCAGAGTAACTGCTGCTGCAGGGTGAGGTTTCCATTTTATTTTGTGTTATTTCACACTTGTGTAAAACAGGGATCTCTATGCATCCACATCTTTAGGAACTTTAAAAATCTGGCCTTAGCTTCAGTTTCCCTTCTCACTTTTTCTCAGCCTTGTATGTTTAGGCCCCAATATTACTTAAAAAAAAAAAAAAAAAAAGATAAACGGACAATATTGCATGTGGGATTAATATGACTCTTTATGCCAGTGTCCAATAAAAAAAATTGCTAGTTAGTGTATCCTAGCAACTGCCACAGAAGATGATATTTGACACTGCATCTAGTGAACTGTGTGTGAAACCACCACTGAAATATCAGATTGGGGCATTTGAACCCATTACAATTAAACAATTACTGTTCTTCTGTTATGACAGTAATTGTACCTTTTGAGCCAGCCACTACAGTTTCAGTGGATGTGCATGAGAAATTCACATTATCTATCATTCTTTTACAGAAATTCATTTTTAAAAAATCCCGTGTGTCTAAATATTATTAAATCTTTAATTAGTTCAAAATCCATAGTTTAGGACTGACAGTGGGGACTATCTTGTGACACACTCTGAAATCTCAACAATGTCTTCAGGTTCTTAGCTCCTGGACTACCTACCATTTACCCCAATTATTTTCCCATGCTCCTGTTTATGTCTGTGTGCTCCTTTGGTAATTTAAATGCGGATGGGAAAAAAACACACGAGTAGCTACATGTGATGACCATCACTTTATGGCATAAGTATATAATCACACAGCAGTGAGACAAATCACTTTTGCTCTTGAATCCCAGATGCCTCATTTCTACAATGAGTCCATTCTTTATTGACCCAGCTAATTTTAATACCATGTAAGTAGAAGTTCTTTGAATGGAACATAACAATGTATAACATCTGTTTAACAAAGCTCAAGAATTTTCAACTCATGCGGGTCCTGAAAACTCAACCTACTTAGCAGTAGGAGGAAGCAAGAAAATGTGTGAGACTGGAAAGAAAGAAAGAAAGAAAGAAAGAAAGAAAGAAAGAAAGAAAGAAAGAAAGAAAGAAAGAAAGAAAGAAAGAAAGAAAGAAAGAAAGAAAGAAAGAAAGAAAAAGGGAGATTAACAGGACTTTATGAATTTATCTTTTTTTTTTTAATTGAAGGATGTCAATACCAAGTGACTGAGCACATGATACATCACTGCTTTTGAGTGGTGGTCAGTACTGGTATGTGATGTCAAAAGTTGGCAGCCTCTACAAATGCTTGTCCTGGGAAAGGTATATTTTGTCACTGTTGACATGCAAAATTCTATAGCTGTTCCATTAGTGCAAACAAGAGACTATTATAATACCTCTTGTTTTAATTGATATCTGAAATTGTTTCATAACTAATGATGACTAATATTAATATCTAGGTATACAGATAAAAGCTAATGCAAAACTATATTGCAGTACACTGTCCTTTGGGAACTGATTGTGCCATTAGGCCAAGGCATAGTCCGGACTAGAGGCTGATATACCCTGGGAGTTGCTCTAAGAGACACAGTGTCTCTGAACTCCCTAGAGTGCAGTGGTAGCTCTTCTGTTGTACCATCCCTCAGGAGGGTTTAATGTTTTGGCCCCTCCTTGGCTAGCTACATGAGTGCAGAGTTGGGTTTGGAGTCATGTTCCCAACACTTCCCCAAGGATCTGTTTGTTATAGGACGATGTTCTTAGATACAGAATTGCACAGGGACTGCAACTGGGGCTAATATCTTTGCAATGGGAGAAAACATAGATATCTCCTCTGCATGCTTTACCTAGGAAACAGACACATTATGGCTCTTTGGTTTTTAAGTAAAAGAAAAATGGAACAAATTATCAATGCATATATACCTTGAAAACACCCAGATAATGTTTATTGTCTATTAGCAGCATGTTGTTAACTCAGAAACATACCTGGTTGTGTAGCTAATACCAAACTTTATATATTCTACTTATCACTAAATAATTGTTTGATTAACACACTGATTTTTGAGTCATCTGTACACTTTATGAAAAGTTATGCTGTTTTAATTGCTGGGCTTATGTCATGCAGTGCAATTTTAATGTAATGAAACATTAAACTGGACCTTGTGCTTGATGTAAAATAAAATTATTCATTGAATATTAGACCACTAGGCCACCTACTGTTCTTTTACAAATGGTTGAACTATCACGGGGTTACAGAACTTAACATGTAAATTGCAGAAGAACTTATCATTCTGTTGCAAATCCCAACAGACTGTCATTTAAGTCAAATATATGAGTGGATTTTTGCCTCTGTACCATAGTAATGCAGAGAAAATGGCCAAAATCTGAATATATCGGAAGTAATTATTGACCCAATAATAATGCATTTTAGTTATTTAATCAAGAGCCTTATTAATGTCAAGTTCCTATTATAAAAATGAAGTTTTAAACATTGGCATTTAATTTTAAGGATGACAATTCTTGATCTAGCCCATTAGTGAGATCTCTTGCAAAGCCAAGCATTCTGTGCATTACCAAGAGATCACTGCTCATATTTGAGATCATTACTCCAGAATAAGAGAAGACAGCTTTATCAAATAATCTACCTTAAAGTAGGTTTGGGTTCATTATTAATATTTCTGTGTACATTGAGGTGAATTCCGTTTGATAAAATCTCTCCATGAAACAAATCCACTTCATTCCTTATCCAAAGCCCATGGAAGTCCGTGGGATCTTTTTTGTTTACATCAGTGGGCTTTGGACTGGAACCTTAATGTGACAAATATAAATATTAGAGGACAATGATAAACAACTAAATATTTGCACCACATGCAGTCTTTGTTATACTAATCAGATAGAAAAGGTGAAAGGTGACTGTATCACTCCCTGTAATGATAACAGCACTCCTCTCCTGTCACTCTCTTTTCCTGCAGTTTAAAATGCAGCTGGGTCAGGAGGAGGCAATTTCCATTCTTATAGAATGTCTACTCAGATGACTCAGCTACCCAAGTGTTCTAGCATTCTGTGCTGCTTCGGGTCTCATCCACCACATTTGTGGATTTACATATGATGAGGGTCTGCTGTCTTCCCAGTTGACAATGATCTGTTCAGTTTCTACCTGTTACCCTATCTGTCCCTTTACCAAGATGTCAGGAAATGAATTTTCATTTTCTCCACCACGTATCCATCACGTGGCTGTCACTGGAATTTCCTCTGTCTGAACTACTCCATCCACTTGATTTATGGCTGGTTGATGAGAAGGGGTCACTACTGGTATAACAAACATCTGAACCCCATTTCCTAGACTTTGGCACCTGTCAGAATTAGGATTCTTGATGCAAATATTTATTCCCTGTGGTATAACAATAATTTAAGAAATTATAAAATAGCTTCTCATTGGATCAAAACCTTTGGGAGACTTTTCTAGGTCAATATTCATCAGCAGACCCTGCATGTAAAGGTTAAGTGCACATTTCCTCTGCCAAATAAGAATGAATTTCAAACCTGATTGATCCTAGCCATGGAAACCATAAATACTTTTTCCTAATGGTAGATAGGTTACAAAGACCACTCATTTCAACATCTGATATCGATAGCACTCTGCTTTCCCCTTATTAGTTCCACTCATATTTCACTGGTGAAACTGAAGTGACTAGGAGTCAACAATGTATCTCTAGTATCACTGATCGCCCCTTCCTTCCTTCCTTCCCCTGTGTGATTCTTCAATGGTCCTTGAATCTTTCACCCCTGTCACTACTCTTTCATCATTATCTAAGGTGATCGGTCAGCTCTGTGCCACCACCTGTCTCTTCGATCCCATGCCAACAGCAATAGAGAAAACTGTCATTCCTGAGCTCATTCCATTTATAGTGAGTCTCATTAACACCTCTCTTCCCTCTGGCTATGTGCCACTACAATTTAAGATGAGTGTTGTTACTAAACACACACACAAAAACCTGTGTTAAAATACTGTTAAGGGTCTAATTTAAAACTACAAAAACCAGACAATTCATAGGTAAAGCCCCTCACCACAAATACACACACACCCTCACTGCCCCCCACTTTAATTTAACTCCAGTGTCTAGGTATTCCCACCTGCTGCCAGAGAAAATGGTGAATCTGGCCTCCAGACAAAGACCCAGATAAAAGGAATTATGCAGACTAAGAGAGAGGTGTAGGCAAGTATTTAAGACACAATACTGTTATTCAGGAGATATGTGTTCAGTTCTTAGCTCTCCTGGAATTATTTTGGCTCTGATCCAGCAAATGATTTAAGCTTGCATTTACGTTTCCCTACATGAGCAGTCCCACTGAAGACAATTACTCACTTAAAGTTAATCCTATGTTCGCATATGTTGCTGGATCAGAGCCTTAATCTCTTTGGGCCTCAGTTTCCCATCCACTAGAAAGAGGATAATAACATTTGCTGATGATCCCTCTTTCAGTGAGTTTTAGACTTCCAAATTCCTTAGTCGCTTAGGGCCAGATTTTTAAAGATGTTTAGGAAGAGGTTACTTGAAAAGGCCACCAAAGCGCATGAGCAGGTTATATTCCTAACTCCCATTCCTACAGAAATTAAGGTAACACATTAATTTTCAGAGAAGTCTAAGATTTTGTCTGGATTTATAAAGGCTACTATTTAATTCTCACTGACCAACATTACAGATGTAGTTCAAGATATCCATTTCTTAGAGATATACAGAAGTTTAATTTATAAATAAGTATGAGGCAACTGTTCATTAATGGTATCATTACATGGCTCTGAGAAACAAACACTCAGCTGAAGTCAATGCACTACTAAGTTTGGATCTCTGAGTTTGTCATATAATGTTCCTGAACACACACTGGCTAATTACTGTTATCATTTATTTGCATTATGGTAGTGCCTAGAGCTCTGTTGGGCTTGATACTGTACAAACAATCAACAGAGACACAATTTCTGCCCTAAAGAGTTTGCAAGCTATGTACATGAGAAATTAATGCTTACTTTGCTTAAACTTTCTAATTTCTGCTGTCATAGTGACATGATCCAGGGAGGCAAATATGTGAGCAACCATCACAATGTGTTACAAATATGGAAAGCAAATCCCTAAACTAAAATCAAGAAAAGCCTCCTAATAGTTTCACTATTGCCCTCACATTTTGCCATTTACCTAGTGAGAGGAGTCTCTGGTCCACCATTTAAAACAAATAAATACATAAATACTAGCAAAATTTAAAAAGCCATACCAGGTTTTAAAAAGTCATCTTCATCTGCAGAAAAACTGCAGTTAAAACCAGCTGTTATCACAGTGTATGCCCTGTCTCTAGTGGCATAAAAAATGGAATAATGGTTATCTGGGTTTTTCAATAATGTCAGTAACTTAAAAAAAACAACAACCTCTGTTTCCAGTACTTGTGCCTATTTTCACAGTGGCTTATTCTGTGATATGATAAAATTACAAGACCAAAACCATGATATTAATACTTATGAATCATCACAACTCCTTTATCAATACTAGTTGGCAGAGATCTTCAGTCCTGCTTCAGCCCCTTTATGTCAAGTAAAAGAGCCAGAATACTGTAAAGGGGTTTTAAAAGTCCTGGATTTGTTCAGGGGAAAATTCCCCAGGCTCGGGAATCGGGGAGACAGCAATACAGCTACCTTCTGAGAATTCTGGCACAGGTGGTGGGGCAAGAGACAGGAGGGACAAGGCCGCAGTAAGCAACATTGTGGACATTCAGAGAGGCAATGCTGCCCATAAGGCAGCATATGACGGTTTCTATAACAGACAGGCACCCAGGTTACACTTGAAGACAACATTCACAAATTTTGTATAACACTTTCCCGAGCAGACATTAGAGAACATGGTACCAAATGCATGTTTAGAACCCCATCCTCCAAAGACAATGCAAATGTATGTTTAACTTTACATACTATAAGTAGTCTGTGTAAATCTTTGCAAGGTCTGAGCCTTAAGGAAATTTCAGACCATGCATGTTTGCTTGTGTAATGAAATGGCAGTCTCATCTTGGTTCCTAAAATGGCCCCCAATAGTTTTGTGTGATCAACTGTTTGCAGGAGCAAATGGTCATTCACACATGCAAATCAGCTAACTGATTTGATTACATTATCCAAAAAATAATGTTTGGCACAATTCCAGTGACTAGTTCTGATACTTCTGCTCAAAAGTCCTCCTGGTGTGCTATGAAAACACCATATGAAAATCAAGTAATTTGGCATGTTTATCTATTTTAAATGCTAAGAAGCACCAATGCACATTACAGCCTGCAAATTAAAAAAACAGCATTTTTCATAGAATTGGATTTGAATCAAAACCCGCATTTGACCTCCTCAAATTCTGGAAATGCAGAAGAATCTAAATTCAGATTCAGAGCCAAATTTAGCTACTGGTTCTTATTTCAATAATGAAACCGTTCAAAAGCTCGCACTTGAACGTCACCTATGGTTTTGATAGGCTTATAGCCTTTAAGACTTCCATTCAGCAAGGAGCTCTCCTCATGGGGTCAGGGTTGCCTGCATTGAGCTCCTTTTAGAAGGGGGCTTAAATTAGAAGTACAAGTAGCCGCAAAATACAGAAAAGGTATATTTCTGCTTTTCTGCTATTTATAACAGCCAAAATGTTTGGGCTTTTTAATCCATAAACCATTTACATGTAGGCTGAGATCTTTGTATGCCAAGTCTGAGTCTGGAGTGAATTAATATAGCCAAGTTACACACTGCTGAAAATAGAGCTTTGTAATAGAAACTCCCTTATGCACAAATGACCCTGCTATAGTACTCATCATCTCTGGCTAGGATCATGCTTTGCTTTTTTTCCAAACTAAATTCCCAGTTATCGGTTTTCCTGTTCTAGATCTCATATTTAACCATGTGATGTTATAACAAATAACTCTCTATAATATAGTTCAGTAATATATTACCTATATGCTAGGCTAGAAGAGTCTTATATCACTTCTGCCTACTAAAAGTCAATCAAAAGAATTGTTTCCACAAATAATGAAGTAGGCCCAAATCTGAAAACATTGCTAGATATAGTGCTTACTAACATGAGTATTCCTATTTATATCATTGTTACTTCACTTAAGTCAAATTACTATAGAAAATCTGGCACATAGCTCTTAAAGAATCTTAGAAAAAGGGGGCTGAAGGGACCTCAAGAGGTCACCAGGTATTTGTCTAACCCGTTCTTTAAAACTTCTAATGGTAATTCCACAACCTTTCTTTGAGAAAAATGTTCCAAAAAAATCTTCTCAGCTGAAGAGATTGTATTATTTCTACTAGAGCTGATTGAAATGTTTTGAATAAAAGAGTTTTCTGAGGAAATTCGAACACTGATTTTTATTTTTCCTGAAAAAATGTCCTGCACTTTTCATTAAAAAAAATTAAAAGATTATCAAAATGGCTAAAAAATCTTCTAAATATATTTTTCAAATTTGTTGATGAAAAAATGGTATAAAATCTTTTTTTAGACATGTCTAAGTTGCACTCACCAATGATTCAAGCATTCAGATAAGATGGTGATGATAATAAGTAGCACACCTGAAGACAGTAAATGTTGGATGACTATACCGTAGATTCTCCTAGTACAGAAAGCGTAATGACTGAATTACAAACTCAGCAAGACCTGACATACAAACTTGGACAATAAAACCTGTTTTATTGAGAAAGGCAGATTAGCCAGGACATTGAGGTCATTAGCTGTTTTATAGCATCTTCAGCTAGAACATCCTCCAGAGACAAGCAAGTTTAAGTTCTAGAGCTCCACATTTCTTCTTTTGTGCAGCAGGATTACACTTTCACAAAGTGGTATACCAAATGAAGAACTTTGTAAATGCCTTAAAAACTTGCAAAACGAACATTCTTGAAAATATGGAGAGACTACCCTCTCCTCTCCGCATTTAATAGCACATCCAAGAATGGTGCCGTGGGGTTCTCTATTCACCATTGGGATGCCTCCTCATACCTGCATCTACATAACAGCTCTGCCCAGTCTGGCACCCCCTTCTGTCTCTAACACAATGCAGCTTATGTTATGCTACAGAAGATGCAGCAGTGCTTCGTCTTTATGCCTCAGGATGCTCCCTCTTCATAGTTTGGTCCTCCAGCCTTCCCCTTCTGGATTATCAACACCTTACTCAACTGGCTGACCAGTTATTGTTCCTGGCAGCCCTCTACTTCCCAGTGGCTTGTAGGGGAACTGACCCTGCCCACTACTTTGGTCTCTAGCTCAGGCACTCCTAAATCAACAGTCAAGCTCTGCACAATCCCAAAAATTGTTTCAATATCCCTGAGCCATTTCTTACTCCTCTTTATCAGGCATTTGAGTAAATCCTTCCCTCAGAGCCAGGCTTCTACTCTCCCCCTTGGTTTCTCCCTTTCCCTCTGTAAGTGCAGGGATTGACTTCAAAGTTCCATACTTCAGCCTCCTTCTGCTGCATACTTCCTCACTTTATACTATCCCTCCCCCTGCACATTCATACACTCCTGCTTAGTTCCTCTATCCATGTTTTCTCACAAGCCTAACTCATGATTTATCTGGTTACTTAGTCCCTTTGTAGCCATATTAGCCCTTTCCAAGGTAGTGTGGGGTGTACACCCCATCACTCATGACATATATAAACAATTCAATGCACTGTACAGTTATTGCATTATAATGTACATTTTATGTATGAACTCAAATTCTGACTCATTGAAACTGAGAGTCTAGAAAGGAGAATGAAATCAAATGATGCATACAGAAGAACTCTACCTACACAAAAGACTGCTACGGTCTGATTTTTAGTGACATCTCAACATAGCATTGTTGTTGCATTGTGTATTTAGTGGCATCCTTCTGTCATGTCTGTAATTCTATTTCTGTTCCTGAAGTTTGCTTTCAACATTATTGATCATATAATCTTGCTCTATGACCTGGAACATGTCTGCCAACTGTATTACTTGTGTTACAAGTTTTAAAGTCACAAAGGAAAGTTGCTGGCATGAGTGTCAGAAAAAAGTCATGTCATATTGTTAGTAAAATGCATTAAAGTGCATCAGATTTGGCCATTTGCCAGTCACCACCTATTTACTTTTTCTGGATAAAATAATCTGAAAGTGCTGGCAATAGATTCATTGTTGGCCTTGTGATATCCAATTATCCTTTTCCTTTGAGCCATTCAGTTCTGGCACTGACTTTGTATTTTCAACACAGATCCCCAAATCCATCCCTTTACAACAAGACAATGGCAAATTTAGAATTAGTGATGCCCTCTGCTCAGCTTTATTTTGGGGGCCCCTGAGGATCCAGCCAAGACAAAAGAGCATTCACTCTTCCTGCTTCTCCCACTTTTCATTCTTTTTTCTTTATCCTCCTCCTAGATTACAAGTAATAAGAAGTAAATGAAAATAAAGTGAGGTACCTTGATTGTTTTGGAGTTAACTTTTTTTTCCACAGACCACTTGAAAATTGCTGCGGGTCTTAGTGGACCACTAAATGGTCTTTTCAAATGCTGTTGGTATCATTAGATAACTATTTGTAAAGTGCTTTGGATAAGAGAGCTTTATAAAAAAAACCATAACCTTTCCTCAGTCCACCTGAATAGAGTTCTCAGAGCATGGTTTGAGAACTTCTGATCTAGAAGATGAAAGCTTGTATCTGAAAATATGAAAAATGTGAAAAATAAAATGCATAGCTGATGCATGAATGGAAAAATAAAAGTTAACTCTCTCTAAGGAAACATATTAATTGTTTTAAAAAATTATTCAGATAGCTTTCTTTTTACACTTTTTCTTTACAAAATCTTCAATTATGTCATGATACATACATTTAGTATTTTGTAAAGAGGCACTTTCAATTGTCAATATTGCTGAACTTGTCAAATGTTCCAAAATTTGTAACTGAAGCTAACAGTTGTGCAGCATTCAATAAATTTGTATTAACTTTTTGCAGTGATTTGTTGATGGCAGTAATTATTTGAAGTAAACAGTTCCACAAAATAGTAAAAACAGCAATATCATACTTTTCAAACTTTTCCGCTAAGGATTTTTGCTTCAGTTTTTGCATCTAGTTTTTCAGAATTTGATGTGGCTATGTCTAATAAGGTTCTTTTTATAACAACATAGCTCATTTTCAAAGCCAAAACTGCATCACAAGCAGACCACCTGGTGTGTCAAATTCTTTTGACTGTCAAATGCTTCCCATTTGCTTGGTCCACACACGATTGTAGCATACTCCACCAATGTGTGGAAACTGAAAAAAAAAATACATTTCTTGAATGAAGTTAAAAAAGTGTAGCTCCCTCACAAGATGCAGATGGAGCATTGCAGATTAAATGTAAGGAATGGCTAGAACCTGGTATGAATAAAGCAGAGGGATTTTCATTGTTTAGTCTTGCCTGTAGACCTGAGTATTTTCCTGCCATATTTGCAGTGTTATCAAAGCTCTGCCCACAAGAATTTATGATGTCCAAACCTAAATTTGCCATTATTTCCAAAACCATTGTTTCTAGATATTTAGAACTGTGGGATTTTAATGGGACAAAACAAAGAAATCGCTCTACAACTTCACCGTTGCCTGTCGCATATCTTAAAATTAATGTTAATTGGTCTACATGACTCACATCTGGTGTTGAATCGACTACTATGGAATACTACTTGGCATCCTTTACTTCATCAGTGAATTGGTTTCTGAGCTGCTCTGCCATTATAGTAATGAATTCATTGTAGGTTTGGTCCATTAAGAAGTTGATCTTTCCTGAGCCATACTACTTATAATTTTTCAAATGTTCATTGAGAAAATTGTCAAATTCACCAAGATATTCAAGGCCGTGGTACAAAAAAATTTTCTTTTTGATTTGACCCTGACTACTCATCATGTCCTCTTATAGGAAGTCCCAAAGATGACAACAGTTTCACCACGGCAACATCTCAGCATTTTCCTCCAATTAAAGCACTCCTCAAATTGAGCCAATAACGCAGAATCAATTCTTCTGGATAATTTACATCTTTGAACAAACTTACACATAGCATTAATATGAGTTTTGAAAGTTTCATGACCAGCAATATCTCTTGCAACATTCTCTAATTAAAGTGCCCATCGACAAATGTTTGTTTTCCTTTACTATGGTCAGGGAATAATTTGCAAACATAACAGTAGACTAGCTTTGTGGCTTTCGAAAAAAATCAACCAATTTCTCATTTCTGGGGTCCTAATTTTCTTCATCCTCAGAAAATCGGACTCATGAAGACCTTTAATTTGTTTTCATCCTCCAACCTCACACACTTTTTTTTTTCAAATTTTCCATATTACCTATGTTTTTCTATTTCTTTTATAAGAAATATTCTATCAATATTCAATCCAATGAAACAGATTTTGGCCATCATGCAATGTCTTCAGGGTAGGTTTCTTCCCTTATCTGACAAAATTACCAATATTTTGTAGCTCCATTGCCACTTCAGAGTCCTCCTATTCAACTTTTGCAGTCATCGTAGTATCCTAACAACTCAGCAAGTGATCAGATAATTGAGATGTTTCTTCACCCATACTTTTTGCTGCATGCCTTCTGTTCAATACTTCAAGATTTTTAAAATAAGATGACAAACTATCTTCTTGCTTAGCTTCATCTTTTTGTCTCGCCTTCATTTTTTTGCGTTTTTGACTGACAGTCTTACAGTATCGCTTTATTATTGCTAAAAAACTGACCTTGATTTTTAGGCAGATTAAAAATGTCTGAAAGAACAGGGGTATAGTTATGGGTGGGCCGTGGTATGAACCACCCATTCCACAATTAGGTTTAATACCAGTGGCTCTGGAATGTTTTTAATAGTGGGGTGCTAAAGGCAGCCTCTGTCTCTCGTAGGTGCAGGTACAGTCCTGGGTGCGAGCCACAGCCATAAGAACTAAGGGTTCAGACAGGGCCCCTGACAGAATAGCCAGGACCCTGGGCAAGGTGGAGGGGGCAGGTCTAGGCCCCCAGAATGGCGGGGCCTCAGGTTGAAAGGGTGGAGCTGGGGACCCAGCATAGGAGTAAAGCCACCATGGTGGAGATGGAGGAGAAGACTGACAGAGGAGATACAAAAATCTCCATGGCCACGGAGGACACCTTCAGGCACTCCAATGGCCCTGGACTGGAGAAGCAGGCATAAACCAACATGTGCTCTGCTTGAAGGTGAGGGGGGCACATTTCCATCAGCCACCTCATGAGCAGCTCCCTGTCCATAGGGAGCAGCCACTCACCAGGTGGCAGCGAACAGCAACACAATGTTACGGGGTGGAGGACTTTGGGGGGAGAGGGAGCAACACAGCCACGCAGCCAGCTGCTGGAGAGAAGTAGCACTTTCCCACTTCAACGGTTTTACTGATGGCTGTGCAGCTTGCAGGTTCTACAACCCCCGCCTGTCTCCCTGCCCCTGCTATGGGCAGCTGTGGCCGCTGCACTTGCTCCCCATCTGGTGGGCAGCTGCCACTCACCAGGTGGCAGCCAGCAGCATGAACACAGACTGGAAGATTTCAGAGGAGCACTGGGTAACCGCACAGCTGACGGCTAGACAGAAGCAGCACTTTCCCATTTCAAAGTGCTGCTTTTCTCCATCCATCTGTGCGGCTGCCCCCCTACTCCTCTGAAGCCTTCCAGCCTGTGTTCACACTGCTCGCCACCTCTTTACGGCTCTCCTGAGACTGCAGCCTGCAGGTGAGACTCCCTGCTCTCCTGCCTCCCCTCACATTCCTCTCTGCAGAGGGACTGGCCCCCTTGCAGAACAGGAGATGTTAGACTCAATGATGGACTGCCCAGCCCTGGTGCCCCATGTTGTTGGGGGGGCATGTGCCTGGGCACAGTATGTTTAATTGTAAATCCACCTCTGCAACAAGAATAGTTTGATGGTGATTTTTTTTCTTATTGTTGTTGTTAGTGGTGACCACTGTATTTAAGGTTGGAGGAAGTAAAGAAGCGGGAATGTAATTTTTCACTTATGCTTAATGGAAGCAACAACAACAACAAAAAAACCATAGCGGTGATTGTCAGTCCTTGAGCTCATCCTGATTATGGGATTAGTTGGCTAGTTGTAAGTGTGAGCAAAATTAGTTCAGCTATTCAACAGTTTACTTCCATAACACCCTCTTTTCATAAAAAGAGTTCCTGTTAAACATCTGTAAAGCCTCACCATTGTAATTTTTCAGATCCTTCCTTAAAACTTTCCTCTGCTACAATGCCTACAAATAATTCTATAGAACATTGCTATACAGCTGGGCTGGGTCTAGACTGGCAAGTTGCCAGCTGTCTACACTGGCCGCTTGAATTTGTGCAAGAGCACTGATTTTGTAATGTACAAAATCAGTGCTTCTTGTGCAAATACAATAACGCTCCCGTTCGGGCAAAAGCCCTCTTGCGCAAATGTATTTGCACAAGAGGGTCAGTGTAGACAGCTAAAAAGTGTTTTGCACAAAAAAGCCCCAATGGCGAAAACGGTGATCGGGGCTTTCTTGCGCAAAACCGCATCTAGATTGGCATGGACGCTTTTCCGCAAAAAGTGCTTTTGCACAAAAGCGTTCGTGCCAATCTAGATGTCTTTTCCGCAAATGCTTTTAACGGAAAAACTTTTCCGGTAAAAGCATTTGAGGAAAATCATGCCAGTCTAGATGTAGCCCTGGTATGCTGCTGCTACTGCTTATCCTGATCAGTATTGTTTCATCATTACCATGTTGCCTACTCAGGGTACGTCTAGACCAGTGTTTCCCAATTTTATTTGGCCATGGAACCCTTTTAAACTCGAAAGAATTTTGTGGAACCCCTAATAACAGTTTTATATATGGAGCAGCGTGTCAGAGCAAGCTGGGAATGTGGGGACTTGGTGGGGGGAAGGGAGTGAGTGAGGAGGATTTGGGTGTGGGGTCTGGGGGATACTTACCTGGCGTGGCACCCTGCTGCAGCAGGGAAAGCCTCCAAGCAGCATGCACTTGTTCCCCCAGCAGGGGGGCGGGAGAGGGAGTTCAGTCCCCACCCCCCATGCAGTAAGGATCTCAGCCCAGATACAGCACCAGGTCAGGTTTCACACTGGCAGGGCGGGGGGATGGGGGTAGAAACCCTGACCTTCCCCACCAGACCAAACTTTGTCACTTCCCCAGCAGGGTGGGGAGAGGCGCGGGGGAGAGAGACCAGCAACACATGGGGGGCAGTGAGCCCAAGCAGACTTGGAGGGGGGACAGCAGAACCCGAGCGTGCCCCAAGGTGAGGGGACAGAGCCCCAGTTGAGTTCCGCACAGCCCCTGCCAAGGCGCAGGCGGCAATTTAAAAATGCCAAAGTCCAGGAGCAGCTACTTGGTGCCTCAGACCCAGCCACCACTCCATTCCCAGCAGCAGCAGCTGCTGTAACAAGCCGCTGCCTGCACACAAGGAGGAGGAGGCTGCATGGCACTGGAGGCCCCATGGGACAGGGGCAGTCCTGCGGGGTGAGGAGGGGTCCGCGAGATGGTGGGGCAGCTGCAGTGGATGGTGGAGCGGCCAGAGAGGCACAATGCCACAGCTCCAATGGGAGCTGCCTATGGGTTCTGCAGGGAGCAAGGAAGTACAATTTTCTTGAGGAACCCTTAGTTTCACGTTGCGGTACCCCAGGGTTCCGTGGAACACCATTTGGGAAACACTGTTCTAGACTCCAAGCTTCTTTCAAAAGAAGCTTTTTCAAAAGATCTCTTCCAAAAAATCTTCTTTCGAAATAGAACTTTTGGACACTTTCTCACATAAAAGGCCACCCAGAACCACTTCAGCCAGGGCATTAAGTCAGCAGTTACTTCCAGGTGCTGTTGCCTAAGACCATCTGAGACACATGCTTAAAGGGATCCTGCTCAACAGCCATTTCTCAGGTTCTGCTGTGGGCTTGCCTAGCTCTCTGAGGGACAGCAAAGCTTTTGCAGTGCATGCTCTGGTTGCCCAGCTTGGTTGGATGCCACAGCATTTTTTTTCTTTTTGGCTAGGGAGCCGGAGCTGCCCCTGGGCATGCGATGGCCCCACACTGTCATGCTGCAGGTTATACAGCAGTTTTCAGTAGACCGTCTTGATGGTCCTGCCCCAGCTCATCTGTGAGTCCCTCTGCCTGGATGCGGGAGCAATGCTCTTGCCCCCTATCCCACAGTTGAGAGACGAATCCAGAGGCTGGACTCCAGTTCTGACTGGTGATGGAGTGGTGGGACAACCAGCAATGGCTCAACAACTTCCACATGTGGAAGGCCACATTCTTGGAGCTGTGTGCCTGGCTTGCCCTGCCCTCTGGAGATGCAACACCCACCTGTGGCCCACCATCCACCTGGAGAAGCAGGTTGCAATTGCCGTATGGAAGCTCGCCACCTCTGACAGCTATTTGTTGGTGGGCCACCAGTTTGGCATGGGGAAGTCCACCAGTGGAATCCTCTCGGAGTACACTCCCAATGGGGGGGAGGGCTGGAAAAGGGGAACCCTCCAGAAAGGGGAGGGGGAGGTGAACAGGGAGTGGGGGAAGGGCCATCCCCGGCAGGTTGTACCATCCCGCCCTCACACAGCCCTGCTGTTGTGGGCAGCCTCAGTAGAGGTAGCTTCTGGGGTGTTCGGGGGGCTGGAGGAGAATGGGCACCTCCCAAGAGCTCAGGCATCCCCTCTTATTCTCTGTTTTGTGTGTTTCTATGTCTCCTCCTGCAGGTGGTGAGGGTGCTGTGCAGGGTCATTCACCTCAGAGATCTGGACCTGATCGTGGCCAGATTTGCTGCCCTTAGCTTCCCAAACTGCAAAGGAGCAATTGATAGGACCCACATCCCAATCCACGCACCACAGCATCGAGCGGTCCAATATATAAAAAGGAAGGGCTACTTTTCTATGGTGCTTCAAGCTCTGGTCGACCCTCCTCAGCCGCCTATGGCCACTTCCATTTAAGAAACTATTATTAAAGATGCACAACAACTTTATCAGTGAACTTTCAACTTTTCTTTTCTCTTGTTAAAGATGAGATCGAATTTAAGAGCAGGAGTACATTATGTGTGAGAAACTCGAAATGTTGAAATAATACAACTTTGACTTAGGTACGGTGCACACATACAGCAATTCTTGTTTTGTCTTATTCAGTTACAGGATTTTGTGTTCATGGCGGGTTTTTTTATTGCCAGAAATTATACAGGAATATGGCCAAGATAACAGTAGGGCAGAAAATATAACTTTTGGAATGTCCTGACTTTGAATTCTGAATGCTTGACTTTTCAGCATTAACATAACATAATAATTCTGTTTATTTCCACTAGATAATATCACACCCTCCACAGTATACTTAGGTCCATGTAGACAAAACCTTCACAGAAAACCTTGGTTAGGCATAAAAACCTCTCTGAAATTTAAAGTTTATTTTTACAGAGCTCTTGTGCAAATAAATGAACACAGAACAACTCAAATCCATTCACAAGTCTCTGGCAACAGCCCCTTTCTATGGCTTGATCTTCAGTCACCAAAAACAAACTCCAAACCTTCTCAAAACAAAAAAATAAAACAATAGAAATAGGGAAGCTCCTCCGTCTCTAGTGTTTCCTGTCCAAACACCTGGACAGCAGGTCCTATCTCTCTCCTGAGTGGAGTCTACTTTTTTTAAGGTTCTGAGGCGAATAAGGCCCAGGTCTACTTGTTCACTCCCCAGCTGAGAGGACATCCCTAAGTTTATTAATGACCTGGATGAGGGGATGGATTGCACCCTCAGCAAGTTTGCGGA
>JANRFK010003679.1:44692209-44707417 GCA_030068395.1 Apalone spinifera | reverse complement strand
GATGATCAAAATGGTCCCTTCTGACCTTAAAGTCTATGAGTCTATGAGTTGATTCCAATATCTGCTTGAGATTTAACAAAAAAATAAACCCAAAGTTTGGCTCACTAGGGGTCTCATTGGCCATAGTGCATTATGGTTGAGGAGATATCAAACTCATACACTCCATTATAGTAGTCCTCTACAAAGGTTATGCTTATAAAGGTGGGTTGAGAATTTACAGTTGGGTATTCTTTAAATGGGTTTATTAAAATATACTACCATAATCTCATGGCAGGGAATCTTTCTCTTACTATGTACTTGAACTGTGTCTAGCACAAGGCCCTGATCTCATTTGGGACCTTCAGGCACTACGATAATACAATTCAGTAATAATAATATTCTCTACACAATTATAAGAGGATTTGGTTCTGTCTTACATTGACACAGAAACTTATGCACACTGCAGTTTATACATAATTGCATAACTGCAAGTCTCCACTTCTGGGACATTCCTTTTAACAAAAAACTATTTTTACGCCGAAAAATAAAAGAATGGCGAATACAGAGGGCAGCTCAAAATAGCACAGCTGTTGTTTAGACTTTTTCAGACTGGCACTGCTTATCTCAGTCTGAAATGCACTGCATCTGCCATCAAGTTTTGGCTATGTACAATCCCACTGTCTTTAAGGCCCTTCACGGTTTGGCACCTCCTTATTTATAGAGGCCATCACTTAATACCCATTGCTCTAAACTGCAAGCTTAGATCACAGGATACCAACTTGTTAATGGTATCCAAATATTATCTTGGGTCTTTGGGCCTTAGAGTGTTCCATGCATTTGCTTTGCTACTGTAGAATGAGCAGCTTTTTAATTCTTGTTTAGCCTCCTTGTTGCCTGTGTTTATGTCTCAGCTTCAAACACATTTGTTCGCTTTTGCATTAGATCCTCTCTGACCTGCTGATTTGTTTATTTTGGTTGTTGATTTTCCCATCTGCTAATGTTTGTTTTGTCATTTGTTTACTTCAAGTTAATGCGTCTTTGATTTTATTGTAGAGCACTATGAGGTCCTAAATGATACAGGCATGTATAAAAATAAATGATGGTTATTTATCATTATTATTATTGAAGTTGGCCAGGTCTTTAGCTCATGAGAGAGGCTGTAGGATTCTGAGACCTTTGAATTGTTATTTTCAGACTTGGGGAGATTTCCAGTTTCCTTTGAATATTTTGTTGCAATAGTGGAAAAGAGAGTGCTCCTCCCTAATCATAAGCTATCTAATAAAATTGTGTTTTGACTTTACCTCTGCATGTAATGAGTCATAACACTGAGGTTAAGAATGATAGGTAATTTTAAAAAGTGCACAGGTGACTTTGGTCCTGAGGTCCATCTTCAAATGTGACTTAGGCATTCAAGAGCCAAAGCCTCATTGAAAGCAAATATGAGCTAAGCTCCTAAGTCCCTTAGTTGTTTTGAAAATATATCCATTGAGAGCTATAACTAAGAAAGGAGGAAATGCATATAAAGTTTATGAAAATCTTATAAATATAAATTTCCAACAGTGTCTCTATGTACTTTCTGTTGGCAGTGCAACAATACAACATCTAAAATAGCAGTTGAAACTTAGAGGGAGCAGAATAAGTAAAATACAGACAGGACATAGAGGAAAATAATAAGGTTAGATAAGTTCATCTCCTCTATTTCCTCCACCAAACACGTAAGACCTTACATGCTGAATCATTCTTGTGACCTTTATAATTCACTCATATACAAGATTTTCTATTTGTGTTCTGAATTCTGGTGAATTTTTCTATATCCTCCTTCTTCATTAGTTTTAAAATTTGGAAGCATTGAAGTTGGAATCCTCCACCTGGAGGTAAAAGACTTGTCCTATTATTGAGAACACAGACCCATTTCTAATTCAGAACAGTTCTGCTACATCTTCTCTAACAGCATTACAAACTGCTGATTAACCAATGGACCAATGGATCTCCATGTGCTATGCAGCTGTCACATCAGATGTTTTCTCTGTCACAATTGGTGTGTAATTTTGTTGGGTTTAAGTGCAGAAGAGGGCATTTCCTTGTGATAGTACAAATAATTCATCATGCTCTGTGGCTCAAGATTGTTACGAGAGAGAGAAATCTCTCACAGTAATACTGTGGTTCATCCTAAATCTGACAAAACAGTGGCTGGCATATATAGTGGAAGTCTGATAAAATATTTTAAAATCAGACATAGGAAGAGAATTGCAAAATAAATTCTTCTCAAAGTCATGTTATGCTGAATTATTTCTCTTAGTTAAAAGTTCTGTAAATGTACAGAAAGCACAGCAGCTCCACCATGAAAGATGTGTAAAAACAACATAATTATTCATTTCACAGAAAAAATTTTCATAAACGTTTTGTTTTCTAATTTTTTATCAAAAACAGAGACTCGTGTCTTATAACAAACAGTATAAAACAACCGTTGCAAGCTTTGCTTCATTATGTGTTACATTGTAGTTTTATGCATGTACGCTGTGTGAACAAGAGGGTTAAAAGTTAAACAGTAGCCTAAGGCTAACACACTTGCAAGCTGAACAGGTACAAAATAGGCTTTTGTTGCTTTCAAACTATTACTGTATGTCTTTAACAGAAACTAACATAACAGGCAACTCTGTGTGCAAAAAAAAAAAAAAAAAAAAAAAAAAAATCCTTAAGGTTCCAGGTATTATAAAATGGGCCTATTTTAATAGCTGAAGTGGCCATGTGACCTTTAATCCAAAGTCATATATTTGTCAGTGTCTGAAGCTGGCAGGATATCATTCTTAATGAGAAAAAAACTTTAAAAATAACAAATAATCTAGTAGCACCTTAAAGACTAAGAAAACATGAGCCATCTACATGTTTTGTTAGTCTTTAAGGTGCTACCAGACTATTTGTTGTTTTTCCTGTTACAGACTAACTCTGCTACCCCTCTGAAGATTCTTAATGAGGCTAGTTGTATTTCAGGAATACTAGCTCAGAATACTCAGAGGGTAACCTAAAATTAATTCAGAAGTACAGTACTGTTAAATCATTATAGAAAAATAAATTAGGAAAGTTAGTGACTAGAGCACTATTACTATTTTCAATAAAGTAATGGAAAAATGGGGGCGGACTGCAAGATCAGATTATTCTACTTTTCATAAAATGATAAATAACTAGTAGTCATGTTTATGTATAATGAATTATAATCCTGCTACATTTACCTTAGTAACATTTTACAGAGGTTGTATTTTACTCCCAACTACCAATTATGTCATCATCCTGGCATTTACCTGGACATAATGATACACAGCAAACCCATTCTTGTAACATAATTCATTGCTTAAAAGTGTTTGTAAAGCCATACAGTATCCTATATACACATAATGACTTGGATATTGCTATTAAATTTTACAGATTAAAGTTTAGTAAATCTTAAAGTCTTGCACTGGTTTCCACAGTTCTTATTAATCCTAAAGGAAAAGATGTTCAGCTATTTAAATGTCAATAACTATATAACCCCCTACATCCCCCAAATAAGAAAGCAAGCAAGCAAAAAAAGAGAGACAATGTAATTCATTAAACAATGCTACAAAAATCCTCATAACTTAAGTGTTAAAAAACACAGAGATTTTAATGGTTTATATAGCATAAGACATTATATTTACCACCACAATATTGTTTTTGACTGTTAAAAAACAAGATGAGAAATGCATACTTTTCTTCACACCTTTTTATAGCTGTTTTCATTTCTACAGAACTCAAAATCCCTATAAGAAATATCTATTCTAATATTATCTTACATTTATTCAATTTAATTTCAGTTTGAGAAGGATAGCATATAGATCTTTTTATAAGCTTGTAAGGTCACCAAATTTAAATTAAAGTGACCTCTTTTAAAGCACATTAATAAAAGTACTATGCAGAGAGAAATTTAATATGAATGGTTAAAATGCATGGAATTCAGATTTTACTGTCAAACAGCTCAATTAAACAAATTGAATTTTTAAGCAACAAAGGGGAATTGAATCAAATTAGAAACAGAGTGGGATCTGAAATGTGGACATTTATGAGTGATAGTCACAGGGCTCTCCAATAGCGAGTTTTCTTTATTTGTTGCCTCAGCAGTTAGAAGGGGTTGGCAGGCTGCAACACAAAAGGATAAAAATGTTCACCATTGAAACACGGTTTTTGGCTCCCAATAAATCATCTGTCACTTCATCACAGCCCAGTAGATAATGAGCAATAAAGTTTTCACACTCAGGGAATGAGGAAGCAGACACAAGAAATACAGCTAAAGCTGCTGCCTTCCTTTTTTGTAAATGCAAGGTGCTTTGTGTAATAAATGACCTCTAGATTTTGGGGAAAGAATAATTCCAGGATTTGTAAAATAAACAGTTTAATGCATTAAAAATGCCACATTGTGATCACATTACCTATATCCTTTAATAAAAGAAATAATGATTAACCTATACATACAAGGTATATGGAAATACATCAGGAAATTATTCCAGGATCCACAGTAACCTTAAAGTTAACTGCCTACAGTTAAACACAAACACTTTTGGTAACACAAAAATGTAGAACAGGGTTGAACTTTTCTATTCTGGCAATATCCATGGTCCGGCATGATTTTACTGAGATGGATATTCATTTATAACGGGTGAGGCCAAGTTTCCCATGGTCCCATAAAGTTTGTTTACAGCCAACAGTCCTGGTTCTCAGTGTTTTGTGCTGTTATTTAGCTCTAATTTACCCAAATATCTTCTAAGAGACTAGTAAACAGTGGAAGTGTTGGTTATGGTGCTAGACAATATTGACCTCCCATGGTTTTTGGCAAATTCTCTGATTTGGCATGGATCAGGTCCCATGGGTGCCAGATTAGAGAGGTTCATTCAGCAGGCTATATTAATTACCAATCCAGATGCTATGGGTTGAGAGTGATCAGCATCTCTCTGGTGATGTCAGCACCTTGCAAACCTGGAATCCTATAGAGCTGACATACATGATTTAAAAGTAAAAAGCATGTCAAGATAAATGTATAAGGTAAATGTATATTGTAGGAATATCAAGTTAATTTAAATTCTTCTTATCTTTACCCTGCTATTGTAAGCAAAGCTTGGCTCATTTACAGAACTCTACCTTGCTATGTTATTTCTTAATTGCTCTTCTGGTGAATACTTTGCACTTGTTGATGTAACAACACCAGAAAAATTGTTACTTCTAAGCTCTTGATCACTGTTCTACTCTGACATTTCAAGCATTCCAGATCACTCAGAGTTCTAAGCAGGCTCATAATTCACATTTCACATCAAAGACATGTCAGTAGGGGTACTCTGGATAACTATGTACAAAGTCTAGTTCACTTGCAAAATGTAAAGCTGAATATCAGTTAAAAAGTAAAAATGTAGCCCAAAAAACACATCATACATTGATTAACATTACTTTACGCCAGCATTTGAAGTGACTTGCATTAAAATGTCAAACATTCTTGTCATATGCAAATTGACAAAGTAATGCTTGCATAATGTGTCAAGGTAGAAAAATATGCAGACAATGACAAAAATACATACAGTTACAAAGTTTATCTTAAATAGCTAATTAGCAACATGAAAGGAAATGGAACTCTCCTATTTTCTGAACTATATGTCAGCTGAGTAAGCACAGGAGTATATTTATTCTGTTATGTATAAAGATGAACAATTAACAGCTATTTTTCACTGCACTACCAGTAATGGTCTTCAGTCCATAAAGGTCATTTAGTGGCTTATATAGTTAAATATTTACTTAAAGCTAAATTAAATAATAGATTGATTATTACATACATAAAAGGCTAAATTCTATCCTATTACAATAAATCCAGACCAGTTCCAATGATGTAAATGGAGTGAGTTGTTCTGGATTTACATCTGTGTAAGAAAGAGCAGAATTTTGCCCCAAATGTCCAAAACAGGTATTAAAGTCAGACATATGAAAAAAGCTTTTTAAAAAACTCAAAATCTTAGTTCATTAACAAAGCTGAACATTCTGTGTGGTCTATTCTGTATTCACTCTAATTTTTCATGTTATAGTTGTATTATTTATACCTAATGCAGTTATGTTGTACAGTACATGAGCAGAGTTTGTTTAGCAACAATGGTGAAAAAATATTCGCTACAGGGGAAGTCTGGCAATATTGCTTGTTAAGGCATGCTATTTGTAAGCAAATTTATATGAAAACTATGCAATGTCTAATACTAAACTACTCCAGCCCCAGACTGAAGGGTGATTTTACAAACGTCCTATAGCACTCAATCATTCCTTCATTTTAATGTCTTTATTTTATGATTTTGTTGATGAAATACTACTTACCCAGTGCTCAAAATTCCTTTTAGGCTGCAGGCACTGGCTAGTTGACATGGCAAGCCATATTTTACAGCAATATATTTCAGCTTTCTCTGTCCAAGTTGGAGGACACAGTAGCCAAGATGGTTTTTCATAGTAGAAATATATTTTCATATTTATTTATTGATTTGACTAATGTATCTATTTTTCAATTCACATGCTTATGTTTCAATCCATTAAAGTGATTCATGGTCAAATAATATGTTATTGCAAGTACAAAGAGGAGATAAAACCACTGTGTACTGGCTATAATGCAAGAAGAAAAATAATAAAAATCCATTGCATGATTAAATATAGTTTTTAATCCCCAAATGAGCAAAAGTAAAATGATGTTTTTAATTATTTTTAAATAAGTTTTTTTTTTAAGTAAGATGCAATTACTCATGAAAAAAGTTCTCAGGAATAAATATACTATAGATATTTCTTATCCAAACTAAGTACTCACTGTAAAATTACCATAAGGCATCAAATTACCATCAGAATAAAAGTTCAGACGGATTTTAATTATTTAATATAGGAAACTGCATGGCAACTGGTAATGGAACGTTGAGCCTTTCACCTCCAGGTCATGGGTTGGAATACAGCCCAGACAGATAGTGGCCGGAAGTTGTAATTACAATAACTTGTGGCTGTTCAGTACCTTGTGTTAAATGAGTTGCTGGTCTTAGTCCAGTTCCTAGTGGGCAGATGTCCACATTAAAAAAAGTGCCATCTGTTGGATGTTTCAGGAGGAAGGCCAATATCTGAATGGGCATGTAAACTAAACTCTTTTACACATGTAGGCCCTCTGAACAAGACTCAGTCAGCTTTGTAGTAGCATTCAGAAATTTTGGAGGTGGGGGGTGTCCTGTTAATTTCTCCTTCTCCACCTACTACAACTCCTGTTTTTCCACACCCTCAGCTCCTCACTATCCTAACTTCCATGATACCTTAGTACAAGCCTGAGGAATATTAGGCCTCAAATCCTCTTTCCTCTGCCCAAGCCTGAAGTGTGTCTGTGTGCAATAGCAGACCCTCTTTTTCTCACCAACTAAGCTACTCTGAGCATACCTGTACCAGCTATTTTGCCCCTTTCTTTCCTCCTTCCCAGTTCTCTTCTTGAATACTGTTGTGCTTCACAGATCTGGATGGATACAGGTGACAAAGGGAGCAGTATGAAGATGAAAGGAGAGAGAGTCTAAACCAGGGATAAAAAGGAACTTAAATTTCTTACAGGTACTGTCCTATCACAACCCAGGTCCCTTCTGGCTCTTTAAATAGCACCCCGCTGGCTTTTGCCACAGCTCAGCGCTTCTTGCTGGAGCAACGCACTGGGGCGCACACCCTTACTTTTACCTCTGGTCTAAACCCCTAGTAGTGGTTAAAACTACAAACTTTCCTTTCCAACCCTGCTCTTAGACAGTAGGCAGGAAATCCCAGTGTTGGCTTTTCTTCCACTGCATCCCCTTCCTGGATAATAAGAGGGCTGCAGAATCCTATTAGGTGCCCCTTTTTATTTCTCCTCCCTGCTTATCATGGTCAGAGGTGGGACTCTCAAATGGACAGAATATCTAGGCACTGCAGGTCAGGGAAAGAAAGGATAGCACTGCAGGGTTCCCCTACTTACAACAAAAATAATGGAATCCATTTTAACTGCTCACTCCCAACCTTTCCATACAAGCCACTGCTTCCAATTACAAAAGGCAAGCCAACCAAATGCTTCTGCCAACATTAACAGCTGCAATATAATTAACAATGTTGGCATGAACATTATCATCATTATGTTCCAGAAGTAACATTCTATTGGGAATAACAGGGTGATTTATATCTACACTTGGAAAGTGATCATGATAGTAAGTTTAATAGGGTGCTTGTGGAACCTTAGTTGTCGGTGGGCAAGATTGATCCTAGGATTTCTGGAGCTAAAAGCATGAGCCTCTACAGCTAAAAAAGACATCGCCATTAGCTAAGGAAGTAGAGCACACTCAGTAATCTCTCTTTATGTGCTCTCAGTGCCCACTAGATGGAGAGAACACCACACACAGGAGGTGTGTGGATTATAGTTATGCTTCCTAGAGCCCCATGATAACAACACCCCAACTTGATTTTGCAGCTGTTGATATTAGATAATAAAAGTCTGATTTAACAGCTTGTATGATCACTTAGCTATAGAAAAGCCATGCATCAATATGGGATAGATCTGGGTAAGAATGCTAGATCCAAAGTTCCTGGAACCTTCCAGTGTTTCAGAACTACATCTGGATCTGGATTTGAATTTCGGAATGAGCTCAATCTCTGTTGGCACCCCTGACTACATCACCTATGCAGCATTAGGAATAAAGTAATCTCTTGCCTATCTCTTCAAAAGTTACTAATGATTTTGATATTCCCAACATGAAGCAACTTGAATACACCCAATTGTTTCTAATATCCTGGGACCAATTCAGCTCCAGCAACACCGCAAACAAGTTCCTACTGTCAATTTAACTTAGATACTGTGTGCATTTTTTATTATTATTTATTTCTGTGTAGTGTGTTAGTGGGAGTAGAACAGAAGATGTCAGTAGAAACATTTAAGGTCTTTCACCCACTAGTGCTAGAATATTGGCACTGCTCCCTAAAGTTGAATTTCTGGGACATGATAACAGCTATAATTCTGTCACTGTTGCTGTCTCCTTTTTCTTTCCTTAAAGAGGAAAACTCCAGTGGATAAAACTCCAGTGGATAGTAACCTGTTTTTTCCCCAATCCACTGCTCTCATCCTCAGATAATCTATTTCTGTTTCTTTCATCCCATGTTTCACATTCCCTCTACCCTCCAATTGCTGGATACCCTCTCCCTCTCTTGCTCTTTCTAGACCTTCTTTTGTGTTATTCATGAGCTTTTATTGATAGTTGGGGAACCCTGGTAGTAGTTCATATGTGAATTAAATGTACTAACTCAGCTCCTGCTTTTAGGTGTATCAGCAATCCAACCAAGATAACTCTTCTCCCATACAAACCACTTAAAGCAGTAATACTGTGTCTGCCTGGCCATCGATGTAATGGTTCCTATGGAGGAATTCTGCTATATCACGTCTACAAATAACAAGGACCATTTTTTATTCATTTCTTTCCTTTTTCTCTTCCTTTTGCTTTTGCTATTCCTCAAGAGCTGCTTCTTCTCTTTTAGTAGTTTATCCCACTCCAAAGGCCAGTTCCTTCACAAGATTCCCCAAGGGCTTTACTCTCTGCTGCGCTTGTTTACATTATCACTAAGGTCAATGTAATTAGCATCACTAAGGAGTGTGAAAAAAAATCACACCCTGAGTGGCATAAGTTACATTGACAAAACAGTGTCTACACCATGCTATGTCAGCAAGAGAGGCTTTCCCATCAACATAGCACATCTTCACCAGATGCACTATATTGGCACAGCTGCACTGATGTAGCTGTGCTTATATAGTGTGATAGTGAAGACAAGTCCTTAGAGTCACTTTGCTGTCAACCATGGTCATGTCCAGCTCCAAACTGCCAATAAGTTCCTTCCTTCCACACTCACTCATGATACAGATACTGATGTTGCTCTCTGTTGCCTTGGGGAAAAAGATGAAAAAAATGTATGTGGATTTCTTTTAACAATAATAATTTGCCGTTTGTGCAAGTGGGACACTAATTTTCACCCTGTCTACAGCATAGTATGGGAAAATTGGTCAACCAGTTTCTTCCAAACTCTGACTGCCAAATTCTGGGATGGTTTGGCAAAGTGGACCTAACGTTCAAGAAGAAAAAGGCTTGGGTCATTTTATTTGTCATATCCTATAGGCTGGGTATGAACTCAGTGTTCTTGAAATTAACATTTTAAATATCAATAATCTCACCAGTTTCTTTATTTGTTCCACCATTACTTGAATTTGAGATTGACAAAACAATAGCAATATTGGCAACTTAATCTAGAATGGCTTATTTTTTAAAAGGAAAATTCTGTTCATAAATAAAAATTCTGGTTGGTGGGAGGAGGGAGAAGAGTAAACTACCTTGAAGTTTACACTGTGTACACTGGTACTATAAGCCAGGCCAAGCAAATACTCAAAACCTGGTCATGAGTAGGACCACATTCTGCATCATACCTAGACTGTGATTCAGGAAGAGCTCTACTACCCGTGTTTTGCAAGAGAACCTTCTAGACCAGTACAATTTCAGGGTCAATGTTG
Source organism: Apalone spinifera (assembly GCA_030068395.1). NCBI lineage: Eukaryota > Metazoa > Chordata > Testudines > Trionychidae > Apalone > Apalone spinifera. Next base: position 44,696,877 of record JANRFK010003679.1, on the reverse strand, counting down.
TCCTGCAGGCAAGAACAGGTTAAAGGAGGGACTGTCGAGTGCTTAGAACACTAACTAGGACTTGGGAGATTCTGGTTCAGTTACCTATTCTACCAATAACTTTCTAAATGGGTTTGAAGAGGACACTCATAGTGAGGTTCTTAAAGCAAGATGGAAACCTATAAATATAAGTAAGTTTTTCAAAATTTATTTTCAAAAGTGCATAGGCAACTAACTCTCGGTGGCTTCCAATCTAAGGCCCACGAATTAAACTAAAAAAGCCACTAACAACATCAAAATCCTCTTCCTCATATGTACAGTTTGTGTGTCATATAGTAATGTAAATAAAAGAAGTAGCATCATGCAAAGATAAGATGGTTAAGTAAACTAAGGCATATAAATTAAGTGATAAAACTTGACTGGCAGCAGAAGTTTCCTCACCACACATACAGGGTGCATGCCAAATAAGCAGCATCACACAAACGTAATGTGTTAGTGCTGGCAGAAAATAATGGTGTCGTATAAAATAAGACCTACACAGTAAATTATAGAACTCTCTAACAGCAGCCACAGTTGAAAAAGTTTAATTCTCCTCCTATCAGCAATACAACAGTGTAGTCTGTGCTGTTCCTTGGGCCTCTGTTACATCCCTGACACAAAACTATTACAGCAAACCCACTGTACCCTGCTGAGGAGTGTGCATAAACGTCAAGTCACAATCTCTGAGTCATCTTTAATGGTGAGTTTAGTTAATGCAGACTGGTGACAAAACTGGAGAACTATGTATTCAATGCATGTATTTCTAAGGTGTCTTCAGTTGTGGTATGTACACACCTGGAGATGTATGAAAAATTACAGTATAACAGGACTTCAAATCCTACATACAAAATTCTTTTGAAAATGGTGTTTAGCCGTCTAAAGCTCTTTTAATTGCTGAACAGTGTAACACCTAGATACCTTTAGAAATTGGGCCATAATGCTTCAAGTACCCCAATAAGTGATCCCCCAAACCCAAGAGTCTTGGCACTACAAGTTGGACAAGATTTTTAAAAGTATGTCATTGCACTGTTACTGCTCATACTGAACTAAATTCCTAGCCACAGCCATGGCAGGGAAACAGTTAAATATGTCAAATGATGATCTGGCTACACCCTTCCCCACTGGGACATGCACTCACACACCACACACAATCCTGCATGAATCTGATGAGAGAAAACTAATTTTAAACATGGCTTCAACCAGTAATTTTACAAAGGCCTGATTTGTATATCAGTGATGTCCCGGCAAGGCTTGATTTGAATTTGTGACACAATAGAAAAGCTTTAAAATGCTCCCATCCTGACAGTCTATTTGCTCTAAATCCACAAACTGCTCCCACTTGAGAGAATAAAAGGACAAATGATTTGATTTTCCTCCCATTTGTCACCCCAATTCATCCAGTGAGGGATTTTAGAGGAAGAGTTCCACTTAACAGCATTAGTTCTGTTGCATCAAGAGCTAGTTATTTGGTTTGGTTTGGTTTTTGCTTATCGTTTCAGCAATGGGCTGGTGGGAGAAAGAAGTGTGGTAAGAGACAATAAAGGGATCACTGGCACTTAAAGGTGTTAGACCAGATTTGTTAAAGTATTTAGGCAACTAAAAATGCAGATAGGTACTTAAAATGGGTTTTTCTAATGTACCTACATGCCTGACAACGATAGGAATCAATGGGAGTTAGGTGCCTAGACACTTCTGAAAATAACACTTGGTGCCTATGTGTATCTCAGGTACTTAAATGCATTTAAAATGAAGCCCTTAGCCGTAGTCACACTAGGAGAGAGTGCTACTACCTGACTGGGTTTTGCTTTATGGATGTCATGACAAATGCAGCCTGGTTACACATTGTAGCTTATTTTTTCTCTTTGGTCAGTTTTTATTTGTTTTGTTGTCTAATAAACTGTTACTTCTAATCAACAAGAAGGACTGCGACAACACTAGTCCAAAAGGAGAAGCCCAAAGTCTCACATGTTGCCATCTAGAGCAAAAGTCAGTCCCCACTGTATAGGATAGTAGTTTTGTTTCTGCAGCTAGACTAAAGTAGTTTTAAAAGCAGGTGGAATGTATCATCATTTGCTTTAAACGAGGGACAAAATATTACAACAGTGGCTCTGAATCATTATGGACCTAGCCCTGATTAGAAAGGTGAACTGTTTCATTCCCAACACCAGTCACCTGAGCCAACCCAATGCCTTCAGCTATTCAGAGTTAGCCCTACCTTTGTATGCAGGGTCCCACTCCGCAGTATATGAAGACAAAACACACAAATTATTGATGACCATTGTCAAGAAATCCTAAGAAACTACACAGTGTGCTTTAGGCACACATCTTCTATTCAGTTACTGCAATGATTGGCTGATACCTGTTTATGTGACAGCCTCTAGTTTTTCATACACAATACCATAGGCAACTTAGCACTATATCATAAAAAACACACTCTTACACTGATTGTCATCATAATCACTGTTATAACAACAGCCCAGTGAAATAAATGCCGCTCCTAATTATAAAGGATTGTATGAGGTTTTATTGTGAAACAAGAGACATCAAGCTCACAATAAAGTTTGCTTGGTGCATAATATCATCATACAATGAAAACAGAGAACAAAATGAATAATGATATAATGGTACTGTGTATGTTTTAATTAGCTAAAGGTAACCAAATGAGGTTTGCCACTATTATATTAAGGTCAGATCTCCACATGGTTTCATCAACATCATATTAAGACAAGCAAGGTGATGGTAAATTGGAGTTTAAACCTAATCAACATAATTAAACAGAAAGTAAGATGTGTTTAAAGCTACACCTATTTCACTGATCATTCTATTTGCATTAGTCTTGTACAGTAAATATTAGCACCAAAGAAATGTTAATTAAATTGTTCTCATACAAACAGAACAAAAAGCCTCATCTAAATTGGTATTTTTAAAATGGCTGTACTACATCTTAACCTTATGTAGCACAATCCATTTCAAAAGTATAGTCAAATTATGTTAAATAGCCTAATACATTCCAATGTATTGACATACTGACATTCAAAGTGTGGGAAAAGGGAAACTACAGTGGACTAAAAAAGTCATGGGAAACTATAAAAACAAACTGAGCATAATTTAAACAGATTGGATGCTTCCTTAGTTTTTAAATCCAAAATGTAGATATTGAACTGTGGTCAAACCATGACTTAAATTGGAAAAACGTGTTTATGTTTGCATCTTATAATAATGCCCTGCACAATTAATTCAGGAGGAAATGAGTAAGATGATTAATAGTTTCAAAAGTGCCTGAGTTAAGAGTCCTAAGTCCCATTTTCAAAAACAATGCCACTGGAAGTGAGGCATTTAGGAGCTTTTGAAAATCCCTCCAGGAGCCTCTCTGTATCTTTAGGCACTTAAATACAATAAAATAAAAATCTTGCTTTTACTTTTGAAAATGGGGGGTAGGTGCTTTTGAAAATTTTACCACATATCCATATTTACAATGTGTTGGATCTGAGGGTATGTCTGTAAGGCCAGCTAACCCCAGTCATCTTCAGGCAGAATCAAATGAGGGATCTCTGGATCTTAGTGCATTAGCAGGCCTGCCCAGAAAGGGGACAAAGGGGGGAAATTGCCCTAGGGCCTGGTGATTTTAAGGGGTCTGGGGCTCCAGCCACTGCCACTGCCACTGCCACAGTAGTACCAGTGGCACCTGGAGCCCCAGGCCCCTTTGATTTGGTACTAGAATGCAGTGGCACATGCACCATGGCACCATGCTCCACAGGACTCTTATGGCTGTGGGGGGATGGCATTGTGGTCCAGGTGGCCCTGTGGGCTGGTTGCCCCTGGTCCTGCCCCTTCTGCTCAAGGCCGTGCCCCTGCCAACAGTCCTCCACACCTTGCACCCGGGCCACAGGCTCTTATTCTCTCTGTGAGTGGTCTTGGTGCCACTAAATGGCACAGTATAAACCACACGCAGCAGATTTGTGGGTTACATTTACACAGCAAAGAAAGAGGAGAGTCTCAGTGCCTGAGACAACTGACTTGGTCTAGTGATGTGAGGCTAAAAATAGTGCTGTTAGCTGAGGAAAGGAATGTTTCTTGTGGAGGGGGCTGCTGACCACAGATTTCTTTGGAGGCCACACAACCAGAATACCCTCACTGAGAAGCAGAAAGACATTCCCCACATTCCCCTCACACACCAAAGCCTTGAGGGCCCATGCTAGTAGATTTCGTGGGCCCCCCATGCTCTGGATAGGGGCCAAAATGAGTGTGTGGGAAGGGGCTGCTGGAGGGGTTTGTGGAGTCTGCACATGAGGGAGGGTAAAGGAGCGGATGGGGGTGTGGGGTCTGGGCGGGAGGGGGCCGCAGCCCTGGAGTGCCAGTGCTGGCTCCTAATGCTGGAGGAGGAGCCACAAGTCTTGGGGGCCGGATCCAGCCACTGGGCTATAGGTTCCCCACCCCTGCTGTAGAGGTTCTGGATCAGGCTGAAGTCTGGAAAGAAGACCCTTCCCACTCCCCTGGATTCAGAGCCCAAGCACCAGCCTGAGACCAAATGGCTACACTGGTATTTTCAGTCCCACATCACAAGCCCCAGGAGCCTGAGTCAGTTGACCTAGTCTCTAAGGGTATGTCTACAGTAGCCCCCTAGTTCGAACTAGGGAGGCTAATGTAGGC
>JANRFK010003679.1:44681291-44692109 GCA_030068395.1 Apalone spinifera | reverse complement strand
ACATTAGCCTCCCTAGTTCGAACTAGGGGGCTAGTGTAGACATACCCTAAGACTTGTGCTGCTGGGTTTTTTGTTTGTTCCGGGTGTTTTGTTTGTTTTTTGCTGTGTAGACTTACCCAGAGTATCCTCTCAAGTAAGCCAATTTTACATTGATTATAATGGACTTACTCCTGATTTACATAGGTAACTGAAAGCAGAATCAGACCCATTCACTTTAGCTATATGCTTTGAAATATGAACTGAAGACACAAAACCCTACCCGTTTAGCTGGCTGTAATTATCTTTATGTTTTCAGTGCTCTGATTTATTGACACTTACTGTTTCAAAAAGTTATTACAATATTTCATGAGCTGTAAAGATTAATAGTTTTCACTTTAATCATTTGTAAAGAAATGTCTTTGTTTGAAGCACTGCACTTTTCTAGCTATGGCATTTCAATATCGACTGCAAAGAAAGGGTTAAAATGAAAGCAAAGGGGTCTGATGTTGCTGAAGCTCCAAAGAATGAGCAGAATGCACAGTGCTTGGCCACAGAATTAGCCCTTCTGAGTACAATATTGGCAAACATTGGCATTAAAAGGACCCCCAAATGAGCAAAGACGTCTTTCACTCCATCATGAAGAATTGTTCTCTGGAGTAACTACCAGTGGGAAAATGCTTAAAACACTTACCATATGTGACTAAGAGGGGTCTAATTTGTCCATTTTGAAATTTTGCCTTTCTTTTGAAAGGATAGTTAATTTAAAGTAATTTATTTCATAGGTGAAGCTTTATTCTGAGTGGTTAATATATCACCCTTGGTTGCCTGAACAATTAGAAATTGTCACCCAAGAAAAATATCGCCGTTCATGTAAATAACTATTTACCTAAAGGAAATGGGAATCCACAAGAGTCAGCATACTTTAATGAGGCATGACAATAGGGAAAAAAAGCCAGTGGTATGCTGCATCTGCTAAAGCTGACATCGCTTATGGTAAAAATTGGCCAAAACAACTATTATTTGTTTTTTTCTTGTCAGAAATAATGCCGCTTGAAATTTTCAACAGGCAACATGCGTCCAGACCATTTGTTACTTCTAATGGCCTAATTGTTCTCCTGGCAGAAATAAAAAATTAGGGCACTTATGTCATTTACCTAAATTTCTAATTAATGCAATGGTAATAGAGAAACTGGAACAGATGAAAAAAACTGTTGGGTGAAATATGTCTCTGCTAGCTTTTACATAATTTGTCTCTGGTAACTTTTCTACTCTCTTTTTTCTCTTAAACAGCAGGATGCTGATCACTGCATAGATGTTGTACAGGACAAAAATATAGAACATGCTCCTATCTTGGAGAAATACGACTTCTACCATTTTAACTGATGAAACAAGCACAGTGAAAGCAATACTTGTTAAAGAGAGAGGCAAAAGAAATGAATATCTCATAAAGAAACAGTAACTCAACAGCAGTTAAAATCCAGAAACCCTGTACTTACACAAATGTATGTACCCTCAGTTCATTAATATGACATTGGGAATCTAATTTACACCTAAAACACAACCAAATCGAGGAGTCGGGCTCTCATTTTATCCTTAACTTTTCCCACAGTACTATATCCAATTTTACAATAAACAATGTGTAAAACACTCCACACAAAGATTGGAGACCCCACTCCAGTACTGACACACAACAGGATGAGGGACAAAATTAAACTTTACATTTTAATTCCATGTGCTAATCGGTTTAAAGCAACATCTGATGGAGTTTTAATTTAATTTCTTCATTCTTAGAAATCAAAAGACTCTCTGACATAGTTTGATTTCAACCTTTGCCACTGTGCTTCATATTGCTTCAGAGTGAAGTGTGTCAACATGTACTGATGCACTTAGACTAATCTTAAAACCATCTTTGAAATATCACTTGAAGTGCTTGGGATTTCCTGTACTGAAACACCGTTGAAGGCATAGTACCATATTGGCCTTAATTGTTGACATTTTACTGAAGAGACAACTGATGATATATATATTATAAAGATAATGAGTGGATCCTTGAAATGATGCAGCATGTTAATTTCAACTATAGTAATATTGTTAAAATACAGGTATGCAGTGATGCATGCAAGCTAAAATTTCAAGGTAATTACAAAAAAGCCATAGTTAGTTCAGAATTGGAGTCTGCCCAAGCTTCCAGTGGGATATATAGGAAATCCCTAGTGGAAGTGGAGCATGCACGACAGTACTGACAACATAGATGTCTCCTTTAATGGAAACATCCTATAGTACGTGATAGGAATTGTATAGAAGGGTTCTACAAAAATGTAATAGAATCCTATAAAGGTACTCTAAAAATCTTTTTGAAAATGATAACTTTATACACCCATTCTACACCAAATTGAATCAATAGGATATATTTTAAAATTCTTTAGAAAGGTTATAGTTTTCTATAGTACTTTCTACAAGGGCCAGATTGAAATGAGGAGACTGAACAGAAAGCAAATCCGCTGTACATTTGAATCTCAAATCTCAGCAGAAAATCCTCAAAAATATCTGAAATCTCAGTGCCAACATTTACTGAAATTTTGTGTTGTTAAAGGTCTTCTAGTAGTTGTCCCTTTTCAACTTGCTTCACCAGCTTTGCCATCCAATGGTCTATATGTTGCAAATGCATTTCCTGCAACTTTCTTCTTGAACACATGACCACTAACCAAAGTCTATGACTCTGCAGGTTGCTTTAAAGAGATGTGAAATGCATCATATTCCAGAGGTTGAGCATGATCCCTCTTTCCAAGTCCCGGACCACCAAAATATCTTCCAATCAATATTTGGTCCTGTGAAATAAAGTTATTTCCTTCCAAGGTACATTTTATTTCCTCCAAGGTAGCAGTGCTCATGGCACATGTCAGAACTATCTAGATCGAATTCTGCTTGTATATCTGATTGGCCATTTAGATTTTCCTAATACCAAAGTTCCTTCACAGCTTGAACCCACATTTAGCAGATCTGGTCTGAGCATGACTCTCTCAGGAACCAGTCAATGGCATTCTTTGAATAAAGAATCACTGAGTAATGTGAGCTGCTTCCTCTCCTCCACTTGCCTCCACCTGGGTCTGAATACTGTATCCGCAGCATGAGAATCCATTTGGCCTAGCTAAGACATCAAAACCAGGCTTATAATGGAAACCCTAGCAGAATCAGAACTTCCCCAGCATTAGCATGTGTTGCTAAAATAAGCAGGTTATAGGCTAAGGTCCTGATCTTGGTGAATATAAAGGCTGTATTTTGTATAATGTGTTCAAATGCCAGAGGGATAGAAGGAGATTGCCAGATTTTTCTTTGCCAGATTTTTCTTTTAGTTGTAACCCTAAAACCTTTTTGGAATGGCATGTCCCAGAGATGATAATGAGGAGGTGGATGATGATACCATTGTGTGTGAAAATAGCATGACAGAGAGACATGCCCCCTCCCAGAAAAATTGCACAGATTGATAAGTCTGAAGGTACAAGGAAATCAAAAAAAGCTGGTACTTATATACATTGGTTTTGAAAAATGGGGGGGGGGGCAGAGACAGCTTACCAATGTTACAAAAATACTTTCTTTTTCCAGTGATCTTAGTTTTGTAGCTTATTTCACTTGCAAACCCTTCAAAAACAAGCTCTCCAAGCCTATCATTTGGTATTGAAACAGCAGACGGCAAGCCATGTCATACTGTGGGAGGACCACATCTCCCTACCAGGGAACAGTTTGTAGCAAACATAGCAAACAGTCCACGATATGAAAATGTATTTAATGCAATTAATAATTTAAGAAGTGAGAGCATGTGCTCTTGGAGAGTTAAATGCTTGTCAGAGTGATAGATGCACGCTTCACCACCAATACATTTCGTATGAAGAGCAGAGGGATTTTGCAAACTTGTGTTGACCTTGGGTTGCAGTATATAGGAGGCAGATTGCAACGGCAGGCCTGCTTATGGTAGGAGAATGCGTCAGCTCTCAATTTACAGCCCTTTCCCCAATTAAAGGACTGTAAAAACATTAAAATTAATGCAGTCTTAACTCCAGAGCAGGCTCTACTTTCTTAATTAGTGCATAATTATTCAGTTTTTGATATCCTGGAAAATTATCACATGGAAATTATTTTAGGCACAGTAACAATAGCAAAATCTCTCTCCCCCCACCAACTCTATTAACATGTGGAAGTAATTAACACTTTATTACAGTGAAAATACTATTACTGCTAATGTTTAATGACTTTTGCCATTGCATCATAAGCAGGAAATTTAGAATACTGTAGAGCAATGGTCTGCTATAAATATATTACAAAGATTATGAACCAGCTTCAGATGATTCGCAGCATTTAAGATGAGGACACTAGATACAATAAATGTCATTGTGCAGGAAAAAATTGTTTAGTGATACCATCCAATCCATGGAAAAAAAATCTAGAACAATAACATGTAGTGTGTGCAGTATAAGAAACACAAGTGTCGTACATATCAAAACATAAAACCTTCAGCAGCATTAGGTTGTTGTCTCATAAGAGTTTAATACAACTTTTCAGTTAATTGAAAGTTTAAAAGTGTTATGATGACAAGTAATTACTCTTAAAACAACTTAAAATGAAGTCGCAGGAAGTTTCATGTGATTTACTGATTTCTACTTTTTTGTAATTTAGAGCGATTGTCTACTGTCGATTTTTGCTATGTGTCTTAGAAATTATGCATCAGCTTTAGATGATTCACAGTCACAGCAATTAAGATGCTGAGCCACTAAGTATCAAAAAAGTCAGTGCTCATGAAAGATTATTTCATGTGAACTAGTGTGGCAGAACCAAATGTGCTGAAGATAAAAGGTGAGAGAGATGGAGAATACTTTGTCTCTAGTTGAAGTCCTTTAAACAGTTCTGACAAGGGTACAATAGTTAACTAGAACTAGCATTTAATAAATGTTTCACCAACAAAATGTAAATAAAAAAGTAGTTACTACTGAGTTATTTTCCCAGAACAGCTTTATGGAAATTACTAAACAGTCAATATAAAACAATGACCCAAAGCAATCTTAATGAAGCTGCATCAAGTTTCATTTGGCTTATGTGTTTATTATGATATTTTCAAGATGACAATTATGAGGACTAATGTTAATCATGATTCAACAGTCTGTAGAATTATTTTAAATGTTAATATTATATGTGGATGGATCATAAGAGTTTTCTCTTCTTTTCTTTTTAATTCATTCTAACCAGTCCCAATGCTTGATTAATACTATGTACAACCCCACAGGACACTTTGTTTTAGAAACATTCCCTGCATATATTTACATGCTTTAGAAGGCAGAATGAGAGTGTAGAACAAGAATTCCACTGTTCTGGAGTACCAGCATTTGTAGTGAGTGTGCAAGTAGAATTCTCCAGAGGTGTACAGTGAGATACTTCCCAGGATTAGCCTCCTACAGTCACAAATTAATCATAGAATCATACAATAGTAGGACTGAAAGGGACCTCAAGAGGTCATCCAATCCAGTCTCCTGCACTCATGGCAGGACTAAGTATTATCTAAACCATCCCTGACAGGTGTGTGTCTAACCTGCTCTTAAAAATCTCCAATGATGGAGATTCTACAATCTCCCTAGGCAATTTATTCCAGTACTTAACTACCATGACAGTTAGAAAGTTTTTCCTAAGGTCCAACCCATGGCTGGACAAAATATGGCCAGATTCGGCCCACCAAGCCACTAGATCTGGCTCGCAGATGCAGCAGGGAGCCTTAGGCAGTCTCCCTGCTTGCCCCATGCCCAGCTTCCCACCCCCCGCTCAGAAAAGCATCTGCTGCAGCCATTTCTCTTTCTCAATTGTGAACCTGGGGAAGGAAATGACACTGCTAGCTTGCAATGTAGATGTAAACTCAGGGCTATGTCTAGAGCAGGACTGACGAGAGACTTCTCCAGATTCTTGGGGAAGCCAGCCAGTAGGGCCTCAGGGTGAGGCTGGGGACTAGCCACCCCCAGCCTACCCTGCAGCACCACCCGGGTCACAGGGCACATGCCACCAGGGGCTCTGGCTGCCCCTGTTGAAACTCCTCCTTCATCAGAGTCCTGATCTAAAGATTCATGAACACAGCAGGTTGGAACTAGTCTTCTATTCCTGAGCCACGGAGATACATTTGCAACCTATTACTCTTTCTCTGGTTCCACTCATACTACAAGGAGCATTTTCACACAGAGCACAGACTCAAAGATTCTCGTCCCCACTGAGGACTCCATGGTCTTTAAGACTCCATGGTCTTTGCAAGAGTTGCATCTGATTTACACAGGAGAAATAGCAGAATCAGGCCAAAACACTCTGTGCACAACACTGACAATACAACACATTTGCAGAGACATTGCAAACTAAAGACAAGTAAATGTCATAATGTTTTAAATTAGTTGACTCTATAACAACCCAACTTCAACAATTTTTTTGTGGTGAGTTATCCTCACACCACTTTGTGCTTCATGTTTACATTTGTCAGTACAGGAACTGCTTACATATGTCTAAGGAAAAAAATCAAAATTTTTAGTCTGAGTCTTAAAATTTTCCCCCATTCCTTGTAATGACGCTTATTCCTCCTATGCAGTAAGAAACACATGTGCCTTAGGGATATTATAGTTACTGCGGCATGTGTTGAAAGTTGCCATTTTAATTACATAGATTTTGTTCAGTACAGAACTTTGTTAATTTGCACTGGGAGAGCCATTTCAGATTATCAGATTTTTCAGATTAGCTAGTAAGTGAACAAACAGTAAGAACAATCATGGATAACGCCACACTAGATGTAATTTAATTTAGTATGACAAGAATAGTTTAGTTTAAATAGTTGGTTACTGTAGAAATCTGATCCTTGCTCTGATGTTTGATGTGGTGCCTGACTCTGACCCCAGCTTTGACCATGGCTATAGTTCTGGGGTGGACAATAACAGGCCTGCAGGCCCGATGGGTTCGCAAGGGTTAACCCATGGAAGGTGACCACTTCTGTATTTATTTGCGCCTCCACAGGTACGGGTGCTTGTTGTGCTCATTGGCTGCAGATATCTGCACCCATCCCAGAGCTCCTATTGGCTGGGAACGGTGATCCACAGCTAACAAGAGCTGCAAGTGCCTGTACCTGCAGCGGCACTGGTGAATAAAGTGGCAGTGGCGTGCTAGGGGCTAATCCTGGAGAACAGCCTCTGTCTTATTGCCCACCCCTGTTCTACTTCCAAACATCTGACTCTAACTGTTAGGCATGACTGCCTATGCAGTTATAAAAAACATTGTTTGACTTGTAAATTGAGCATGTAGATGGCGGTCATCACAAAGACAATAAACTTTTCCTCGCCAAGCCACTTCTCTTAAAACTGTACCTATCACTGCATTCTGCTATTAAATACTTGTTTAGACATGCAGGGAGCTATAATCAGCTATGTCAGAGTTATGAAGCTTGTAAATTATCAAAATAGGGATAAATAAACCATTCTTAATGTCTTTTGCTCCGTAATCCCAAAAATGGCCAAACAATTTCATCCAATGGCCCAAAATCCCTAGGATTTAGGTAATGGTAAAAAAATATAAGGCACTAGAATAGGATGTGGTAGGGAGTTGTAAACTGTTCTGGCTGCTGATGGTAACTCTTGGACAGATGTAGTGCTGGTGGCTGAGTGCATGTGAGTTGATTGCTCTTGGGGGTACTTCCCCACAGAACAGCTAATAACATAAAAGTAGCTTTTCTGTTAGGAAAAAATAGATCCTGCTTGAATTATTCAGAAAAGACTAACAATATCCAGCACAAGAAAACTCTGAAAATTCAAGAGAAAACCACAGAGCTAAGGGGCTTTTACATAGCAGCCAATTGTTATGAGTCCTTTTAATTAAATACAAATGAATTAATTGATATGAAGTACCGCTAGGCAATTATTTGCTGATATTTTGTCTCTTTTGAGACACTCTTGTTTACTGCATTTATCATCTGTGAAAGCCTATCACCCAATTCTATGCTATTTTAAACATATATTTAAAGAGTTAAAGTTAAGTTTCTACTGACAGAAACTTTTACATTAATATATTTGTGTTAATGGTACGCATATTAGATCCAATAGTATTTACATTTTTTAATCCATCTCCCGTCCCTAGGCCATCATTGTACATGCAATATTGCATCTTAATGAATTTTTCTGGTTAAAGATTTTTAAATAAATGAATAAATAAATAAGTAATGAAATACTGATTTTTATTTCACTGTACACAAGTTTACCAACTGATTTTTTTATTATTTTTTTTTATTTTTTTGCATTCTGATTTGCAGCAAATTATTTTCTTTTTTTCCCAAAGATATGAGCAAAAATACAAATATTATAGTTGATTCATGAGCAGGTCTTCAGTAGCAGTAACAAGTATACTAGTCATCAAAACAACAATAGAGTAAAATGGAAGGGCTAGTTAGTTGGTGAACAGTAAAAAGCATTCTCCCTCAAATCTACCTGAACATGCATTGTAAAACTTCTGCAGATCACATCCAATATAGCCTTGATCCTGTGCCTGAAATCTCTGGCAAAGCTCCCATTAATTCATATTAATGAATTCAAATAGGTGTATATGTGTCTTGAGTCTTCTAGGCAAAGGCTAGTGGAACTGTAGAGCAAATAGGAATGATGTATCCACATGATAATACAAATGCTCTCTTTTAAACTACATGCTGTTTTTCCAGTGCACTGAGGCCTAGATCCTACAAGATGGTGAGCAGAGAATATTCAACTCTTATTGGCTTTAATGCAACTTGAGAGCACTTACCAATCCAGGAACCGATCCATTCATTGCCATTTCATTAATATTGTTGAAAATTATTAAACTGCACGTATGCACCTTTCTCCAATTTTCATATTGTGTATTTGAAAAAGATATCAGGCTGTTCACTCTGAAAGTGACTACAACTTCTCAAAACGCTAAGAACAAGAGATATTTATTTAGTATGGACAGACTAATTAGCCCATTCCACCTAAAGAGCCTTGAGATAAAGATAACATGGTGAGATATAAACATGCATGTTTAAAGAACAGGGAGAAGCTTTCATGTATAGCTTTGTAATGTACATATTTTAAACAAACAGCCCAATAAAATTCATGACATGACTTCTGGAATCTTATGTAAATGAAATGATTTGTCATAGGTTGAGTTTGGACAAAGAACCTACTTGTTTTAATATTACTCACTCTATAGCAGAAACCTACTGACCACTATTCATACCTACGTGCCTCTAGCTTCCATCCAGGACACATCACACAATTGATAGTCTACAGCCCAGCCCTAAGATACAACTGGATTTGTTCCAGTTTCACAGAGACAAACACCTATGAGATTTTTATGAGACATTCTTAATACTTAAATGCCCACCCAACGAAGGGAGGAAACAGATTGACAGAGCCAGACAAATTACCCAGAAATTTACTACTTCAAGGCATGCCCAACGAGGAAAATAACAGAACACCGCTAGTCATCATCTACAGGCCCCAGCTTACACCCCTCCAGGGCATCACTGAAATATTCAACCTGTCCTGGAAAATCACAGGCTTTGGAAGACAGGCCAATTCTCACTTACAGGCAATCCCCCAACCTAAAGCAAATTCTTTCTAGCTGCTACACATCACAACTCAGACACACTTACCCACGAATCAACCCCTGCAATAAACTCTGTTGCCAACTCTGTCCACACATCTATATAAACGACAGGACCTAACCGCATAAGCCACAATATCAGAGTCTCACACAACTGCATATACTCTAATGTGCTATATGCCATCAAGTTCCAGCAATGCCCCTCTGCCATGTATCTTGGCCAAACCAGACAGTTTCTATAACAAAGAATAAATGGACACAAATCAGACAACAGAAATGCTAACACACGTAAACCTGTAAGGGAATATTTTAATCTGCCTGGTCACTCAATCATGGATTTAAAAATAGCCATTCTTCTACAAAGGAATTTCGCCAATTACAGAGAGAATCTGCAGAACTGGAATTTATCTACAGATTTGACACTGTTACCCTAGCTTAAACAAAGACTTTATTTAACTGGTTGGCATATTATAAAGCCAATTTTTCCTGCCATTCATATCTGTATTTCCACATCAAAAGCCATGTATGGGACACATCCAGACCACTTAATTAGCCTTATTAACATGGGTCCCAAGAGATGCTTCTTCTTCTATATCCAGTGCTTTTTTTTTTTTTGTAAAAAAAAAAAAGTGCCAGTGCTAGGGTTACCAGGTGGTTTTGTCGAGAAAAAAAAAGTGCCGGGGAGTAACCAGGGAGACCAGGGAGGTAGGGGCCAAAATGCGGTCGTGGCCCCTTTAATTGCCGCATGTCCTGAGCAGGCTTTCATTCAGCATGGCGCGAATGCTCCCAGGGCTGGCTGGGGGCTATACCAGAGGAAAGCAGCGAGTGTTCCCAAAAAAGGTGACGGTACGCCGTACAGGTGCGTACAGTCACAAAAAAAACATTGTATATATCTAGATCTAGATCTAGATCTTGGTTTGTTATTTCCACTTCAATTCATCTAATGAAGTGGATCCTTAACCATGAAATTTCATGATTCTATATATTTTGGTTAGTCTCTAAGATGCCATGGGACCATTCATTGTTTCTAAGCTAGCAAATTAGCCAGAGGTGTTATTTATGCTCCCACTAGTTAGTCAGCTATATTTTGTTCACCAGTGGGGAGGATGGTAGCCACTCTCTGTTCACCCAAATAATGAGGCATCTCCAATGGCTTTTTTGTAGAGTAAAGACAATGATCAAGAGATTTGTCTCCTGCCATCCTTCTCCAGCCTCTGACAA
>JANRFK010003679.1:44651710-44670269 GCA_030068395.1 Apalone spinifera | reverse complement strand
TGCCCACAACAAAATATCCTAGAAGTAAGAAACAGAAATGTCTGTATTTTTTCCCTGCAATTGCACATGACTAGTTGCTGATCTTCATGAAAAGTAAACTGATGCACCCTCATTTACTCTTCTATCTTTAGATGCATCTGCCACTTATACATCCTCCTTGAAACTTCCCACACATGTATGATATTTCTAGTCATAAAACATGGAGGTGACTTGAGCAGTTGTGTGTTGGTACTGCAATAGGCTGTCATGGTTTTCTGCATTTCCAATTAAAGCCAAAATTACCTTTACTTTGGCTATGCCTATACTATAAAGATAAATCGGTTTTAAAAGAGGCTTTTCTGAAATTTGGCCCGTCTACATGGGGCCAAATTTTTTGGGGAAAAACCCCTCTTTTGGAACATCCCTTCTTCCTCATAACATGAGGTTTACACGGATGCCGAAAAACCATGTTCATTTTTCCAACATTTTTTTTCGGAAAAGTGGACACGTTCCTTGGACATGGCAGAGCTTTTCCAGAATACCTCTGGTATCTCGGAAAAGCTCTGCAGTCTAGACATAGCTTCAGTGTTTTGGATTCATGGCTTTCAGGTATATGCAGTCCATCTTCCACATTTTTTGATTACTCATGAAACCACCATCATAATTTTTTAAATTCTTTAGATAATTCATGCTCTGGTCTTAGATCTCTGAATGGTAAATAAAAGAAACATGCTAATCCCCAACTCTTCATTAATAGTCTGTGTTGTGCATGCAACAAAACCGAAGCACAAAGGTAGCCAGCCTCTAGCATCACCAGAATGAAGGTGCATGTGGTAAATTAACCAGCATTGCCAACATATTGCAAATCTGCATAGGCAAAAATGGGGTTTGCTTTTCTGTGACCATTTCTTGCCTGCTCTTATAGCAGAAATGAACAGACATATGCACAGGAAAGCTGCCTTTAAAGCATCAAAAAGCTATACCAGGCCTGATTCTGTTGTTATTTACGCAAATGTAAGTCAAGATGAGCACCACTGAAATCAACAAGATCAGAATCAGGCCCATTAACTTTAATAGAAAGGGGAATTTTGCATTTCCATAAGGATATGTGTTAAACTGACCCAAACTGCTCTCTGCCCAATAAATTTTGAACCTCATCAAAGTAAGCCTTGTGAGACTTCTCCCCAGCAACACTCCTTTTGGAGGAAGCTTTGGTGTCCTGATTTCTCCCTTCAGCACCTACTTCAAACCTTCTATCACTGTCTCTCCTAATTCTATGTCCTGTTCACACCTAAGCTCTTTCCTTTGTAATCCATGCGGCCCTGGCAGGGGATAGGTGGATTTAAATCACAAAATCTTATTAGAAGACATCATATTTAGATAGAACATAAGTGGGAGGGAGGCTGTCAGGCAGGCTGGGTGAGAAGGAGAGTGTGAAAGTACAGGTATTAATGTGAGATAAGAAAAGTACTTTGGCCGCGTCTAGACTGCTTTCCTCTTCTGAAAGAAGAAATGCAAATGAGGAAAAAGGAAATAGAAATTAAGTGCTGATTAGCATGTTCGCGTGCTTCATTTGCATATCCTCTTCCGATCCTTTCTTCAGAAGAGTTTAAAAAAAAAAAAAAGCAGTCTAGACGCAGTTCTTTCGAATAAACCTCCCTTTTTCAAAAGAACTCTTCTTCCTCCAAAAATGAAGTTTACAGGGTTCTTTTGAAAAAGGGTGGGTTTTTTTTTGAAAGAATCACGTCTAGACTGCTTTTTTTTTACAATAAATCTCTTCTGAAAAAAGGATCGGAAGAGGATATGCAAATGAAGCACACAAACATGCTAATCGACGCTTCATTTGCATTTCCTTTTTCCTCATTTTCATTTCTTCTTTCAGAAGAGGAAAGCAGTCTAGACGCAGCCTTTGTGAGAAGAAGGGCACCATTTTTAGTGGATAGAGCCGGGGGTCAGAGAAGAGAGAACTGTGGAAGGCTGAAGATTTAGAGAGGGAGAACTGAGGTGGGACAAAATGGATGACAAAAAGAGTTAAGTTGGTGTATTGCAGACAAGGTGTGTGTAGATATGTCAGAAAGAAGATAGAAAACCTAATGTGGGGGAACTGAGGGAGGAAAAGAAAATCAGAGGGTCTCTGGGATAGAGGGATTTGAGAAGGAATGAAGGGGAGATAGAAAGCAAACTGAACATGAGTAAGGAGATTAAGACCAAGGGAGGGAAATGAAGAGAAGAAAGATTGCTGAGTGGAAAGAGGAAGAGAGAAAGAAATGTGAGTTTGACAGTTTTAGACCAGTTCTGTTTGATGGGGTAATCTTTAAACATTTTGTCATATCTTTACCAAAGTCTTCTAGGCTTAGATGTACACTTTTTCCTAGTCAGCATTTGGATAGGAGGCCTCCTCTGAAAATGCAAAGAGCAGCAGTAACTGATGTTTCTGCAGCTATCTTCCCTCTGAGAAAAATATTGAACCACTGTCCCTCATTGGTGTTAAGGGGTACTGTGCTGCTGCAGAAATCATCTTTCACATAAGACCAGAAACCAAGATCTTACTTCTTTTGGTCATTAAGATCACATGACACTTTACACAAGAATAAGGGTTATAGCCCTGGTATCCTGACTAAATCCCAATGGGTACATACATTCTGCTAATCTAAACTTCCCATGTAGCTTTAATTGGATAAAGTATCCTTCTTCACTTTTTTTCCAAAAATCATTCTGCAGTTTTGCTGTGCAGGATTAAACAGATGCCATTTTCCTCCTCAAGGATGGCTGAATTGCACTGGTCAGTGAAATGACTCCTACATATTAAGTAGATGGTGAAATTCTTTGGGGATCTTTAAAAATGAAATGGACTTTCAACTATATCTATATCTATATCTATATCTATATCTATATTATCGTTAGCTCATCTTCCTGCTTATTTGACCAATACTTTCTATTTACACAAATTCTAGAAGATTTACCTAGCGCATTGCTGAAGTCCTAAACTCAATTTTTTTTTTGGTTTTCTTCATTTAAATCATTGCTCTGGAGTGGGGCCACTGGTGATGTGTGGGGCTGCACACAGGACCACATGCACCCACAAGGCAGGAGGGGCCGGAGTCGGAGCTGGCAGCAGGAATCTGTTGCCACACTGCATGACATGCCCTCCCTTTCGTCCCTTCCACTCACTGGCAGTGATAAAGGTGCAGTCTGGGCAGATCCAACCTTGCGGCACTGCCCCCCAGCTGTGCTGCTCAAGAGATTGCTGGGAAGAGGAGGGGAGTGATGGGGCAAAAGTGAGAGGGGCTAGATCAAAGGGGTGGGGAGAGGTTCCCGCCCTCTTTCCCCAGTCACCACTGAGTGGGGCTGGGAATAAGGGGTTCAATATGTACGCAGTCATGGGGAGAAAGGATTACCCTAGCTCTCTCTCGCTGCAGCAGCTTGGGGCCAGATGAGAAATGTCTCTCCATGGCCACTGCAGCTCCAGCAGGAATAGTCAGGGGACGAGTGTATGTTCCTTGGCAGGGACAGGTTGAGGTTTGTCTGCCTCCTGCACTCCCCAGCCAGAGCAAGGAGTGCAGCAAACTGTGCACTTTCCTCTCTCTGCCTGACAAAAAGGAACAGCCAACATTGTTCCCATATGAATTGGGGGAAGCATCACCCTCACACCTCCCACACCTAATGGGAGGTTGTGGGTGAGAGGGTTGGGTCTGGAGTAGTACTGGAAGCGGGCACCCCCAGCCAGCCCCTTTCACCTGTCTGATGATTCTGTCTCTTTTCTATATGAGACAGAATGAGATGTAATCCCATTCCAGGCCCATCCCATTTTCCTGGCAAAACCAAACCCTTACTGTGCTTTAAGTTATAATAAAAGGAAGCTCTATACCAAATGTGATGGTCCTAGCTCTTACCATTTAGGTACAATGCAAAAACAGACAGACAGACACATGGACAACTCATATAGAATTAGAGACAAGCCTAAGAATTATTGGTTTTTCATAGCTCATGATAACCTAATAGGGAGCTATCTCATGAAGAGATCTATTGAGGTTAGAGATAGGAGTGAGCTGTGTCTGGGTTGTTGTTACTAGGAAGATGCACCATTAGCACTCCACATCCAGAAGTTTCTGGAATTGGGTGTCACGGTTGTATGTTTAATAGATGTCTTGTAGTTGGACTCCATAAAGGAAATAGTCAGAATAGCTACATTACAAAAAGTCTGCTTTTAATAAGCAGAATTGGGTTGTTGTTTTTTTTAAGCCACTAATTTTTTTAGCATCACAAGTTGTGAGCTTTTTGTATTCACTTTATTTGGAGGTCTCTTATTTGGGCTTTTTCGTAATATGTGACTTCTGTGCCAACCTTGTTTCTGCACTGCTACTGGAAATGGTGTTGCCTTCAGAGCTGCAGCTGCTGACCAGTAACTCAGCTATGAAGGCAGTGCCACAGCCAGGAGCAGTGCAGAAATAAGGGTGTCATGGTATTTTGTATTGCCTTTAAGTTCATTCTTTTTGTTCAATTTGGACTTGTTTACTTGTCTGGCCTTCTCTTAGTGCCCCCAAACACCGAAATCCCATAAAAAAGTACCCAGAGATCCAAAATTCAGTCACTAAGGATTTTCAGCAATTATTACACAGGGTCAAACTCCCCACAGTCAAGTAAACTGCAGCCCACTCAAAAGTTACACACAAATTGCTTTTGAGGTATGGGGGATAATTCAGATAAAAGCTTCTAGCTCTGATTCCAAATTGAGGAAGAACCAACAAATATAAATGGTAGAACCTCCATTTGATCAGAGAGAGGCCAGTCCAGAGAGCTTTTGGAAAAGAAAACAACTTAAATCTTTGCACTGCCTGACAGAAACTTCAGAATGATTTCAAAGTTTTGACATTATACATTGTCAGCTCATAAGGCTTTTCTTACCTGAGCAATTTGTTAGCACCTCACCAAAGGGCAGATCCTAGATTATTCACAAATCCCTGGAATTGGCACAAAGGAACTAAGTAGGGGTCAGGATGAAGAGGGCTTTTCGTAGGCCATGTAGTAGTAGTCATTGGGCCTCAGTTCTTACAACTGCTATGCTCCTATTCTATTTGCATGAATGGCTGTCCCTTTTGCATGAACCATGGTTCCACTGGTCTGAGTTCAGTCCTTCTGTGGCAACTGCTCTCACAGAGTTGGGCTTTGTGAGGCACATAAAAACAGAGTGGCCAACTCCTGAACAAGCGCCTAGCATTGGTCCTTCCCTACCCACCCCTATACAGTGAAATTGCCCCAGTTCCACTGTAATTAGAATTATCCTAGAACACTAAAGGCAAAGCCAGATTTGCACCATAGGCTCAAATGATATGAACACCTTCACATTCTACACCATTGAAGCCCATGAATGCCATGAAAACTGACTGCAAATTGATTTTAAAGCACTTCTACCACACTCCAAAGGGCTGCATCTGAGAAGATCTTAAAATTCTTCTCTCTAGAATTTCCAAAATTAGTTTAAAGATTAGAGCATGTCCCCATATATATTCTCCCAATTCAAACCATTGGCAACTTAAATTCACATTCCCTCTCTGAAATATTTTTAAGGCCCTTTTCTTGAATTTCGGCTTTAGTCAACATTAGTATGATATGAATATTTTATCATTTTACCTTAGTTTTCTTTTCTATGATCTTTGAAGTTTTTGTACATACTGCATTGGTTTCTCCCAGAAAAAAATGGTGTGAAAGGAAACTGCATGAAATTAAATCATGTTAATATGTATCATAATAAAAACAGGGACACAATTCAATAGAAAGTGTATTTCCAAAATTGAGCAGGTAATAGGGACACACTTTGAAACTGTGCCCCTATTTTTCATCATGTAGTCTTCCCTGTTCCAAATTCTTCATCACCCACTGGGTTTTGAAAATTTCTTGCCAAAACAAGTCCTTTGTTTGTTTGTTCACATATGTAAGTGTCCATGTTCCATCTGGCTGCAGAAACATCTCTAGTTAATATGCCTAATTAATTAATCTCTGCGTCCAACCACAACAGATTAAACCAAGGAAAGCAAAAGCAGCTAAACTACATGTTTTCCAACCCACATTTTTAGAATTTTTGTTGTTGGTATTGTCACAGAGAGTTAATCTATCACACAGGGTGTGATTTCTATCAGGGTGTAATTCCTAAAGCACACTAACATGTTGCACATTATTCATTCATGCAGACCTTGCTTTTGCACTTCAATGTAGTGTTGTTTGAAACATCACAAAGTGCACTATGGACCCTTTAGTAGACACCAGCAGGGTGTACAAAGACCAATTAATGTGCAACATGTTTGTACACTTTAGAAATCACATCCCCGTAAAGAACATTACCCCATTCTGTAGATAAACCTTAAGCTACACTAATGCAAATTACACAATTAATGTATCAGGCATGAGAATAACTGTTGCAGAAAAGGCATGATCGATGGCTTTTCCAAATAAAGTACATAAGATTGCTATAGAAATGACCCAAGTGGGCACTTCTAACTTATTCAATAAGAATCCACTCAAAATCCATCTGTGAACATTTGGTCAATCCTTTTATGGAGAAAAGTATATTTTTCAAAGTTCATATTAATTTTTGTGCACATCTGTGCACTCACCTAATCCCTACACACATGCCACATCAATTAAAATTAGAAGAACAAGTCAAATCCTTGAGAATTTTTAATTGCAATAAAGCATGTAGGATAGAAATGGCTTTTCTTACTGCAATAAAAGAGCTTTTTTCCTATTTACTTTATTTCAATGCAAAATATTTAAACTGATTAGCCACAGAGTTTTTCCCTGGTAGTTTGCATTCTCCTGCTAGATGCAGAACAATAAGCACAGCTGAGATTGACGTTTTTGTGAAATATGAATTCAAGGGGGTAACATTCAACAGGATGTAAGCATAGCAAAATATTATACTGTACATATCTGAAGTTTACTCTAACAGAAACAAGTAAATTAATATTTTGCAGTTATTAATGATCCATTGCTACCTACAATCAACATCTTTACAGCACAAAAAAGTGTAATAGATTTAAATAAAAAATGCAGTACTTAATTTACATTTTAGGAATAGTGTATTAATAGGAAGGAAGAAAAGGAAGATGACAAGAAATGTCAACTGGTTTAATCATACTTAATATAAAAAGACTGCTATAACTTTAAGAATCCAGCTTAGCTGATTTTGGAGTTTAGGTTTTTATTTTTCTACTTTATAGCATGCTTCAAAACTACTTGGACAAATACAAAACAAGAATTACAGTGCACCATAAGTTATTTTAATATCCTGTAGTGGTGTATACTTCCAATGAAATCCCAAGACTATTATTAAGGTTCTGTGTTTGTGTGAAAATGTCAAGTTGTTTCGAGTGACTACATACTCTAAATTATATATAACTGTTACTTTATAGCTAATAGGCACTAAAATTACTTTAAAACAGAAATGTAAAGTTATATTTTCATCCTTTTTGACAGATAATAAAGCTTATTTATGAGATGCATTTTCTCAAGTATTAAAATATATAATGTTTACAAAAAGATTAAAAATATGATACTTGATATTTAAGCAAGAAACGGAGCCATCATGAACATATTTGCCTGAATAGTTTTATCCAATGTAAAGGCAGATAGATGTTAAATCAGTAATTTCACTCAGGAAAGTCATTTGTTAAAATGGTAAAACATAAAAAAGGTTTTGTCTCAAAATAAGATTTAGGTGGTGTTTTTCTTTCCCTGCTTGTCATTAAACTGTAGGTCTGAAACCTTGTATATACTTTTAGATAAAAAGATGACACATGATATACTGCAACTCTTTATTTTAAATTGTATCCTCTAAGACATGTTGCTTAATTGCTTTGTTGTTTCCTGCCTGAGGAGAAAAAAAAAGTTATATCCTTATATAAGCACAATGGAATGGGACATCAGCACAAGAGTAATTTCTTCTCTTGTAAACTCCAGTTAGGGTAGAGGATTTATGAAAAGGGAGATTATTGTTGGCATGACATCAGTGTACACCACACCACTAACACACCAATTATTCATAGTCTAAAATAAAAAGGTTTCACATGCAAATTATCTCTCTTTATTCCTGCCAACCACTTAGTAAATAAAAACATATAAACGTCTGGATCTATCTTGTTATCTGAGACATGTGAGGGATATCAGCAAACTCTAGTGCAAATGAACCACTGTTTAGAAGGCAACCTTCATAGAAGGTTACAGAGTATATATTCTATAGTTACAGTAGGAGTTAATTGCCATGCTGAAGCAAACCCTGGGCTGCGTTTAGGATTACCTCTTCAGTTGAGGGTCTGTGACTATCTTTATGCTTCTTAGTTCTACTGTTCTGCTATAGAATATTATACCAAAGCATGAACAAAAGAAAATTACCCTGAAGCAAATGGAGTGCCACAGAGTATTGTCGCTATTAATCTTTTAGTAATGGCAATGCTAATTTGACATGATGCATAGTAATTTATTAATAGAAACACTTGAAGTCCAAATCTTTAAATATTCTGTGCTTGAACGGATGAAAAGGGAACTTGGTAATGGGTTACAAAATCTTTTACCTATATGTCCCAGGTTCAGTTTCAGCCCAGCTCAATACTGATAGAAAACCATGTTCATAGATGAAATAAGACAATGTCATCAGAAAACAAAACAAAATAAATAGTACCACTACCACTGAAAACCTGGCTGGCAGTCTGAATGCAGATTAAAGCTTGATTGGGCATAAACACTACATTACTCTGTTACCACATTGGCCTATCCAGAAGAGGAAGTTTACATAGAGCAGGGGATGCACCAATCTTATGGCTACACTAAAAGACGCTAGCTTAAAGGCAGACAGCCCTTTAGCTGTCATGAGACCTCTTGCCCTGAGCCTGCACGTTCTTATCTACAACAGTAGCATAATACATGAATAGTCCCATAGCTCAGCCTTATTTTGGATGAAGGCCATCAAAACTTTTGTTTAACCTGGAAACAAGCAGCGCTCAAAGTGTGCTATGTCAATTAAGGAAAAATGTTTGAAGATGCTCTTTTCTCCATAGTCCATTTTCTTCAGGATCAAGGAGTATGTTTATTTAAAAATATATGTCTATTTCATTTCTTCTTTCTCTGCTCTTTTAAAATCTTCCCTCCCTTTTAAATCCAGTATTTAGCCCTATTCTTGCAGAAGGAAAGGCAAAGTTTATACTCAGATTCTTAAGTGCCACTACCATACATGGCTGGTCAGCAGGGGATGCTCCTGCACTGGAAGGCTAATTCCTTTCTGGGAAAATGAGCATGTTACCACCTCTGTGAGGTACCTAGCCTCTGCCTGCCTAGCGCATGGGGTCCAGAGCCTGTTCTCAAGCATTGGTCTCTGCATGAGAGCACAGCAGGTTCCTAGTGTGCAACTACAAAATGTTTAGCTGTGTTTATAAAAAAGACTAATCTGTGTTCACATCGTATGGGCTTTGTTCCTTATCCTGAGCCATCATTAACTATTAATGGAGGGGGAGGGGGTTCAATCATCTACTTTTGTCTGTTTTCAGAAAACGGTAGCACAGTCTGGATTTATTGTGGTACGAGAAAGGCAGAGATATTGTTAAACACTTTTATATACACATTACAGATTAATAGAAAGTAATAGGGAGAAAAGGAGGATGTGTTTCTCACTGAACTTTAAAAGCAAACTGATGTAGAACTTTATATTGTGTTATTGAGGCAGCAACAGATAATCCTGGGCAAGTCTTCAATTCTACCTGCCTGATTGATGTCCAGGTTAGGTTTGACCTATCTGGGTTACACACATGCATTTCATGTTCTAAGACCTTAAAAGGAGCTGGTGTAAAATGAGTTATTATTTATTAGACATAATGGCCACTAGCCGAGGTAAAACATGGCACTAAGCATTAATAATATCATGTTATCTTGGTAAAATGAGGCTATTAATGCAGCACACCAGCAATATAGTTCAGCCCTGTTTTGGGTGGAAGCCATCAAAACTTTTGTTTAACCTGGAAACATAGTTCAAGGCTTGCCATATCAATTAAGGAGAAATGTTTGAAGATGTTCTTTTTTCCATTGTCCTTTCAGAGTAAATTCACTTTGACCCTTCTTTCACTTTTCTTGATTTTATTTAATTTTTTTCTTCAAAAAAACACTAGCCATTGGCTCCATTAGTTTGGGATATTAGAACTGTTTAACACAGTTTACAATAAAAACATCCATTCATGAACTGCTTCAGCCATGAGCCACTGACAAACAAAGGGAAAGATTTTTATCTCATTTGCATTGCTGTAATTCAGGAGTAACTCCATTTGTAGGTAGATAGATACCTTCTCCCTATATGAAAATAAGATCATACTCTGATTCAAAGCATATAATCACAATAGTGGCAATTACCTTGTTTTGAAAAAAAACTGTATTTTTTTAAAAAGGAGTTATTTACAATAACTCTTTAAAAGTTTAGCACTGTTTGTAGGATTTTAAATAAAAGCAACAACATTTTCTACCTCTATTTATATTTCCCAATCCCACTATTATGTAGGGGCCAAACACAGGAATTTAAACCTTTGCAAATACGTAATAAGGGCCTTTCTGTCATCTCTATCCTCAAGATTGGCATAGGCTGATATCTATTTTTGTTGTCATTATTCGTGTATTTTTAAATTAAACTTTAATAATATTTCTCTCCTTTTTAACTTTAGGCTCTGGAGGCCTTGGTAATCTTATATCACTTATATTAAGATACAATATTACCTGACTTCCCCAAATTTCTTCTTTCCTTTTGTTGTTCTGATTTATCTTACAACCACACTATCACTAGGCAATGATAAAAAAAAGTTTTATTTTGTCATGTGTAGGAAATGTGATTGATTCATTATCTTTAATTGGCCTTCAGAATACTACACATCTGTGCAATGTTTGGCAGTAGTAAAAAAAAAAACAGTTTATTTATATATCAGTACAAGTTATTCTAGCAATACTCTATGTAGAAATATATTTGAAATATTGCATGCACTATATTATAGGGAGGAGGACAGTGTTGATATTGAAAAGGTGCAATGGAGGACAACCAACATGATTCAGGATTTTGTGAATAAGAACAAAGAAGACGTATTATCCAGATTCAGCCTGTATTACTTGAAGCCCCCTTCTGTATAATGTTGACTGCAAGCATGATCAATTTCTGCTCCAGGGTTCTCAGCACCTGCACAGAAGTGCTCAGTATCATTGGGATCCGACTGTAAAAATGACAGCTAGAGGGAAGCCTTCTCACAAAGTTGCAGTGTGTATACAACTTGAAAGGAAAGAACTGGATTGATAGCAAGAAGTTGTTGAAGTGGAAAATAATTTAGAAACATATAAAACAAGCCAAACTGGAAATTATCTATCCATTCATGTACTAAATTTAAGATTAGAAGAGTGCAAAAAATGTTGCACATAAAGTATTGCTAAGAGTAAAATATTAGAATGGTCACATTTTTTGAATGCCTTTTACATTTAGGAAAAATACAAAGCTAGATTTGTATCTGCAAAACTATTTTTTTTTCTTTGGGGGAAAAAAACATAAAATTGGGCAAAAGAGAGGAGAGGATCAATGGGTAAATTTTGTTTCCTACAATATGTGTTCTTGACTCAACTGTTGTACATAAAGCAAGATCTCTGGCTCACACAATTGGAGAAATTTGAAGAGGCTGGGGGATGAGAAGTAAAAGAGAAAAAAGAGAAGTTATATAGAAAAGGGGAATAATTGAAAGCAATAGTATATTTAAAACTCAGAGAAAAAACTCAATAATTCCCAGAATTAGATGTAATTTTTAGTTTGTGGGGCTTGGTTTTTTTAATTATTTTCATTTATGCTTTACAGAGAAGAAATATATCTAGACGGATGGAGGTAGTGTTTCATTATTTAGATAAATACTAGGGGGCTACGCCCTCTCCTCGCTATGCTCCTACATATGCCATAGCAAGAGGGGGGCTGTCACCAGCCCTTTCTGTGGCCAGATGGGGACTGGACCATGGGGCTTGCCCCAGGATCGATGTTGGGGACAGGACACTGTGGCCAGATGTGGGCTGGGCCCCAATTGGGACCTTGTTGGCCAGGCTTCATTTTTGAATAAAGTAAAATATTATGCACAACACAAAAAGGTTTCAACATTGTCTTTTTTTAATGGCAGGAGTGGGGAACCTTTTTTGGGTTGGGGGCCACTGTTGGGGACCACACAAATGAGAAGGAAAAAAAGCCCCTCCAAAACCCCCAGGTCCTCAATGATGTGGCCCCCTCAACTGAAATACCTCACTTCCCTGGTGCTCCAGCTTTGGGAATGAGAGGACTGAGGATCAAGGCCTCAGGCCAGATTAACTCTTGTAGGATTCCAGGGTTAGTGGATTTTGTGGGACCCCTACGCTCTGGGGTGGGGACAAAAATTAGGGGTTCAGTGTGTGAGACAGGGCTGCCAGTGAGTGGGATAGGGATGGGAGTGCAGGATCTGGGCTGGAGGTGGGGTACAGGAGGGGGTGAGTGTGCAAGGTCAGACCAGGAGGTAGGTGGCAAGGGTAGGGGCAGAATTTCTGACCTGGGAGGAGGGGGCAGGAGGAGGCTGGGGGCAGTTGTCTGGCCAGAAGCGAGGGGGCAGGAGCAGGCTGGGGCAGGGTGTCTGGCTGGGGGCAGATGTGGGTTGGAGGACAGGGTCTTGGCAGGGGGTTGAGTGAGGGGTTGGGGGCTGGGTGTAACATAAAAGTCATATGTGGGTCCTGCAGCTTAACAGGCCTGGGATGGAAGTTTCCACCCCTGCTGTACCCAGCTTAGGATAGTGCGGGACGCTGCAAGCACAAACAGCAGCTAGGCTTTATCAGCTCTAACCCATGCCTTGAGCTGGGAAACTACTAAGCAGTAAACAAGTTTGACCTCAGGCTCAGCCCATAAGAGTGATAAGAATGGTGTTGAGCCAGGTACGTACATACCCAGTAAACAACTGTAGTATAAGATCACTGAGAGTCCTGCCCCTCTGTGAATCTCTCCAGGGACCTAAACCTTGAATGGTGCCCTGAATCCCCCTAGCTGCGGCCTGGTACGAGGTAACTGGAACCAGACTCCCCGTAGACCTGACAGGGCACAAGCATTTCCAAGTGCCTGTCACTCTCATATGCATTGCTTTGCCTATGCTGATTGTTGTATTACTTTGCAATAGCTGTGTAACCATTTGCCTGTATTAAGCCTGTAATAGTAGTGATATAGTGAGATTAATAAAGGCAACTATCTATCCCTAATCAACTCTGTCTTAAAGCGAATCCACAACCCTGTTGGGCCCTGGCCCTGTGACTTGACACTGGGCATGAGTGTCAAGACTTACTTGTCTTCAGGCCTTGTGCCAGTCCCAGGCTCAGCCTCCTGTGGCTCCTTTTAGGCGGAATCTGGCCAAAGGGAGTGCAGCGAAAGGCTCCAGACAGCGTGCTGCTGTTCCCCCAGCCTGGGAGAGGGAGCGCTCCTGCCCCATGCAGCGAGGCTCTAAACTTTCTCTCTCTCCTGCCTACCCCAGCACTTGCCAACCCCCCTTTGGCTGGAGAGGGCCCAGAACCAAGCCCACCCCAGCTCTCTCTACCCCCATCAGCTGGCAGGGAGGCCCTCCTCCAGCTCTTTGCACCTCTGTCTGGCCCTGGCTCTTTGCCTCTCCTGGCTGCTGAGGAGAGCCTGGGGCTGAAAGCCCTCTGCCACCGGGCAAGGCTGAGCCACACCAGCCCTCTCTCTCCACACTGCAGGGGGGTGGGGGGGAGGGATAGAGAAGGGGACTGGGGAGTGGGAAGGGGGAGGAGGGAGGGTGCACAGCTCCCATTCCCCAGGAGGTGGGAGGGGAGTAGGCCATGTGGCTCCCATGCATTCCCCTCCCCCAGAGCACTGGGGGTGCACTTTCCCTCCCCCCAAACCACTTAATCTTATCCTCTTACCTTTTAATGTAATATGTGCTTCATTATTTAGATGGGGGTAACTTTTCAGTGGCATGTATAGAGAATATTCTTAACTACCAGGGCTAAACTGCTGAATCCTCGAACACTCAGAAGAGATGCCTAAAATGTTTACTAGGAATTAGGGATGAGTGGTCCTGTTAGGATAAAATGAGACTAGTCTTTTCCCCCAAACTTGAACTGAAACTCTAAAAAAGAGTTTGGATAGTTGTGTTTTCCCCCATTAATTTTTCATTCTCATGGCCTTAAACACTTTCTGGACCCAGAAAGAACTGAATGAAGAATTGCTGGATCATGGTAAAAATGTCTGTTTTAGGGAATTTCAAGCTAAACTGGAAGCAAAATTACCAGAAATATCACAAGCATCCTGAGAGCTCCAACTGCATTTTGAAGGCTAAAGGGTTTCATACAAGGTTAGGATGCGATTATTGATGTGCACTCATCAGCGTGGCCCAGTTCCTGTGCCCAGTTACATGAACACCCTAGAACTTAAAGCAGCTTCATAGCTATGAGTCTGCTGAATAAGGGAACAAAGCAGTGGAGAATCTTCACAGGGGAACAATGAACTCCCCTCCTTGTGGCAGAAATAGTCACTGGAGGAGAGGGGAAATGAATCCACGTAGAGCAGGAGCTGCTTCTTGCAGAGTGCATATCCTGACTTTGCCTCCAGATTAAGGAAGGTGCACAGTGGGTCAATTTTCTGTTTGATAGGTCATCTGTGCTTGCTATACATCCTCTGTAAGTGCCTGGGAGTAAGGGTTCCATCCCTCAATTCCTGCATAGTTCCCATGGGACGTCATTTGATTTGGATTTTATTCAATGTGGGAGGATTTGCCTAACAGCAAAGTTTCTAAGCATCCTGCTTATTGAGATTTTTGGACAGTTAAAACAAATTTAGTGAATAGTACAGCAATGCAGCAGTAATCCCACATGATATTTAGAAGCAAAATAATACTTAGACAACACTGGTTAACATATAGTGTATGCTAACCATACTTGGCAAATGCCTTCTTGGCAAATACATTTCATGAAGTTTCATCAGGGATAAATTTAACCTGCCTTGTCTAAAGCAACTAAAATAAACATGGTACAAAATTTTTAACTTTCAACTTAAGTACATTTCAGCTCAGACATTCCAGTTGCCCAAGCAAATAGATTTATTCTCTGATGTCACTTTTCTCTTGTCATTTTGGTATTTGATTGCAACATATTTAAAATGTTGGTTGCAATCATAACAGTGTGGTGTTTAAAATGCATTCAGTTCACACATTGCCCTTGTGGAGGATGGTTATTTGTCTCTGTCCTCTAAGGAAGAACATTGTATGATGAGCAAAATCTGGTATAATAAAGAAGAATGAAGTGCAAAACCCCACAGAAAGCATACACCTTTATTCCCTAAATTAAATATTTTTCAGTGTGTTAGATATCTATTTGATATATTTCAAATAAACTATTACACAAATAAAGGTATGCATGGTATTGCATCCTGCAAACTGTAAAAGTACAGCCAAACTTTTCCTTATGAATAATTGATAAAGGATTAAAACTGTTAAAAGCAGATATTTCCATGCACCAGGGGCATTTGTCTAATAGTTTTCTACTGTGAAAAACAAGGTACATCTCCTGGTTTATAGTTTTATGAGAGGTTTTTAAAATGTTTACTATTAAAGTAACATCTTTTAATTATTGTACTATTGTTATAAGCATTCCGTCACCAGAGTACCTGGGTTCACTCAGCTACATTTCTTTAAGATACGGAGAAAAATACACCATGACCATATTTAATGTGACAGGGTTAAGGGCTGAGATGGTGAAATACTCTTTTGAAGGAGAGAAGCAGTAGGCTAGGCATGACACTATTCATAAGCTATAATAGCTATTCAGTTAAATACATTTGTGCATAATACTTCAATAAGGTCATATTTTAAAGCTTTTAATGATTCCTTTCCAAGCAAACTCAAGAATATAATCAGTCCAGCATTTGGCATTTCTTTAAAAAAAGTCTGAATTACAGAAGAAAATCTATGATGAAGCCACTCTGATTAGTGGCTATCTTAGCTCAGCAAAAGCCAAGTAGTAAAACAAAAGCTGAAAGAAATATCCTTACAGAAAGACAACAGGCCAAATGTTGCTAATCTTATTTACATGAGAAATATTCTGGTTGAAGTCAATTGGATACTTGATTGAGTTAAGCGGCATTTAACATGAGCTTATTTTTAAAAAATGCTAACAGCGAATTTCTGTTCTCATTTATTGCAGGGATTTCAGTCTTGACAGTTGGTTCTCCTAATATGCACTGAACTTCCATGGACACTGTACATTTTAGATCGACTAATAACAATAGTACAAAGTAACAATGTTTCAGTTAACAAACACATGGCCTCCTAATAATAAATGTTAATGTGAATTATTTGACCACAAATCAACAGTACCAATTGCTCACAATGAACCAGTTATTTCATTGAATACCATTTCAGCTCTTGTGCTACTTAAGCAATTTACACTTGCCACCACCACTTAGATCATACTTAATATACTATTTTATTTAAAATGAACTTACAATTCAAAGGCACCAAGCACCCAGATGGAAACAGCTAAGGATGCACTGTTACAAGAGCTTACAGAGCTCAAACCAGTTATTGCTCAAACCAGTTTTGCAAAATAAGGACAATACAGCTAATCTGGAAACAGGCTGAAACGTGAGAAGCTAACACAATTTGGTAGAGGGTACATGATAATGGCTATCAGAGATATCTTCCTAAAAGTATTTGAAAGTCATATGAAGGTATAATTTAAAATCTATCCAGGAAAACAATAGGGCTATGTCTACACTGGTGGCTTCTTGCGCAAGAACATCTTGTGCAAGTGTTCTCGTGCAAGAAGTCTTGCGCAAGAAAATATCTACACTGCCATGTGCAAGCTGTGCTTTTGCACAAGAGCGCCCATGGCAGTGTGGATGCTCTCTTGCGCAAGAAAGCTCTGATGGCAATTTTATATATAGGGCTTTCTTGCACAAGAAATCCCTGCTGAGCGTCCACACTGCCCTCTTGCACAAGAGCCCCTGCGCAAGAGAGCTTATACCTGTTAAAAAAGAGCATAGCTCTTGCACAAGGAGCCCTCTCTTACCACGCCGTACTGTAAATTTACTTGCGCAAGAGCAGACGGGCAGTGTGGATGCTCTGCAGATTCTTGCGCAAGAACGGCCGTACTTGCACAAGAAGCTGTGAGTGTAGACATAGCCTAGTTGTGCTAAAGTGGGCTGTAAGGATAGTTTCAGGAAAATGATGATGTCTCATGGCTTTTGGCCTAAAGAAACTTCCAACCATTCTACAAGGAAAATGCTCACGAATCATGAAGTAAAAGAAAGAAGCACTAGATTAGTATCACCTGACAGCTGGGAAAGGTGTTAGTTATTTTCCATCTTTGGTGATGGAGAAAGGTGAATTATTTGACCACAAGTTATTTGACACTGCACCTAATATTCTTTACAGGGATATTATTGTAATGTGATTATGGCATAATTATGATGCATTTTGTGCAATATGATTCATGTGAGGTGTCATTGAAAAAGCTATGATTTGCTGAATATGATTATCTTAGTTGTATGTATGTATTTTTTTCACTTAAAGTTAGTAATATTGGCTACGTATCTGTCTTTCAGTTGTGCTTACTCTGGGTGGCATCCACAACAGTTCTGATGGCCCATCAGCAAAGACGATGGACCCTGACAGAATTTAATCTTCCTGTGAACATTTCAGACAGCCTGTAAGTAAAGGCTGCCATGATTAAGCAAGGTCTGCCAGGGCAGGTAACCTGGTCACATGACTCTGAACTCTATGTTTTGGGATGTTTTTTTTACAAGCTGAGTTTGAGACAAAGGATTTTCACCATGTGCTAACGTTATATAAAGCAAGGAGTGACATTATTTGGGATTCTTCACTCCCCACACAAGAGAACACCTAAAAACACCTGGGCAGGCCTGCTGACAGCAGGGATAGGGAGGAGTAACGTGGGTAGCTGCCCCAGGGAATGGTGATTAAAAAGGGTCTGGGGCTCCTGACCACCACCACCACCAATATGGGAATAGCAGCAGCCTGAGCCCTTTAAATCACTGCCAGAGCACCATGCAGTGAGCTCTGGGTAGTTCTGAAAGGCTGGCAGGGGAGGCTAGCCCCGCTCCACCGTACCCCCTTGAGGCCCCACTACTTCTTGATGCATGGAGCCAAGTACCAGGCAAGTCTGTCAGCCCCCCTTCTTTACCCCTCCACCCCCCACCTCACCCCCACTGGACCAAGACTAAAGCAATTTTTAGCCTGTGTATGAAAAATCTGGATATTCCAAGCTGCAAAGCAAGTGTAGCTTGTGCCTTAAAAATCTGCAGCCTGGGTGTATCATCAGTCAGGGTGAAAGACTGTTCATTCCAGTCCTATCTTTCCAGTTTTTTAAGCTTAGGTTTTTTGTGTTTGTATTTGTTATTTGAGCTGTTTGCTAGCACTTATAATCACCTAAAATCTATCCTTTTGAAATCAATAAACGTACTTTATGTTTTAAATATTAAAACATAATAATATGCCTGCATTAAGAGGAGCATTGCCAGCAGATCCAGAGATGTGATTATTCCCCTTTA
>JANRFK010003679.1:44625576-44642853 GCA_030068395.1 Apalone spinifera | reverse complement strand
TGTAATTGCCCGGATCACCTCTAGAACCCTTTTTAAATATTGGTGTCATGTTGGATCCAACTTTAAACATGTTGGATCCAAAAGTTAATTTTGCTAAAGATAGATGATAGCCCAAAGCTGGATCAGAATGGGATTCATTACAAAGCATAAAATTTACTTGTTTTAAATAATCAATTCAGCATATCAAACATAAGGGCGTCAATCAACAATAAGCATTTCTATCCTTATTAAATGGGTTTTTTTCTGTAAATATGGAATGGGCTACAATAAGAAGAAATGCTACCTTTGCAGTCCTAGCTGAGTTTCTGACACATCTCTGATTATATGCCAGGAATGAAATGCCCCCCGGGTATTTTCTTACAAAGAGACAACTTATTTCAAAACTCTAGTGCTACATTGCTACAGTAATGTCTAAAGGCCTTCTGTAATAGTAGCTCTGCCTTTTGGCTTTACAAAAACAATTTTCTTCATCTTCACCTCTGAAAACCTAACGCCCACCCTCTGCACCATTGTGGAGTGTGCCATTACATGAATAGCAGTAGATATTAGGGATGCAGTTATTAGGAAAAAACTG
Source organism: Apalone spinifera (assembly GCA_030068395.1). NCBI lineage: Eukaryota > Metazoa > Chordata > Testudines > Trionychidae > Apalone > Apalone spinifera. The sequence goes on along the minus strand of JANRFK010003679.1, from coordinate 44,642,279 downwards.
GAAGGAGAATCAACATTAGTAGGCTGTTTGGAAACCATTTTTCAATCATGAATACAAACCATTTTCTTTGTAGTATATACAGATGTATGTTAACTCTTACAATTTCTAGTGTTCAGTTCTTTTTAGGCTTATCTACACTACAGAGAAGATCAAAGCTGCCGCAGTCGATCTTCCAGGGTTCGAATTAATGGGTCTCATGAAGACATGCTAATTCAAACAGAGAGTACTCCTGTACTCCTGTAGATGCCAATAGTCCTACTCCTATGGGGCTTGTCTACACCACAGAGAAGATTGAAGCTCCCACAGTTGATCTTCTGGGGTTTGAATTGGTGGGTCTACTGAGGACACGCTAATTTGAACTGAGAGAGCGTGCCCATTGGCACTGGTAGTCCTGCTCCTATGAAGAGTAAATGGAAGTCAAAGGGAGAGTGTGCTTCCATCGACCTCCCACTGTGTCGACAGTGCTAAAATGCGATTTAAGATACTTCAACTCCAGCTACATAATTAATATAGCTGGAGTTGCGTTTCTGAATTGAAACTTATTCCCTAGTGTAGTCCTAGCATCTAAAGCTTATTTACTGCCTGGGCCCATATATAAAGACTATGGTATAATAAGCACTTGAGCAAAGCACCTTAGTATACATTCATGAATGTCATAGGTTTTGCTAGTTCCAGAAGAGATATAATACCCAACCAGCCAAACAAAGATTTGTGGAGAAAAGAAACCTACGGACATAAATAGAGTTGTCAGAAGAAAGCCATTAATGTATATCTGAGGTACTACCTTTCTTTTAACCTATGAACTTTCTCAGTATAAGGCCCAATCTTATGAACAAGCCTCAGTAGGTTTTGCCTTGCAATATGGCGACTCAATCAGAGGAAAGGCCAGTATGCAACAGGCCTCATATTAAATACACTCACTCCCAGGCAGCTAAGCTTTGGCCAATCCATTAGGCCTCTCCTTTACTACACATGGATATAAGGGGAGTTCTTTATCACCTCACTCCACTGCTCAGGTAGGGAATCCAAATCACAGTGAACTCCTGAATGTATTTACTGGGTACATGGGCTGGAAAAGGGAAGAACGGTTATTTTCTAAAACTTATGGGAATGTCAGAAGAACCAATGTGTTTTCTTTCAAAGCTTACTCATGTCACTTCTGTAGAAGGATTACTCACATAAAATAAGGGCTGCCGGATCAGGCCCTAGTATTGTAACCAAAGAAATCCCTGCTGATCTCACAAATGATCACACACACCCTGGGAAAAGTTCTCAATAGGAGCTTATTTCTAATGCCTTCCTGATCAAAGACAGCCAGACAATTATAGATAATAATTTTCAAGACACCTCCCAGATCAAAATTCAGCTTGCATATATTGTTCCTAGATTTTGTATACATTTTAGCAAAAAATACAAGCTTTGTAAGAGTTTTTTAAAGTCTTGAAAATTAGTTTTACTTCTCTTAGCTGATTTTTTTAAAAATCATTGTTTTGTCTATTTAATTTGGGAGCTTATAAAATATGTGTATTAAAACCTTTGCTGGGAATTTCTAGCTTTCAGATCACTTTGGGTATTTTTATAAAATCAAATTAATAAAGAACCTTGAACCATTTAAGTGCAATAAAATATCTTTAACTAAAATTTATGACAGAACTAAGCACAGAGTTCTCTGTGATTTGAATGCTTGCCAGTGAGTTAGTCACAGGAGTCAGCCTTTTATTAAATAACATTAATGTTAAAGAACTGCAAAATACTCAACTTGAATGTGTGTACTTTTGCTGGGAGACATTTTCCTGAATTTCTCAGTTGCAATTTCTGACTTAGTGACAAATAAACGTGTCAGACTGCTTGCTGCACATAAAAAATAAGATGCCTTGATGGCTTCACAATATCAGATGGTAAGTACTAAAGCCATGTAATGTTAGAAACAACCAAAATGATTTCAGATTCCAAGCTATTTAAGGTGTCAAATCCAGGAACTCAGACTCATAAACTTGCTAATATTTTAAGGCTTAACCCACGGTAAATATCCTCAGCTTTCCACTCTATAGAAGAATGTCATATGACATCTGGGCTCCATGAGTATTTTTGCCATTGCTTTGAATCACTAAGTTAGATTAATCAGACAGCACAAAACATTCATGTCTGAGGAACAGAATCATTTATATGACGGGAGCTAATCCAATTACTCCAGTCCAAAGGATGCCTGATTTTAGGAGACCACAGGGCATGCTATTAAGTGCAGTGATCAGTGAGCACTCTGCTAACTCCACCTATAAGCAGACAGAACAAGAAAGCACCAAGCATTTTCCACTCCCCTAAAAGGAAAATTATCCCAGTGGCATTTCAGTTGACAGACTCTAAACCTCCTCTCTCATCCTGGCTCTCCCATCACAACTGCTCAGTAGAAGATTTCATACATAGAAGCTCTCAGCTAAGGGGAGAACAACCCAGCCAGGCCTGCTAATAGGGAGGGCAATTGCCTCAGGGCCTGGCAATTCAAAAGGTCCAGGGCTCCCAGATGCTGCAGCTGTTACTGCAGCAGCGGCTACTGCAGCAGCAGTGACAGCTAGAGCCCCAGGCCCTCTAAATTGCCACCAGCACACCAGACAGCAAGCTCCAGGCAGTGCTAAGGACTGGCAAGGGGAGTGTAGTGCAGTATGGACAGCACTTAAAGCCATCTGCCCCCAACCCTGCCCTTCCCATCCAAGGCCCCGCCCTTTCGTGGAGTGCAGACCTGCCCCCTCTCCTTGCTCATAGGCCTGGCAATTCTCTCAGCCCCTCTGAACCCAGCAGACAACCAAGAGGGAGCTAGGAACCCAAATACAAATGTGCTGAATGGTATAGCTCTGGAATCTGAGGTTTCCTATGTTTCAGACTTTAGAAGCATGCACTTCCCAGCTAAACCCTCACAGCCAGATTGCTCATTTGGCTACACAAGGCCAAGAGCAGCAGACAACAGCAGTCCTTCTGTTACCTGCACCTCATTTCTTCTCCCTATGGGAATCAAAACTGCTGAAAAGAAGAGAGACTAGATGAGGCTATAGTCCTGCCCTTATATCTGCCCATATAGAGCAAGGCTGATTAATTTGGGGTCGTATCCTGCAAAAGGCTCAGTTTCCCTAGTGTTTCGCCTGGGACAGCTATGATAAAATGCCACTATACCTAAATTCCAAATAAATTATAAATTCTGTGTCTTCCTAAACAAAGCGAGGGTTCAGGGGTTGCATAGAGGGATGTAGAAGGTAGTACAGCTCAGCAGCACGAGGCACTCAAGAGCATTACTTCTAGCAAATGCAAGATGAGTGTTGCTACAGGATCAAGCAGATAATTGAGAATGTTTGTTACTACCTCACAACCTAGCTGTTGAGGAAGCAGTAGGTCCAGACTTTTGGAAGAGCACCCCTTTACAGGGGGGATGTGTAATGTGCTGGAAAAGAGTGTGGTGTCTCCCACCCTGCCTGATCTACAGAAAGGCTAAGAGAGCTTATAGGGTGCTTAAACAAACTGTATAGAGGGGTGTGTGGAGAGCCATTGAACAAAACCAAATAAACCCTGTATATGAAGGAAAACACTTCAAGCTGAGGGGAGTAATATCCCAAGTTCCAGCATCTATGGATAGCCTACTATCTCCATCAGCTAACAGAATTAATCTTAAAACATATCCATAAATATTAACTGTTTACTTGCTTATTTTATATTCCACAGAGAAACAGGCCATTTGTTAAGGAACCACACAGACCCACAAATTCAAGTTTGAATTTTCTGACAGAAGTCAGTCATCTGGTTCAGACTGTTGCCGATTACAAAGAAAAATCAATTCCAACTAGCAACTTTTTTCCTGAGGCAATTATATCTCTCAGATCTGTATGCTATAACCAGAACAAATTCCTTTTCAACCTTCTATATAAAACATAGGTGAAATCCTGGTCCCACTGAGTTCAGTAGGGCCCAGATTCTACCCTCTATATGTTTGCCATGCTGCTGGCTTACAGCATAAGGAATGACATTACCTGCACTTTCAGTGCCTTTTCTGTACCCCCGACACTTAAGAGAAAAACAAATTGTTGTTTTAATTGGTTTAATTTTCTTGTGCGATTTCCCTGCAAATGCAGTGGACCTGAAGGAAGGAGATTCATATACTTTTATGAAAATGGACAAACATTTATTAAATGAGAGAAAATAAATGAATTAGTAGACTTATAAACTATATCTGCATTTGAATTAAAGTAAAACAATATTGACTTTAAATAACTATCAAACACTTTGATTTGCATGGCAGCCCCCTCCATTTGTCCTTTACTTTAATCCTCTAGCAATGCCTTTTGGTCTGGTCTTTATTTAGATTACAAGGTTTTCAGGCAGGGAATGTTCCTACTTTGCTTTGAAGCAAATTCCGGTACCATGCCAATCTTAATAGGAATTCAGGGGTGCAACTAGTTAAAAATGAGAGTAAAATTGTCCAATTTGGGGGTAAAATTTTGACAAACATCATCAATATTTTGGAAATCAGAACATTTCAATCAGCCCTGCAACTGGTATAAAAATAGGATGAATTTTTGTGTGTGATAATTCTGTTTTTTGTGTTTGCTGAAACGTCAAATTCTGAGAAAAATGTATTAATAAAATCAAAATTCAGAAAATTTAGTCAAGCTCTGACACAGGAAGCAAGATAGTTGACAAGAAAGCACGGAACTTTTATTAACAGCATTACACTCAGCTCAGGCTGAGTCTTGTAAACATCCGGTTCACAGTACAACAAACATTATCCACATTAGTCACATTGCTTAATGTGGAAAAAATAAAGAATAAAATTGTCAGACACATAGAAGAACATACTGTGTTGGGCAAAAGTCAACATGGTTTCTGTAAACAGAAATCATGTCTTACTAATCTATTAGAGTTCTTTGAAGGGGTCAACAAATATGTGGACAAGAGGGATCCAGTAGATATAATGTACTTAGATTTTCAGAAAGCCTTTGACAAGGTCCCTCACCAAAGGCTCTTACATAAATTAAGTTGTCATGGGATAAGAGGGAAGATCCTTTCATGGATTGAGAACTGGTTAAAAGACAGGAAACAAAGGGTAGGAATAAATGATAAATTTTCAGAATGGAAACTAGTAACTAGTGGTGTTCCCCAAGAGTCAGTCTTAGGACCAATCCTATTCAACTTATTCATAAATGGTCTGGAGAAAGGGGTAAACAGTGAGTTTGCAGATGACACTAAACTGCTCAAAGTAGTTAAGATCAAAGCAGACTGTGAAGAACTTCAAAAAGATCTCACAAAACTAAGTGATCGGGCAACAAAATGGTAAATGAAATTTAATGTGGATAAATGTAAAGTAATGCACATTGGAAAAAATAACCCCAACTATACATATAATATGATGGAGGCTAATTTAGCTACTAATTAGGAAAAATATGATAATATGATGGAGGCTAATTTAGCTACTAACTAATCAGGAAAGAGATCTTGGAGTCATCGTGGATAGTTCTCTGAAGACGTCCAAGCAGTGTGCAGCGGCAATCAAAAAAGCAAACAGGGTGTTAGGAATCATCAAAAAAGGGATAGAGAATAAGACGGAGAATATCTTATTGCCCTTATATAAATCCATGGTACGCCCACATCTTGAATACTGCGTACAGATGTGGTCTCCTCATCTCAAAAAAGATATACTGACATTAGAAAAGGTTCAGAGAAGGGCAACTAAAATGATGAAGGATTTGGAATGGGTCCCATATGAGGAGAGATTAAAGAGACTGGGACTTTTCAGCTTGGAAAAGAGGAGACTAAGGGGGGATATGATAGAGGTATATAAAATCATGAGTGGTGTGGAGAAAGTGAATAAAGAAACGTTATTTACTTGTTCCCATAATATAAGAACTAGGGGCCACCAAATGAATCTAATGGGCAGCAGGTTTAAAACAAATAAAAGGAAGTTCTTCTTCACACAGCGCATAGTCAACCTGTGGAACTCCTTGCCTGAGGAGGTTGTGAAGGGTAGGACTATAACAGGGTTTAAAAGAGAACTAGATAAATTCATGGAGGTTAAGTCCATTAATGGCTATTAGCCAGTATGGGTAAGGAATGGTGTCCCTAGCCTCTGTTTGTCAGAGGGTGGAGATGGATGGCAGGAGAGAGATCGCTTGATCATTACCTGTTCAATTCACTCCCTCTGGGACATCTGGCATTGGTCACTGTCAGCAGACAGGGTACTTGGCTGGATGGACTTTTGATCTGACCCAGTATAGCCATTCTTATGTTCACTACTGTAAAGCACTGAGATATCACAGTGGTAAGCACAGTGTATACAGATCAGAATAAAAAAACTGGAGCAAAAGAAGGTCTGTGGGTGGAAAGATGACTGGCATAACCCAGTTATGCAACTGCTTAAGTGAGAGAAAAGGAAAGAGACAATTGTAATAAAACATGGTAAGATGTCCAGAACTCAGAATATGAACTGGAATGTAAAAACTTATAAGCAGTTAGATCTAGCTGAGACATTGCAGCATAGTTGATCAGCATGTTTGTGGAAGAAGTAGGAGCAGGAGAAAATAGGAACTGGCCTGAGGAAATACAAGGGGGGAGCAGAGGAGAAAAAAATAGTAAGAGACAGAGAAAACCAACTCAACACAGAAAAGGGAAAGTAAAGATTTAAAAAGAGACAGAAAATCCATTGTGTCAGAAACAGCGTCTCACATCACTCTGAGACAGGAAACAAATTATAAATCAAATTCATCTCCGCAGTAATGCTAGTACTGATGCAGGAACTGAAGTGAGGCAGCTTGCAACTTCTTGTTTCTGGGGACGCTGAAGCAAGCTAGGGAAAATCTCAGAGCTCTTCTAAATGGCAAGCATGCTAGCTGCCACAACGCTCATGGATCTTGCAGTAGTCAGTGATTAGTAAGGGGCAAAGTGCTTTCCCACATTGTGGAGTTCCTGTGGTGCAGAGAACAACTGCCACCCATGTGTCTTCTAGAGAGTTGTAGTAAAAAACAACAACACTGTTTTGTGTGAATCTTACTGTATAAGCACACTGGGCCAGATCTTCAGCAGGTGTAAATCAGTGTAGCATCACTGACTTCAAAGGAGTTACACCAATTTACATCTACCATAATGCACATTTTACGTTTCAGCACTTAACTGTGCAAGTTTAACTATTTATTACAATAGCTATCTGCATAGAATAGTAACATAGTATCAATCTTCAACCCAGAAAATCCCCCTTTTTTCAGTTGAGTGAATTTAATGCCAAGAAGTATCTTAAACCAGCATAATGCAAGCAGGTGGCGGATAACCTTCTACCTATAATTCTGCCAATATATCTTAATCCCCGTTGGCAACACCCCGCTACTCCAGTCTAAGACCATTTTTGAGCAGATACTCACAGTCGTGCCAAATTGTGTAGTGATTGTCATGATGTGAACAAATGGAGACTGCGATGAGGCTCTCAAATCCAATTTTCACTTGTGAATTGAGCTTTGGTTTGACCTCAGGTCTCCAGAAGTGAAAGGATGCTGCACTAACCCACAGTGCCACCATGTCTCTGCCATCACTTGTTAATGATATTTTGCATGCTGCATACGCCTGTATGTGCTGGAAGAGAACGGAGGCTGCCTGAGGGAGAGATTCACAGCCAAGATGAGACCGTATGCCAGTTTAACTAAAAATGCAACATCATTTACAAGGCAATATAACAGCCATTTGAGAAAAGTTAATAACCTTTCATAGACTTCCAAAGTGTCAAAGTACTCACTGAATTCTTACCCAGTCTCCTCCTGAAAAACTCTGTTATCAGAAATTTACACAGCAGATGAAAACCCCTGTATAGGAGCTACCAATTACCGTTGCCTTTTAACGCTTGTGTGAGTTTGTGTGCACAAATACTAACTTGTCTGTGATGCAGGCATTTTGGCTTTTTAAAGGGTGTCCTTGGATGGTAGTGCACATGTAGGTGTTTGTGCAGGTGCAATATTGTATGCAAATCAGTCGAAGCTTTTTTCCTGTATAAATTAGTCTTTGAATGAGCATGCTTATGAATGTTAAGGAACAGGAAACAATACACAGAGATCACCTCCATATCCAAAGCAAGTTTCCTTATGATCGCATGCTTGAATTTTATCTTTAAAGAAACTGTCAGGGAATTTTGTTTTCCTGTCAATTCCATCATAGTACTAATGTGCCAACAGTGCAAAATAAGAAGTAATTTTAATAGCTGCTAAACTGGACCACTATTTATTGAGGTGGAACATTACTGAATAGATTATACCAGGAACCAATAATAGGTGAAAGGTTAAGGATTTCTGTAAAGCTTGCAATTCACCCTGTCTCTTGCAGTTTACTGTGTAAATTAGGGTCTCTTCATGCTAAGTTTATAGGAACATTTAAAGCATATTTCAACTTTCCTTTCCTCACAAATCTGTGGCATCATTGCTTTCTTATTTGGGAATTTACGTTAAGGACAATTATGAAACACAAATATACCACCATTTGGGAAAATATACAACTTCTTATCAGAGAGATGTGGATGTTCTTCTTACCAGTCTACAGACATGGAGATTAAATTTCAGAGAGAGATTTATTTTGTGCTATTGTCCCGTTATTCACCAGAGAATCGTGCAATGCAAGTAATCTGATCAGAATAATGCATAGGGACATATTTCAGAAAACCAATAATTGTGGTAACATTGAACTCTGCAAGGTGCCAAAATAAAATCCAGAATCACACTCACTTTCTTCCACAATTCCATGATCATGGCATCATAATAGGCTGTACTGTTGTCCATTAAATCGAAAGCATAATGTAATCAATGCTGGACATTTGGAGATTTATTGTAATCTACAGCACTTTCGCAGATTGAAAAAAAACCTAAAATTATATTTCATGGGTGTGCCATACCTTACATTTCACACCTTTTATTTCTTAAAGCTGGCTTGTAGGATTTTTTTTTTGGTTGGGGTTTTTTTTTTTTTTTTTGGCTGATGGGTTTTTTTTCCTCGTCACTGACTGCTGCAAGATTATATTAAGAAGCAGTTAAGTCAACCCACAGAAAAATTACTAAAACTGACTGTATTTAAATTCTGTTTACTTCCTTAACCTTTTGACTTACCTATTCAAAAAGTAATCTTTCATAAACAAGTCCCAAACAAAATCATTGCCTATTTTACTTCCTTTAAATCCTGGAGGAATAAACAGAAATTGTAACAAGATCCTTTTGACCACTTTTTATTCCACTCATATTTGCAATGATTTTATAACTGACGCTGGTTTGCCTCTCTTACATTATCACAATCAGTGCATCCTGGGATTAAAAACCATTTAGGACCCAACTCTTAAAGAAAGTCCCCACACAGCAGTATAATGAACATTGTTTCTTTTTATTGTTGCTAGGTTTATTGGTATGCCAAACAAGGCAGCGAAGCTGAGTTCTCATTCTAAAAACAAAGAAGTGACCCACTTACTAGCATAGGAGCAGCATATAAAGGCAGTACAAAGGTTCCAAGGAAGATAACCATGAGGCCTATAAATGGCAAATATCCCATGTAACTGGGAAGGGTCACAAATTAGACACATCTCAAGAGAAATGTTCAGATTTTTTTTCTTTTAAAACATGTATCAGTGATAGCATTGAAATTAATCTAGAACAACTATATTATGCCATGAAAAATAGCACTAAAGAGGAAAAGGCAATCCAATGAACTCCTTGGAAGCCTATTCACATGGGATATCCAGCTACGGTGTCCCTGACTGTTGAATAAGTGTATCACCTACTGAATCCCAAACATCAATTCTTGCAGCCTCTATGATTTCTATGGAGGTCTCTCACTCAGGCGCCAGGAATAACACTGATTATCTTATGAGATCTGAGAAGATCACAATCAAGTAACTTGGTCATGATTTTCTCACCTCTAATGAGCCAACAGACTGGGTAACTTACAAAAGAAAAATAAATTCCTAGTTAATCATATTTCACAAGAGAATGAGTATTTTAATGAAATAGAGTTGTTGTATGACATGACATAAGAATGCCTGAGACAGTGGATCCAGTTAATAATTCTTCCTATTCATGACAGATAAAAGAATATTTATAATGGTAATTCTGCTAGAACTTCTGGGGAAAAAAGCAAAAGAAAACTTTAAAAGGCGTAAGTTATTTATCACCCTAGTAATTCAGACATTAACTTGAACCACTGAGGCAGGTGAAGAGACAAATAACAGAATATTAAAATAAGTTCTCTTACTCTGATCCACTTAGATATTCTACTGTATAGAAATCTAAAACACATCCCAAAATGCAAAGTCAGCCAAATGGCCTCCATGTTCCAAAAGCACCACAAAGACCTTGATCCTGCATCATTAAAGTCAGCGAAGCTTTGCCATTGATTTCAGTAAATATAGGTGCAAACCCAGAATGTCTATTGCAGCTCCATACACCAATGTAAACCTTGTTGCAAAGCAACCTAAGGGCACATTTCATATATGACTGCAGAGAAAGCCCAGTCAGAATGGAGGACAGGAGCATTCATGTAGAATTTATACTACAAAAAAAAAGTCCTTATTCTATGCCTGAACGTGAATTCATCAATTTAACTTACACTTAAATGGAAAATCGCTATACAAAGACCATAAAAATGTATTATGTTATCAATTGAAAGGTTTACACTGCTGGCAAGCTCAGGGAAAACATACCTTTTCACTATCACAAGCCTGAGTGAACTGCATTATGAAAGATTCCATATATATCTTTAACTTTTGTACACAGCAATTCTCTTTTCGTGTGTTCTTAAATCAAGTGAGCAATGGAAAGGTGGATGAGGAAATGCACAGCTAGGTAGAGGATAGAAAAGAAAGAGGGAAAGGGTATGTTGAGGGGAAAAAGGCATAACAAAGAAAAAAAGTGGGAAAAGTTAGGTATGAATAAGAGAAAAGGAAAATAGAGATGCAGATAGGGAAAAAAAGAGAAGGACAAGTTGTTCATTTGAAAGATGAGTTACAAATGTGTATCAAATAAATGGTTTTTAAAGAAAAAAACATTTCAAATCAATTGGCTTTCGAAGTAATTTCTACTCTCTCAGTGCTAGGAGATGAAAATTGACAAAAGAATGGAAAATATTTAGAGGAAGACTACTATGATATGGTTTACCTCTGGCTTTGCATAGTGCTAATAAGCTGTTCACAACGCTCTACCCTCTGTCCACGATCATGGTTGACAGTGGACAATGGTGTCTTTCTGACTCTCCTTTTCACTATGCTGAGTCTCATGCATGACAAAAGGGCAGCTTAGAACTCCCTGGAGAAGTTTTAAATAATGTGTTGTGGTGTTTTTAATGTGTGTTGAAATGGGAATATGAGGTGCATATGTTTTCCACATAGTCACAATTCAACTATAAAAAGATCATAGAATCACAGGACTGGAAGGGAGCTCAAGGGATCATGTAGCACAGTCCCCTGCATCCATGGGAGGACTGAGTATCATCTAGACCAGTGATTACAAACTGTGGGTCAGGGTCCCAAAGTGAATCTGGCCCCATTTTAATGCAATTGCCAAGGCTGGGTTAGACTTACAAGGGCTCGGAGCCATAGCTGAACACCAAGCTCCATTGCCTGGATCCAAAGCCTGAGAGCTTTAGCCCTGGGTGTGAGGGTTCAGGTTACAGTAGGGTTGTGGTTTGTCATTGTCCTATCCATGCACACCAGGAGTGGTGGGGTTCAGGCTCTGCTCCCTACATCCTCCCCAGAGTCATGTAGTAATTTTTATTGTCGGGGGGGATAGCGGAGCAATGAAGTTTGAGAACTTCTGATCTAGCCCATCCCTGACAGCTGTTTGTCTCATCTGATTTTTAAACTCCCCAATGATGGCTATTCCACAACCTCCCTATACAATTTAATCCAGGCTTAACCACCCTGACAATTAGGATGTTTTTCTTAATGTCCTACCTAACCCACCTTTGCTACATCAAATGTGGTTTTAAGCCCATCAAATGTGGTTCCAGTTTCTACTCATTTTAGAAACTCTTCTAATACTAGTGTAAAAACATTAAGTACAACACCCAGAAAAAACTTCCTCTAACATTGGTGGAGTGTGAAACCTCATGTGACAAACGATGAATGTAAATAAGGAGGTTTTTTTTAATGTGTCCATAAGTTTGATGAGTTTGTATGATCTACTGTGCAAAGCTCTACACAATCACAACCCACGTTCTAGCTTATTTAAGCATTTTTTTTTTCAATCACAAGGTGATCATTTACCCAATATACTGTAAGGATTATTCATGTGAATTAGGGCTATAGAATCAGGTTGTTCAGAGCTGTTATGAAGAATGTCATGTGATGTTGCACCTCCATATTCTTTATGGAAATATGCTTTTGAATATGAATATGCCCAATTCAAATATATTTTATGCAAAATGTGGCATGTATTGGAGAGCTTGCAATCCCCTGAATGTGTATAGTCTATATATGTGCCTGTATCATTTCAGTATTTGAAGTTAGAAATATGAAGTTAAATCAGTTTATATAACTGGATGTGCTAGTGAAGGTCAGTAGCAGTACTGGCATGGTACTCAAGACAATGATCTGTGAATAGTCTTATTTTTCCTGTAAACCTAGATTATGATTGGTCCACTGAGACATAGGACCATGCTACCTGATACTGGAATCCATCTTGAATTTTGTACTTCTCCAAAGGGATAGGGGAAATTGAACAAAGACTTCCTGGCCTGGGGAAACTCTATATAAGAAAAAGGAGAAGTAAACAATGATTGCCTTCAGCTGACTCTTGAGACTGCCTCCCCACCCCAGGAGGATACATGAAAACACCTGGGCTATGTCTATACTGCAGGCTTTTTGCACAAGAACGGCTGTTCTTGCACAAAAACTTGCGGAGAGTCTATACTGCACATACGTTCTTGTGCAAGTCAATTTATAGTAAAGCATTGGAACAGAGGGCTTCTTGCTCAAGAGTTATTCCTCTCCCCATGAGAAATAAGCCCTCTTGCGCAAGAGCTCTTGAGCAAGAAGGCAGTGTGGACAGGTAACAGGGGTTTCTTGCGCAAGAAAGCCCTATGGCTAAAATGGCCATCAGAGCTTTCTTGCGCAAGAGAGCATCCACACTGCCATGGCCGCTCTTGCACAAAAGCACATCTCTTGCGCAAAAGCACATGGCAGTATGGACATGCTCTCGTGCAAGAATTTTTGCATAAAAACTCTTGCGCAAAACAATTCTTGCGCAAGAAGCCTGCAGTGTAGACGTAGCCCTGGATAGAAAAGGAACTGTAACAAGAGGAGTGAAGGAGCAGTGTTGGACCTAGGTCAGAAGGGACATTTCCGGCCGCCAAAGAATATTACCTAAAACAAGGATTAGGGTGAGAAATTATGATTTATAACAGAATCTTTCAGCGTATTAGACTTAGCTGGTGTGTTTTGTTTTGCTTAATAACTTACTTTGATCCGTATGTTATCCCTTGCAACCAATTACATCCTTCTTTTTAAATTTTGTTTATTATTAAGCCCACTGTATATAATTGTTACTGGAGGGGGGACAACAGCTGTGCATCTCTTTTACTGATAAAGGGAACAAGCAACATATAAGCTTGCTCTGTATAAAACTTCTATGCAGAATAAGAGATGTATCTGGTGTTCTGGTCCCATTGGGGCTATGCACCTGGGTGCTGTATCAAGTCCTGTGACTGAACCTTCCCAGAACTGAACTGCTCTCAGCGTCTGTGTTACTCAGCTGTGGGCTATGACTGCAACTCTGTACTGTGGCTGGGGGAGACCAGAGGTTCTGACTCACCAGGACCAGATGGTGGAGTACCCAGATGGCAGGTAGGCAGGCTCAGTGGTATGAGCAGCCCATCGAGTGACAGTCTCGAGGGGATCTCTGGGACCCAAACTGTCACATGGGGTATTAGATAATAATACAGAAAAATATTATAATTCCATTAGATAATCAAGAGTGCAGACTCATCTGGAACATTGCATGCAGTACCAGTCACTCCTGGAGGTTCAGAGAAAGATGACAAGAATAATCAAGAGCATGGGAAAGATTGAGAAGATTGCAGAAAGAAGAAATACAAGAAGGGCCCATGATAAAGGACATAAAATACTGAATGGTATGGAGAAAATAAATTAGAAATTTCTGTTCTTGTATCACAATACAAAAGTGAGGGGGAAATCAAAGAAATTAGAAGGTGACAAATTCAAAACTCATAAAAGAAAATACTTTTTTCATAAACATATAAATTAAACTGTGAAACTCATTGGCACAGGAAATCATTAAAGAAAGAATATAGCAAGATTCAAATAGAGTTTGGGCATTTATATGAAAAAAAACATGGAGAATTATCATAATTAACTATAACAAACATTTCTCCAGGGTTATTAAACCTCATGTTTTACACCATAAGCTGACCTCTGACTATTAGAGACTAAGGAGAGACCTAATGTGGGGACAGATCATCCCAAATAGGCGCCTAATGCAAGTTTCTTATATGTTCCTCTAAAGTATCTGGCATTGGCACTTGTGGGAGGCAAGAGAATGGCTGAGATAGTTCTTGAGTACTGATACAGTGTGGCAATTCCTATGTCCTGTAGCAATTCTAAAAAATAATTGGTTTGAAATTATGCATTTGGGATAATGACCTATCTCATATTGTTAAAAATAAAAATTCATTTTGGAGTTGTAAAAATACATACCAGCATTTGAAATCAGTAACCATCTTTTATTTTCTTTACTCACATGATCTAAAGAACTACCACATAATAAACTTGGTTAAATTTAGGCAGACACACTGTGTACATTTAGTATAAATGCAGAATGGCTTTTTACTACAGAATTATCAATTTCTGAAAAATAAATATTTATACTGAACATTATGAAGTATAACTATCACAGCCTTACTGGCTGCCACTACAAAATGTATATAGTAAAAATTCCCTAAAACAAATCTCTTTGAAAGTAGTGTCTATAATGAGACTTATGGACTGAAAAAAAAAAGAGACTAAAACATCACTGCTGGCTCCTGTATCACAAAGCTCTTTCAGGGCTGGCAATCTTCCAATAACGTGCCCAAGTTTGAAGGCAATTCTTTTCCTCCAGGTTTATTTTTCCACATCCCTCAGGAAAACTGCATGAAGTCACAGCTTTTGTTGGTTATAGAACATCAAGATCCAGGAATTGCTACTAATTGTAGCATTTGTAATTATTTCAAGTTTAATTTTAATAATGACTCTTCATGGTTCTGTTGACCAGAGGGAAATTTTAATCCCAAATGTGCCCAAGTGTCAAAATTGCCATTATCCTGCAGAAAAAAAAGGCTTTTAGAAGGAGGTAAAGTTTACTTATTGAAAATTAGAAATGAATATTTATTGTCAGATCTCCATCTGAAATTAAAACATTTTATTTAACGCCAGTTGAAAGTGTAAATTATTCAAATGTTTACATTTGAATGGCTGCTGTACTCTAATGATTCCATTTTCTGCAGTGTATTAGTGGTAAGATAATGAAAAGCTTTGCCAGAATGGAATGTTAGTTGTTTGTTTAACTTTAACTTTTCACAGCAAAATTAAAAGACTGTGTGGCTCAGTCAGTTAGGGCTGGATCATGCTGCAACTGAAGCCAATGGGAGAAGAATCAGAGCATGCTGCCCCGCTCTCTGCAACTTTTTTACTGTGTTGTCCAGCAGTAAATATTATCTAACCTGGATTCCTCCTAGATCTCTTTTCCTTCAAACTACCAATATCATCCTCTTCTCCCAACAAAGAGATCAGTAGGTGAAATCTGAGCTCTTGTAGTCAATGGCAACATTCCTATAGACTTTAACAGAGACAGGGTCTCACCCACTTCCAAGTGAGGCTGACACCAGGATATCCCCATTCACCACTGTGAAGCAACCTGTGGGAAAAGCTTTCTCCTCTCCATGTCTAGAAACAGGAGGAAGAGCTCTCCCAAAGCTTTTCTTCCTGCACTCTACCTCCAATTTCTTCTAAGAGCAGCACCATCAAGCTCCCATGAAAGTCAGTGGTATTCTCTCCCTATGGCTCAGACCCTAAATGATAATCAGAGGAGAAGAACTGGAGACAGAGCTCAGGAGGAGAGCTATTGATTTAAAGAACATTATTGTCCTTAGGATGCACTGACCTTTAAAAAGTAGGTTTGTTAAGCTGGGCATGAAATCAAAGAGGGCCTAAAGTTGACCGGCACAGGATTTATATAAAATAATGTTGTGAGAGTTAATTTGTTTATTTTGTGTGTCTATATCTATATCTATAAATAAGGGCAGAATGCGGCCAGCAGGTTTAACCATTCAAAATATCACAAATGATATGTTCAGTGTTCACTGCTTTTTTGGAAAGACCTTTAGGGAGTCGCAGAATGTGCATACTTCCGTCTCATCTCTTAAGATGAGTTGAATCATTAACAAAGGCACTGTTCCACCAAAATATCCAGAGTTGACTAAATAGATTAAATACTAAAAACAGAAAGAGAACACAAATGATTATAAGCAGCCTCATGAAAACATCATTTCAGTGTCAATTGCTCAGCATTCAGTCTCTTGACTATGATGATGTCATAATATCACAGCCTATCTAGTTACCATGCAGTCTAACATAGACAAGATCCAAGTGTGTCGGATCGGGCCGTGTCTGGGCACAGCTGAGGGCGTCCGCTCAGGGCGAATTGCTCAAACTCGGGGCT
>JANRFK010003679.1:44556519-44607202 GCA_030068395.1 Apalone spinifera | reverse complement strand
GATATTTAAATTCCCCGCTTCATTGACTATGTCGGTATTTCTAATTTACATGCCTCTGCCAACAGAGGAATGTAGTGTAGACATATCCCAGGTGATTCTACCTCCGCATTGTGATCTCACCTTATACTAAATCAAGTTAGCAGATGCTGAATTTGAGTTGTTAACCTGAGTTAAAAAACCTAGCTGTCATGTCTTCAGCAGTATTATAATCTAAATTAGCTAACTTGAGTGAAGAACACACCTTCTTCTTCCTCTCTGAGCGGCAGCATTTACGCATCAGGTGTAGGAAGAGCCTATGATTTTCCCCACTCCCAAAAGTCAGCATTGAGAACCTGAGATCCTACCAGCAGTTACCACAGCAGCTAGATTGTTTGCATTTTGATGGGTGGGATGAGCCCATTGCACGCTTATGCTCCTGCCTCACAGCACTCCTAGCAGGGGCGGACTGGCCCGGTGGGATACCAGGAATTTCCCGATGGGCCGTCGTCCGGTGGGCCATCATGTCCACATGCCATTGCCCCTCGCTCCAAGCAACTCTGCGTCCACACTGTATGCAGCACGCAGAGCCTGACCCACCGCCTGCGCCACGTGCCAGACATAACGCAGGGGACGGAGCTTGAGGGGCACTCAGGGGTACGTCATAGGGAGGGCCGTTCTCAACCCATTTCCTGGGCCTATTTTGATTGCCAGTATGCTCCTGACTCCTAGCTATGTGTACTGTTGGCAGCACACATGAAAGGCAGTGGGGTCTTAGGCAAGGTGCACATTGCACACCACTGGCAATAGCATGTAGGGTATGTATAGCTATATGAGACAGTGAAAACCAAGCCAGCTCTACACTGCAGTGTACAGCTACAGGCATCACTAACAGGCTCTGGCAGGATGGACGCAAAAGGGAAAGATTCCATAGAATAGAAATACCTAAGTCTTTCCCATTGCCCGCACACTCCCACTAGAACTTTGCCCATGACTGGAGCTTTAATCTCATTCTATCTGCTACCTAGTCAGTATTATAAATGAATATTGGCTAAAAGTGACCACATTTTATAATGCCTATTGGATTTATCCCCCAAAAAATGTTCGACTGGCTAGGATAAAATATACTTCCAGTTATAAGAAGTGTTAGAATACTGCAATAATTTCATTATTAAAAACTGAGAAAATTCTTAGTAGACTTTATTGTTTATGTTATCACAGAACATAAAAGCCTAAAATGTTCTCAGCCTAACAGTTTTAACACACCTTTGTCCAACCTCACCTTTTCTTGGTTTTATCTTCAGTGTTCATCATTTTAAATAGTTGTTGAGAATTTAGGATACAATTTAAACAAAATAACCAACTAAAATAATCTGTTTTTAACACCTTAAGAATTCAATGAATAAAACCACATCCTGCAGTCCTCAATCAAGGACAGATCCTCCTCACTCTCACGTCACAGAAAGTTTTGCCACTAACATTAATGGACCCTGGATCAGTCTGTTGGGTCTTAATCAAAACTCCCACTGAAATCATGGAAGGCCAGAATCTGATCTCATATTAGCAGTGTGGAGCTAAACTAATTCCATGGAAGTCAATGGATTTACACCAGTATAAATTAGATTAAATTAGACTCTGGCCATGGCATTTTGCCTCTGTGGAAGACTAAATAAAAATTAAAAGATTCCATTTTGGTTTTATGATGCGGCCCTCTCTGAGGTCATGTGGAACTGGGTCACCCCAGCTGTAATTCTGTGGTGCAGAGAGAAAAACTAATGGCCTACTCTGTTTGCAATTATACTGCCAAAGTGAAGCAGTGTACATTCCTTTCTTTGGCTGCAGCAGAACTTCCAGGAGAAGGTCTTTGGTCTTACCTCCTTTCCATCCCTCCCTGTCACTTCTGGATTTGCTAATGACAAAAGTGAGGTAAGCCAGGAACAGCTTTTGCATTGAGGGGAACAAGGTTGGAGGGCACAAAAATTAAAAGAATTTAAATTCTCTACCCTCCAGAACAAAACCATTTGTCATAGTAAAGATTACAAGGGCACTTTGACTACACATTTGCTTTTCTTAAATGTCCTCACCAATTTGTGTGCATTAATTTTAAAACACCTTTTTGCAAAAGGAACTATACGTTTAGAGCTGTTGTGTAGTACAAGACATTTGTTAGAAGTCTGCAGAGAATGTTATGACATTGTTTAATAACATGTCCAAAGATGCCATCCATACACTGAATATCTTTTTTCCCCTTTTTAAACTAAAGTTCATGATTAAAAACTGTTTAATACAAAACTCTGTGTGTATATACAATTCTTAAGTATAATATTAACACATTTAAATTATAATGAAAAGAAACTTTCTTGGCTCTTTTTTCTCCTTAAATTAGTTCTTTCTTTAATTTTTTTCTTAAAAAGTAGTTATCGATATTATTCTCAGAGAAATTTCTTATGAATGTCTTATGAATTAATGATTTCATTACAGAATAGAGTATATATGAGTTTTATGTGCGATTCACAAAGAAAATTAAGTGTGAAAGTGGGATAAGTACTGGGAAGTAGAGTAAATGACAATCTCTAAGGCAGTGTTTCTTAAAATGGGACACAAGCTCACTCTGAGAAAGCTGCTAACGGGCTTAACAGCTCCACAGCTACAAAGCCTCACAGCTTCCATTGACTATGGTTCACCATTTGCAGCCAAAGGGAGCCATGGGAAGCAGCAGCCTGGGCCATGCCACTTCCCACAGCATCCCTTGGCTGCAAATGGCGAACTGCCGCCAATGGGAGCTGCAAAGCTCCATGGCTGCAGAGCCATTAAGTAAACAAACCAGAGTGACTCATTAGCAGCACTAAGGCAAGATTGAAATCCAGATATTTATGTTGTGTTAGGGAAGGTACTTATTTTAATGATTAAAAGTATCTGTACATCAATTTCAGAATCTGTACATCATTTGAAATTTTAACATATAATTTCCCACTTTATGTTGAATGGTCTCTTATAACAAATTAACTCCTTATGCTAAACAGTCTGCTTCACCTTGTATTTAGCTGTGATGCTGTCAGTATTTTCCCCTGAGTCAAAGAAGGGCTCTTGGTAAGCTTATAAGCTCCTTGAACATACAGAAATTGGTCCAATAAAAGATATTACCTTACCTAACTTCTCTCTGAAATATGTAAAAGGTAGTGAATTTTTCAATGTGAGTTTAAATAAAGTCCAAGAGGACAAGGCAGAGCAGGAAACCTTGACGCAGACTAGTCACATGATGTAGCAAATGGTATTTAGAAATATACCATACCAGCACCACTGCATGAGAATCAGGGAATGCATCAGATGTCCTTGGATGGAGATAATGTTATATATCTTGCTATCTGATTTCTAGCAATGCTTCTGCAAAAGGGGAAAGAAAAAGGAATGACAAAATGGGATAAAATCCTCTATTATAGTATATTATAAACATTGTATTTAAATGGTCAAAGAATGTCCATGAAAATGCTTGAAATCTAGACACCTGGAAAAAAATTAGGCACAAAATATTAAATTTATTGTATTTCATCAAAAGGTAATTTTAAAAGAATTAAAGGTTGCTCTTCTCCTTCATAATCCTCATGCATTTTTCCTATTAAATAATAACTGATATTAATCACACTTAGCTCTTATATAGTGGTTTTCATCTTCAGATCACAAATCACTTTACAAAGGAAGTTAACAATCCTTGTTCCTGTTTTAAATATGGGGAAACTGAGGACACAGAGCAAAGAGAAATATTTTGTCCCAAGGTCACAGAGCAAGTCGGTTTTATAGTTAGAAATAGAAACTAGATCTCTAGAGTCTCAGTTCTGTGACCTATCCACTGGATAATATGGCCTTCTGTAAAAACTGCAAATGAAGTATATAGAGCTGGTAAGATTGTCTATTGCACACAATTTTCAAACACTCAGTCATCAGGAATATATTTTATTTGGAAGAAAAGAGATATTTGTAAAAGATACACATTTTAGAACATGATTCTGAAAATATCCATTCTTATATTTACATGTTGCTGAGTAGTCCCACTTACAGCACTCTCAGACCATTTTGAACTTGGGCTATATTCTGGTATGTAGAAAGAAGAAACCATAGTCTATTACTAGCTCTGTTGAATCAACTGGAATTGTAATGTAGCTCTAGCAATGTGATAAAACAGGATTTTCACTTCCAAGTTTGGTTCAGACAAAGTGGAAGTGTCACCAGAAGAAATGTCACTGCAAGACAGAAGAAATCTCACAAAAGAGCTGATCTCACAATGCTTTTTGCACCATCAAATCTGGATCTGAACCACAACTTTAATTTGCTCTGAAACCCAAAACGTGAATGTGGACCTAATAAATACATTTCTGGTATATCTTAAAGCCATTTATTTATCTTCCCACTGATTCCACTGAATCCCAGTTGCATAGTATCAGACTATATGCTTTGAACTGTATCATAGAAAGCTGAGTGGCTTATAAAAAGGAATAATACAATTCCTTGCTATGACATTTATTTTTTTTCCAAAAGGTGCCAAACATCCACTGTCTGAGGACCTTTATTACCATATATTTTACAAATGTCTATCTGTGTGTCTGTTTTTTCAAACACTCCTCCTAAACGGTAAGAGGTAAGGCCACCAAATTTGATATGCAGCTTCCTCTGATCATAACTTAAAGCAAGGTCAGAGTTTGGTTGTGCCAGGATGATGGGAAGTGAGTGGAATGTGATTGTTTCATACCAAGTGGAAAGGGAGGGGTATGATAGCAGGGACAGGTATACTCACACATGAAAACAGGGACAGCAAGCATGGGGGACAGTTATACTCACAAATGAATAGAAGGGGCTTGGCTTGCCCCAGG
Organism: Apalone spinifera; assembly: GCA_030068395.1. Classification (NCBI taxonomy): domain Eukaryota; kingdom Metazoa; phylum Chordata; order Testudines; family Trionychidae; genus Apalone; species Apalone spinifera. Next base: position 44,602,361 of record JANRFK010003679.1, on the reverse strand, counting down.
GAGCAGCTGCACAGCCTTCTCCTACCCATGGGCCAGCCCCAGGGAGAATGTGTGGTGCACGGCCTCCTCCCCTCTGGCCCTGGGAAGAGACCAGTGCATGAGATGCATCTCCCTCCTCTCTGCCCCCCTCCCCTCCCCTGCCCCGCAAACGGTCTTGGGCAGAGGTGTGGGATGCACAGTCCAGGGCTGGCCCCATGGCAATGCTGGATAAGTTTTCTAGTATCTTAAATATGACACAGATATTTCCTAATTTTAATAAAACTGATTTTTTTTGTGAAACCTGTAATATACAGTGAATTAGCTCTTTTAATGTTACTATTAATCATTATATTATCATGAGTGCCAGTGACAACCATAATGTGCTAGGTGCTGTACAAAGACAGCAAAAAGCTGACACTCAAAGGGTATCTACTTAAATGTATATTAAATGATTTATGACTGACACAGTTACTCTGATATTATTTCAAGAAAGATTTTATTATCTAGAAAGTAGTAAGTCTCTTTCGCTCTGACACATGACTTATTTTACTTATTCATTTATTCTTAACTGAGGCTCAATATTAGAAGATATAGCTTTCCAGTATACCTACATCAACAAGAAACTACTTCTATTGCATGCAGTATCCTTCTTCTCAGTTTCTTAATAAGTGTAAATATTTTACTGATGAGAGTTAGCAAAAACATTCTGGTAATTTATGAGGAATTTCCTTACTGTCATATCAACATTCTTTATGGTGAAAAAGGAGTTGTAACAAATATTTACCTAAAACATATAATTGTATCAAAAAAATCTAATAAGAAAATAGTAAGGAAGCAAAGTTAGCTATTAGATAACAGTCCTTACTGCCAAAAGCCATAATCTGACACAGATTGAGCCTGGTACAGTAGTCAATTAATGGCTCAGTGCTCATACAATAATGACCTACTAACCTGACGGTGTGTTGCTCTCACATTTTGCTATCCCCTGGGATACTACTGTCATTGTGTTATCTATTGCCTGCTTCCCTATCAAAGAAAATAAGCAGAGCTGAAATGTATGTACGCATCAAGCTCTGTAGTTCATTGCACACAAACCCCAGCAACTGGAGGAACAATAGATTTATAAGTTTATCCTACATTAAACCAAACATGCCTGACTGCACTGTAAATTACTAAATAATAAACCAGGTGGTGTAAGATCCTGACTTGGACAGAATATAAAAATCTATCAACCTGTAAAATACAATAACCATAAATGTGCTATGTAGCTGATGGCTCAGGTAAACCATCCACCTCCAGCAAGAGAGAGGGTTTCTGGAGTAAATTGCAACAAAGGATTTACATTTAGCTCTGGAATACTTTTTCATTTCATGCAACATCATCAATAGGAGAAATATAATTGAGCTAAAATAGTGGCAAATTTGTTTGTTTTGTTTACATTTCTTTATCTCTAATGGAGCTATTTCATGGTAATGTGCTTTGTTTTCTAGCATATTGCCATGGGCATTTGATCTGATCTCTAAAGAGAAGATGAACTACGGTATAAGGGCATACTTCTTCAGTGTTCAAACCGAACATTCAGATTAGATTGAAAAAATATGCCTTCAATGGAAAAAAGCAGAACGTGTAGAGTAATTGCAATCTTTGAATGGGCTAAATCTATATTTAACAACCCTCCCCCCCAAAAAAATCTAGGTTAGCTGGGTAATACATTTACCATGTATTCGACACATCATTAGCCATCTCCTAAATTATACTCAAGGTTTTTAAAAAATTGCCACCTTTACTCCCAAAATTAATTTCTGTGAATCATAACAAAAATTAAGGATAGACACTTTCAAAAAATGATCCAATAAATTGCAATTCCAAAATCTACAATACTAATTAATTCCATTTTAGGAGCTTTTCAATAAGCAAACCAGGTTAAATTTATATGATTTACAAACAGTGTTTACATTCATAGAGGGGCAACTAATTGCTGCACGGCTTGACATCATTACAGGAAAATGCTGGGGGATGCAGACAGTTTAATTAGGGGTGGCTTCAAGTTCACAATATGACTGGTATCATAGTGCTTTACTAATGTGCTTATATAGGATGATAATACTGTAACATGATTACAATTTTGTCTGCTTTGTTTTGAAAGGGGAAAAAGCACAAAGAAACATGCTAACACCATGTACTCTTCATTCAGTTATATTCACCTGCTTTACACTCCATAAAAGCATGTTTCTTAACTTTAGAAAATGTGTATTCAAGCACAAAGAACATGGCACATGAGTATGTGTGCAAAAATTACATATAAATTATGGGCTCAATGCCACAAACTGCTAAGTACTCTTGAGAGATGCTAAGCACCCTAAACTCCAATTGAAGTCAGAGAGAACTCAGCACCTCACAGCAGTGCTTGGAATTTAGAAGGATTAAGCCCTGTATGAAATATATATACACACCCAAATATGCATGGGCCTGATTCATCACTCCAGGTTTACACCCAAGTAACTCTATTGATTTCATTGCAAAATTCTGCCCACATAACTCTTCAGTGAATCTAGTCCTCTGTATTAGTTTTTTTAATAATTTAGTTGTTTCAAATTAGATCTTGGTTGTTTCCATTTCTAATCAATACCAGTTCTTTACATAGTTTTTTTCATTACATTGTATGCTACTTTGTGTGCAATAGATGTCCAGTGCTAACAATGTACTATCGTTATGGAGTCCTATACCAAAACTGGGGCTAAATCTTTTGTTAATATAAATGACCACAGTATCTTGAAATTCAAAAGTGTTTGGCACCAGCAGAGAATTTGGCCTCTTTTGTTCCCTGCTAAGGGCAAGAATTATATAATTTTTAAAAAACTGGGAGGGTTCCAAATTCATCCCTACTTTTATGTTACTACCTTAACTGGAGTAGTACTATGGATGAATTTGACTCAACAGAATAGCATATCATACAATATTCTAAAAAAACCCTGAGTCGCATACGCTTAAATTGAAAAGCTATGAGGAGCTGTGCATTTACATACAGTTGTGAGCCTTGGTTAGGCTAATGTGTTTGTGATAGTCCACAATTAAAATACTGACCTATGATTGTACTGCTTCTGAGGTGTTAGGACAAGAATTAGTCATTTTCCCCAGCCAACCACCCAATGTTCCTTCCACTTTTGGTGAAAAGGGAAAAGGAGTTATGCATTTGTCCTGCAACAGTGTGAGGGCAGTAATATTGGTAAGATATATTTTATCTCCCTTATGTATTATTGCCACTGTTTTGCATCTTCCACAGAGTGGAATATAGCAATTGTCATACCAGATCAGACCAATAGTCTTTCAGTTCAGTAATCTGTCTTTGTCAGTGCCATCAGATCCTAAAAGATGTTTCAGAACAAGGTGCATGAAATCCTACAGCAGATAATTAAGAATAATCTTTCAAAAATACATATCCTCTTTCATATCTGTTGATATTCTCATTTTTCAGCAATCTTTTCTTCTCTATATACAGGCATTATTTCACCACCATGAAATGCAACCACATTTGGGAGCTATTAACTGGGGCGGAGATATACTATACAATCATTTTAGATAGGATGAAGAGAATACTATATCCAGTTCAAGTTGCAGGAATAATTTACGTAGGAAGAACATACGCATTAAAATAGAAATACAGCCAGGTCAGAGGGCTAACACACCCGTATTCATAAAACAAATGCCAAAATAACTCCAATAGCAACAATAAATAGGTGCTGTTTCCTGTTTTAGCTCGATCTCTAACTTCATAATACTTGTTAATAACATATCTTCACACTGGCTCAATGTAAATTCATAGAAAAAAGTGATACCTATTGAATCAATAATGCTCTTCTGCGCCCTCTTCAATGTGTCCCATATAAGTATTGCTGTACCTGCTTAGCCTCAAATATCAGCAGTCCTGAACTATACTCCTACATCAACTCTAATGTCAGAGATATGGCTAGGGGAATAGATATATGCCCAGCCTAGCTCTGCCCTAGTGCAACATGCAACCTGCGACTACTAGAACAGCCCTATGAGGACCTGGGAATTTTATGGTTGACCTAAGTTGAACTCCAAGATCAGACTGGTACCAAGACAAGCCAGGATCAGGATAATGCATAAAAAGTGACTTAAATCTAGCATTGTGTAATCACCTGCAGAGGGGTTCAAACCTGAGCCCTTTGGAGTTTAGTACATAAGCCTCTATAGCTTGAGCTATAAAGCCAGGCAGCTCTTAGTTTAGGCTGTAGAGCTTATTCATTCTTATCTCTCACTGTAAGTGGTCTAAGTGCTACTACATGGGACAGTGAACCATATCCACTAGGTACATGGGTTACAATTGCACCATGTAGCCACAGCTGTACTAAGTACAATTCAGGCCTGGCCCAGGATCTGGCCTTTAAAATAAAATGGTAGAAATATATTAATGAAGTTAAATCTCAGTTTCAGAGTTATCTTAGCTGAATCTATCTTCCCAATTAGCATCCTTCTTTGACATTTCTCTTTCTTGTCAGGCACCCGGATAATTATAGTACCTTGCGACATGGAACTTATTCATGTCTCCTGCCCATGCCTCTAACCCGTAATCTTTTTGAGAGAGGAGATCTCTCATACTAAGTCTTGTACAATGCCTAGGTCTCCTATGAGCAGGCCAATAATTCTCTGTCCATTGAATATTTCCAAGACTGAGGTTCTTGAATATGCATAGAATTCTCCAATATTTTCCCATTCTTTGTCTTAACTTCAGGATGGTACTGTTCCTGCCTTCTAGATATTTATGGCAATTGATTTACATAGCACTTTCAGATATAATTTTTTACACGTATTTTGCCAGGTGCAAATAAATTTTGACCACAGTTGTTTATAAACAAGCAAATTGGCAGCTTTTCTGTTTGATTCAGAACTCCATCATGAACCTTCAACATCACATTTTTCCTGAGAATAGTCCATTCAAGTTTCCATTTTGAGTTTTTTATGAGCATTTTTGGTGAAGTTTCATTGTCCTTTAATCTGAAAAGTGACACATATCAGAAGGTACATTCATCTTCCTTCACCACAAAGCACTTGCCATTGATTAGTGTTTAGCTCTGATCGGAGAAACCTTTGATTATCATTACATCTTTCCCAGAACTAGACTTTCCTGATATTATTAGGCATCTGATCAGCTACTTTTCTCTGTTAAAATACCACGTCCAAGGCTCTTTTATCTGGTGTGTAGAGAAGATACAAGATGGTAGAGCAAAAGTTATTCTCTCAAGAACAGCTGAATGCTCAAGGGAAAAACATCCATGGACTTCAGTAGGCTTTGGATAGGGAATGGTGAAGATAATTTTAAGAATAGGTTGCCAAACAGAGACGATAAGATTTCATTATAAATGCTGGAACCCACTTATATCACTATTCAGAAAAAGAAGAGACCCCACATAGATTACTATTCAATAATAGAGAAGAACGGTAGCTCACCATTCAATAAAACACAAGAGTGTGTGTAAAATTTCCTTTCAGAGAAAAAATGAAAAATCATTTAAATATTCTGTATGAAAAACCATGGCATACCTATTTTGCTGTTGTTTTTTCTTATGCACCCTTTGTGAGCACTACTGGGAATAGGCTATTTGCATATGAGAGAAAAGTGTTTCCGTTAACTCATTGTTTATGCATTCTACATTTTTATTTTACAAACAAATTCATAAAAAAAGCTTTGTACATGGTGCATAATCACTTACTGAGCCTGACAAATTTAAATTCCACTTCAGATCGGTAGAGTTTAGCCCAGTCTGGAGATGCAAAAAGAACACTGTCCACTTGTACCATAATTCAGGAACTATAGAAACTATTTTCATCTACCAATTTTTCTCCACTACTTAAAAATGTAAATGATTTTCTGGAAAAATATTTTGATACATAACTTTATGTAATGCCACCTAATAACAATGAGCCATGACAGTTTGTTGATTGTCATTTAATTATTTTTATACAGCCAACATTGTAGCATACGGAGTCATTTTAAAGATAAATGTAACAGTACATGCAGATTGGACATTACGAACAGTTACCCTTCTTGTAATACTCCAGCCAAGCCAAAATAACTCAGGAATTGACTGCTAAACAAATGCACTGAAAATCAATACATTTGGCAACTGTAGTCCAATCAGACAGAGCAAGTCCAGAAGGATCAAGTCCCAGAGCTCTGAAACTCCACTGAGAACACTACCTCCAATTTTACATCTGGAATTTCTTGTTAAAAAAGCACTTTAATTGATCTAAGGTGCTGCAGACATGGGGCAAGGACATCAAAACACCATATAAAAACCTACGTATGAAAGTCTAACAAGAAATGATATTGCAGAATTGGTAGCATCTTTTGTCTGCAGATGAATAGGTGACTGGCACCTATTAAAACTGATTTGTATTGTGGAGCTCCACTATACAAGTCAACTATTGCACAACTTAGTGTTTTCTGATGGTTCTAAATCCTCTAAATACTTCTTTAAATGATTAAATAAATAGCAATCATTGACTTTTGCACAGTCTAACTACCACTGATTCTCATATTCTTCTTGCCATCACATTAGAAGTGGATTTTTAGGTGGGATTAGAGGAAGGAAAGTGTAGCAGGCTTATGGATTAATTCAATGAAGATGTCCCATGTGCAGGGACAGGGTGGGAGAAAGCACTGAGACATTTATAGATACTAAGATTGATGACTAAAACAGTATGTTTGTGGGCACGCTAAAAATACCTAAGACAGATAAATTCAATTCGTCTTTATAAATTACTCACTTTATTTATTGATTTTTCTATTCTGCACTTTAAGAAAGTGCTGAAATCGTGTGTCTTTTAATAGATTTTGACTCCAGAGACAAACATGTTGAGAGCTGTCATCATCAAGATACCTTCTGTCATTGTGCCATCTTCTTAACCCAATGTAAGGAAATTCATATTTAGTGAACAAGGAAATTACTTTGGGTATGTATCATTCAAATCCTTAAGGATTATTGGCTAATTAGGAGCACAGTAATGTAAATTTGCCTTGTGTCAGGTTTTCAGGAACAGTAAAATAACATAATTAAGCAGTGAACAAAGTAGATTACTTAAGCTACTCTTCACTGACAAATGTATATGATGTCTAAATATACCGTAGGCGTCTAACCTGGTAACTAAAAAAAATTGACTGCACTTAAAGTCTAAAACAATGTTAAATATAACAGAAGGGAAGTTTATACATATATAGACGTAAAATAACATGAACCTAATACGAAATCTCTGTGGAAGAATTAGGAGTCATATTTTCAAAATCTTTAGGTGGGAAAGTGTGTGCCTAATTTGTGATCATATTTATCATGAATACACACAGAGGTAAGGTAAGAGCACATTCAAATGGCCATCTGAGGTAATTTCTCTGCAATTTGCATGTGCAGCTCTGGCAAATCCATGCACAAATTACACATACAATTCTGTACCTAAATGTTACTAAAATCTAGCTCTTGATATATTTCTATTAAATACAGTCACGCAGACTTCCTTCATGATTTGGTTCACCTTCACTTCATCCTATAGATTGGGATTCATAAAACACTTGTTTCAGAACCCAGTGGAGTGCATGCCCTCTTTGAGGCAGGAAGATTACCCATGTCATCTACACAGTCCTGAGTGAAATTAATAACTGAGATGCTCAGAAACTACCTTGATGAGGATCATATAAGTAATAGAATAGAATAGAATAGAATAGAATAGAATATCACCAGGGAAAGACTCTTACATACTTGCTTCTCATAAAGCATCTACCCCCCTCAGCATAACGGTCATTACCACAGATCTTGGAAGATGGAAGATGACTTTCAACTATTATCTTTTAAGATCAGCTGCTATGTGATGATCAGACAGAAGAAATATGGAGAACAACCATTTGTGTGTTAGATTATCTCTGTCACATAAAAAAACATATCTTCCTTATATCACACACGGTTATATGACACTTTATATCTGTCATTAAAATTTAGTCAACCGGCTTTTTCTACCATTAAAATATTACCATACAGCCATCCTGTCTTCAGTCCTGGAGCCATATACAATAGAACTGTTGACCTGTCTAGCCATTCTTGTTAATGGTAACTAGAAACAAATACATTGATCATCAGTTCCTTATGTTATTAGCCTGAAATTATTATGAGAGCCTCAAGAGAAACTAGCCAGCCTTGCTAAAATTTCACCAGCTCCCTTGAGGTAAGTAGTTATTTTTTGACAAGTGAGTAAAATATCACGAGTTTAACCCCATCATTATCATGATAGAAAGTGGGTGACCACATTTGAATCCTTTGCTGGAAAATGTTCACAATAGTTTGTCAAAGCACTGCTTTTCAAATGTATACCTAAGGATATGAGATATTGTAAGTAAATGTACACTTAAGGATAAGAGATATTTATTATGACATACCCACTATCTTTTCCTTAAAGGTGGGAAATAGCCATGCCTTCTCTTCAGGACAGCCAAGAGTCTTAGTCTAGTTGACAACTACAAGCAGCACTGACTATTTGCATTGTTGTTGGGTATGAAATCTGCTTCCTTCTAAAGTTGATATCAACTTTACTATGTCCCAAACATGTTGCTTAGCAACACTGATACTATGTTCTGCTTTTTCTGCTCAGTACTTATCCTTGAACATTACTTTCTGAAGGGCAGAGAAATGTTCACTATTCTTCTAATGCTACTGCAGATTGAAGACATCGCTATAAAAATGTGAGTTGGAACACTGAGTATGAATGACAAACATCAAGACTAATATCAACACTGTATTTTCTCAAAGCTCTGGGAAATCATTTTTTGGGAAACCCATTCTAATTAATGTCATCTGTGGACATCAGTGGTTTAACCAATGAATGTGCAAGTCCTTAACAAAACACCTCTTGATGTTTCATGGTAATGACAGCTGTTAACATTAATATGTGGTGATTTCTATTACAGGTATTGTACAACTGTAGGTTTTCTATTTTTCCATACTTGCATTTGCACATCATCTGCATGGCTATCCCCCCCATCCATTTTTATATTTTACTCTTAAAAATCTAGGGATGTCAAGCAATTAAGAAAAATTAATTGTGCATGCTGCCCCTTTGAAATACTGCAGTGGCATTTCAAAGGGGAATGCTGTGGAAGCCTGGGATCAGCTGGAATCCTCAGCTGACCCCAGTCTCAGCGCAGCTGCTCCTTTGAAACGGACCAGCGGCATTTCAAAGGGGCAGCACCACAGGAGCCTGCTACCACCGCCCTTTTGAAACACAGCAGTGGCGTTTCAAAGATTGGAGTCCCCAGCTGACCCCAGCTCCATGCAGCACTGCCCCTTGGAAAGGTTGCCCCAGCATTTCCAAGGGGCAGCACTGTGGGAGCCCGGGGTCAGCTGGAGTCCCCAATAACATCCACACTGCAATTGTGTTCTTCTGAAAGAAAATTGAAAGAACAGAGGGGTTTTTCCGACATTGGTAATCCTCATTCTAAGAGGAAGAAGCCTTTTTCTAAAAGAGGTCTGTGGAGTGCCCAGCTGATTTTGGGCTTCCACAGCGCTGCCCCTTTGAAAAGCCACTGCAGTGTTTCAAAGGGGCAATGCTGCACAGAGCCCAGGGTCAGCTGGGGACTCCAGCTGATCCCAGGTTCCTAATGCGCCGCCCCTTTGAAGCACCAGGGTGGCACTTCAAAGGGCCAGTGCAGCATTAAAACCTGCAATTAATCACAGGAATTAACGCACATCAATTGGCAGCTCTAAAAATTATCTATATAATGTATACCCAGCTTGTGTACAAAACTTTTCAGCAAAATCATCTACCACCCCCAACTCTTTTTTTAATACAAAGAACTATTTATCATTACCACAAAAAAAACCTTTATTTTCAGAGCTTTATCTTGTGGCAAGCAAAAATGTGGTTAAGAGTACATGAATGAAAAGTTGGTAAAATAACACTATCTTTTTAACCATCTCAGAAGTGCTGATTCAAAAATATTCCAGGACAGTAATATCAAAGATATTCTATTGTCGACAGACAAAAATATTCGTACCAAAATTCAAAAGTAATGGCATTATTTGATAGATGGTCTCTAAGGGTGCGTCTATACCGCAGGGTTTAACTGAAAATAAGCTATGCAAATTGAGCTAAGTCAATTGCATAGCTTATTTCAAAATTGGGAGCGTCTACACAGCACTTACTTCGAAATAGAGCACTCTTCCTACAACTTCCGTTACTCCTCATACAATGAGGGTTACAGGATCAGAGTAAGAAGTCCTCCAGCTTGACAATATTTCAACATTATTTCGAAATAACTGTCTGCTGTGTAGATGCGAACTAAGTTATTTTGAAATAACGCTAGTTACTTCGAAATGAAGTTGCTGTGTAGATAAACCCTAATTATGTTGTCCTGCTTCAAAAGCTTGATAGCTGCCAATTTCAGGCCCAAGAGCCAAACAATTTTTTGAACCCTAAACAACCTGCCACAAATTTAATAACAACCAAAAGATTTAGGTGAGCTTACTATTTTTCTGATTGCCAAGAACTATTAATTTGTTTTTCTTTCTAGTTTAAAATTTTCAATTACAAATAATGTAATTCATTTACAGCTGTCCTTTAATCAATAAACAAATACATACAATAAATGTTTCAAAGAAATAAAATCAGCTTCAACCCCATGAACTGAAACAAGTTTAATTTGCAGCTTCTTTGTACTAATATGTAACAGCGTAAATGTAATGTTTTATCAATTTAACCAATGGAGACTCCATCTATTTTTCTCCTTCAATATTCAAGTTATAAGTAAAATTGCCTTTCATGAGAAAGGCTTGCACATTATTGAAGTATTTTTAAAGCTGGGAGAGTAGTGTAGCAAATAGGTTCAGTATAATGTAATTGGAATTTCTATCTAAATTATTTTGGGGAAATTAAAAGTGCAAAATATAAAACAATTTTAATGGCAAGAAGTTTTATTATATTTTGTATTGTATTTTGTAAAGAAAAACAAACATAACTCTAAATCTTTAGGAAAGCAAGAAGTCTTTAAAAAAAAGTCAGCATACACTTGGCCTCTTCTGATGCTTTTTTATTTAAAGTGACTTTTATACAGATAATGCAAAGAATGTGTAAAGTAGGTAGAGTAAAGATTTTGTTAGCAAATATGTATCATAATTTGCTTTTCCTCCTTCTTGATTGATAATAGAAATGATAACATACCATCATAAGGTAATATCTAAGAGAAATAGGCTTTTATTAGATTGTGTCAAGACTGACATTTAAATATTAATTTCGATGTTATTAAAAATTATTTTACATCCAAAATCTAAGCCTTTGTCCTTGGCATTGGATTCTGGTATAGAAAGATATAGCTCTTATCCAAAAAAGAAGTCATTTTTAGCTCTTCTGTGTCTTATCACAAAGAGAGTAGACAAAATAAATCAGGGGAGAGTAAAAGTAAAATTTGCAATAACCCAATACTACTACTTCATCCTCCCACATCTCAGCACATAAAACTTACTGTCAAAAGAACCCACATCATGAGAATTAATCAAGGAACTCCTAAAATACTCCAAGCACCTACCTTCTGATGACTAATTTGCCTTTCCTATTGCACACTACTAATTTTTTATCTCAATCGATATGTACAAATATATCTCGCCATCAATCACCAGGGGCAAGGACAAACTTCCACTATTTATGTAATACTGACTACAAGATGAAACAAAAATTGACTACAGCTAACTTGGTGCTGACTGTAACAATGGAAGGAGAGGGAGAGACTGGAACAGAGAGATAGACAGAGAGCGTGCTTCAGATGTCCCCTGGGACAGCTTAAAGAAATCACTGAAGGTGCTGATGGAAGCTGAAAAGCATCAAAGGGCAAAACAGACTTTAAGGAAAGATTCAATAGGGAGCACAGAGAAAGAGGAAGAGAAAGAGAAAGGGACTAGTGGGATCTGGTCAAAATGACCAAGCAGAAATAGAGTCCCAGAGCAAGAAGCTCAGAGTGGAAAGGAAAAGGTGAATGATGGAAACTGTCGGGGATGTAAGAAAGATGTCCCAAATCACTCTGGGAGATTGGGAAAGGGAGGCCTGATTCTATACAAGCATTGCTCATGTGAAATTAAAGAGATTCCCAGAAGAACCCAGGAGGCTTTGAGAGTAAGAAGAATCTATCTAGGTTTTAAACTGGTTGCACATATCAGTGATCAGATAGGTTTGATAGAGAACTCTACAGAGATATTTAGTGCTTGATTAAAATCTGGATTAGTAGACTTAATAGTGCATCTAGAACACATAATTAGCTGGTGTGTGTACACACACACACACACACAATTAGATAGATAGACAGACAGACAGACAGGCTGGGCACCTCAGCTCACAGTCAAAATGTGTAACTCCTTTCCAGAGGATGCAGTAAAGTCTAGAACTTTAACAGGGTTTTAAAAAGAGCTAGATAGATTCATGGAGGTTAGGTCCATCAATGGCTATTAGCCAGGAAGGGTAGGAATGGTGTCCCTAGCCTCTATGTCTCTGGAGGTGGGTGACAGGGGAAGGATCGCGTGAGGCTTGCCTGTTGTGATCCCTCCCTCTGGGGCATCTGGCATTGGCCACTGTCAGCAGACAGGATATTGGGCTAGATGGACCTTTGGTCTGACACAATATGGCCGTTCTTACGTTCTTAACTGGGAGACATTTTCAAACATTTGTGTGGCATCCAGAAGTGGGTGCATATATGATTTTGAGTCGAGAAAGCTAGGAATTTACAAAGACTCCATTGGCTGAAAGACAAAGACCAACTGCCCGAAGTCTGGTCCACTGGCACTGGTGAACATAGCCTGACTTCAAACCCACACAGAACTGCATTTAGAGAACAATCTAAACGTGGTTTTGGCCATTACAAGCCAGGACATTCTAGAAAAGAGATCTGTATTTAGACTTCTTTCTGCTCCAGAGCCATTTATTCCAGTCCCAATAAAAGATAACACACAAGGTAGGGAATATACTGCAGTTGGACAAGGGAGACAGAAAGAAAGAAACCACTGATATCAGCAAGGCCCATGTAATCTATATGTATTGACCATCTCCAAGCACATAGACTAACAAAAAGACTAGGGTTGTCAAGTGATTAAAAATTAATCACAGTTAATCACACAGTTAAAAAATTAATCATGATTAATTGCACTGTAAAATAACAATAGAACTATTTATTTAAATATTTTGATATTTTCTATATTTTCAAATATTTTTATTCCAATTACTACAAAGAAAATGAAGTGTACAGTACACACTTATATTTATTAGAAATATTTTCATTGTAAAAAACAAAAGAAATAGTATTTTAAATTCACCTAATATGAGTACTGCAATGTAATCACTTTATCATGAAAGTTGAATTTATAGATATAGAATTATGTACAAACATAACTGCATTCGAAAATAAAACAATGCAAAACTTTACAGTCTAGAAATCCATTGAGTCCTACTTCTTGTACAGCTAGTTGCTCAAACAGGTTTGTTTATATTTGCAGGGGTTATGCTGTCTGCTTGTTTACAGTGTCACCTGAGAGTGAAGACAGGCATTTATAGCCAGCATCACAAGATATTTACATGCCAGATTTGCTAATGGGTCGTGTCTTCCTTCATGCTTCAACCATCATTCCCTAGGACATGCGTCCGTGCTGATGACAGGTTCTGGTAGATAACAGTCCAAAGCAGTGTGGAATGATGTATGTTCACTTTCATCATCTGAGTCAGATGCTACCAGTCCAAGGTTAATTTTCCTTTTTGGTGGTTAACGTTCTCTAATTTCTGCAGCAGAATGTTCCCCTTTAAAACTTTTTAAAGCATGCTCTGTACTTCATCCCTCTCAGATTTTGGAAGGCACTTCAGATTCTTAAACTTTGGATGGAGCGAAATAACAGGAAACATACAATTCTCCCCCAAGGAGTTCAATCACAAATTTAATTAATGCATTATTTTTAACAAGTGTCATCAGCCAGGAAGCATGTCCTCTGGAATGGTGGCAGAAGCACAAAAGGGCATACAAATATTTAGCATATCTGGCATGTAAATGCCTTGCAATGCCAGCTACAAAAGTGCCATTGGGAATGTCTATACTCACTTTCATGTAATACTGTAAATAAGAAGCAGGCAGCATTATCGCCCATAATGTATATAAACTTATTTATCTTAGTGACTGACTGAACAAGAAGTAGGACTCAGTGGGCTTATAAACTCTGAAGTTTTACACTGTTTTGAATGCAGTTATGTAAAACAAAATGTACTTGCATGAGGTGAACTGAAAAATACTATTACTTCTTTTTTGCAGTGCAACTGTATGTAATTTAAAAAATATAAAATGAGCACTATACATTTTGTATTCTGTGCTGTAATTAAAACCAATATATTTGAAAATGTAGAAAAACATCCAGAAATATTTCTTAAATTTCAATTGGTATTCTGTTATTTAACAGTGCAATTAAAACTGTGATTAATTGCAATTAATTTTTGAGTTAATCGCATGAGTTAACTGCAATTAATTGACAGCCCTAAAAAAACTGGACTTACCGGGATAAACTTTCTTTAACTGACATTAAAAAAAAAAAACCTCCATGGACAAAAATAAAAAAAAGTCTGCCCACCTCCATAAGCCCCAGCATCGCCACTAGCAGCCAGTTTGTCTCAGAATAATGCAGTTGCCAGGTTCACTTTGTACTTGTATTTACAGACCATGTAGGGATTTGCATATGGTAATGACCATTAGCATGCATTACAGTACAGATGGTGGCAAGACAGCTTGGGCCTACACACACACAGTTTGTTGCAAACATTTTGAATCACCTAGTCACGAAGCTACATGGATAGTGTGCATACTCCAGAGTGGTGCACCTATGTACATCCCTCAACCATAGCAAGACACCACTAGGCAGATTAGCGAGAGACTGGGTGCCTGAGAACTACTGGACATAAACCTCTTGCAGTATGACATTCCGAGACAATGATAAACACAAAACTGGCAGTTCAAATCAACTGACATCTGATTTCCAAAAATCTTAAGGTACCATCTGGTTTCCAAAAAAAGGGATGCATAATATGGCACAATGCATTAAAAGGAAAAGGGCTATTACCGCTAGTCCCCACTATCACCACACTTCCCCATCCCCATAATTCTCCTGGAACAAGAGAGGTTACTATTGTGAACCCTCATCTTCAGTCATAGAGGGGGCAAGAGAGTCAGATGGGAATCCATGATAAGTAGGAAATGACTACCAATCACCTGAGATGTTTGGGGAAAGGCACAGAACAGGAACCCTGTAAGCCGATTAGAAAGAAAGCAGTGCTATTATTTCACTAATGTTTTCCTATCCCAGGAAATGCTGTGGGAAACAGGGAATGACCAGTTCAGAGTGCTAGTGCCACACATTTATTCACTTTTTTTCAGGATTCTTTGTGATTTGGCTGATGTGAGCATTGGCAAGATGCACTAACCAACATTTTATTTGTGTCTATTTTATTTGAACTTATCCTAACATACAATGCTCTCTACAAATGCTATTAAAACATTACTTCTCCTACTGAAGTCCATGAGAATTTCCCCATCAATTGAAGAAGGATTTATCCATTTATCCATTATATATTTGAGAGAGTTTGTCTGTGTGTTCGTCTGTCTGTTTGTTCAAGAAGTCCTCCTAACTTGTAAGAGATGGGACTACCAAATTTGATACATAGCTTCCTCCTATAACTTAAATCAAGGTAAAAGTTTGCTTGTGCCAAGAAAATGTGACGTGCGTGGAATGAGATTGATTCTCAGAGTCAGGCTGCTGCGCCCTATAAAAGGCTGCAAGGTATGAGAGGAGCTCACTCTTACTCTGGAGCAGGAGGGATCTGGCTGCCTGGAAAACTAGAGAGGGTACTTGAGCCAAAGCAGTGCTGTGAAAAGGTAGGCAGAGCTGGGGAGTTCTGGCCTGACCCAACTCGCAGGCTGCAGGCCTGATGGACGGGCCTGAGAGGTACTAGGACTGTAGGGAGGCAGCCAGGGCAGAAGAAGGCAGGAGGTCCACACTCCAGCTATGTCTAGACTGCAGGCTTCTTTTGAAAGAAGCTTTTCTGGAAGAGATCTTCCAAAAAAACTTCTGAAAGAGAGCATCCACACTGCAAAAGCACATTGAAAAAGCGATCTGTTTTTTCGAAAGATAGTGTCTATTCAGTGTGCATGCTATCTCACATTTCAGCTGTGATCACTATGGATGGAGTGGCCACTAGAGCACCTGTGCTTTTTCCTCTTTCCTCTTCTTTCGAAAGCACTCCCTCTTCCCTGTCCACACACGTTTTTGCGAAAGAGCTCTTTCGGAAAAAGGCTTCTTCCTCATAGAATGCGGATTACCAATGTCGGAAAAATCCCTCTGTTCTTTCAAAAGACAATCGAAAGAACACGAGTGCAGTGTGGATGTAATTGAAGTTTCTTTCAGAAAAATGGCTGTTTTTCAAAAAAAAATTCTGTAGTGTAGACATACCCTCCCTTGCAAATGATGAGTGGCCATTTTAGACTGCAGTTTGTCGCTGAGGCAGGAGCTAGTTGACAACGCGGTGGGTCACTGAGGGTATAGGAGTTTGAGGTTCCTGGGAGGACCCCCAAGTGTGAGGATAATGCTGTGGGTTAGTACCATGAGGAAAGAGCATTTTGGCTGGAAGAAACACAGGGCCTGAAGCACAAAAGACAGGTAAAGGAGGGCAAGATGCCAGTCAACAGGGCTGAAAGAGCTAATTCCTGAGGAGACTAGAAGGAGGTGCCACAATGTGAACAGTAGCAATAAATATTCCCACTTACAGGCACGAAGACTCTGATTCAACAAGATTCTTAGGTGCATACAAAGCATTAAGGATGTGGTTGGTCCCATTTATTTCAAAAGGCCCACACATGTGGGATTACTCATGTGATTAAAATTACAGATGTGCCTAAGTAACTTGTTGAACTGGGGCCCAAATTTTATGTGCATTTTGATCCATAAAACTTTCAGGGGGTATAAATTATCATTGGCAAAAGGGGAGCAGGGTACTATATATACATGGCACAAAAACAGGTTTAATTTTCCTAATAATTTTATTGGTCTGTTAACAAATCTGGTTGGGTAATCCTTGATGGTAGAATAAGAATGTTTCACCAGAATTGAGCTTTAACATGAGCAAACTTATCGGTTAAAATATGGCCCTTGATACTGTAAATTTGAATCCTGGAACTAGTGGTCAGAATGGTTTTATTTGCTAAAACAAGGAAATTACTGTGCTTACCTTAACAGACCACACAGAAGGATAATTCAGAATAATTTCCATAGAAGAAATGCCAGGACAGGAGGAAAAGAAGTGTACAAGCTATTGAAATGAGTTAGATGCCAGATAAATTACTGCAAAGTATTATGAGATGGGTGAGGTCATATTTTTATAAGATATTGTTTCTCTAATATTCTGGGATATACATGGCTACAATAACACTGCATAAATGAAAAATACTATATTATATACCTGCTCTGATTTCCAACCATTCTGGATAATCAGACTAAGAAAAACAAGAAGATGAAAATAAAATTAATAGTAAACTCTGCATTGTTAATGTATATGTATATATCTAGTTAAAGAAAAGGCACCATATATTATACCTACCCCAAGCTAAAGAATTATTTCATGGATGTATTTGCATGTAACACTAATTGGAGATATAAAATGATAAATACTACCTACATTTGAGTTTTTGGCCTTAAAAACTGAATAAATTTCAACTCACTTCAGAATAGAAGGGGAAAAAGTCACCCATCTGCTTCGGGAGGGGTATGAAACTTGATGGTGCTGCAGCAAAGGGGACAATCCCAGAATCAAGGAAGAGAGACACCTGCTGAGGGACATGTAACTCCTCTAGCCCCTTCCCAGAAATCTCTGGCACCCATTGGCCAGCTGAGGCTGGGCTGCTGATTGGATTTAAACTGGAATGGGTCCATGTGGCTCTGTTCCAGCAACAAAGTGTTACTCATTCATTTCCAGCAGCAGTAGCAACTGTCAAGACGCAATCTTCCAAGAAATGGAGATTGGATGAAGATCAGTGGTCTGCAACCAGTGCAGAACGAGAGTCACAAGATAAGGGGAGCAGCTGGACAGGGTCTGAGACTCTTGTGGGAACAGTTCACTTTGTGAATGGTGGCAAGACAGAGCAGTGCATTCTTCATGGATCAGGTCCTGAAACTTTCATAAAGGAAGTTTATGGGACAGGTTCAGGATTTTGAGCCTGAGGACAAGGAGGATCTAAGCCTCCTTGGGGTATTTGAGAATGACAATGAGCGGATGAGCCTCTCTCACATAAGCAGCAAAGAGTCCAGCAAGAATGGCAAGCCACATCATTCCTCCCTCTGACAACCCCCTCAAGGGGTTTGGATGACCTGGCAAACTCATCAGCTTTGGAAGCCCATAGTTTGGGCAGTCTGCCTGACAAGCGTGAGTTCCTCTCAGTTGAGAGGGTAATGCTGTCACAGTTCTGGGTGGAATACAGAATAATTAGGAAGGGACCTATTGCCAAGTGGCAGCATACATAATAGAAGACAGGCAGGAGACATGTTGGCTAATGCCCCTAGAGTTTATGAAGGATCTAATCACCCATTTGGGAATCATCTGTCTAAAAATTTCAAAGAAAATATTTAAATGGGAGAATTTGTGGATTTATTTACCTTGTTGTCAGGAAGAGCAAAGAGAGAATGGGGGGAGCCAAAAAAGAGGACTAACACATAGTCCTCTTGAGAACTGGTCTGTAGCCTTGCACCTTTATGTGAATGTAATTTTTAAGGAACCACCCCCCCTTCCTCCCAAGGTTTATTTTCTTGTTCAAGTATGAGGATTTAATAAGGAGGGCATATGCTACACATATGGAGTGGGGGAGTGAATCACATGGTCAAGGGATGGTAGATCATATAGTCAGAAGGTGGTCAGTTTTACCCTGGGGTAAAATAGACCAGGAACTTTGGTTGAAGTGTATGTCCCCTTATTATCCTGCCCAGCTGGCAATCACAGACTGTGGGTTGTCAGGGCCAAAGCTTTATTTTCAAAACACAATGTGATAGGATGAAGTAGGCCTCAAGGCCCTGCTGCTGGAGGCCTTGTGGTCCTGCCATACACTGTACCAAAAGGCAATAGAGAAGGCCTCCAAGCAGGCTACAGTGGCTGCAGGAGAAGTGGCCAATCAGGGGCCAGGAAGGCCCTATAAAAGGAGGTGTAGGACCAGAATCATCTCCTTGCCTCTGAAAACCTCAAGCTGCGAAGACCCATGGTATGTTTAGACTTACTTTCATTTTCACTTCTGATAGCATTTTCGAAAGAGGATCTTTCGAAAATGAAAGTAGTTCTGGATGCAGTTTTTTCGTAAAAAACTGCTCTTCCTAAAAAAGGAGGTTTACGTGGTTTTTCGAAAAAGGGGTTTCTTTTCGAAAAAAACGTGTCCAGAAGACTTTCATTTTTGAAAGATCCTCTTTCAAAAATGTAATCAGAAGAAGATATTCAAATTCTGCGGGAATTTGCATATCCTCTTTCAAAAGTGAAAGTAAGTCTAGACGTAGCCTCAGTAACTGACTGTCACTGAGAGAGCAGCAGCACTGCAGACAGCTCCCTGTGATAAGCTTAGTGAGACTGATGGACTATAGTCTGAGGGTGCGTCTATTTCAAAATAACAATGCGAGCGTCTAAAAAGCAATTCCGTAATTTTGAAATAAAATCAAAATAACGGATGGCTTATTCCAACTTCTGTAAAACTCATTCCATGAGGAATAATGCCTATTCTGTAGTGTGTTTGTTCCACTACTGCTATTTCAAAATAGCTCCAACCCAGGGCCATTCAGAATAATTACTCCCCAGCGCCTCCTGGGGCTCCATATCGAGGTAGCATGTCCACATTAGGGAAGTCTGCCTCAGACTAATTTTGAGGCTTCCCTGTAGTGTAGGTGTGCTATTTCAAAATGAGCTATTTTTGAGTATTTCTTACGGAACAGCTTATTTTGAAATAAGTGTGCAGTGTAGACATCCCCTGGGAGAATGCAATGAGGCAAAAGCAAGGAAGGAAGCTGTCTCCAGGAGAGAAAGCCCCAGGGACTCCACTACCAGAGTGAGGAATAGACTGAGGGAATGGACTAAGATACTATACAGTGAGCACTAAGATGAGCCTCTTAAAGATGTTCCCCAGAAGGAGTTTGCTTACTTCATACACAGGTGGTGTATGACTCGACCAGAGAGATGAGTAGCTGAAGAAGGCTTAAACTGAAGGGAGTTCAGGCACACACATTTGGCCAGAGGGGGGCGCTCATGAAAGAGGAGTGTTGCCCCATTGCACAGGACAGGATGACAGGAAATGTTTTTGTTCCCAGTGCAAGAACAAACACTTCCATAAGAGGTGCAGGAGTCAGTATAGTGCACTCTTCTGTTAGAGGACCAAGGGGAGTTCTAACAGGGTAATAAAATGAGGGAGCGTGCAAGTGTCTACTACTAAGGGAGATGCTACAAGCAGGGTGACAGGTTAGCAAACATTTTGGTGGTTCCCAGAGCCTGCACCACTCCCCCATTCAAACTCTCCCCACCACCACCTGCCTAAGGCTCTTGGAGAGAATTTGGATGAGGAATTGGTGTGGGTTCTTGGAGGGAATTTGGATGCTGATTGAAGACTCTGGACTGGAGCTAGGGATTTGGGGCAGAAAGGGGCAGAGGATGGGGACAGTACTAATTTTTTTCCATCCACGTGTGGAATAAAATATTGTTATGTGCACCGAGGCATCTTCAGATGTGCATCACCAGTAGAAATCCATGCAGCCAGCTGTGGGTGCTCTGCTAATCAGTTGAGCAGCATTTGAATCTCTCCTAAGTAGCTACCCAAGTGCTCGGCTTACAGGAACACTGGATGGGGGGCCTGGGTGCAGGCTTTGGGAGAAAGTTTTGGGGCTGGAGGGTCAAGGGAGTTTGGGAGCAGAACAGGATGGAGGAGAGGGTGCAGGCTCTAGAGGAATTGAGGTGCATAAGAGTGTAAGGGAGGGAGTGGATGAGAGGTGCCACACTTACCTGGGGGCACCCCCTCTGGCAATGGCTCCTAGAAGAGTGGAGGTCTCTGGGTGCTGCTGCCCCTGCACTCCCCTTCCCTCCATGTGCTCTCCTGCTGCCCTAAACACTCTCCACATACTTCTCCTGGCCCTGCCTTCTGCTCCCAGATGACTTAAAATACAAGGAGGAGTTGCCACCATCACTGTTAATTTTCCTGATCCCATCCATCTGCTCTTGCTAATGTGTAAGCTGTAGCATCTCATTTCTGCTCTTACCTAAATTATCTTCTTTGTTTTGTACATTGTCTGTACATTCCAAAAAACAAGTTTGGTTTTTGTCTTGATGTTGAGCTTTCTCCACTGGAAGTCATACTGGTCATTGACTCCTGAAGGCCATCACACACAGTATGGGTCAATTTCTCTGTTGCTGTTTCTGTAACATACCTATAATTTTTTTTACACAATAGAATTGTTAGTCTTGTACCTAACTTCCAACCTGAAGAGCCAGAACTAATGATACCATGACCAGAAAGAAACAACTATTTGGCCATCACTCAAAAATATGGAAGACCTGCCCAAAATATGCACAGCATTTACAACAGAAAGATCCTACGGCAAGAGAGGAGCAATTTGGTACTGAGTGGTTGCACGGCCATTGGTTGGAACTTACAGACAGCTATTTCTTATGGAAGTTCTCAAAGATCTGTAATCTTGTTGCTGCTGCCTTTGTTTTATGCATGCTTGCTCAAAGTGTTAATAGGGACTATAGACCCAAGCTATCTTCCACTAATGTCAATAGGAGATACGCCTCTAGATGCATGTTTTAAATAAAAGACTGCACAGAAAACGATACCTAGACTAAAGACTTGGTAAGACTTACTGGGAAATATAAACTGAATCACTGTCCACTAACTTATCTCCCAATGAGAACCTGGTGCTTCAAGGAATTTAAACCTTTCTTGACTGCTCATAAGGTTGGGCAATATTTACAAAGAGAATCTTATTATGGGGGAGAGGGGAGAAGAGGGAGGAAAGTATACTGATGCAATAGTGTCTGAACTGCTAGTGACCAGTTCTAACTAATATACACACTAACGAACATAAACCCACACACACTGCTTTTTTTTAAGATTATTATATTACACTTAATTTCACACTCTGCTTACAAAATGACTCTCTTACTAACGCCATCAGCTCATTTAGTGAGGACTAAGGCACAGTTTCAGTGAAGATTATGCACAGATTTTAAAAATGAAATAGGAGACAATCTAACAAATCTATCAGGAATAAAATCAACAACTTAAAGTTTAAACCAATCATCTTGAGTATATATTTGAACTTGGATATGCAGATGTGGTGCGCAAGTCCCAATGGTTCTGCAATACACTCAAAGGATCAACAGCCCTATAGACAGCTAAATTACTCGGAAAGCCAGGGAATTTATCAAACATGAATTTCAAAGTGGATTCTAGCCTCCAGGAAAAATGGAGCTGCCCATTAACGTACATACAAAATAAATGTTGTGTTCAAGCTCCTTCAACTATTTATTTTTGACACAGAATTGACTAAAGATTTTTAATTTACATAAAGAGGGACAAAGAATGTTACCTCTTTGATGAAAGTAAGCTGAGTGTGTATGCTGAAT
This sequence comes from Apalone spinifera, assembly GCA_030068395.1. Taxonomy (NCBI): domain Eukaryota; kingdom Metazoa; phylum Chordata; order Testudines; family Trionychidae; genus Apalone; species Apalone spinifera. The sequence continues at coordinate 44,579,672 of JANRFK010003679.1, read as the reverse complement.
CTTGTTTATCTTTTAAATCAGTAGCGTAACAGTCTTACAGGTACAACACAAAGGAATCATTTACACTCTTTCACATCTATTAGTGCATTATTTATAAACATCTCCAATTTCAGAATGCTAACATTAAATATGTTTCACACATGTAGAGGAAATTCTTACAAACTGATCATATATTATGAATGAAAATTGTAATAGCTACACTGAAACTAGTTAAAGCAGGCATTTTTGAATTGAATACACTGAAGTATGCTTTATCTTTGCTAACTTAGGTACGGTTTAGCTTGTAACCTCAATATTTTCTTTATTGACCAAACAAAATGTTAACTTCATCCATTGTTGACAGATCATTTATCAAAATAAAATAATAATGTTTCTTAAACAATGGAATACTTCATGGTGAGATTGTTCTCAAAATTAGTCACTGGGCTTTTGCTGCAAGATTTTTATTTGAATTCATCTAGAGGACAGAAGATGACTATAATTCTAATCAGATTACTGTAAGAAATCCTAGATGAAATAATCCTGAAAGATTCTGCTCAACTCGTGATGGGCTCTACTCCATATATTAAAACCAATACATAATTGAAATTGTTCATTTCTAACAATGATCTGTTTCTCAAAAGAAGCCTATTAAATATTGTCAACCATCATTATTTTAACCTGGGTCTTGTGAGTTGGGGGATCTTCTAAAAGTCTCCAACTGCTGGAATCCTGTTGGAATCAAAGCTTCCATTTCACTTCTGCCCCCTTGTGGGTACAGAGAAAAGCTTGTAAACTTGAATTCTAAAGTCTCCAAAACCAGAAGACAAATACAAATAATCAGTTTTAAAAAATCATGATTTTTTAATACCTTAGGTTTGGCAATACTGTGTTTATGAAAGAATAGTACCTATACTACTCCTTTCTCTTACTTAAATAGGGGATGATCATACTGATTCAAAACTTAGACTGCATTGGCAAATTCTTACTGGAATACCACTCTACTCTCCATGCCCAAATTTACATGCAGTTGATCAGCAAAACATATCCATATTGGGAAGTTCTGGTTAGAAACTGAATATGTCAAAATTAAGAAACTAGAAATCCTTCGCTGTTTTCAACAGTTGGGCAGTAATGTAAATAGTAGTGCAGAATTAGATAATTAGCTCCAACGTACAAAAATGTAAACTTGCGACATTAACTGCGGATGAAGAATTCCTGCTTTTTGGGGTGGGTGTTTTTTGTTTTTTTGCCCTAGCAGTTAACACTGAGAAACACCAACTCAAAATCTGAGAGATGGTGAAAGATACCTCATTCTCAAATACTGTTGGAACAGAATACGAATACAATCAATAACACAAATTACAGTGGCAATCCTGCAAAACAATCTGCATGTAAAGCTCCATAAACATCACAGAAACAATTATAGTTCCACATATATACACCTCTGTAAATGAAATATTACAGACTCTGACCACCTCCTCACAATGAAGGCATCTCAATAAATCAATCAATAAATACTACTTAGGGGAATAACACAATTTATTTAATTTTCTCATAACTAATACAAAGTTTCCCCACATAAGGAAAATTTGCAATATATTGAAAACATTTGTAGATAGGACATGAAGCTAAAGAGAATGCTTTATTAATTTATAATGTACCACACATAATGAATGTTTGTTTAACAAAGACTGTATTAACTTCAGACATTAATCAAAAGTGAATTCTGCATGATTTGTATAATTAACTAGAAAGTCATATTCTAAGTTATAAATACCATGAACAACAAAATGAAATGATCTAAAATTAACCCTATGTGTTCATTAATAATCAAGATTCTTGATAGTCTATTACAAAATTAATATAATTAATTGAAGGGTCACATTTTGCAAAGATTCATAATTAGAGTTGCAATGTTCCATTCATCAGAGATTCAAACGAACGAACAGTCCATTCTAGATTCTCTTCAAAATTGAGTGGCTGACCTCTGTCCGTTAGGCTCACATTGTGCTTGCGGAAGCACAAGCTGAAGAGAAAAAAATACCTTTGTTTGCAGCCAAATTCTGTTGTCCTTACACAAGAATGGACCCTTGACTTTAATGTAAGTTTTGCCTCAGTGAGAATGTTACAATCTTACCATCAGTCACAATGGTCTGGGATTTATTGGGAGCCAGTAAAATGTGGTGCATAAGCCCTTTGAGGCATTAAACATATGGATGTTGAAAAGAGGACTAAAAAAGGAACAATATAGCAGGGTAGGAAAGAGCCCTGGATAAACAGGAAATATAAACTAGAATATCAGGAAAGTGTTTAGGAAATTATAAAGTTAACCAAGAGGCTTCTTCAAAGATTTTATACTTTTGCTCCTCAAAAGAAGAAAAAGCTGCTCTAATACCATTCACTTTGTGGAGATGGATCAATGCCTACTGGAATCAAATTTGGAACTAAAGTATAGGTCAAGGGTCTTAAGCTCATGGCCTATGGGCCATCTACAGCACCAAACAGTTTAAAACGCAAGTCCCTATGGTGTGGGGGAAGTGTCTGTATCCTTCCACCAAGTGCAGCTCCTGCTCCTCTCTTGCCTTGTCCTGTTCCCTGTCTTCTCTGCTGCCCTTTCCCCAAACGCCCTCCCCTGAGGGACGTGGTCCTGGCATTATCAGGCAGGCCTGGCATGGGGAAGAAGCAGAGATTGGGCCCCCTCACACTCATTATGGGGGCAAAAGCTGCTGGGAAGCAGAGCAATGCAGCATCCTGTGCTGCTCCACCACCTTCTCCCAAGCCAATGGTTGTTCCGCTTCATTGTGGCAGTGCGAAGAGGAGTGCCCAGCCGCAGCCCGTGTACTTCCAAGGGCAGAAGATGGGACTGGGAGATATGCAGGGGCAGGGCAATGTATGGAGATCCCCCACTCTCTCTCTCTCCCCCCCATCCCACAGAGCCGCAGCCAGAGGGAAGTGCCTAATAGCTCGCTAGGAGTATTGGAGGACTGGCACTGGCCCTAATGTAAATTGAGTGCTTTGGTGTAGATATTAGAAAACACTCAGTTACATGATTTTGATTACCCATAGTTAAAGCTCTGCATATCCACGGATATCTGCTTTATATCCATGGATATCTGCCTCCACGGATGAGGATTTTTTAATCTGCACAAGGCTGTACCCATAATTGTGCTCCAACATAGCAAATCAAAAGGAGACCCAATCTTCCCCTACAGTGGTTGGACTGGAAGGGTAGGAGGACAGCCATTTGACATCACCTACTAATCTGCTATAGATCATTAGATAGCTAAATAAAAACAAATTTTGTTCACTACTGAAATGGACTACATTTGAAGAGGTAATTAGGTGAAAATGGTCATAACCTATTATCAATTCCCAGAGACCACATATTCTCTTATTTACATTTCTATAAAAGGGCTAGCCTAATTTTTTACTATATACATTCACAGGGTCTACTAATTTCTTTCTTTTGTTCAAATTACATTCATAGTTGCTAACTTTAGAAGAAAGATGTTTACAATTTAGCGCCCACACCCCTATATAGTGGCTGGGATATAATGGAACAAGTGTGTATGCAGAATTAAGGCCTTATTAGAACAGGCTGGGCAAAATAGGGTTGGCAGGCCAGATCCGGCCCACCAAGCCACTAGATCCATCTTGCAAATGCAGTGGGAAGCCTCAGGCAGACTTCCTGCTTGGCCTGCCCCTGAATGCTACTGAGAAAAGTGGCTGCTGGCCATTTGTATTTCACAGCTGTGAGGAAGGAGGGAGGAGAGGCTTCATGCACTGTCCCCGCCCCTAGCACTAACTCATTGGCCAATTTCTGGCCAATGGTAGCTGCTTGTTTGAAGAATAGTCTGCACATGAAGCCTCACCCCTCAGGCTCTTATTCACAGATGCACATGGCCCCTACAGCTGGGGTGGGGGTGGGGCAGGCAGGGAAGCTACTTGAGAAACCTGCTGGACTGCTGGCTGGGAGTCACCCAGGTAAGTCTACTGATCAAAGCCTGCCTCTGGCACCCCACCCCTCCGTCCCCCAACCCACTGCCACCCCACATAACTCAAACCTTTTGCCCCCCTCCTGAACACATAACCCCTCCCAGATCCTGCACCCTAAACCCCCGCCCCAGGTAACAACTCCTTCCTGCCCTAGGTCACAACCTCAACCCGTGCACCTCTTCCTACACCCCAGTCCTATGCTCTGGATCATAACTGCCTCCTTTACCAAACTCCCTCCCAGACCCCAAACACCCTCCTGCACACCAATTGCTTACCCCAAGCTTCCTTCTGCACACAATCTCCATTCCAGACCCTGAAACTCCTCCATTAATATCATGGAAGAATGCGGCCCTTGACCATGTTCCAAAATCCTCATAAAGAATTATTGCCCACCCCTGCATTAGAATGTAGAAGTACAATATGAAGCATGTATGATTCTAGTTGGGCTGGGCTTTATCTTACTTTTTTTTCTTTAAATATATTCATTGTATGGCAAATAATTCTGGTGAATAATTATTGATAAGATGTTCACATTTAAGCTATGTTTTGCAAGTATTCAGAATTCAACATTCAAGTTCAGCCAGTTGGTTATGACCAGTGATATAGGTTTTCTGGTACATTTATGTTCCCTAAATAAATGAATGTAACTCTTAGGTTTCTGGTGCAATTATTCAGACTTACAAATTTAAAATTCACTCTCCACAAATATTCTTCAATATTTGTTTAAAATTTGCTGTTTCTATTAACATTTCCAACAGTAAATTCATTCCATAAATATTTGTGGAAAGTAAACATAAACAGACAAGCGCATAGCCAAAGCAAATGTGTTTTAAAATTGAAACAAATACTGGTGAAAAAATTGTTGCTGTAGTCACCTCTCTCTCTCTCTACATATATATAGAATGAGAGAAAACATGTGCATATGTGTACTATATATATTTTTCTTGTCTTAACTGAATAAAAATTATCATATCAATATCTTCAGAATACAGGCAGAAATCCAAGTAAATGACATCCTTACTACACCAAATTTTATGTTTTGTTTTTATTTCCTTTACTTGCCTTTCAGTGTAAACTGTAGATGTTGTTATAAGAGGTCAGTTTTATATGCCGGTGCACCACTTAACTGCTTAAGTTTAAAATGACGCTACTGTTTAAGACCCAGTAATTTTCAGAACGTTTGATTTACTACTATGGCACTCAATAAGCCTCATTTCATACCTCCAAGAACGAACTAGTCAAAGTGTTAAATAAACATGAAGCATAAGGCTTGTTTTCTTTCCAAAAGTGCAAGCACTGTGTTACTCTAATGATTAAATATTGTTTAAATATACTACTGAGTGACTAGTTGCATAGTTGATTCTTTCCCTGTGCTTCATTTTATGTATTAATTATTTTGTATTCAGACAAAGACTTTAATTAGGAATCATAAAGAGTTTATGAAGAGTGAAATAGTAATGGTTTCATCTGCATTAAACTGACTGCAGATAGATACATTTCTGAAGCAGAAGTTGCCACTAGGAAAACCTTAATGGAGCTTGTATCTATGAAGCATTGAAAGGACCTTATCCTACAACATGTTTCAGGTCCTCTGCTTCCATTAGGAGGCCATCATGTTGTTATGTGTCCATACTTCTACCTAGCACAATAGAGTCTTGATCCCTGATTGGAATAGCAACTTGGACTCCAATGCAAATAATAAATTATGTGAGCTGAAGGTATTTAAGTCAGCAATTTGCAGTATATATCAAGCTCTAAATAAATATAGTCTACTGTAATATAATATTGTAGATAATAAGGGACAGCAAAAACAGAAAATATGCCTTTAGTTTTAAAAAGGGGGAAATAAAGGTTTCTGCATTTTGATTTTGATGTGAAAAAATCAAATCAGTTTAAATTACCTGAAACTTGGTTGAAAATCTGTATTCAATTTAATACATGCAACACTATTTTTGGTTGCTTTTTTAAAAAGATTCAGTATATTCAGAATAACATTATTGGTGCTGTGTAGTTCCATTGTGCTCATGGAAAAGAAATATTTATATCTCACTGAGATTTGAAATATTTTCTGAATATATGTATCCTTTTTTAAAAGAAAGAAAAACCAAGAGCACAAATAAATACACACAGCCTAAGTGAATAATTTAGCTCACTCCATAATATGTATATATATAGATAGAGAGATATTAAATGCATTTTAGTTATTCTAATGACATTAGGAAAACTTTTGTATCTAATGTAAAATACATCATTAAATTCATGGAAAGGTCTGTGCCATAGCAACAATCTCTCACAAATATTAGCATAATCAGCCATATCAAAACCCCTAGGGGGAAAAGGGCCATGTGATGCCTTCAATGAAATCCGTACACTAACGAAAAAACCTCTTTTGTTGTGTTGCTTTTTGTTATTGTTTTTCAAAATGTTATGCTTTTAAGTGAAAGTACTCTCCATTGCCATGTGGGAGATTGGATCATGATCTCTTACTCTCTGAACCAGCAATGCTTGGAGTGCTAGAAAGGCTGTGGCTACCATGTGACACACTGACAAGGAGGGATGGAAGGTGTAAATCAATCGTAGGGAACAAGAAGGGTCTTAGTGACTGCAGCAAGAAAGTAGGAGACAGTAGGAAAAAGAAAAAAAATACAATTAAAGATCACAACAGGCATTTTGATTTTATGGTATAATATTCTAAATTAAAAGTGGAAATCAAGTCAAAGAAATCCTCAGTGTGGTTTCTCTGAACGAGAGCTACACAACAATCAGCCCGCAGGACACGTGCAGCCCACAACCTGTTTGTTTGCGGCCCGCAGTGTGGTTCGGGTTTACGTGGGGATCAACATGTGGCCCATACGTGGATCCTTTGAACATAGCTTCCACTGGGAACCGCTCCACAACGGCGAGTCAATATAATGGTCTTCTGTTGATATGGGTTCTAGTTGTTAAATTCCTGGACTGTCATTGCTCATTAAAAGTGGTGTCATATGGAAATCAGGTAAATATTGCATTTTATTAATATCAGCAGAACTGACTTATATGGGGCCTGCATGTTGTGTAGTCTTGCCTTCATCTTTGTATTCATGCCTGTCAGTGTGAAAGAAGCTATTTGCATATATATTTGCATGTATGTGCAACCACACTTAAGTTGCAGTCCTCGGCATGTGCCATGAGTATCATTGTGGCCCCCGGGTCTTCCAAAGTTGAGTAGCCCACTCTGGACTTCCACAGCAGTAGCCTGATACAAACCCATCAATGGAATTCTTTCTAGTGACTGTCACAGACTCTGAATCAGGGCCTATATTGTGTATGTAAAACCACTGTATTACACAGAGGCTAGTAGCATCACCCGTTATTAAGGGTCCCATTAGAGGAATCTGTTTTCCGTTGCTTATAACTTTGCCAAATTTTAACTGTTTTGTCTAAATTTTCTATGTCAAGTGCCTTCCTAAGACTGGATTTTGTTTCAGTGAAAATTTCAGCCAATTCATTTGTTTCTGGGAACCAATTTATGGGAAAATACACTGTTTTGAACATGTTAGCAACCTTCTGTTTGATCATCTTGAACACCCCATGTTTTGGGAGCTGGGATGTGAAATTTGGCAGGGAAGAAAGGGTGACCTTTGTGACTCAGTTGTGCCTTTTGTGGTCATTGTAAAAATTAGGCCGAATATGGCCAAGTCATAAAGTCTTTGAAATATCATAGTAAGACCTCTTTGATTTTAGTAGCTAAATTCCCCAAATATTCTGGCATATTGGCATGCTCCAGCCAGCAGCTATGTAGAATTCTCCTTATTATTGAAGCTCATGGCTGCTTGAAGGTCCAGCCACCTAACCTCAGAGCAAGGAGTCTGTCTTTGCTGTTCTCCCACTAATCTCTCTCCTGGACCCAGGTGGTATGGGGGAGGAAGCTACCTGATTTGAATGCAGGCAGAGCAATAGCTGGACCTGCAGGATAGTAAGGGGGAGAGGCAGCATAGATCATGATAAGCAGCCTCGGCTGGGAAGACAGGAGCTGGAGGCTGGCAATGTGGGAAAGGAAACTGGTATTGGGAACTGGAGTGCAGGGAGACACTTGGACTGTCTGGGCCAGGAAACTAGGCCTGGGATATTGCTACTAGATGGATAAACAGATTGGGACAGGGACACAGGGAGAGAAACAGGGATGTGGACTGTGAGCCAGTAGATGTGAAGGACTGAGACTAGATGAGGAGCTCAGGAAGGGAGACTGAGATTGAGAAGACAGTCGGGTGGAGGAATTTTGGTAGGAGTATAATGGGAGGCTGAAGTGGAGGAAAGAGAAATCAGATGAGGATCCAGTAGCAGGGTGAAATGAGATGAGCTAAATACGAATGAAGCCTAGAGGAATGTCGACCAGGACTGGCTAGGTGAAAAAACAAAGACAGGCTGCAGGGGACACAGTAGAAATGTTCAGACTTGCCTGAAATAGGAAGAAGAGTCAATGCCCATTAACGCTCACTCCCCCGCCCAAAACAGTTGGAATAGAATCCAAGATTCCTGAATCTGACCATTCTTCTGCAAAATCTCTGCAAAACCCACTGGCAGTGTCCCACCTCCTTCTCAAAGCAGAACACAGAGGATGACAACTTACTTCATCAGTTCAAGTGGCAGAGGTCTGTAGGTTAGTTTAAAGCTTCCATCCCTACCGATGACTCATGTGGGTGTCCATAATCTGGCATTTCTGGTTTTTCAGTTTATTTTTTAAAAGCCTAGGAAATTATGCCCCCCAAAATACGGTAAAAGAATAAAGTTGGAAAGTCAAGCATTCAAAACCTAGGAAATGCCAGAATTAATATTGCCTATTCATCTTTGGACTGTATGGCCCAAAGAGTCAAAAGTGCTAATTTTGCCTTGTCACTGTCCAGCATTAAACAATTTTAACAAAGGTTCTGGGTTTGGTATATAAAGAGACCTCAATCCACTTAGTACCCTGGAAAAAACACTATTTAAAAAGTATTTTTAACCTTAAAGATACAGAAAAAGAAGGTAAAACAATTAAAGCTTCTGAAGTGTGAAAGATCAAACAAGGCTTACTCTTTGCTCTTACTTCCTTTAGATGTAGAGAATGTGACAGTCTTTTATATATTAAGAATGACAACAACTGTCTTTTTTGGGAACGAGAGAAAATGTTAGTTCAGGCAGGCTGGACCTGATGATGTTGTTAAAGTCCAGTCTTGGTTCCTAGAACACAAAACAGAAGAAATGCATACAAAAAGGGAAAGAAGAGGAAAGCAGTATAAAAAAAATGATGGTTTTGTCTCTAATGTTGATTTTCTCTTGCAGTTTCACTCCTGGAAAACATAGCATACTCTTATCAGCCACTCCAAGACCCTAGGTGTATGTCTATACTACAGAGTTATTTCCAAATAACAAGGTGAGCATCCATACAGCAAGCAAGTTATTTCAAAATTATTTCAAATTATTTTGAAATAATGAGGGATTATTATTTTGAAATAAGAAGCCCATTTCACAAGGAATAAGGCCTATTTTGAAATAGCTATTTCAAAATAGCTATTTCAAAATAGGGTGAGTGTGGATGGTGCAGCTGTGCTTATTTCAGAATAATTGGCCTCCAGGGCTTCTCACAGCTGCCCTGGTGGCCACTCTCTCCACACCAATGTTTTTGCTAAGGTGCGTGCCTGCACAGTCATGTACAAAAAATTCTTCCCCTCTCCACCTCCTCCGGAGAGCCACGCAGTATGCTGCTGCTCTGACAGGCAGGGTCAGCTGAAATGCAATGGTGAGGGTGCTGATGTGCCAGGGGCTGGGACTGGCTGCAGCCATACGGCTGGGGGTTGTTTTGGTGGCTGGGGCTGCCAAGTGGCAGGGGAGCTGCGGCCTGTTCTGGCGGCAGGGGCCGAAAATGGGACATGAGCATGCGGGGGCGGTATCTGCTCCGGCAGCTGGGAACATGCGTGTGTTAATAAATTGAGCAGCACACATCCAAACCAGCGCATATGACCTCAATACTGGTGCACAAGCCAAAACTCACTCCACTCATGGTTAGAAAAATCTGAGAGGGAACACACCCCTCAAAACTCTATAGTTTCCCTTCCCCTGCAGCTTTTAAAGGTGCAACCAGTAGTGAAAAGGCTTGTGGTACTACAGCAGCTGGCCCTGCCAGCCCTGTGCCTCAGAGCAGGACCCCTGTATGCTGCAATGAGCAACCCGAGTACTCCCACCAAGCCCCCCAGGGCTGCTAGTGAGCCGGCAGACAGCTCTGAAGCCCCTGGCCAGGGGCCGAAGAAGAAGGCCCCTTCCTGGTCTGGTGCGGAGATCCTTGATTTCATTGAGGTTTGGGAAGAGGAGGCTAACCTTCAGGACCTCTGTACCAGGTGCAGAAATGCTGATGTGTTTGGCTGGATGGTTGCCAGCCTGAAAATAAAAGAATTTAGGCATTCCTACACAAAGCCCAGGAAATGGAGGTCCTGAGCAGGGGTGGCAACCTAGTTATGCCACCACTTTGAGCAGCTGCATCGCATCCTGAGAGGGGGTCAGTCCCCCTCCCCCCTAATTGTTGATTCTGGCCTGGAGACGCTAATCGTCAGCCTCCAGGAGGGTAGAGCTGTGGACAAGGAGGAAGAGGAAGTGGAGGAGGAAGAAGAGGTCATCCAGGACATGATGCCAACCAGCCAGGAGGTCACCATCTCCCTGGAGCTGTTACCCCCCTCCAAGGAAGTTTTCCAGGGCTTAGACAAGGCTGGGGAAGGCCCATCAGGTGAGCTTCATTACTTTCTCTAGACATATGTGGAAGGATGCGGTGAGGAGCTGTGCAATTCTCGCTCGGCCTTCTTGGCTGGGGGATTGCACAGCAGCTTGTGAACATGGGTACACATGGAGCACAAGTCTTGAGCAGACAGCTGCATGAGGCTGCCACACCAGTCAATCCTTCTCAGAGAGTTTTTGGAGAGGCCTGCCTGCCTTACTCCCAACTCCATGGTGGGACACCTTCCCATCACAAGCCACCACTAAGGAGGCTGTGGTCATGGACAGACATAGCAGTGCCGAATACAGTCATGCCCACCCTCTTGGGGCAGCATTCACTCCCAATCAAGTGCGGAGAGGCAGAGGACACCGAGCCCCTGCAGAAGGAAGTGGAGGGGATTCCAGTAGCACTCTCCAGAAAGTGGCATCTGCTGCTCACACAAACCTCCTCTAACACCCTCCCCCTGCCCCCCTTCAGCGGTTAGGGATAGAAATCCTTTCCTTGTGGGATACCGCCACTTCCAGACCCAGCATGTGCATGGCACAGAGGAAAGCCAAGCCACACCATCACCCCCTCCCACCTGCAAACTCCTGGCCTAGCTGGCACCTTCCCAGGCCTGCTGCCTACATCACAGATGGCCTTGCTCAAAGTACTTCGCCATAGTCTGAATTGAGACTTTTCAGTGTTGGCTCACACATTAGGGCTAGACTTCATGCATACTATCTCCTGGGATCACTGGTCTTCTCACTCTTCTTCACAGCTGGACCAGCTGTGAGTGGGGTGTGTGCAACAACTCCTATGCCATCCTTCCAACCCTGTGAGATCTGCTGGCAGAGGCGACCGCAGGCTGACCTGGCAAGGGAACACCTGGAGTTCCTCCGTTCCCTCAACAGGAACTTTGAGGAGGACCACCAGGAATGCCATGGTGACCAAGAGCTGTGCCACACCATCTGGGAGCAGCTGTCCTGGCAGCATGACAGCATGTATGCGGCTTACACCAATGCCATCGAGCACATGGTGGGGTGGATTCCAGCGTGTCTGAGGGGATAGGGCATTCACCTGGGGAGCTCAGGGTGGTGGGCTCTAATCCCTGCCCCCCCCCCCTCAGGCTCCAAACCCCTTCCAACAGTAGGACCAATCCCAATTACTCCATCCCCAGCAGGGCTGTGTGAAGGTAGGACTGAAAAACCTCCATGGAATGGTCTAGCAGCTGCCTCCCCTGCACCCACTCCTTCCCGACTTCACTCTGTCCCACTCCCCAGCTTCAACTCCTAAGCCCCCCTTCCCCAGGGCTGCCAAGGGCCCCACACATGAAGCAGTGAGACCACCCGAGGCAGGCACCACTCCCATCCCTGAGCTCCTCCTTCCCACTCCCGGGTTCTTTCTCCAGTCTTTCCCCAGTTCTAGATTCCCCAGATAAAAACCAGAGAATTTTATTGTTTCAAACAAAAAGTCTGGTTTATTTGGTGTGCAGGGGAGGGGCGAGTGGGGAAGGGAGAGCAGGGGAAGAAAGGGGTGGGGGAGGAAAGGCACAGAGGGCTATGCAGGGGTTTCTTGTGAGGTGAGCTGGGGAAGAGTGCCATAGCTGGCCTTGTCTGAAACTCTCCATCAGGGCCTCCTGCATGTGCACAGCTGCTGACAAGTCCTTGCAAGATCCTCAGTCTCTGCCCTCCATCCTGACAGAAAGTCTCCCCCTTATTTTTGCAAAAGTTGTGGCGAACACAGCAGGCCACCACCACATGAGGGATGTTCCGGTCACCGAGGTCCAGGTGGGCAAGGAGACACTGGAACCTCCCTTTCACGTGGCCGAAGGCAACATCCATGATGATGCAGCACCTGCTCAGTCTGGAATTGAACCATTCCTTAGTGGGGTCCAGGTGTCCCATGGAGGGCTTCATTAGCCAGAGGAGCAAATGGTAGATTGTGTCGCTGATGATGCACATAAGCATGTTCATGTTCCTGACTGTGATGGTCTAGTCAGGGAAAAAAGTGACGGCATACATCTTCTGGAACAGGCTGGAGTTCCTGAAGATGTCATGCACTTTCCCTGACCACCCGATGTTAATATCAGTGAAGTGCTCCACAAGGGCCTGCAGACCCATGGAAAAGTACCCCTTCCAATTGAAGTAATCGGAGGCCTAGATGGGGATGCGGGTGCCGTCAATGCCCACCGCCTCCCGCAGTCAGGGAAGCCTATGGTGGCAAAACTGGCGACGATGGGGTCCATGACAACCAGGATGATGACCCTGCATTGCAGGATGGCAATGATGGCCCTCACTACCTGTAGAGTGATAGTATCATGGAATCACAGAGTTTCCAGAGCCCTTTGGAGTTTCCTGATACCAAACCTCTTCCCACAGCAGGGCCAATCCCAATTACCCCATCCCCAGCAGGGCTTTGTGAAGGTGGGACTGAAAAACCTCTAAGGAGGGAGATTCCCTTCCTCCCCCCCAGGGAATCCCCATTCCAGTAGTCCACCGCCCTTTAGGGACAATAGTAAGAGAGTCATACCTTCATAAGCAAGGCCCTGACGGTCAATCTCCCCACGCTGAACTGGTTCCCAACAGAGCGGTAGCTGTCCAGCATGGCCAGTTTCCAAATAGTGATGGCAACGTGCTTCTGAAGGGGGATAGCGGGTTGCATGCAGGTGTCCTGTCACCAGAGGGCAAGGGCAAGCCATTCGCAGAGCTCCAGGCAGGTGTCCTTCCACATGTAGAAGTTTTGGAGCCACTGTTGATCACCCCACCTCTCCATGATGATGTGGCTCCACCAGTCAGTACTGGTCTCCTGTCAGCAAAAGCAGTGTTCAGGAGGTGGGTAGGAGGGACTGTGATACATGAGGAGTGCCTGGGCCTGGGTGAGGAGGTCCCCAATTCCAGGCTGGTCTTTGTCCTCAAGCAGTGCCATGAGGACAGCCTGCATAAGCTGCATCAGGAGTTGCAACAGCAGGTCTTGGAGCTGGTGACTGCTTTGCAGCAGGTCCGGCTCAATGGTAGGAGAGCTGTGGCATCTGCAAGGGCAACCAGAGCATGCAGTGTGGTGTTTGCTGTCCCTAAAGGAGGTATGCAAAGTTGAAGAGTCTGAGACATGGCTATAGAGGGGAGCCCCTGTAAGCACAAGTCTCAGCTAGCCTCAGGCAGGAGCTCCAGGAAGTTACTGCTGCCCTCATGCCCTGCCCAGAGTGCTTCCAGGAGGCCTTAAAAGTGATTCAGGCTCCAATCAATGTGGACATGCTATTTCAATATAGATCTGCACTATTTTCATGGGGTTTTGTAATGTGGATGTGTTATTTCAAAATAGTTATTTCGGGAGTTATTATTCCAAAACAACTTATTTCTAAATAACTCTGTAGTGTATATGTGCCCTGGAAAACGTGTCCTAATCAGGCTATTTAGGGCAATGATTTTAGCTGTGTCTTCAATCACAGACTCACAAGATGCAGTCATGTCTGGCTGCAAAAGATGCAGTCATGTCTGGCTGCAGAAAAAATAAGATGAGAAAGAAAAGGACACAGTAGAAGATGGCAAAGTTACACATCCCAGGTGGTGTTCTGGAGTCACCCAAAGCTGGTGGAATAGTTGATGTCATGTATTTGCCAGTCTGGTCAAGATATCCTTCAGGATTAGGAGGATGAAGGCCCAATGGTAATACAGTAATCCTGTAGTCCCAGGAAATTATGTGGATAGTAGCCACAAAGTGAAATTCGCTCATTACTGTTGTCCCAGCGTTCGCTTCCTGATATCCCCCCAAAAGTCTTTTAAGAACACAAAAGGAAGCAGAAATGGGTTAAATAGGCTGTCCTCTTATTAAGTTGCCCACCAATAAGGCCTAATTTCTGATATACTGACTTTGTACATTGATTTATGGACCCACAATTCTCTTGTTTACCAAACATGATCCTAACACACTTCTTGAGTTATATAAATAGGCAGAGCTTCCAACAGAATCCCCAGCAGTGGCTGAAGCCTCAAGCCTTTTAAAATTGTCGGGCTTCCCTTCTCCCCCATTGTCAGCCCTGACATTAGGCCTTTTTGTTTATATTAAATTTAGTCTGCCTACTTTTATGCACCTTTTCCCACCATTTGTTATGGATTATGATGGGGTAGGCCATAATTTTAGACAGCGGGCCACTTCACTAATTTTTGAAGTGGCCCCAGGCTGCCCCGGATGGGGTGGGGCCTTGGGCAGAATGGGTGGGGCCAGAACACTTCCATGCTTCCCTGCTCACAGACCCTGATTGGCCTGAGGGTGGCGGAGCAAGTGAAATCTTTGCCCCCGCCCTCCCTCTGCCTAGAGAACTGCCAGCTGTTCTGAACAGATGGCGGTTCCCTCTAGGCACCCACATCTCTGGCAGTGGGAGGAGACTTTGCACACTCCTCCCACCCTCAGGCCAATCAGGAGCAAGCTCAGTGTCTCACTCCCTGCTCCCACCTTGCAAGGGGCATGCAGCGCTTAGAGTGGACCAATCCACCCTAAATGCCATGTGCCCCATGCAGGGTAAGGAAAGGGAGAGAGAGACTTTGCACACTCTCCCACCCTCAGGCCCTGATTTTCTCAACTGAGCCCAGAATTAGGGTACATTTGCAAACTCAATTATAACAACAGCCCCATATTATATTATCTTTAACTACATGATCATGACACTTGTTTTACAAGACACCTGTCTGATTCAGTACACAGCTGGACTTGCTACATGCAGGTAAGCAGACTGCTGCCTGTAAGATCTCTGCTTCATTTTTTGTAGAAATTGGAAGATGTTTAGAGAATGAAGCAGGGGACTCTAAGAGCAGAAAGGATGGTTTCCTTATTAAGGCAGCTGAATGCTGCCCTGGAAAATTGGATTCAATCCCTGCCTCTGCCACAAAGTGCTTATGTGATGCTAATCAAGTCGCTTAAACTAAACTTTTCATGTGTAGTCACTAATTGTGTGTTCTTCATTTTCTGGGTGCCTGACTCGAGACTCTGGAGTCTGATTTACAGAAGTGCTGAGCACTCATAGCTGCAACTCAAGTCAATGGGAGTTGTGCTTTGAACATATCAAGTGCTGCTTTAATGCTAAGTATCTGAAACATCAGCTGTTAACCATCTGAGATTGAACACCCAAAATTAGTGGACACTGTAAGAAACTATGGTGAAAAGTATGGCTCTACTGCAATTAAAGACCCACTGCTGGCATGTGTAGATGTTTGGGCTTCAGCTTTGGCCCAAACTCTATGACCCTCCTGCTTCATAGGGTCCCAAAGCCTGGACCCTAGCCCAGGACCGAAAGTCTACACCATAATTACACAGCTCCTTTTTTCTCAAGCTCCACAAACCTGAGTTAGCTGGCATGAACCAATCATGAGTCTCTAAATGAAAAGCTGATGTTTCAGATACTCCATATTAAAGCAGCACTTCATATGTTTGCCTCTGTTTATTTTGTTTGGCACTCCTACAAGAGTTTGTCCCACTTTCAGATTCCTTTTTCTTAAGACAAGGTGAAAGAGGCACCATTATTACATGAAACAATGAATTAATATTTCCTTTGTTTCTCCTAAACATAGTTTGATTGGAGAAATTGTTATCTTTATTTTCAATTAGTTCTTCCCACCATTCTTGAACGGTAGAAAACATTTACTTCTGGAGTTGGAGCTTCTATTAACCAGATGCAACCTGGTAAGAATTTATATTGCTGAAAATCTACTTCTTAGTTGCAGCAAAACCAGTGGTAGTTGCTATAATTATCATAATGGATAAGGGATGGCCCAGTCCTGCATTATGCAAGTAGATTAATTCACTTTGGGGGGAGTTATGGGTCCTCTGTACCTTGCAGAAGGCATCTTGAGAACTGTATAGTAAAAGCAACAACTAACCATTTCATATCATTTTTTATCCATAGATCTCAGTGCACGTCAGATGATTTCCTTTTTTTTAGTTTTTCACACCTGTGTACAGAAGAATCCACTTCTGCTACCCCCTAAAATAATTTCAAAATGAGCAGTGACAACAGGATTGATCCATTAAAATCATCAGTTTTACAACAAAGTTGCATTACCCAAGAAGGCAAAATCCCATCCTTTCTTGCACAGATCCTTTCCTGAACAAGTATAGAGGGCTTTGCATCAGAAGACCAAGGAGGTACAAAAGGAGGCCACTGTTTACACAAGCAGCAATTGGTACTGCAGCCTACAGCCCAGAATGGTTACTATGATCCTCGGCACACTTATTGGGGGTTTGGCACAGTGGAATCATGTTGTACCCATCAGCCATGGCCCCCTATTCTCTTGGCCTTCGTCTGTCCTCCCACAAGGAGAATTGCCCTCAATGCTGCTCTGTGCCAAGCCAGTGATTTAAAAATCCTTATGCTCCATGCAAGGAACAGAGCAGAGGAACAGGGCTATAACTTCTGTTCTATTTCCAACTTTGGGTATCTGAGGATGAACAAAAGGTAGAATGTGTTGCTAAGTCTAATTTTTGAATTGATAGCTACCATAAATTATATCAAATATGTACAGCCTACTTTGTAATGGCTCAAAAAGGTGCATGTGACTGTACCAAAATGTGCTACAATATCTAGGCACAGTTGAATGGATTAACGATAGACTGACAGTTTTTTCTCATTTTCTGTCTTTTGCTGCTTTAAATCAGACTATTAACATGATTTGAATGTACAGTTTTTTCTGCCGTTTAATACAGCTATACCTTTTGTGAACAGCCACATATTCCAGCGCTGACACATTTGAAGATAGAAGATCTACAGAGAAATGTAGAATCAAGAGCCATAAGACACTGGGTTACAGTTCATGAAAATTTGCAATTTAAGTATATGAGACTGAAAAAGAGATGTAGATGCATTGTGAAATGTATCTGTTAGCTGATACAAGTACAAGTAGGTTAATTAAGTCACCAACAATCTACAGAGAAGAGTGTAAAACACAGTTATCAAGTGAACTCTTCCCAAGGGTTACACAATTTGTTCCCTGACTATAAAAAAAATGCAGAGCTCTCCACCACAGTTACCTAATACACTGTGTTATACACAATGGCCATCCTAAAAATGCGCATTATGATGCAAATACAACAAACCTTCATTTAATTCAATTAAGTCTTGCATGTCTTGAGCTAATTTCCAAAGCTCTTATGATAATTATCAGTGGAGGTTTTCTGATAGTATCTTCAACGTAGTCTGATCTATGTACCTGAGACAGCTTTGCTGAGTTATGCAAGTGAACCAACTGCTCAGTTCTGCAAAGTGCTGAGTGTCCTTAAACTTCAACTGAACTCAATGGTAGCTAAGTGCCTTCAGCTCCTCAAAGGAGATACTCGGCACCTAAAGGGTTGAGCCCTCCACTATGGGGTGTGACCTCCCTGCGAGACTGACAGTAGGGACTATTAGTAGGGAATAGCCCAGGGACATCAGCCAATAGTACAGTTGTGTTGCCAGAGTTCAGGTCAGCATGTTTCAATGGGATCCCTGCATTTTTCATCTGTAGATCTCAGTGTGCATTATGAATAAGGTAAATATCATTATCCTGACTCAGCTGCCCCATGTTTGGGGTGGCTATCTGCTGACCTCACGCCAAAAGGCCTGCATTTATCTGCTGTCTGCCTGAGACAGGAAGCCAGCCAATAGACTGCTCTGCCCTGAGACTGCTAATTCTCTATTGAGACAGACATGGAGTAGTGAGAGGGCTTGGCCTGCCTCCAATGCTGATGAGGAGCTTTTTTGGGGTTTGTAAAGTCCTATGGCTATCCTTCCCATTTATTATAATTAGCATTTGTAAATTCTGCTGTTATGGAAGTAGTGAAGAGGTGTATGTGAATTACAGATTTAAAAAATCATAAGGAAGCATTATGATAATCTAGTCTGATATCCTGTATAGCACAGGCAATAGGACATAATAGGATGCAGACAATTAAACACAAGGAGAAAAGGATGAATTGAGACCAAAAAGCAAGCTACTCGTCTCCAATGAATTGTAAGTTACCACAGTAACATAAAGCAGTTCCCCCAGAAAAAGTTGCCTCTCTTCACAAAGAAATATCTCCAAAATACATTAGGGAATACTCATACATGTGTTCTGGAGTTGTTCCCCTTTGTTGGAAATGTATTAGAAGGAAGTGTTAAGTGTCATATCTGTTGCTATGAAAATACCACTACAGTATGTCCTAAACTTGGTATTCTTCATATAACAAAAGACATTGCCTCAGATAAATATCAGAACAGATTTGCTAATGCTCCATTATTGGCAGCTAAAAACCAGATCACTCTAGACTGGAAGTCTATTACTGATTGGCAGAAGTTCAAATGGATGGCTCATCTTAACGAATTACTGCCAGTGGGTAGGGGGGAAGTGCTAGACAAACACAGAAATAAACTGAAAAAGATGGAGAAAGAATCAACTTTGTTGCAAGCTTTCTATAAAACATAGGCAGATTGGCAGCAGACAAGAAAGAAACTCCTAGTAATTTAAACATTGCTTCCTGCCTCCTCCCTGATTTTTTTGAGAGGGGGAGAAAGGGGATGCCCCTGTAGCATGAGGAGGCACCGTGTCAGTACTTTCCTGAGCGAAAGGATGCAACTCTGATGGCTATTTATACAGGATGTCAAAGACTATACCCCCCCCCAATACCATTGTGTTCTGGTGTAAAGACCAGAATCTGAGTTGAGTCCCAATTAAAACTCAATATCTGGGCATGCATGAACTTTGGGAAAGTTTGGATCTGAATCCCAACTGTATAGGAGCTGTCAGTTTCAAATAATGAAATGTATTCAGGCCCAGACTTCACAACACTCCAGAAGGAACCACAGTGCCTCCCAGAGTTCGTTATACTGGGGAAGGATTTCTACCATGTACCACTCTCCAAAGCAATGAGGTAACACTTGCTCTGCATGAACCTGGGAGGTAGGCATAGCCCTTTGCAGCACAAAAAGGGCTAGCAGGGAGTAGTCTATTTTCTCAGGAGAGGACCAGACTGCACTGTAGCTAGCAAAGAAGGGGCAAGCAGTGTGTATAATCATGACAGCAAGCCACCATCCAGCTTCATCAATAGATTTGCCTAATAAAAACACATACAGAAATAAAACATTATATTATAGCCACATACTCACATCTAAATACAGCTCATCTTCCACTTGCACTGAAATCATTTAAGAACCGACAACAACAAACTGACAAAAGCACACAAATCTCAAAGGCCAGGCTCTAGCCCAAGCTCTCATGTACAAGCACTAATGCTTCCATACTAATTTCTAACGAAAAGCATGGAACACTGAAAAAACCTCTGCTACATTACAACCAAGTAGTGCGTATTTTGAGATATAATGGATATCATGACTACATACCTGTAATTAGCAATTAGGCTTCCCAAATCTAGGATCCTCTGGTCCGGCAACATCCATGTTCCCATAGGGCCACAAATGTTGCTGGACCAAAGAGTCCCAGAGGCTGGGAGGGAGAGTCAGCCGGGAGAACATGGGGGCTGGGGAATCCCAACTGGGCCAGCAGCAGCTGCACTGGGGAACCACAGTGCCATTGGGGCCAGGCAGGGGCTGGGGAGCCCCCATTGGCAGCAGGACCAGGGATATCCCAGCCCCAGCATACCCAGCAGCAGTGGGGCTGGTCCCCCATCCACGGCAACAGCAGAGCCAGGGAACAGCAAGGCCAAGTGGTGGCCAGGGAGCCCTGGTCCCAGAGGGGAACCCCCGGTGGCAGCGGGGCCAAGCAACAGCCAAGGAGCCTCAGCAGTGGAACCCCCAGAGTCAGTGGGGCTGACAGTGGTAGGGCAGCACAGCAGGGGAATCCCAGAGAACCCCAGTGACAGCAGCCATGTGGTCCTGGTGGAGAGCCCCAGGGAACCCTGGTGGCAGCATTGGGGAGGAGGGACAACAGGGTGAAGAGCCCCAGCATTGGGAGTCCCAAGGAAAGGAGCTGGCAGTGAGGCAGCCAGCAGGGGAGCATTGATCTCCCCTGGTCCAGCAAACTCCCTTGTCCAGGACCACTCAGATCCCAAGGGTGCTGGACCAGAGAGGTCCAACCGGTAGTATTTATTCATAGTAGCCACTTGTCTAATTAAATGTCTTATCTGGTTTGAGGGGTTTTTTTTTTAAATCAGCCTTAAAAAAAAAGCTCGAAAGGGAACAGACTATATTATGTAATAAACAGTTTTTTAACAAAACAATTATTTAAAAATTGAAATAATATTTGGTAATAGATGCAAATAGGGCATATGAAACTGGCAACTCTTTTTAAGCACTTAGAAATAAAGAAGCCCAGACATGTTTTGGAAAACTTGATTAAACTTTTATACTAAGACGACTTTCATGTTACATTTCATGCTCTGAATGTTATAACATGCTGTGATTACATGATCAGTACCCGGAGCTGAGCATGTTATTGATCTGTAATTGACACAGGCCCTGAAGCCAGGCCAGGGACACCTGAAGATGATAGGAAGCCTTGCGAGAAGGCCCTTCAGTTGGAGAGGATAAAAAGAGAGGAACAGATTTCAGAGTTGCATCCTGTCATTGGGATCATGGGTCTGAGGCTTAATGTATTTGAGGGTTGTGCTGAAGAGCCCTGTTCAAGGAACCCCTGGAGAAACTGTCTCTCAGCAAGCAACTTTGGGAACCCCAAATAAATCAGTTAAAGGAAAAATACTAAAACTTTAGTTTCATTTTCATCAATAGTTTTCAACCAGCTATTTATTAAAAGCCAAACCTCAAGAAAAGTGTTGGAGAGAGGCAGGTGGACTGTGTCTTAGAGAAGGTAGGAAAGTCACCAGCCTACTGAACTCTTAAATACTGAGTAACTCCTAACTGTGGAGGTGCCATTGGACACTATTTATATTACCAGAAATACAGAGACTTCACATTTTGTATCATTATTTCAGGAAATTACTTAAATGACCTAGAGAAGTTATACTGAAGGCTTTAGGGCTGATTTGCAACTCCATTACTCCAGAATATTATCAGTAGAAAAACACCAGTACAACACTGATAAAACAGAGAGGAGAATCAAGCCCTATTTTCATATAAAGGTTATTAATCTTTGCACACTGAGTATGAACAATTCCAGGATAGGACAGTTAACATGTACATTACTATATCACTGCTAAATTAGCAACAAAAATTAAGGACATAATGAGGAGGACAAGTTTATACTGTGAGTCTGGAGCAGGAAAAACAGGACTTCTAACAGTATTTGGAGGAGAAAAGTTTCCTAGTGAACCTAAAAATTATGAGATTGATTATTATTTGGAACCCAATTAATATAAAAATGGCTGCTATTATTCTCAGAGGATAGCCATTTCATCTACTATGGAGGTATATACTTCAATAGCAGATCATACTGATGAAATAATTTCAATGACACCTTGAGGGATCTTGTAAATAAAAATACCAAAAATGGACATCTATTTTGTCCATGAAGATTTCAAATGAAGATTTGAAAAAAAAAAATCTATGGTACAGCAGGAACACTCAGAAGATAGAATGAATGTTATCTGTTTCTGGCTAGACAGGCAGGCATAGCCAACTCAAGCTTTTTGATAATGATAGAACCTTTCAGTTTAGACTCAAGATCTCTTGGTCTTTAACAAGTCAGTCCTTCTAGTTGCAATAATATATAAACCCCTGGTGTACACTAGGGAGTTATTTTGAAATAACTTCCCTTATTTCAAAATAACAAGCAGAGCATCCACACTACCAAGGCTGTTATTTCAAAATAATGACTTCTGTTTTCCTTGGGAAATAACCTTATTTTGAAGTAGATATTTCAGGAGTTATTTTAAAATAATTTCCTAGTGTAGCAACTAAACATTAGCAAACCAACACAAGAAATCCAGTCCCTCTGGGTACGTCTACACAGCAGCGTTATTTCAGAATAACTACTGTTATTCTGAAATAACGTTGTCCGCATCTACACTACAAGCCTGTATTTTGAAATACCTCTGAGCTGGAGGACTTTTACTCCAATTCATGGAAACCCTCACTTCACGAGGAGTAAGGGAAGCTGAAGGAAGAATGTTCTTCCTTCGACTTCCTGCTGTGTAGATAGTGCCAAAAGCCGAATTAAGCTATTTCGACTCCGGCTACACAATTGACGTAGTTGAAGTTGTGTAGCTTGTTCCAACTTTAGCTCTGCTGTGTAGACATACCCTCAGGCACAAAGCCATTTCCAACATCAGGGAAGCTGAAAATTTACCACCACCAGGCTTTAATAAAATACATATTCCCGATTGTTCCACAGGTTATAATATGAACAATGCAATAAAAGAATTAAAAAGCAAAAAGTTATTTACTTATCTCTATGCAAAGGACAACCACCACATTCTTAAGAAAAGAAAAGAGCAGATGATTGTTTCAAGGAAAAAAACCATACATAAGAACATAAGCACGGCCGTACTAGGTCAGATGAAAGGTCCATCTAGCCCAGTATCCTGTCTACCGATAG
This sequence comes from Apalone spinifera, assembly GCA_030068395.1. NCBI lineage: Eukaryota > Metazoa > Chordata > Testudines > Trionychidae > Apalone > Apalone spinifera. The sequence goes on along the minus strand of JANRFK010003679.1, from coordinate 44,556,536 downwards.
TGGCCAGCACCAGGTGC
>JANRFK010003679.1:44544413-44555564 GCA_030068395.1 Apalone spinifera | reverse complement strand
TTCATTATGTTAGATTAGCCTCAAGGATGCTCTGAATCTACATTGTCCACAGTTCCATAGAATTCATAGGAGGTCAAGAATAAGCACACTGCAGCTCTGCTCTAGTTTTCCTCCAGAATGCCCCTGTTTCAGGAGCTTTAAGAGGGAAAGGGGAACACCACAAAGCTATTTCATTGGCTCTAAGCAAGATAGGGAGTTCCCTACGTATACTGGGAATAAGACCAACGTAGAGAAGTGAGATCACTGCCTTTAGGATATCTTTGTGCCACTGGAGTGAAAAATGGTTGCAGGGCAAGAGAGAATCAAGCCTATTATTCATTGTTTTATCTGTATTGTGAGGCTTCTAAGAATACACAGAACATTGTCAAATAATAAACAGTGTTTGTAAACATTTTACAAACATTAACCCATATTGCTTGATATTTGAGACGCTCTTTATATATAGTAGAATGTTGGTACAAGACTATCAGGGAGGTCATCATGTTTAAATAGTTGTTACAGCAGAATGCAATAATTTAAATTACATATCTTAAATATTGTGAATTCTAAACAACAGGCACTTTGCATATTGCAGTGAATAGTTTTTAATGTAATGGGGCTCTTCATGTGACTGAACACAATGCTAGCTAAAATATTAGCTACACAGATTAGGCCATTGACCCCCAACTCAGCCATCTGATCCATGTTTGCAGACCCTGCACATATGTGGCATTCCAAAGGTCCCCTCCTTGTGATGCGTGTATCTATAAAACGCCACACACAACTGTATATCTGACAAACAATATCAACACCACAGTCATGAAAAATGTTGGCTATGCATTTGGCCAATCAAGTGTATAATCAGTGCTGTGCAGTTGGTCACACTTTACCAGTGCCCTTCTGAAGGAGCTACCCAGCTTCGTTCCCCTCCCCACCATGTTTGAGTCACATAGCCCTGGTCCCCAGAGCAAAGGTCCCTTCTCCCCCCAAAACATGTGGTCCTGGCCCCAACTTCAAGTGGCAGCCCCTATCTGGCCACTGAGGCCCCAACCCCGGCGACAGCCACCCACCTGCTCATGGCCCTAACTTTTGGCGGCAGCCACCTGCCTTCCACATGCCCATGGTTCCAACCCCCGGGGGCAGCTGCCTGCCTGCCTGCCCTCCTATCATGCGGCCCCAAATGCCAACAGCAGGAGCCCACCCACCACGTGGCCATGAGCCCAACCCCCAATGGCAGCAGCCCACCTACCATGCAGCTCTGGCCCCAACCTTCAGTGACAGCAGCCCGCCTTGCCACCTGCAGTCCCAACTCCTGGCATCCCTCCACCCACTTGCCATGTGGCCGCAGCCCGAACCCCCAGGGACAGCTGCTTCTGAACTTAAAATATATGAGTCTATGAGTGTGATGTACGGGTCAGAAAAACCAGAAAGGGGAAGACTGTAATAACCAAGTTGGGATATGATGAACGTGTGGGCAAACATTCTGGTGCTTTGATAAAAATGGAATCTCAATATGTTATGGCAGGACTTGGTTAAATGACTAGAACCATACACTAGCTCAAGAGAGGAAAAATTGAAGCCTGAAGTTCCTATGGTTTGTGATATGTAATGGTAACATGCAGTAAATTCAGGAGATATCACACAAGGTATATCACATGACATCTTATGATGGTGAAAACATCATCTCCCATTTAGAAAAAATGAAATATTTTTCTATAAATCTCACACATAAACATACAATTCCTATGATACTTGTGAAAATACTGTGGGTGTCACTATTTTATGTGGAAGACTTAGGGCATAGCACAGAGAGAGAAGTGGGTTATAGAAAGAGCATGTGAATTTCTGCAAAAGTTTCTGAGGATAGTATTGGCACGGTGCAGAATACAATGATGCAGAAACTACAATGCTGTGAAAGGGAGTGATTTAAGAGAGTGATTTGGAAGCAAGCACAGTTTGTATGATTGCTGTCAATGCGCTTTGATGTCATCGTAGAAAACATCTGGCAGGAGCATTGGATGATGGCAAGGCAATGCATAGCAGTGTAAGAATGTCACTGAGAGAGATGAAGAGAGAAGCAGAAAACTGAAAGTGCTAGAAGTCAGCAGTGTGATGCACAGTTACCCCCACAACCATTCAGAAAGAAGATAGAAAAAGGGAAATGGTCTGCCTGTTGTCATTATGGCTTATTGCTTTTAATTTTCTTTTCATGGTTAAGATCACCTTTTCTTGATCCATTTAACTGTACGTCTACAACCCCAGGTACTTAGTAATGTATTGTGCCTCACTCCCGCTTATTCCTCTAGTGGGAAGGCTCTTTAAGACATTATGCTGCACAGTAACATGCTACTGGGACTCGCAACATTTCAAATGTATATGTTTGCCTGCTAATCTGCATCTAGTCAGTTTATGTTATGTAAGCTGTTTAGGTTCAAGGGTGTTTCAGTAGCATAGCTTATTGGGGACTACATTTTCTCCAGGGTACAAGCCAAGCTCTACATCAAAGCCTGATTGAGCAGAAAATATGTGCTAATGTTCACAGCAGTACTCTATTATAGTATAAGTATGCTTGTAAATATTCACTACATGTTATTACGCCATTTGAACCAAGAATATTGCAGGGTTAAAGGTCAGCCCTAATGCTCTCTCAGGAGGCAGCAGTTTTGAATATAACCAAATGGGATAATGGTCAGGAATACCCAGAGGGGGCAATGTAGCACATCGTAAAGAATTGTGCTGTGAGTTTTAAGTTTTCAGGACAACAAAGATGCCAACGGGATGGCTCATAAGCAGTCATTATTAATGGAATGACAAGGCTAATGTTAAGCAGGATGTCTTTACTATAATAAATCTTGTCCCTGTGCCATTAGTAGTCCTTACAACTGCAAATAGCAGTTAGGTTATAACCTAACATGGCAGAATTTTTATCCTCTCAATCTCTAATGTATTTTATAATGCTGTTAAAGTCAGGAATAGCAACTGTTTAAGCTCACTTAATCTATGAGAAGTTTAAACACGAATTTTAAATCCAAAATCCGCTTTGATATTAGTTTCTTTTAATTAAATAGAAGATCTGTTTAGAAGTAGACCTTTTTAAACATACACGGTGCTGTATTAGAAGGTAGGAGAAACACTGTTGAATTTAAAATGTTAAACATTTTCTTTCAGATGTAACTCTTGAATTCCTGGAAAAAAAATAGGGTCTTTTAAAATCTTAATAGAAAATGTTTCGTTTTATTACATTGATCTTCTATTGTCTTTGTACTCTTATTACATCAGACTAAAACTAAAATTCAAACATTATTCTTTATATTTTTAATAAAACTTTTTTATAGCTAAAGATTCTTATTTCAACACAGTGGCATAAATCCAGAATAAATCTATTGAAGTAAAAGGAGTTATTACAGAATTTTACCAGTATAATTAACTCAGAATCTGGTCCAAAGGAATTACACTATTTTCTAAATCATTCTTCAAAATGATTCACAGAGAGAGCAACAAAAATAATTGTCAAATGTTAAAAAATATGATTACAGCATAGCAATAATTCACCTTAATATATCAAGTGTTGTCAACTTAAATACAATATATGTAATGAAACATTTAAATGGATGCTGAATTTTAGCAAATTTTTAAAATAATTTTCAACAGCTTCACTGCAGCCCACTTACTCCACCTGCTTTGCTAGTTTTCTCCTGACCTTCCACGGAAATCTACAGAAATCAATGGCTCATCCATTGTAACTAGTTACACCTGACAGCATTGTAAGGTGCACCTTGTGGGACTAACCTGGTATATTAGTCAGGAGTCAACACATTATTTTACAGTATGGGTATGTCTACACTACAGCATTATTTCGAAATATTTAATTTCAAAATAGTTATTTCAAAATATCTTATTTCGAAATAAAGTGTCTACACACAAAATGCATTTCAAAATAGCGTCCACACTGATTGGATGCTGAATTGTATTTAAAGCCAGCCAGAACTGGTTCCAGCAGGGCATCAGGTCAGAAGTTACCTTGTGAACAGGGGGGCCAGCAGGGCCAGCAGGCCCTGGGAAGGGCTGGAGGCCCCCCTATTTCGAAATAAGCCTCTACACAGCTCTTATTTCAAAATAGCAATTTTGAAATTGGTGCTATTCCTCATAGAATGAGGTTTACCAATTTCAAAATAAGCCCTCTGCTATTTTTAATTAATTTTGAAATAGCAGTTGGCTTGTGTAGATGCTAGGAAAGTTATTTCGAAATAACGGATATTATTTCGAAATTACTTTGCTGTGTAGACATACCCTATGAGAATGTGACTGAGGCTAGTGCAAGCAGTTCATCAGCCACTCGTACTAATATTCACCCATGTTATTTTAATGTTTCTGAAATCTGCCTACGCCACGAAAAACCCACCAACTGAAACCCAATTTCTAATACAAACTGAAAAATCTTCAAAATAAGAGAGCCAAAATGGTTGTGGCTCATGCTGATAAAATTATAATCTGATGTTCAGAATGGAATTACTACATTGCACAATACCTTTTATTGAAAAAAAAAACTTTTATTCCTCACTTGAACAGCCAATAAGATCAGAAAATAAGATCAGAATACATGGACACAACAACAGAACCTGAATACAAAAGGCCAGATCCTCCACCCTATTCCTTATATCTTGCACACCAATTCTCATGAGCCTTGTTGCTCTATGGCAACAAGATCATGTGTGCCCATCAAAAGTGGGCCAGTCTGAGCAACTGAGTTAGGCACTTTCCTGTGTGCAGGACTGGGGCTTAACTTTACCATATTTGAAAAGTCCCTCTGAATTTCTATCATATTATCCACAATTTTAAATTTAAATGTATGCTTAAAGTGAATCAACGGCCTGAGCACGGATCTAGCGTTGTGTTCCCTTTGACAGAGTCCTGCATTCATGGCTATCTGCCCAAAAGCTATCTACAATTTAATAATCTGGGAGAAAACTAAACTCTAGACAGACTCCAAAATATTAAACGGGTGAATAGAGATAGCCCAAAATACAGTTCAGATATAGATTATTCCCCAAGTTAGAGGATGTTCAGAGTCATTGGCAGGGAGGATATTGCTTTCATATACCAACAAAGCTCATGAGAATTGGTGTGCAAAGATGACTCGTATGGGGTAGAGCAGGGTTGGGTAATAATTTTTGATGGGGGGGCCAACATTTTGGAAAGTGGTCAAGGGCCACACTCTTTCAGGATATCAATGGAGGAAACGTAGCGTCTGGGATGGAGATTGGGTGCAGAAGAGCCCTTAGGGTAAGGGATTGGGGTGCAGGAGGGAGTGTGGGATCTGGGTGAAGAAGGCAGTTGTGACCTAGGGCACTGGACTGAGTTACAGGGATTTGGGTCATGACTTAGGGCAGGAGGAGATTGTGACCTAGGATAGGAGGCTGTGGTACAGGAGGGGGAGCAAGGTTTGGGTTGAAACTGGCCAATGGGATAGTACTTGGGATGAAGGCAGAACCTGAAGCCTTCCCCCTTTCCCCCCACTCCGGGCTCACAGTTTTGAAAGAGAAATGGCCCAGCAGCCACTTTTCTGATCAGTGTGAGGATGGGGCAAGGCAAGCAAGGAGCCTGCCTGGGGTACCCGCTGTGGGCAGGATCCAGTGTCTTAGCGGCCCGGATGCATCCCTCAGGCAGTATTTTGCCCAGGTCAGGGGTATAGGATTTGACCTTTTGTATTCAGGTGCTGATGTTGCTAGCTTCCACATATTCTGATCTTACTGACTGGTCAGGTGAGGAATACAAAATTTTTCAGTAAAAGTTATTGTCAGCCCAGTTGTGACATTTTTGATCCAGTTCTGAATCCAAACTTCTTTAAAGTTTGGAATTGTTCAGACCTGGAATATTGGATCATGTCCATCTCTACTTAAAATAGCCTAGGATTTCAGGTACATAGATAAAAAAGTCTGCTGAAACTTTTTTTTTTTATTATTTTGGACAAGTAATAGCAACCGCTATTCTCAAAAGTAATGAATAAACTAAACAATACCATAGAGAAACTTCAGTTCAGTTTGAATTTTGTATAAAGAATAATTAGCTTATTCAGAGGGTTTGCTTTTCCATAACATTGCAATGAATGTTCTAATTATTTCTTTAAATTCTGAAATGTAGCCTGTTACCTTGATAGCTATAAGCCACAAAGGAAAAAAAAATAAAAATAAAAAAAAAAAACCCACCACTCTGACATGCTTACTGCAAGCCCAGACATTTGCTAGGCCATAGTTTTAGAATTAAGAGATTTTGGTCATACTAAAGTATGCTCAATTATATTTTACAATTGTGGATTCAAGTTTATGTAGAGAGGTATGGTAGGCTGTGTATACTCTAGCCTATATGTTTGGAAGATAATAATCATATAATATTTTCCAGAGGACAGCGAGTATTAATTCTCTATTTAATATGCTCTACCTTCATATTTGCAAATTCATTCATACTCACAGTGAACCTAAATGAACTTCTTAAATAAACAGAACTACATAATTGGTTAGATGTACTGACATTATTTAAGCATGGGGGTTTACAGAGAGATATGCTTTAGACTAAGTGAGTACACCTTCAACTCAATGAAAAGATTGTATGGATAGAGTAAGTCTATTGACTCTTTGTAGTTAGTACCAGCACTGACTAAAAAGAAAGAGATTTCTATCAACTATAAAAACAATATTTGAACAAGATATACAATTATCCTCTCAGTTACTAAGATTGGGACAATTTGTTTTTTTAGTATGAACATGTTGTCTGTGACACTCCAATGCACTAGATTTATAACACTTTTATCAAGAGGGTCCATATACCTAAAGTTGCATAGTTAAGAAGTAGTTCTGCTGTGCCTTAAAGCAAGTTGTACAAGCCTCACATCCATCCACACATTTTCCCCTACTCATATATCATTAATACAATATATTGAAAACTATTATGTCCAATAGATTGGATAATGTGTAAAAGCTTCATTCACACATAGCAAATCAACATTAAACATGGGAATTGTAATGAGGCATACAAACAGTAACCATCTTTTTTCTTACCCCAAGAGCATGTATAGGTGTCATAGTTCTGGAATTAGTATCCCCCCATGCCAAGTAAAAAACAACCTTATGGACTGAGGATGGAATTCATCACTGCACCACTGGTGAGTTGAGCTCAGCACAGGGTCTGGATTAGAGGGGGCTTTGTAACCACTGTAACTCCACTACGCTGAAGGTGCCACGGCAGTATCCTAAAGGCCCTCCCTAACCACCAGATCATTCTGCGCAGACTACCACAGAATTTCTTCCTTGTCATGAAGAGACCAGTTTTTAATTCCCTTGCATACAAAGAGTACTCCGTGCCAGTATGGTTAATACATCATCTATTCTACACTTTCCACACAAGGCCTATGAACATTATGCATTCTACATTCCTCTCAGTCTTCTAAACGTAACATTGCAGATTTGTACTACTAACCTTTAATTTCGTAAATTAAATTTGGGACCTACAAATGGTTGCAGTGGCACCAAATTGCAAGCTTCAATATTAGGAGCGAAATGTCTAATTATCTATTATCGATAGGAAAGGAGCGTGAAATGTTTATAGACAGAAGACATTTCAGGGACTGAAATGAAAATTTGATCCTAAATGTGTAGCAGAGACCACCAAAGATAGAACAAAGAGCCCAAATTGGCAGCAGTCACTTTTTCCTGTGCCCACATACAACTGTAGTGAAACACCATGGCTGTGTCTAGACTGCATCTCTTTTCCGCAGAAAAGAGATGCAGTCTAGACACAGCCCATTGGAAAAAAGATACATCTGTGGGTGCAGATTTTGCACAGTCGTAACTGGATGTGCAAAGGAGCAGTGTGGCATCGAGGACTACACAAGGCTAGAAGCCATAGTAATGCCACTGTCTGCAAAGTTAAGCACTGCTAGCTTTCATCATTTTATCATATGTGTAATGATAATTCAAGTTTCTGGAGTCATGGGATTACATGAGATTCAATTTTCATAAGAATAGCAGATGGTGACCCCTATTTTAAGGTTACCTAACACTTTCCAGCTTTTTTTTTTTCAAAAGCTAGCAGTAAAATCTCCATTGTTTGCAGCAGGTTTTTGTTTTTGGGCTGGGAGTAAGTCATCATTCTAGGAAAGTCCATCTTCCTTTTCCATACATTCAGGTTTAGCTGAGCTGGAAAGTATGAAAAATTACTATTGCCCTTCTCTTGCTTGCATTTCAGAGGAAAATCTTAGCTACCTGCCAAAATAATAACTGAATGAGAACGTACTAAACAACTGGGCCCACACTATAGCTAAAATAGCAAGAGTGGGTATTGCAGACAATTTTTGGAACACCTGGGAGCTGCAGGGATGGAAAAGAGAACCTGGCCAGGCTCCCACTCATCCCCAACATCACCTCCCAATCTAAAACATAGTCCAAGGGGCCTCTTCCTTCCTTAGAAGTAATATATAGGGCAAACCCTTTCCCCCACTCTCCTGTAGAAAAGAAGAGAAAGAAAGCAGAGCTGCATTTCCTCTGTAAACTTCCTGGACACAATATATGTGGAAGAAAGAGTCATGGAAAAGAGAACCAAGCCAAGCTCCCATTGACTACTTCATAGTTCAGCTGTTACCTGTGGTCTACCCCTGCTCTGTGATAAAAGCCTTCTTCTATCAGCTAGCTCAGTTTGTTACAGTCAAGATTACAAGGCTGAAGAGTCACGGTTCAAGCACTCATGATGATGAATGATGAAAGGATTGTTAGTTATGCATAATATAATTGTTTTTTCTTTTTAAAAAGGATAAAGGAAATTAAGTACAAATCTTTATTAAAATGTAGTTATTTAGGTTAAAAAGTCAAGCTTTTGAAAGTCAGTTATTCACACACCCCTAATTTGTCTCCCTTTTGCTTATGCATTGTGATCCAGCCTCAAATTACATAATTGCATACTACGTTTTTCATAGGACCTCACCTCACATAGCACACAGGCTAAATGCCTAAGGGCATGGAATTAACATTGCACAGGCAACTGTAAATCAGGCATTTCCTAATTTTCATGTGCTTGAATTTGCAACCTAAATAACTTTATGTAGTTGATTTGCATGCATTTTTTTAAATAATTAAATTTCTAGCTCTCTTGGTTGTAAGGCACAACTTGAAAACACACACTATGAAGAAGCAAAAAGCAAAAGGCGAATAAAAGGATCCCATAATTACTATTTTTTAAACTCTTGATTTTAAGCCAGTCTTTGAATCTTGGGGCTGACTCATAACTTTTGAACATGTGGGGTTGACAATACAAAAAGTGGACAAGAAAGGGGAAAGTTATGGACCCATTTCCCCTGAACTGGCAAGTGAAACTGGCCCTGTGTAGGCAGAGGCACAGTAATTTGCTTAATAATGGCATAATTTAGACCTTTCTGATTTTCTTCCTGCAACAATTGTGAAATACGTGGACACCTGAATTTATCTAATTATTTGTATTTTCGTATCAAATTTATAAAATAGTGTGAATTATTCTCCTCTTACCCTCCCCCCCCCAATCAAGGAATTGTCTCACAACTGGAATCTGAATGTGTCATCTCCGAGGTTCCTCATAGTTTCCTCCTGCCTAGATGCTTCCCTCAATTCTTTCCCCCTCCTTAACACATTTATGCTTTGGGGAAGAGACTCCCAGTCAGGAAGAGGATGCATCAATTGCAGCCAGAACCATGGGAGTGGCTACGCAGCAAAGCATGCATATGGGGGGAGGGAAAGTGTAGCGCTGCAGCACACTTTTGATTTTCCCACCCAAATGCAGAGCACTCTGCAAAATACAGAGTGCTTAAGAGGTCTGGTCTCTGGTGAGGTTCAACATTAAGATGTGACAAGCTCCTTATATACAGGCATAGAAATTATGTGCAAAGTCTATAGTCTTTGTTCTGACAAGTGACCAGAGGGAAAATGCTTTAGATAAAGCTGTAGCTTTCCATGTCATGAGGGTAGGGTGGGAGCATGAAGATTTTATCAAAGAAGTTGAGCACTAGAAATCCCAGCACTTCCTTTGTCTGCACCATTTCCCCCAATCATCAGCCTGACTGTAGCCTTTGGGGGTGGAGAGACTTTCAACTCTCCAAATATATAGAGAAATAATAGATTGTCATGTTAAAACACCAGCACTAATTCTGTTCTTTTGGTCCATCATGGGATGACCAGAGGAGTCCAGGAGTTGACCCAGTATAACATTTTGATGTCAAAGGATGATTCAGTGTTTCTAAGTAAAACATTCTAAGGCATATAATCTACAAAGCAGACGGCAAAATAATATGACTGGGTGGGAGAGGCTTAGCTATCTTCTCAACTTTAAAGTCTCACAATTGTCTGAGACAGAACAACAAAAATGGCTGCCAGTCGCGGGTGAGCCATAGCCTGTTACACCTGAAAAGGCTGGTATAGGGGGCTCTGTCTGTGAGGTGGAGCACTTTCCATATAAGGGCATACAGAATAATTATCTTCCCCTGCTCACTCCACCCACTGCAGCAAAGATCAGCCAATGGGCTGACTCATGGTCAGGCTTACTTACTCCACCCACTGTGGCAAAGATCAGCCAAAAAGGTGATAAGTGACCGGGCAATAAAACAGGCAGGCAAGCCCCCTATCAGCGGGGAATCGCATCAAGTGAACGCCTGGCCTGATCACCCAGACGCCTTGCACCCCCCACTCTCGAGTCTTACTGAGCGTATTCCGAGTTGGTCGACCCGAGTGGAGACAGTTTATGAGCATGTGGCTGGTACTTGTGTTCCTGTTGTCTCCAGAACTGGTATAACACCCCTCCCCCACCATTATCCCCATTCTGACTAATTTCAGCTGTCCTTGTTGCCTGTCATATGACAGTTGGTTAAAGAGTCAGTGTGTTAATTTAAGAATAGTTCTTGTTAAGGTTTTTGACTGTTCTTTCTTATAAAATAGTGTAAATAGTTAACTCTATGAATAATATCGATGTTAATTCAACTGTTCCTAATCCCTGGGCACTTTTTGAGAACTATTGTGACCTTGAAAAGCCTCAGGGAATTGTTTTATATTGTCTGGTAATTTGTTTATTTTTTACTCTGGTGATTGTCTGGCGTCCACGTGTGTGACCGAGTTTCAGTCACAGGGGTCAGAATCATCACAAAAATAAAATCAGTTCTCT
>JANRFK010003679.1:44525067-44544313 GCA_030068395.1 Apalone spinifera | reverse complement strand
CCCTAATTCAAACCCCCTTAACCTCTGGAAAGAGGTGAATAGGGTAATTAAACTCTGTGGGGTGGCCCCCTCCATCTTGGCCCCCAAACCAAGAGCCCCACCTGGATCACCTACACACCACCTGTTAACAGGGTTGGTCCAAAAGTTGGATGAGATTAAAAAAAGGTTAAAAAATTACGCCCCAATTCTTATAAATCAGAGGACGTTCTGACTGCCATTTGCAGTACCCTAGCAGCGGCTCTTGATAAAGTTACCGTATTCCATAGGGCCATTATAAATTCCACCCATGAGGTGGCGCACTCGCAGTCGGAGGGAGAACCGGAGTCCTCCCTTCTGACACCAAAGACGTCTCTTTTAGAGACACGACTTCTGCCCTCATACCAAGGCTCTCGTGACCCACCGAACATTTGCCCCAACTTAACTCCCAAGATCAGCCCGCAGCTCCTGACCCGACTGTACCAGAGGCATTTCCTGTGACCGTAACTCAACTTAAAATAGATGGTCGGGGAATATCTCTCAGGTAACTGAGACCCGCCCCCGAACCAAGGCAGAAATGAAGGAGTTCATTACAGACACTGCCCGACGCCCAGATGAACCTCCATTAATCTGGGTAGGGCGATTAGCCTTGGAACAGGGGAGTGACTGGGTCGACCAGGAGGAAGCCTTAACGTTAACCCGTACCGGGAGCTGGTCGCGGGTCCTTATAGGGGGAGTATTGGCGGCAAATAATGACTGGTCTGTAACGGCCGCAGCTGCTGCACACTTCCAAATACAAGGGGAGTTCCGTGCATTATAAGTGCCGCCTGATTGTGTGAACAACTCCACTACTCTTATGTACGCGGTCGCTGGGAGCTCTATCCTGCTCTGGGATCCCACCGCGCACCCCCTCAACTTAACTAATGTTCAGGCGGTAGCACAAAACCTCTTTCGATTTGTTGACGATCCCACCCAAATACCCATAGAAGATTCAGTGGTTACCCTAGCCGTGGATAACAGCCCTAATCTAGATACAGGGGCCCTTCTGTGGCTGAGAGGATACGCGGGGCAACCGATTGGTCGGCTATACAATGCTGTAGAGAGGGTGAAATGGGCAACGCCTAAGGCCGCCCTACTTACAACCCCCTCTTCCCTGGTGGAAGGGCCTAAAATGGCGCCCAAACCCAAATACCCCGAACGTTCGTTCATCGAATGTAAGATTTTTGGATTTTTATTGGGCAAGGGACTAACCAAAGAAGCTGTTCGGAAGATGAACAGTGACTAACAGAAAGACTTGGCTATAAAATTGGGGTGGGAAGATCGCCCTATCCCCCCCGCAGCCAAAAAACAGGGAGAGGCCGAGCGCCTTGCAGTCACTCGGCCCGACCTAAATGAACCCCGACCATATCAAAACTTGACTACCGAAGACAAGACAGTTATCCCCTTTTTGTTAGACACGGAGGCACAGGTATCCATCATTCCCCCCGATATGCCCCACATCCCCACTGGAAGGACAGTCTTTGTACAGGGGTTGAATAGTGTTGAAGGTCATCCGGAAGTTAAAGTCCGGGCCCGTCTTAACGGGAAAGCTATGACCTTTACTGGTCTCCTAGGAAACACCCCCCCTTTTGGGAGTGGGGGAGATACGTCGCTTCCGATTGGCACTGCAGGTGGTCGAGGCGTTGCCTGTTGTAATTGCGGGAGGCAATCGACCCCACCAACCTGTGCTGTTAAATGCTACCCCATGGCGATTCTCCCTCATCCACACACCCAACAGAGGCCAATCGAGTATCAAGTCATTATTGAACCACCTTTTAAGTCAGGATAAGGTTCAACGAATCCTTACTAGTAAATATTTGTCACCCGCGTGGGGAGTCCCAAAACCGCACAAACCCAATGAGTATCGAATGGTTATTGATTATCAGGCCGCCAATCGCCACATCCAGCCCTTAGCCTTTGTAGCTCAGTAGGACATCCCCTCTATAGAACAAGTCTTAATAAATAACAACTACCAATGGGGCTGCGAGTTAGATTTAAAAGACATGTTCTTTCAAATTCCCCTGCATGACCCAGAGGGAATCCAAAATTTCGCTTTTGAAGGGGGCCTGTACCAGTGGAATGATTGCCCACAAGGATACTGAAACTCCCCAGCATGTGCTACTACGGCCCTAACAAAAACTTTAGAGACAATTTTAACCCTCCCCAAAGTCTGTACAATTCATTATGTTGATGACGTTCTGGTATGTGGGTCAGATCCCCTTGATGTCCAACGGGTCACAAACAGTGTTTTGGAGGCCCTCAGTTCTGATGGATGAGACATTAATCACCAGAAGAGTGTTACCACACCTTCTCAAATATTTCAGTTTCTGGGATTCAAAGTTGAGAGTGGTTGTCTCCAACATCTCGTGTATCATCCACTAACTAGTCCAACAGTAATAGGATCCATTCCCATTAAAAAGAAGGTGCAGCAGCTATTGGGTGTTATAAATTACCATCACCAATTTCTCCCCACGGACCTTTTAGGCTCTCTGTCTGTGGTTCAGGCTTACGCGAAAAATACTCACAGGCCATGGACTATAAAGGCAGATGAAGCAGTAGCTAAGTTATCCCGCTGGTTAGGGTCGGCTCCCACTCTATATCGATGGAATCCTTCAGTTCCAGTCGTAATAACTTTTGCAGTCACAGCCACACATGTAGCCATTTCCATGTTCCAGAACGAACAGCCGGTATACTACCAAGCGAAGAAACTATCCGGACCCAAGCACCGATAAGGTGAAGTGGGTAAAGCTTTGCTAGCAACTCAGTTAGCTTTACCCTGGGGAGAAATGGCTACATGTAGAAATGGCTACACTCCTCAAAGGCCCCCACCTCAGCCCCTGATTTTCAAGGCAACGCCAGTACCTGGCAACGCCTAGTGTACAGTATCCAGCAAAGCCTAGGCCTTTGGTGATTCCAAACTCAGGGATCTGAAAGAGCCGGTAATGAAGTTTTAGCTGAAGTAGCTGGCTATCAGCCATGGATCGTGGCCGATGGGGGAAGCTCCCCAACCCCTCAGCTGGAACGCTATGCTCTGTATGTGATTTCTTCAATGCCGAGTCACTACCCCTGAATGACTCCGCCCAAAAGGCCGAAGCCCAAGGAGTCTTGCTAGCTGCCGCCCATCTCGCAGTCATCCACCCAACCCGTCGAGTAGTTTTAGGCCTAGACTCTAGTTATTGCATCTCAATTTTAATTGGGGAAGGAACTCCCATAGCCCATGAGGAGATCTGGGAAAAGGTATTTGAGCTGGCTACCCGAACCAAACAGCCATGGTTTGTGGTTCATTGCCCCTCCCATCGTGTAGATAGTAATCCCCTTCATTCCCACCTAGATACTTTACTTAGAAATCATAGTTTTGAGGGTTCAGATGAGAACCGTGATGTTTTTTGTGCAGAGCCTAGTGATGTTGATTCCTTTACTCAGTGGTTACATGAACAGTGGGGTCAGTTACCTGGTCGTGCCTTACATTCCTTTGTGTTAATGCAGTCTAACCAGAAAGCCGAGGTTACCCGACAACAATGCACTGAGGCTGTTCGCCGATGCTTCAACTGTCAACAAGCTCGAGCCTTTAATCGAAATAAAATAACCACGGGGGCATACAACCCCCAGTACTTCTCTCCAGGGGAGGTGTGGCAAATTGACCTCATTGGCCCCCTCCCGGGAGCCAAACAATTCCCAAAAGGTCTCATAATAGTGGACCTAGGGACTCGGCAGCTTTTGTGTTACCCCCTACGTAAAACTACTGCCCCCACGGTTATTACAGCACTTATGCAAGCTATAGCCACCTGGGGTCCACCCACAGAAATTCAGTCTGATGGGGGACCACCTTTTACCAGCCAACTTCTAGCCCAAGCTGTGTCTCAGTGGGGGATATGCCTTCACGTCCACCTCCCATATTACCCACAAAGTAATGGAGTTGTGGAACGATGTATCGGCATGTTAAAAAACCAGCTACGGGCTACACTAGGAACTTCTGACTTTAAAGGATGGAATAGAGTCCTATCCCAAGTCCTCATTTCCTTGAATGAAGCGTATTCCAGATGGCCAGAAGTTAAAGCCAAGCCCCGGCCGCCATGGAAGCCACACTTCACAAATTCTCAGTTTGTCTGGGTAACCATTCCTAATGCCAAAGGATCTCGCAATCCTGTCCCAGGTGCCATTCTTAATCCTGGTCAGTTTCCTAACACCTATCATGTTCAAATTGAAAATAACAAACAACCTATGCTAGTCCATCACAATTGGCTTTCTCTTCAGTCTTAATTAGCCCGCCTTGAGGGCGTTGCTTGTCCCGTTCTTGTTTTTCAGGTACCAATTGATGCGGGCCCATCACTGGCTGAACAACCTCTAAAGACATAGTTACAAGCCTATGCGACTCAGGAAGTACTTCTGGGCAACCTTTCCAACTTTAATCCTACTGATGAGTGTGTTGTATGTACTCGCCCCGGAGCAGATACTGGAATACCTCCCTTCACCTGGACGTTTTTCCCATTTCCCAACCTTGGCATCACAGCTCCCAAATCACAGTGTGATAACGCTTCCAACGCATGTTCATGTGCAATATGACAGATGCTAATCGGTCTCCTAATCATTTTAATCCCTTAGCTGTATCTGGGCCTTTCCCATTAGCCCCATGTCTGGTGTTTTTTGGTTTTTCCTCACCAACCCAGTTAGGCCGTTACCCCAACTGTTCTAGTTATTATGTTGGTCTGAGACCTTACCCTGAAGATTATAAGCCCCTCACTAGAACTGGCTCCGACAGGGCATCTCGAACCTACAGCTCCTCTTATTGGAAGTTTGTTAAAAGTGTCAAGAAATTAGTTATTCCTTTTAAGCTTAACCGAGACCCCCCCCCCAAATGGAGTACTCTGGCTTCGACAAATCCATTTAGCAGAAGCCCTTTGGATGCATGCCTATTCCCCTCAATCCTTCCGTCCACCACGTCCTGATTTATTGACCCTAGCTGGAGCTGTTTGCTTGTGTGGCGATAATATTGCTCACACCCGCTTGTCCCCCTTACCCGAAGGAGCCTGCGCCATAGGCCTCATCCAAATACAAGGTGGTGGAATATATCACCATCCCCACCGGCTATTTAACCTCCGGAGCCAACGAGAACTATTGGGATGGGAAAAATTTAAGTCTGCCACTGAATCTTTAGTTTGGGGATATGTTCAATTTAACCCTCTTTCTTATGCTCTTACTTTAGGCCAGATTGACCAAATGTCCCGTAATCTCGAAGCCCTCGCTAATTTAACCACTGAAGGGTTTCAGCAAGTTGATTCGGCTCTTACTGTGCTAGCCCATTATGCCAAACAGAATCGTCTAATGATACAAGTCATATTGCAGAAGGACTTTTGTGTGGTACTCGAGGACTTCGACCCCAAGTTTAAGGACCAATGCTGTTTGCGTCTCAAGCCCGGGTGGAACAATGTCTCAGCCATCACCCAACAGCTGTCCACACTTGCAGTTCGGATTCGCGAACAGTGGGAAGAGTGGGACTAGTGGCAAATGAAACTTTCCTCCTGGGGACTGGGTACTTGGGTGTCTACCATTAAGCAATGGTTAATTATATGTGCTCTTGTGTTAATAGCCTTTTTAGTAGGCATTGCTGATGCGAAAGCTCTTGTCAACAAAATTGTTTCCTCTCTCCCAGTTACTGTTACTTATTCCCCCCTTTTCCCCCTTTCTGAAGACAGCAGCTCACCAGAACCTCAATTTACCAAATTGGCTTTTTACTAACTACCCTTACGTGTGTTCTCACCTTAGGCAACCCCCTTACAGCTCACTACGGACAGCCACGGGGGCATGTCCGAGACAGAACAACAAAAATGGCTGCCCGTCGCGGGTGAGCCATAGCCTGTACACCGGAAAAGGCTGGTATAGGGGGCTCTGTCTGTGAGGTGGAGCACTTTCTATATAAGGGCATACAGAATAATTATCTTCCCCTGCTCACTCCACCCACTGCAGCAAAGATCAGTCAGTGGGCTGACTCATGGTCAGGCCTGCTTACTCCACCCACTGTGGAAAAGATCAGCCAAAAATGTGATAAGTGACCAGCAATAAAACAGGCAGGCAAGCCCCCTCTCAGCGGGGAATCGCATGATGTGAATGCCTGGCCTGATCACCCAGATGCCTTGCACCCCCGCTCTCAAGTCTTACTGAGCGTATTCCGAGTTGGTCGACCCGAGTGGAGACAGTTTATGAGCATGTGGCTGGTACTTGTGTTCCTGCTGTCTCCAGAACTGGTATAACACTCCTCCCCCACCATTATCCCCATTCTGATTAATTTCAGCTGTCCTTGTTGCCTGTCAGATGACAGTTGGTTAAAGAGTCATTATGTTAGTTTAAGAATAGTTCTTGTTAAGGTTTTTGACTGTTCTCTCTTATAAAATAGTGTAAATAGTTAACTCTATGAATAATATCGATGTTAATTCAACCGTTCCTAGCCCTTGGGCACTTTTTGAGAATTATTGTGACCTTTAAAAGGCTCAGGGAATTGTTTTATATTGTCTGGTAATTTGTTTATTTTTTACTCTGATGATTGTCTAGCATCCACGTGTGTAACCGAGTTTCAGTCACAGGGGTCAGAATCATCACAAAAATAAAATCAGTTCTCTTTTTGCAACCTCAAGTCGTGGTCTCATCCTTTCCGGCATCCCTTTCGAATCTCGTGTATTGCGGGGACCGACAACAATGATAACAGGGAAAAGAAAGGATAGAGAACTACTTCCAGCAAGGGACCTAAATAAAGAAATAAAGTCTTGCTATTGAGGTCCAGGATTAAGCCACAGCTGAGCACTATCTAGTCATATATCAGCATCAGTACATACATGCCTACCGGAAAAAGATAGTTCATCTGTTGAATAAGGCAGGTTTGTGTAAATATTCTGGTCTGGAAGAAGAGCACTATGGTTGAGAGCCAGGAATTCCTAAAAGGTAACCTCAAGTGTCATTAACTCATTGCTTGAACTTGGCTCTGTCACACCTTTGTCTCAGTGTCTCAGCTGTAAAATAAGTGTGGTATTTATTTAGTTGGCATGAGCTGCTAGCTAACATATATGTAGCATTCTGCAAGTATACGGTGATATATATAAGTGTATAGTATTATTTGATATGGATGCACCAAAGCAAAATTTCGACTGACTGAAAAATAAGACGACCACAGAGAACATTTCCAAATAGCTCATCTGTTGCGCCAGTAAAGAGTAGTTTTGTGCCACAACCAAATGCAACAAGACCATGAGTCAATCATTCAGAGACATCAAACCAAAGAAATATGCAAAGAAGGCTTAAACACCCAATACAATGAAAATCACCTGGAAAGGGTATTGCAGAAAAAAATTCCAAAATTTGGAAAATAAATCATAGTGGCAACAGCCCCACTGACATCAGTGGTGCAGGATCAGTTGCTGTTTGAATTTTCTGAATTTTTTTTTTTAAGATCCATCTCTCTAGGAAAGACAAGGAATTGTCTCTTCACTCTTGCCAAACCACTTCCAATGAAAGGCATTCTTTCATAAACACAAATATTTCCAGGATCTGGGCCTTTGACTCCATACTACTACTTAGTATACAGATAGATTGCTGCACCCTGACAGGGTCTCACTGAAGGCAATGCCAGTTGTTATTTTCTACTTGTATTCATGGCCTAAACTGGCCTCATTAGCACTGATCTGCCACTTGATAAGGTAACTCACTTCTTTTCATGTGCTAGTATATTTCTGCTTGCCTCTGTATTTCTACTCCATGCATCTGTAACCATTCTGCACATGAAAGCTTAAGCCCAAATAAATCTGTTAGGGTATGACTACACTGCCATCCTAGTTCGAACTACCTAGTCTGTGCCACATGTAGCTGTGGGCAGGTAGTTCGAACTACGGGGCATTTAAAAATGGCGGTACCCGGGAACATGCAAATAAAGCCCGGGATATTTAAATCCCCGGCTTCATTTGCAAGTTCGAATGCCTACATTAGCCACCCTAGTTTGAACTAGCGTAGCAGTGTAGACATACCCTTAGTATTTAAGGTGCCCCAGGACTCCTCATTGTTTTTGAAGACCTCTCTGTTTTTACTTTTTTAAAATGGAAAGTGCTGAAGTCCTCACCTCATGCCATCTGGCTCTGCAATCTGTCCTCTTTCTCCTGTTGCTGCTGAGCAATTTATCCTCTTTTCCTCCTATTCACCACCAGTTCCTTCCCAATCTCTCTCTTCCACCCTTCAAATCCTATTCCCTCTCACCTCATAACCCCAATTTCCCCTCATCCCAAATGAGATCCCCTCACCTCCTACTGTTTTGTCTCTGCTTTCAGAGGGGCTCCTCCTCATTGTGCTGACCCTTCTTTAATCTACAAAACCAGACTCTGCAACTGATGCAGGAGATAGCTAGCTTCAAGCCAAACTCCTGCTAGTCTTCCCAAGTCCACTTTCAGTTCGCTCTCTGTGTGCCAGCTGTCCCAGCTCTACTCACAGCAGGGCTGGTGAAGAGCAACAGGAACATTAAACCAGCTCTGGACAAGTGTAGTAGTAGTCCTGATAGAATGTAGGTCAGAGATGCAACAGAATGCAGCAACAGAAACTTAGCTGCTATAGTACTGCTGCTGCTTAAGTCTCAGAGCTGGCCTTATGGGGTCCCTGAAATGTCAGGCATCTGCCTACCATGGAGGCTGCAAGGGAAGGATTCCCAGAATACTAAAGCTAAACCTAGGAGATCTACCTTCTTTCCTTCCTCTCCTTCCACTCCCACTTTGACCACCAGACCACATATTCCCTGAGCTAAAAGGAAGATATGATGTTGGGATGTAAAGGGGTATGGTGAGATAAATCTCTGGATTTACATATCTTTGTGATGGGCTGATAGGCCTGTACTTGATTTCATAATTGCGACAGGATTTTGGAGTTTCTCCTTCCCTTTCTCCAAAATATTGAGAAAATTTAGCAAGTAATATTGACGATCCTTTGAATTACCAGCAGCCATGAGAACCAGTTCACTTTCAGTGGACTCTAGAAAGAGTCTCTAAAAGTAGTGTTGCTAGGTGGGCACAGTGTGCAAATTCAGCACCATCCTTAATGATTTTCACCAACCTTACATTTACCCTACATTATACTCTGCCTCTCACACATTATACACTCTCTGCCAGGTACTTTAGATTCAAAAGTACACTTTAATCATAGTTTAACTGCTGAAAACTGAATATAATCCAATGGGACTATCACTGTGAGTAAAATTAATAGGATTTGGACCTTCATTACTCTAAACATGACATTAAAGTATTATTTGAGTTTTGCGACACTTTAAATTTGTTTGTATACCCCATAAAGACTGTCTTTATAACTATAGAAAGGTTGCCACTCCTCCTAGCAAAGGTCACACAGTATTTCCAAGCAACAAATGTAAACATTAAGTGTTTTACCTTGTGCTGTTTTAATGTTGCAGTTCTTGTCCCCTTCAGATATCTTTACCCGGACAATGTTGAGCCTGAATAGCTATTCTGGCTGGCACATAACCATATTTGCCTGTGAGGAATAAAAACAACATTTTGGAATTCCAATGGCATTTAAAAAATATTAAAAGTGAGGTGTAATCTATTGTGAGAAAGTACAGCATTTTAAAAATTATAGTTGGCTAGAGAATTAAAATAATTTAATACTGAATATTAAATGATAGAATAGTAAATTGTGTGACTGGCAATTGACAAATCAGAAACTAAGAGAAACAAACTGTTGATTAAAAGCTCAGTTAATCCTTTTCAGTACGCTGATTATGTAAATTCAACATCAGTATTAAAAATGCACCCTTAGTAATGTTTACCTGAAAACTATAAAGTTCATCAGCTATTAGCTATTGTTTTGATGCACACAATATGCATTCACAATATGGCAATAAGTCCCAAAGATATTTTTAAAATATCTATTTTTATCATGTTTAGTTTCGTAGACAAAAGTAATCACAAAAAAGCCACTGGCTACAAAAACTGCAAACAAAATGAGCCTTTTAAAAGCTAATGACTTAAGGGTGATTTTACAGACATATAAAGTATGTTAGGGGCTTACACTATTTGTCATTAACACATATTTTGAAAGCTTGGCTAATATAATGTGACACAAAATTAGTCAAACACAATTCATGCAATATTGTTTAATTTTACTCCTCATTTAACTTGGTTTTAAGCAAAATCATTATGTCACATGATAACATTCACTTGAACAAGAAATATTTTATAATGGTCTCTGCATTTAGAAATGAGTTATTATGAGCTACATGCTGAACACATTCTTAACTATGAAAACTATAAAGCTAATAGCTTAATCATATTTTGACAACATCTACGTACTTTATGCATTATTTACAAGAAAGATATAAAAATGAAACCACTGAATATCTCACACCATACTTCACAGTCATAGTTAACTGGTTAAAAATATAACACATTTATCTTCCAGTGGCTTTACATTTGCATAGGGATATTTGCATACCATGTTGTGATGTGCTCTTAATGTAAAATTTAACCTTTGTGCTTTCCCTCTGATGTGTAAGGTATACTCATTAAGTTAAAAATAATGGTAAAAATAGTCTGCTAGTGAAATACAATTCAAGAACGATTCCCTTGAGCAGTGAGAAAAGATAAAATGTGGAGGGAAATGTTTAATTGAATTAAATCCTTATTTTCTATATTTTCATTTTTACATTTCAGGGATAGAGAGCAATTTGACTGGTATTTGTCAACCTTATGAAGTACACAAAATTTTATCTTAATTATTAAAGCCTCAAGTATCCCCTTAATCCTGTATGAAAAGAAAGTTACATTTCAACATACAGATGTAAGCTTGTAAAATGAACGACATTAATTGCATGGTCATTTACTGCGCTTTGGGACTTTGTAAGTGATGCATAAAACACAATTTATTTTGCTGTTATTGAACCTTTGGACAAAGTTTATAAGTTTCAGATCTGATTCAATTACCTAAAATTCAGATGCTAATTCTGATCTTTCATTTGAAACAAGGCACTATTGACTTCAATATCAGTCTTAAAAAACTGCCTAATTATTTTTGAATTACTTCTCTCTTATTATGGCTAGGCTTTATATACTAAAATATCTTGTTTAGTTTCAAAGAAATGCATGAATATTAAGGACCTGAAGAACATATGCTCCACCTGGGCCTTGTCTTATACACCTAGGAATATATATGCAATACATAGTAGTTTAGCAGCTTAACTGCCCCAAAGTAGTTAATAGCTGTACCTTGTATTCCTTCTTTTACAAAAAAATGCATCCAAGTACTCCCATGAACTCTTACTTCTGCAACTGACTTTGCCAATTTGTTCCATATTCTAAAAACCCTTTGTGTAAAGAAATTCTGCATGAATTGCTTACATACTATAATTGGAACATGCTTTTTTTTCTTTTTAGGGCAGATCTAGTGTTGGAGTTTCTCTACTCTGACCCACCAATGACCTCTAATGTTGACCTCCAAGGACTACTTTCTCTTTTGGTAAGAGATAATTCAGTCTCCTTGGTATGCCTCCTGGGCACAGTCAAAATTATGTCTTGTGATTCTGTGATGTGGACTACTATCTACTAAGAACTGAACTAATACCACTATATTCAATTAATTCAGGACCTCAGGATGGCCTTGAACTATAGTCCCAGATGGTGAATGACTCTCTCCAGTAAGCTACCCAATTCCCTATGGAATGTGCACCTTTAATAAACATTACTATTTAAAAATAGACACAAAGCATTCAAAACATGGAAATGTGTGTATATATTTCGTAAAGTTAGCTATATTCCATTTTCAAATGCCTCTACTTCACTTTAGCACAGACAAAAATACAGACACAGAGAATTTCTGGACAGTATATAATTCCTTTGCCATCATTAACAAACAAGTAATTTGGAAAGAAAATTACATTACCACAGAAATTTTTAAATAAACAGTAACAGGCGATATTTCCTGAGTAGCAGGCTCAGTGTATATACTGAAGAAATGCAGTATTGAACTTTTACTCATTTACTATATCATCTGGAGTCCTGCAGAATGTGCCTGTGATTGTTCTTGTAAAGGTTCTTACTGAGATAAATAAAATTGTAGAACCTTAGGAACATGCTATTATTACAGCACAGAGCTAAGGTGTACAGAACAGGAAATAACTCTCTGAGGGATAAATTACATGTGATGAGGGCCAAAAGAATACAGCTCCTATTTCAGGAAGTCTTCCAGGCAAAAGCAGAGATTTGGCAGTTTTAGCGTTCCTTTCAAGACAATACACGTACACCAAAAACATTATTCTTCACGGAGTACCCCAGAGGCCTTTCCAATCATCTGGATGCTCGTAGTTATTCCATTCCCTCAAATTCAACACAGATCTTCTTTATTAATTTTAATTTGTCATCAATAACCTGACAGGCTCTCTTTCGGCAAGAAATACTGTATTAACTGTTTCATTCACTGTGGCAGCTATTAAAAATGTGATAATGATTAGCAGTAATGAGGTCAAATAGAATAATGTGAGTATAAGTTGCTACCAGCGAAATATATAACACAAGAGGATTTATTATGTTCACTTGCTGAAATGTAATTTAAAAACAGGATATTACCACCTGCTATGCTGGCTCATAGGGTTATCCAGATCATTTAAGCATTTCCTGCTAATATGTTTATTTGCTTCTGGCAGATAATACCACTACTGTATTTCAAATAACTACAGTTAAAACAATGTTAATTGTTGCTATCTACTTAATATAAACATGATTATGTAAACAAATCATTAGATAATTAGCTTAGACAATGATAAATAAAATGATTTGAGCATCAATATTATCTGGAGAAAATGCATAATAATATTGAGGATTGTATGCAATGAATCAATCTTTCTTAATGCCTAAACTTGTGATTAAGAAACTTTGCTGCCCCCTAAATATCATGAGACACAGAACTGTTGAAATACTATTTTCCAGCATGATAAATCTATAATAAACATAACCTTTACACATACTGAGTGAAATGTTAAAACTTTGCCAATGCAAGAAATCTACAGATAATCTCATTATTCACCTATAGCCTCTAAAAAGATTTAAGATTTAGATGTCTTTATATTACTTTTCAATATGTTGATCTAAATATAATAATCCCAGGGTTTTGACAGTAGTAACACAGAATGGCTTGATAGGAACCTGGATGAAAATGTAGCTCTGCTTGATCTACAAAAGCTTTTTTAGATTGGGGAGATAAGGGTTTAATGCAAAAAAAAAAAGCTCATTCTCACTTGGTTGAGGTTTAATTTTGAGAAGAAAAAAAAAGTATAGACACAAAACCAGATTCTGGCTCCTAGTTACTTTGCTTTAAATTCACTGAATTAACTGAATATTCTCATCTTTAAACCTGTGTAATGTAAAGCAGAATTTGGTCCAATGATTTTGAAATTGTTATACCTTGTGAAAAACTTATTTCAAAATTGAAGATAGATAAAGGAGATACCAACTGGATTTCTTCTTATGTGAAATATGTATTATAAATTGGCTCTTGGCAGTTAATTCCTACATTACAGATTTTTAAACTGTAAACTGCCTAATATTTTCAATTGTTTGGCCTTTCCATATAAGTTTTTGAAAAGTAACCACACATTAATTATAAAATTAGCAAAAAGAGAAGTAAAAAGGAATGAGATTACTACAGATCATGTTAAGAGTACACTGTGGATCAATGTTTTGGAAACAAACAGAAAAAATATAACTGTGTTTTCATTTTTTCTATTTAAACTAATAGTTTTTATGTTTCTTTATGCTATCATATTTGCACATCTGTTGAATAAATCTTCTCTATAAAAATTATATTCCCTGAGAGGTATAGAAACTATGTTAAAAAATAAGTTCCACAAGTATCACTTTAAATTATTACTATAGAAGAAAGTAATTAAAAAATAAGACTTTATGAGTAATTGTAGGAGTATACCCTGGAACTACCATTAAAACTATGATGTAAAAGCTTTCTCTGCCAGCACTACTGGAAGGACCAGTGCTGTTAGTCATGTCATAAAGACATGCAAAGGTACCAGGAAAAGGGATTGCATATTTTGACATTTTTGCAATGAAAAGCAATGTATTTTACCCAAAGCAAGCAGCACAGAAATATTTTGGATAAAACTCTGTTCACCTCATTTGAGTAAGGAAAGCTGATGGTTCCCTGTTCACAAAGTTCTTCCAAGCACCAGAAGTTGAAACATAAAAGATCCTCTTCCACAGTTACATTGGGACTGCTCTACTGGCACCAAGACATTCTAGAGCCAACATTTCCAGCCCTGGCTGGATTGCCTCACTATAAGGGGATCCTTTAACTGGCTTCATGACTCCCATACCTTCCCCACTCACTGTAGGAGTCAAGGTTAGGGCTTTCCCTGCACCCCAGCTATTTCTAGCTGCTATATGACCTCACTGGGGTTAGCAGTCAACTTGATCATCCCAGCACACAATCAACTCAGGACACAGGGAATGAAAAGGCCAGTAGAAGCCACCTTTGCACCATCCTCTTTCCAAGCTCCTCTTTGAACCCCACAGCAAAAGCCAGAGATCTATGATGTTGTTCATACAACATTCACAATTGATAATGAGTTTGGGAAGTGTAGGGTCATAATAACCCATAACCCCAACTGTTAAATACTGCATGTTAAACACAATACATTGTGATTATAAATCCAAGATCTTTGCTTGCACCATAAGAAAATAATTACTAAAGCTGTGTTACTGAAGGAAGTCACTAGTGACTATTCTGTCTAAACACTTTTTTTGTATAATCATATACACATACCAGCTAGTTTTCTAAAGCTGCTGTTTGCCTGATGTCATAACAACGCAGCCATTACATACCAGCTAAATTTGAATCAATGATAGGTACCATGTTCGTAATTCTACATCAAGCAGCACTTGTATCTGGCATTTATTTGTGTTGTTGCTTTGGCAGGTTCTTCCAGAGATTCTTCTCATCTGACATGTCAGGTCTACTATCAAAGAGGAATAGTGAATTCACTTTTACAGTTAGGCAAGCTGAATGCTATTACCCATGTATTTGTCACCAACCTGCAGATCCCAGTCTCTAATCTGCCATCTGGATGGATGCTACAAAGTTAGGAGTCAGGGATGTGCATTTCTCAGTAACTACCTGCTGTCACCTATTATTTTAAGGATCCTGTGATTTTATTTTATTTTGACGACGAAAAAACAAGTCAGCTTCAGTAATAAAATGGCATATCAAGTCGCTAGTTTCTGGCAGATTTTTCACTGGTGTAGTTATAGCAGTTGTGGGTTTGGGATTTGTTTTGGGGGGATTGTTAGCAAATATGCACACAGAATGTAATACTGTAAATCTGTAGCATGCTCTACAAAAAAAATTCCACACCACTTAATAAAAATTGAAAGTATATTTGCATATTCCTTATTGTAGACATACATTACATGCCTGTTCTAAAATACTGTCCACCATATGCAACATACTTTCTAAATACTGCAGGAGAGGTTAGCACATAAGCCTTGGAAAGCATTTACTTGTCACTCTGATGCCAAACATTTTAGTATCAGAAATGTTATATGACTTAAAGTATGGCCCCTTAACTTGAGATCAACCATGTGGCTAGAATGACTCCAACAACCTATGTGCTGCTAACAGCCTCTCTCTTCTCCTACTGCGTCCACTGCCCCCTTCTGTTCTTTCCCCAGCCAGGAAATCAATGAGGTTCTCATTTAAAACTTCTTAAGCCATGCCGCCTTTCCTTGTTGTGATCTAAAAAAAAAGTTACTATTCTCCACTACCATGGTTCTGATGGTTGTTTTGTATTACTGTAAACATTCTCTGTCATTTTTATCATAAATGTTTCCAGAGAAATAAAGGTGGGGTTACACTTTGAAACTCTTCAGAGCAAGTCTTTAGGTTTTGACTTGCAAAGTTAATTTTCAAATTAATTTATGAAGTACTAGAAGATTGACCCAGAATTGCTTGAGACCTTAACTCAATAATTTTTTGTTCTTCTTCATTTAAATCATTGCTTTTGAGTGGGGCAGGGAATAAAGGGTTCAGTATTCAGGCTTCCCCAGGGAAAGAGGACTTCCTCAGTCCTCTCTCAGCACAGCATCTTGGGGTCAGATGAGAAGCATCTCCATAGCCACTGCAGCTCCAGCGGACATAGCTGGGGGAGGGGTACATGTCCCCTAGCTGGGACATATCTAGGTTTGATTCCCAGCCAGACTGAGAAATGAAGCAAACTGTACACTTTCCTCTCTCTCTCTCTGATATAGGGGTACAGACAGCAATACTCCTGTATAAAGGGAGGGAACTGGAACCCCCCGCCATACCTAAAGGATGCCTGGGAGTTGAAGGCATGGGGCTGGCGCAATCCTGGACAGGGTGGGAGCACACCTCCAACCAGTTCCTTTTACCTGCCTGGTGAGATGCTCTTTTGTGTATGGGTTTCCCCATATGCATTGGGGTAAGGAGACCAATCCTTTCCTTACTTTAAGTTAGGATAAAAGGAAGCTGTATAGTGAATTTGGTGGTCCTAGCTCTTACCTTTTAGGAGGAGTTCTTGAACAATCAGACAGATGGATGGACAGATGGACTCACTAACTCAGACAAACTCTCTCAAAGATATAGTAGATAATGTTTAAAAGAAGGTCAAAGTCACAGAAATGCAGTAAGTGATAACATACCGGGCCAAACTACTCCCTGAAGTAACTATTTAACTCAATGTAATTACATCAGGTTTCATTATAATTCACTATTTAACTTTTGCCAGTTCAAGAAATATACAGATAATCTCATTATTTGCCTATGGCTTCCAAAACAATTTAGGATTTATATTACTCTCTGCGAAAAGTGATGAAGACCCAGTTTGTTACAGCCCAGTCCATACAATGTAGGCTGCACATGGAGAACTTGGCCTATGATCTGAAATACTATAAAAGATTTTGCACAACTGGTCAAATGACTTTTAACATCACTAACGAAGATCATCTTAATCAGAGGGTAAGGTGCCATACTATGAGGGTTTGCTATGGAGAGTAGATGCAGGTTGGCTCTGCACACTATATGCTGTGGAGTCAGAATGCGAGAGGATTCTCTCCATAGCAGCCTGTTCACAGTTGCAGAGGGGATTGGGAAGCAAAGCAGGGTCAAGACCACTGGATGTGAGACTATGTATAGCAAGCATCCAACACCCACTGCTACTAGTATGAGCACATGTGCCAGCTATGAAGTGCTAGTATTGGTGTGCTAGAAGTGAGTTAAACATCATATGCCTTATAACCCCTGCAAAGATACCTTATGCAAGAGTTGTGTGTTCTGGATTTGTGAAGGGGACAAATATTTGACTCTTAATTGGGGTGGAAAAGGGGGGGGGGAGTCAGCGATTCAGATAACCCAGGACTCTCAGCCCCAACCATCACTGCTGCCACTGGAGAGGCTGCAGCCAGAGTCCTGGGCCCTAAATCACCAGTAGATTACCATGTGGTGCACTCTGGGCAGCTCTGAGTGCTAGCTGGAGGGGGATGGTCCATGCTGCAGCATACTCTAGGTGGTGCTGAGGACTTGCTGCCTCTAGTGCTATCCCTTCTCCCCTATTATAAATGCAGCCCCACACACACATATATTGCTCAGGGGCCCAGCAAGTCTGTTGGAGCCCTCTGCCCTTAATAAATACTGTAGGTGTTCTCTGAATTTAATCAGCACTTTCCGATGGTTTCTATGACAATCTTTTGATAATTTGAGGGCTTTTGTATAAAATGTCAAACCACAATCTTACAAACATAAAATATCACTTTCTTCTTACATTCCAAAACCACAATATCCTCCTCAGGACTTGGTACAATGCTGTAGCCATCAATCAGAGGGATGCCTTTTTAATGCCCACAGCTGATAACAGGTAGAGGTTGTAGGTGTTCATTGGACCTATATCAGTCAGCCAATCAGATTTACCCATGTCTGGCCTTGGGATTGTATGTCTCAAATTGTTGTAATTTGAGTACCAAGGTTGTGATAAATAAGAAGCTCAAACAAGGGAATAAATGTTCTCTCTGGTCTCTGTCCATGGAGGTTCTACTTTGGGCCAAGGCAGTTGCTGGTTAGGGATGTGACCCCATGCTCTCGATGTACCTAGCGCTCACCACCAGAAGCTGACAGTGGATGACTAGGCAATCATCAAGAGGGCCATTCTTTTTCTGGTCATTCTTGCTGAAGCACCTGGCATTGGCCATTGTCGGAAAACAGAATACTGGGCTAGATGGACCTCAGTCTGACCCAGTAGAGCCGTTCTTATGCTCCCCTAACTGACCTTCATATTTTGAGTCTGTCAGTGCTTTCACAATCACACTGCTCTGTAGAAAATCACTGCTGCTTATCTTCCTGCTATGTAATATCTCAGTGAATAGCTTTTGTATTTGAAAGATGCCCATTGTACTACATTTGGCTGTCTCATTTTATTGCTCTGTACTGTGACTATGTCGGAGATTACATCTGGCCACTTTTGGCATCAGGAAGACATTTCTGATAGTTTTCTGCACCCTAATTCAGCACACACTAGACTTCTTTTCTTCTCTTCAACAAGTTTTTCCCTTCCTTGGAAATATAGAAATACATATCTGCATATTACGTGCAGTCTGTGAATTGCTGGGTATTCACGGTTCTATTTTCTGCTCAGGTAGGCTAATAGAGCAGGATCCAGATGAGCAGCAGCATCAAGTGACCTGTCTTTGACAGCATGCAAGATGGGATCTTAATCACATGGGCATCCTCAAGATTTTCTTAGTGTATACACAATGTGCTTCAGATAGTATGTGACCATGATTCATCACGGATTTTGGTCTGCTGATTGGATCATAAGCTTCCCTCTCCTGGGTACCGATGGGGAGCACAACATGAATGCTGACCCAGGCCCCTCATCATCAGGGTAAAGCCTTATCATCTGCAATGGATTGGGGAAAAACCACCTCTGTGACTTTACAATACACTAGTTTGTGCCATTGCTAGGGCATGTGCAGCAAGTCTTAAGGCCACATTGTGACACTCTACAATGCCCTGTACCCCCCTATTTCTCATTTATATAAGGAGTCAGGGGAAAGGCTCTGATCTTCTGAAACCCACTGTTCCATGTAAATATGTGCATCATTAATGCATATGAAATTATAAACATTGTGGATGCGTCTAGACTGGCAAGATTTTGCACAAAAGCAGTCGCTTTTGCGCAAAAACT
>JANRFK010003679.1:44489934-44520315 GCA_030068395.1 Apalone spinifera | reverse complement strand
TGGGACACAGAGAGGGGAGCTTTTTTCTGGCTACATAGTAACAGTTTTAAGTTACATGACCTAATATTATTCTTAACAAATTATATTCTAGGGGGCAATAATTATAAATCTAAATATTTAACAATCTTAACAAATAATAATAATAAAAAATCTAAACACTTATCAAGCTTGATAACACTAAATCTAAACACAAACTTAAGTTATGGGGAACAAATTATGGGGAGTCACTTCCACTTGGGGAATCATTTTTAATACTTTAATATGTTATCCGTACAACAGCCCCAGCCAGGGTGGGAGGCAGCAGGGCCAGCAGCCAGGAGCACTGTCCTGGCTGGGGCTGGCTGCAAGTGAGCACAGCCCCAGCTAGGGCTGGAGTTAGCAGGGCTGGCAGCTGGGCACGCAGCCTGGGCCAATGCCATGTGGGGTGCAGCCCCAGCTAGGATTGGCAGCGGGTCCAGCCCCTGTCTGGGGCTGGCCAGTGGGGGACACAGCCCCAGTCGGGGCAGGCACGGTGGGGGGCTGGAAGCAGTGGCAGAGATCACAGCCCCAGCCAGAAGCAGAGCCTACAACCAGGTAGAGAGCCTTGACCTCCCCTTGTTCAGCACCGTAGGGACCTGAATGGTCCCAAACCACAGAGTTTGCAGGACAAGTGAGATTTGACCTGTACCATACTAGTCTCATGGCTCTACCTCCTTAGGTGCTCAAATGCTGGCTGAGGCAAATTTCTATTTCATATTATATTCCTGTATAATATGGACAGGAAGAGATTTTACCCAGTTGTGAAAGAACTTAAAAGAACAACAATAATTTTCACAGCAACGAAGACTGAACAAAACAAATAGAAAAACCTTGGGCATTGGGAAGATGGGTCACTCAGCCTCTGGTAGTTCAGAGAAATCACTACTACACCATGACAAGGAGTCCTTGACAGATACATGTCTTTGCCCACAAAAGCTTATGCTCCAATACATCTGTTAGTCTATAAGGTGCTACAGGACCCCTTGTTGCTTTTGCAGATCCAGACTAATACGGCTACCCCTCTGATCCTTGACACTACTACACTATGGTAGTTCACAGGAGTTCATATTTCAGATCTGGGCATGTAAATTCAGTGTTGAGTATACACAAATAGGAGGTCTGTGATACTAGTGATCAGCAATATAATCGTAATGGTATGTTGGCCTTCAATTGGCACTAAAACTTACACTTTAAATTTAAAAACTCTATAAGATGTATGATTATGGATGAAATACTGACAAAAACACTTTGTAAACACTCTTGACAATCTCAATAAACCTGAGGACATTAACTCATTTTTAGTTCACCTGAACTTGGAATTGAATACTCTGACAAATGTGTAAACTTGAGTTCACCGTGTTTACACAGGTATAAGGAAGCACAGGACCAGGTCCTCAGTTCTTTTAAGTAGAGCTGCTGAAAAAAAAAACTATCAACATCTCTATTTTGTCTTATTTATGCACAGGAAATGGTTTTTTGACACAAGGGACATTATCACCCAAAAATATTTTTTTAATCCAAAAATCAAATATGTTCCCTGAAAATGTTGTATTTTAGTAAACATTTTTTCTCCATTTTTCCCCACAAAATAGATTTAAAAAAAAATCCAAAGAAAATGTCATTTTCACTGAAAAAAAAATAGTTCCCAACTTATACCAAAATTCTGTTATTGCTTAAAACTATGAAACTCCACTGAAATGATTGGGGAAGCATTATCTGGCTGTCAAAAGTAGGACAGGAAACATTTGGCATGTGTTTAATCAAGCCGCAACTTTATTATTAGATATTTGGGACTGCCTGGCATATGACATCCTACAGTGAAGGTAACCCAATGTTTATTCCTGTCATGATCATGAGGGCTAGCCAGCAGCCTGGGGATTAAGGGGTTAACTACACCTAGCCAGGTGGAGTGACCAGTAGGAATGTAGGTGGGACTTTCAAACTGGGACAAAGGAATTTGGGTTTTTTCCTTTCTCCTTTGGTCTCTCTGGCTGAGTCCTCTGCAGTTACAGGGAGGGACAAGCATGTCTCTCTCTCTCCAAGAAACAATTCTTCACTTTCTGTAAGTAGGGTAAAGTTTAGGTAGTTTCGTTAGGCTTTATTGTTTTAAGGATTGGGTATGGGATCTGATATCTGGCATTGCTTAAGAGATGTTTGGCTTTTCTTGTTAACTAAGTTCTAGCCCCTGGTGTAATTCCTCCATGAGTATATTTTGTTACCTTTCCATCTGATCCTTAGGCTTGCAACAGGAATATTGTTGTAATAATAAAAGTTTTCTCTTTTTCTTTTTATTAACCTGGTATTAGTTACTTGTGTGTCCTGATTTTTATAGTAGGGGTGAGATTTCCCAAATGATCTTTCCCCTAATCTCATTATTTATATTTGGGTGGTGGCAGCGGAAGTTTTATTCCCAAAATCTAGGTTTTTAAGATTTGGGGGGAAGTTTTATACCAAAACCTGGTAGATAAGGCTTTGGAGTACACTTGCTGGCCCCCACTTCTGCATTTATCATGCCAGAATGGGGAAGGAGCCATGACAATTCCATAATTAATTGAGGGGCTTTTGCCAACTCCTCCTCTTCTCTATCCCTGTCCCTCTAGGAACTCCATTGCCAGCATCTTACCATACCTGGAGTTGAGTGAGAGTGAGAAAGAGAGGCTTCCACCTTCTCTTTCTAGCCTGGTCAGTCCAGCAAATCCATTGCTCAGACCTTACTGTCCACCTCATGTCACAGGAAGGTTAAGATGGACTTTACTAATAGAGGCTTGGCTCCTTCCTGCATCAATCATAGGAGATCCCACAACCACACCTCATTCATTCCTTTAATGAACACCTCTTTTTAAGTCCTTTTCCAAGCCACTTTTCTAGTCGCTATGTACCTTTCCAATGGAGCAATTGCACTGGACAGCCCCCCTACACTGAAATAATGAGTTGCAACATGTAGCCTACTCCCAACATACCATGCTCTTCCTGAAACTTGTCATGGGGAAGGTGAAAAAACCTGCAACTGCACCTTGGAATATATGGTGGTAAGGAAAATATTTCTTTCCCGCCCCCCTAAAAAAGGAACCGCTAGCATAATGCCCACAGCAAGTGTTGACCAAACCTGGTATTTTACCATCTAAAAGGGAGAGAGGGTTGGATCTGCATCAACCTTTGTCTGGATAAAAAGGGAAGGTCCCAGCTGTGCTGCTCCTGTTCACACCCTGCATTCCCAAATAATGAGTCAGAAGCTGCAGTGCTCCTGCAGCAGCTGTTTTCATCTCTCTTCTCCCCCCACTCCTCCCAGCCATACAGCATTGTTCTGTTCACTCAGCCAGACTAGCCAACTCCTCCCTCCCCACTGCTCCTTACTGTCGGTCCCCGCAATAAGCGAGGTTCGAAAGGGATGCCGGAAAGGATGAGACCACGACTTGGGGTTGTAAAAAAGAAAAACTGATTTTGTTTGACGCCCTGTGACTGAAAATCAGTCAGATGCGTAGACGCCAGACAATCATCAGAATAAAAAATAAACAAATTACCAAACAATATAAAACAATCCCCTGAGGTTTTTCCAAATCACAATAGTTCTCAAAAAGTGTCCAGGAGTTAGGAACAGTAGAATTAACACTGATATTGTTCATAGAGCTAAATATTTACACTATTGTATAAAAGAGAACAGTTAAAAACCTTAGCAATGACTATTCACAAACTAACACAACAACTCTTTAACTAATTGTCACTTGACAGGCAACAAGGGCAACTGAAATTAATCAGAATAGGGATACTGGTGGGGGGGGAGGGGTGTTATACCAGTTCTGGAGACAGCAGGAACACAAGTACCAGCCACGTGCTCATAAACTGTCTCCACTCGGGTCGACCAACTCGAAGTATGCTCAGTAAGACTCGAGAGCAGGGGGTGCAAGGCGTCTGGGTGATCAGGCCAGGCATTCACACGATGCAAATCCCCACTATGAAGGGGCTCGCCTGCCTGTTTTATTACCTGGTCACTTGTCACCTCATTGGCTGCTCTTTGCCGCAGTGGGTGGAGTAAGCAGGCCTGACCACAAGTCAGCCCATTGGCTGATCTTTGCTGCAGTGGGTGGAGTGAGCAGGGGAAGATAATTATTCTACATGCCCTTATATGGAAAGCGCTCCACCTCACAGACAGAGCCCCCCATACCAGCCTTTTCAGGTGTATACAGGCTATGGCTCACCTGCGACGGGCAGCCATTTCTGTTGTTTTGTCTCGGACACTTACAGGTGCAGGGTGATCATTATTTTGGAAGTTTATTTGCTCAGTGGTCAGAATATTACTTCTGAATAGAAAAGCACCAAAAATAAATTAAGAGCTTAATTGGGATTACTGAGGCATAAATAAGAACAGAATCTGGCTCTCAACTTAATAATACAAAGAGGAATCTCTAGATGTAATTTATTGTACTAAGCAATGCATGTTGTGAAGCTGAACATCTGAACGTATCAAAAAAGTGAAAAACCTAAAATGAGAATAAATTCCATTTTCTGTATGCAGAAACTTTTACAAGTGAACCTTTGTTTTATGAAAGGCATCTTTCAAAGCAATTTATTAGATGCTGGATATCAACCAGGAACTGGCCTATTGGCTTAATAATTAAGATTGTCATTGCTCACAAGATAGATGGAGAGGAGAAGGGAATAACCATTTTGAACTACAACTTTCACCTGCCACCTTTTGCTTCAAAAATCAAGAATTTCAGGCTAATTGATCAGCTGAACTGGGCTGTCAGACTCAGAAGCAGTACACGGAACATGTTGTAATTGCATTATGTGCCATAATAAGCCTTCCCAAAATTATAGACCTCTTACTCACAAAAAAGGAGAAGTAATCTCTTGGCTTTGTCGATCCTCTACAGAACTATCAAAAAGATAATTCCTTTTAAATGGGCACAAGGGTAGAATCTTTGCCTGCAAAAGTAATCTTCTATATATACATACTAATCTAGAGTTATTTAGCACAAAAACAATCTGCTAATGGATGAAAAGACTGTCTCCTAACCTTTCAAAATTATTTATTAGTAATTTATTAATACAGTTAGAACAACAATGGCTGTTGTTTTCAGAATTCATTTTTCAGCCTGTAATCTTATACCAGATGACACTCAGCCTCCAGTTCTTTGGGAATACACATCAAACTCTGGTTCATAATTTATGTAATGACATATACTTGGACACTGATTAGCTACCTTATCAGCCCTGTAATAAAAGAAGCATAACCCCTAGTTTATCATTCATTTATCTGAAGTCATTTTGAATAATATCACAAGATTGTAATGTAATCATTATGCTGTACAGCATGTGTGGGCCAATACACTACACTGTCAGTGTCAGAAGACTGTCATAGTTCATACTACTTAATTTGCTCACTTCTTATACATTTATGAAATTGGAGTCAACAGTCTAGGATAGTAATAATATTCTTGATGAAATACTTACACAAATTGTTAATAAGATGTTCAATGCAAGTGCAAGAAGATGCAAGACAAAATGAAAGAACTGGTTTTGTGACTGAATTTAGCAAAAACATGACCTTAAAGTCAATGAGTTGATTGAATTTCCTTTGACTTTTACATCAAAAGTTGCTAGAGATTGTGTTGCTATTTCTTTTGGTTATAAAAATTAGGAAAGATGAAGTTTCCTGGCAGGCCGCTTAAATGACATGGTGAAAGCAGGATGCTTGTAAGGCAATGATACGGGATATAATACAACTAAGGCACGGGCTGGTTCTAACTTCAGTGTTGTTAATGCTTGTGATTTTTTATCATGAGTCTCATGAATTTTAATGTTTTACTTGAAGTCCCAACTTCTGGAGGCAGGTGATCACATGAGAATTTCAGCTTTCATTTTTTAAAAGTGTTTGCGGTTGCAGAAATGTAACCCTGAAAGAATCAAAAACCAAGAGAGCTCAAAATTTATTTTG
This sequence comes from Apalone spinifera, assembly GCA_030068395.1. Lineage (NCBI taxonomy): Eukaryota > Metazoa > Chordata > Testudines > Trionychidae > Apalone > Apalone spinifera. Next base: position 44,514,359 of record JANRFK010003679.1, on the reverse strand, counting down.
TAAAACAAATCTCATTATTTTTATGCAAACCTCATGTATTTTGTTCATGCCTGACTCATGATTAATGAATATTTGAGGTTGACAATACTGTATCCTTTGGGAAATCTGTAATAAAGAGAACAAAATTATCCATAGTAGGGAATTTCCAGAGGAGAATGGCCAAGAGTCTGTGAAACTGATATGTGTGGATGATGGACTAGCATTATGGAAATATCATCACCTCATATGAAATGTTAACCACTCCTGTAAAGTTGACTGTGTTCCTATGTGCTGGAATCTAAACAGGTGAGCCAGCACTCTTCTCACTTAGGGCATGTCTTCACTAGCAAGAAGATTGACCCTCCAGTGGTTGATCTTCTAGTGCTAGATTTAGCAGGTATAATATAGACCTGTACATTGAAGGCTGAGGGCAGACCCGCCATTCTGCAAGGACTAAGGGAAGCCAACAGGAACATGTGCTCCTATCAGCCACCCCATGTGGGGGATGCTGTCATGGCTCCGCTTAAGATAAGCCGACTCCTGCTATGCATTTTGCATAGCTGAAGTTGTGTACCTTAAACCGACCTGCCTGGTCTTATATAGACCAGACCTCAGATACCAGTCAGCTCCACTGGAAAAGACTGATTCCAGATATGATGCTAGTTACCAGATCTGTCTACGAAAGCTGATTAACCAACTGTCATCAGCTGAGGGATATAAAAGATGACATAGAAAGGAAATAAATAGGGGAGAAGCTGGCCTACTTGAGCCCAGTATGTGCTAAGATCTCAAGGAAAGGAGATGTCTGATCATCCCTGGCACTATGGGAAAGGGAAGAAATACTTCTGCATGAGACTGTATTGGTATTGCTGATGGGAACATAAATAAATACACATGAAGTTGCTAGCTACTGATGGAATCGGAGAGGTTTCTGAGACATCTGCGAACGGGGGTGGCCCCGTTCTGCTCTCAGTTACATGAAGTAAATCAGTGGAAAAATTCCACTGAAGTCCATGGCGTTATTCTGGATTTCATACTTTATGAAAATGAGAGCAGAATCTGGCCTATTGACTTAAATATCAGTTGAGACTGCTCAGTACTTTACAGAATTAGGCTCTAAGGTTGTAATCTAAGTATTTGACCTTTCAAGCCTTAATTTTATGAGCTTGGTCTTATCACTGGCTTTTTGTGTTTTATGGCAGTGTATGAAGTGACAATATCAGAGAGCAGAAGATCAAACACTAGCTTAGCACAGAAGAACGAGAAAATTGACTGTAGAGGATTTCTGGGATTTTTTACTTGGGCTCGTCCTTAAGCACACTGAAGTTATGGGACTGAAAGGACTGTGATCGTGAATGCAGAATCCAAATAGATCGGGCACTGGAATAAAATGAAGAAGGCCAAAAGTCTGCAACTCTGAAGTGGGAGTGATGGATAGAAAACTCTGTGACAAGTGGCACTGAGATAATGATTGTTGGGCAGCATGAGCTATTACAGTATGATTAAAAAAAATGCAAGATTAATGGTCTTGAACACTGTAACTTGCTTAAATAATGAAAAACGAACAGAATGAAATCAGTAGCATAATAATTATTTTAAGCTAGGTAGTCAGAAGAATAAAATTTTCCCCTGAACATAATAATAATGGAACTAATACTGTATACATATTATTACTGATTAATAGTGACCCAACTGAAGTTAAAGCACCATTACTATGGGTTTTTAAAAAGTAGACCAGAGAAAGTATTAGAAAATACAATACAGGGAGCAATCCTGCCCTAGCAGTGTGATGGGTGAAATGACTTAATATGTCTTTTATCTCCGATTTCTATGACTGTTATTGCTCTTCTATCACAGATAAATAATTACTCTGATGAAGAATTAGATGTGTACTGTTAAACAATTAGTCTAGCATTTTTGAACGTTAGAAAGTAAAAACCAATGAGTTAATCATCAATCTTGTATCCAACTGTTATTAATGAAGAATTTAATCCCATTTAATATCTTATTTCCAAAAAAGCATACTCCTTACTGTCTTGTTTTATTGCAACTTAGTTGGCACCCAAAAACCTCTGACAAATCTCAGCATTCGCCTTTGAGATTTATGTGAAAGAAAATATTCAGAAAAAAAATACAGCATACCAGATTATCTCTTCATAAATATCTACTACAGTCCACGAAGAAGTGGCACGATGACCAACATCTTATGATTAGCCAGAAAGCTACATTAACTATAACAATCACACTGTGAATATTTGTATTGTTAATATATGATCTGTGATGAAGATCAAATCATAGTAAATGGCAATGATTGTATTAAGCCTGTGTCAGAAGCCGAAGATGCAAAATATAAAGGGATTGTGATTCACTGAACAGCTGGAATATCTAGGAATGGTAACCATGTGCAGAAGTAGAAATAAACCTAAAATAATGGTCTTCATTTGAGCAATACATGGTGCATAAAACAATTTGGAGCACATCTGGAAGGATATGAATTTAAATATGATTGAAATGTAAAGGTTTTTACTTGGAAAAAATATAACATGCAAAAAGTTGTTCACGTGTAAAGCTGACTTTTACTATAGTCTTACAATAACTAATATATAATATAAAAATACGCAATAGGAAAAGATGTCAATGTGGAAAAGATGTCAAACTAGCATAAGTTATTAACATAATGGGTTACTATAAAGAGCAAATCTGTAAAATGAAAGATATAAAAAAATAGAATTTGGAGTACTGTGCAACATTCATAAAGAAGGGATATGGTTAGAGAAAAAAGTATTCTTTTCTGATCTGCACAATGGTTCACTTCAAAGCTGTTGTACTTCCCATAATATACAGAAAATTCCCATGACCAATTCCAGCGATGTCAATACCAGTGATGGAAATTGGTTAACAATGTCTGATTCTTTTCGGATATTACAAATATTTCATTAGAAATGTTATATGAAGTGCAGAAGTGTTTTTACATAGTATGATCTTTCTAAACCCAGTGCTGATTTTAAGTGCAGCTTTGCTTCAAAGTAGCAAAAAGGCTCTGCATGGTGGAAGAGTGCAAAAGCCTGTTCAAGGGCAGATAGCCAAATTAGAAACTGTTTCAAATTAAACTGAATCAGACCCTTTTATTGCTCACTCTCTGCAAACATTTATGCAACAGCTCTGTTTTTATGGGTATTTGCAAAGAGTGCATTTCAAACCTGCAGCCAAGATCGATTTCTTTTTGTAACAATTTGAAATTAACTTTAGGCAGATGAGGAAGTAGGAAGGTCAGGACATCCAGTGAATGAGCAGAAACTAGACCATATGACTTGGAGGTTTCTATACAAAAGTGTTCAACAATGTTATTTTTCTGCGTGAGAGGCACCAGCACACCACCTTCCTATCTTATCCTCTGTGTCAAGCCTGTGCAAAATATGGCCCGTGGGCCGCATCCAGTCCATCAAGCCACCGGATCCAGCCAGCGGAGGAAGTGGGGAACCCCAGGCGGGCTCCCCTGCTTGCCCCACAGCCCCGCACGCCACTCAGAAATGCAGCTGCGGGGCACTTTCTCTTTGAGTCCGGAGGGAAGGGGGGAAGTTTCAGACAAAAACTGGCCAATGGGAGTTGCCTGTCTGAATAACATGCTGCCACCCTCCTGGTCACTCACTCAGGCGCATGGCTGAGCAGGCAGAAACATTTTAAACTCTGGAGCAGCCTGGTTTGGCTGCTAACTGGTAAGTCTCCTGGCCAGAACCTACCTCTGGCACCTCAGTCCCTCCCTTCCCCAACTCCTGCCCTGCTACTCCACATGCACCCATACTCCCTCCCAGATCTGGTGCCCCAATCTCCTGCCTGAGATCACAGTCCCCTCCTATCCTAGGTCACATCCCAAAACCTGCACCTAAGTTCTCTGCCCCAGGTCACAACCACCTCCTTCACCCAAACTCCCTCCCAGACTCCATTCTCCCTCCTGCACCCCAGTCCCTTACCCCAAGCTCCCTTCTGCACCCAACCTTCTTCCCGGACCCCGCGTTATTACCATGGAAGAATGTGGCCGTCAACCACTTTCCAAAAACATAGAGTGGCCCCCTATTAAAAATCATTGTCTTGCCCCTGCTCTATGTAAACATAAAGAATGAATAAATAATAATAATTTTGACTTTCCTTAAAACTTTATGCTAATTTCTCCTTAAATAATAAAGTAACAATAATATTTCTTTATGTTTATAGAGCACTTTCCCTCTGCAGATCTCAAAACACTTAAATATTTAGGACCAGATTGTACTACTACTACTACTACTACATACATTTGTGTAGGGGAAGGTACAGAACTCCAAAGAGAATATTAAGAAGATGCAGTGTGATAGATGCATTCATTCCCTTACATCACCAGTAAACTACACTGGTGCAAGAGTGGGGGGTAAAAGCCCTAAATCCTGTTTTTGCTGCCTCTTTTTGAGAGTCCGTTAGAAGCAGAAAGTTTACATCTGTGGCCACTCCCTTGGCAGGAACAAGGATCTCTCACTAGAACAGAAACATTAGCCAGACCCTGATGAGTTTTCTTCTCCCTAGTGTATTCTGTTACCATCTCACATTTTATATTGCATTTATATTTATAATTTTGAAATCAGGGTTAAGTACCTGTGTTTTTAAATGAAGCATAAAGCAGGTATGATAGAGCATTCTTTCAAAGAACTGAAGACACATTCTTGGCATCTACTTATTCTAATTTTACGTTCCTCTGAGGTCATGTTTTAATACCATCCTAAGTATTCTGCTCTTTTTGAAACTATGATAAACAGAAAAAAAAAATACTTGAAGTTTTTCCAGGATCTATTCATGTACATATGGCTCTTGGGGAGAAAAGAAGGTGGGTATCTGCTTGCTAAATTAATGATACCAAGTATAAAAGATAACAATACTGCATTTAAAGTGCTTAAAAAGCATTCTATAAATCCATAAAGATTTTATATATAATTTCTGAGTATAGCTACGCACCTTAAAGGCTCTTACTTCAAAAAGGCCAGCCAAGTGGTTCCTGGTTCAGAGAATTCTGTAAGCCTACACATAGCAAGGAAAAATAGTTGAAATCTTTCCAAAAATGCAAGGTTGTAAATTATTACTCCTGAAAGCTATGAAAGTATTATGCATAATGACACGGTCAAGTATGCTGAAGCCCTCAAATTTTATTTACTTTAATATGTCAGATCTTCTTTTAGTAATTGTGCTTCAGGTGTACTGACATGTTTTGTTACAAAATTACTCCCTTCAGCTCTAATTAGAAAAAAAAATTGCCATTTTAATGTAGATCATAACATAAACAAACCTATGCAGAGTGCCCTCAGCTATAGTAGCACACATTTTACTTTGTAAGGTCATTCCTAGATATTTTTAAATTAGAAGAAAGCCCAGCAATGCACCTATATTACTAGAGGATTTATTGCCATTTCCCTTATAACAGCCCAGATTTTAAGGGTCTTGTAACTCTTCCATTTATATTTATACTGAGGGGAAATATAGCATATAAGTTCACAAATCAGACATTTTTAAATGGTTTTTAAATTATGTTGTTTACCTTTGACACAGAGATATGCGAAATATAATCTCTCTTCTATACAGATCTAGAGTTAATAATGTAGCTCAGATGTGGAAATAAAACACCTGGGTCCCAATTCTCAGATCTGGCTTAAGTGTGCTCAGGACAATATCTAGTTTTTTCCTAGGGGTAAATTCAGCCCACCATTATTTCAGAGCAGCCTGGCCCAAAATAGTGCTCTGATAGCCAGGAATAGCTGGAAGACATAGATATGGCAGCCATGTACCATTTTTCCAGCCATGGCCCCTGCACAGAGGACTCTGAGGGCAGTGGCACATATTCACTAAGCCAGCTTTACAGGCCCCAAGGACTCCCATTACTCTGGGGGTAATTCCTAGGTAATGATGGCTCAATCTGCATGACTAGAGTTTCACAAAGGGGTTATAGAAGACCTAAGAACTGGGCTGTGGCCAAGCAAAATGATTTTTTATAAATATATAAGGAAGCTGCTTCTCCAGAAATACAGGTAACTACCCCTTGAGCAAATAGAATAGCCCCATCAGCTATTGGCGGTTATATTGCTAATGATGTCCTGTTTTCAGATCAGGCGCTGGTCAAATGGAGCAGATTGTACAACAGTAGTCACCAAGTTACACTGGGTAGTCACTGTATGGCAGCATCATTGTATGACAGAAGTCACTAACGGGCACGTCTACATAGCAAAGCTAAAGTCAATATAAGGTACGCAACTTCAGCTACATCAATTGTGTAGCTTAAGTCGAAATAGCTTAACTCAGCTATTGGCACTGTCTATGCTGCAGGAAGTCTGAGAAAGAGCACTCTTCCTCTGACTTCCCTTACTCCTCATAACATGAGGATTGCAGGAGCCAGAGTAATAAGTCCTCCAGCTCGATATTATTTTGACATTATGTCAAAATAACTGCTTGCTGTGTAGACGCAGACTATGTTATTTTGGAATAATATCAGTTATTCCAAAATAATACTACTGAGTAGAGGTACCCTAAGTTACACCTTGCAAACTCAAGAATACTGCTCTGTGGTTGTTTCATTGCATCCTTACCAAAGCAGTCTTGACACAAAGCCAAAGCAACATCTGAAGCACAACAAAACCACACTTGCTCCTCAATTTTTGAAGAGTTGCAGAAATCAGAAATTAGATACTCCCATCCATTTTAGAAGAAATTATGGCTTAGCTTTACCCCATGCAACTCTAAACTTACTGGCTGTGTCTAGACTGGCAAGTTTTTCTGCAAAAGCATCTGCTTTTGCGCAAAAACTTGTCAGCTGTCTACACTGGCTGCTTGAATTTCCGCAAAAGCACTGACTTCCTACTGTATGAAATCAATGCTTTTTGCGGAAATACTGTGCTGCTCCCGTTCGGGCAAAAGTCCCTTTTGCACAAAAGTTTTGCGTAAAAGGGCCAGTATAGACAGCTGAGATTTGTTTTGCGCAAAAAAGCCCCGATGGCTAAAACGGCGATTGGGGCTTTCTTGCGCAAAAGCGCATCTAGACTGGCACGGACACTTTTCCGCAAAAAGTGCTTTTGCGCAAAAGCATCCGTGCCAATCTAAACGCTCTTTTCCGCAAATACTTTTAACGGAAAAGTTTTTCTGTTAAAAGTATTTGCGGAAAATCATGCCAGTCTAGACGCAGCCATTGAGAACAGTGCCCCCTCTCTCTCATGATATACATAGCTTACCATATCACTGTTAAACATAATTTTACTAATAGACTGCCAATAAAAACTACCATGTCAGCAAAAATAATTACAATAATAAGATTTGTATGTTAATGAGTTCAGAGGACAGTGGGTTTAATGAACGGATATGAAAACTACAAATGAAAAGGCTACTATTCAGGTTACTATTAGTAACGATGAAAAAAATTCATTATTCTCCTCATTCTATATAGCACCAAAGCTGTGCTTATGTATACATAAACTGCATATTTAGGTGCCAAGTAAATCTGCGTTCTGGATCTATAGCCACTGAAATCTTAATCCACAAATTCCACAGTTGTGTATGGTTCCAGAAATTTGGAAGTGATGAAGATCTGGATATAAGAATTGTCATATTAGTTTTAGCATGTGTTGAGTACAGCTGTTGTCTCCTAACACATACATATGGTCACTGAGTCACTCTCTCCCCTCAATGGCTGACTCATCACTGTCTCCTTCTTCCCATATATTTGGACAGAATGCTTCATTCTTTTCTCATTCCTGAAGAGAGATCCAGGGCCATCCAGAAAGTTGTCCTCTTTCCCCTTTCCAGTCAAGTTAGGAAAATGGAGAGGATTCATTTACTATAAGAATGCCTTTTGGCTAATAAATTAGTTTTGCCTGCTCTAAGATTCGAAACTGCCAAAAAAAAACCCAAGCAAGACTGCAAACACAAAATGAAGCCTCTGATTATTCTTCAAATAAAGACAGTATTATCTTTCCTGGCAGTAGCATGATGGAAAAGCTCATTTATGTTTGTGCTGAAAAAAGAGACCAAAATAGTTAATCCAAAATATTTTTCCACAAGGGAATATTTGAGATAACATTTTCCAGAAATGTTATGTCATAAAGGGCCAAATATTATGCAATTCCTCTGCTAAGCCTCTAGTATACTATGTTTACCAAAATGTTAAGTTCCAAAAGATAGCAGGGAGGGATGCAAAATTTGGTAGCCTGTGATATAAGCTTGAAAATTAAATGATTCCGGACCTTGTTTTTCACCTACAGTTGCTAGTTTAAGAGATGGCCCATGTTAAAACATCTATCAAAAACAGCCAGAAAGTCAGGTGTGTTTCCATAGCTTAGAATGCTGTTGTGCCAGTTATTTTATTTGCAAAGGAAATAATATCTTCTAAGCCTGAAATGGTCATTTCACCCAAAGTTAGCATAGTTTAATTCAAATATTTGAAGTACTGAGTTATTAAACTTTTTTTTTTTACAAGTTTTGCAAGTTTTTGGAGATCTGTTTGCCCTGGGTGGAGTCAGTAAGACATACTAATAGGAATCTTTAAGTGTATAGAGGGCTTAACATTTCTACATTACAGCCAAAATAGTCCTTCACTTCTACTGAGCATCTGATATAGATCTGTCTGAGACCTGCCCTACAGCACATTTATCACTAAGACTGGAACTTATGTTAATGTGAGCTTGGTTCAGCTCTTCTTTTTTTTTTATCATCATTCCTTTGCAATATGGAGTTCTTGCCCCCTATTGTTTTGTGATCTGCATTGCCAACCTGAAGCTCTGCAGCACAAGCACCAAACAAGAAATATAAACTTGGCAGAGGCTGTCCTCTGTCTTAGCCAATCATACTTTAATTCAAACAGTGAAAATAACAGTTCCAGCTATAGAATCATAGAATATTAGAACTGGAAGGGACCTCGAGAGGTCATCGAGTCCAGTCCCCTGCCCTCATGGCAGGACCAAATCCAGTTATATAAGACTAGTTTGTTTAAACAGGAAAAAAAAGTAACACGGTTTCTATAAGGAATAAAACTCAAACCCAACAAAAGATAGGTACCTTTCCCCATAAATTCAGTCCCAGAATGCTCCCAAGTCTGCTTCTCTCCAACCCCTCCCCAGGTCACAAATATATAGAATCTTTCACTTAGCAGCAGTAAAACTCCAAAAGAATTGCTTATCTAGCTTTTCCATTTACTCATCTCCCATAACAACATATAATGTGTGAAGCACCGGAAACTAGTTTGATTAGAATCATTAGGCTAAATTCCCCAATGGTGCCACTCCATAATTTCATATACATTTTATTATTAATTATTATTATTATATTGCTAATGTTTCTAAATGGCATCTACCATATTATTTGTGAACAGGGTATGATAGCTGTAGGATTAGGGTTGCCAGATGGTTTCAACAAAAATACCGGACACACTTGCCATTACATCACAATCTACATTCAATTTGTTTCCCGAACGGAAAGCTCAAATACTGGACAGTCTGGTTCAAAACCGGACACCTTGCAACCCTATGTAGGACCCATACACTTGGAGCCAGTATGGAAGGATTGTGTTGAGGACTGCTCTCTGCACATGACCCCAGGGAATGGGGAGGGATGAAGTAGAACAGAGATCTCACCCTTGGCAAAGTGCAGAGTACTACAAGAAAGGTGTAACTGAAGGTTATTCCCCTCCCATTTGAGGCTGCTGGAGGTGATGTCACACCTTGAGGAGGCCTCCAATAGAATGCTATAGCTCCACACTGCCAGTTGAGCAAACTGATTGCTAAATGGCACAATTTGTCCCTTAGACACATTTTCTCATTTACTTTCTGGGCCTGATCCAAAGCCCATTGAAATCACATTGACTCTAGTGGGGTTCACATCAGGCCCTGTTACTCACCAACAGCCTTAAAATAATGCCTTGCCCAACTATACACAGAGGCTAATACAGTCTTGAATCATGAGATTGCCTTTACTTCATGTCAATACTAAGGAGGCTATTAGATAAGCTGATAATATACCAGAAAAGTTCTCTTAACACAGTGTTTTGTCTTTTTTTTCCCCCCAATTTGAGCACCCTTTCTGTCAGTTTCTATCTTATTTAACTGAACCAGCTATTATGATAAAATCCAAACTAAGATGCTGAGTCTTTAAAAAGAACCTGTATTTTTTATTTTAAAAAAAAAGTACTATATTCACTACTGCCCATGTTTACTTGGAACCATCTGTTACTCATCTAATTAAAATATATTTGTAATGAGCTTATTAGGGCACAGAATATGTCCTGAACAGGATATTAGTCAAGAAGCAATTGTTTTGGAAGTTAAGATACCTTAAACTCCTGTTAGTTTAACACAATAATGCATTGATATTTTGACCCAATATGAGAACAAATGCAAAAAGGCATTCACATATTTTTATAATAATTTTATTTCCAAATATGTTGCTGTTCCTTTCTAATATAGAGTCAGATGGCCTTTTATAATTGCAGTATCAAATCTTTGCCTCAATTTTCAACTGCAGGTGATTTCAAATGATTAAAGATGCACAACAGGGAATAAACAAAAATGCTTACATGCAATTATTTTTAATTAGTATTTGGCTATAAAGTGTATGCCTTCATAAAAAAGTCTGTTATTCACATAAACATCTGTTACCATACACACAAGGAAACACACTGTAAGTCTGTCATCACATCACCAAAACAGAAAATACTAAGGAAGGCTGGACAGGAAAGCCAACACTTTGAGTTTTTAAACAAAAGATATAAGCATAACTGCCAAAACAGACACAGCACCACACCTTTCAATTAGTGTAGTTCACAATCAAAGGAAGAGCTATTACCAATGGAATTATACTTGAAAATGTTAAAATAGATGGAATTATTCTTTGAAAACAATAGAATCCGTAAGCACAAGACAATTTCAAACTCTTTACTAATTTTGCACCAGCAAACATAATCAAAAGGTTTCCTGTTTGCACAGTTTCTGGTGGGTACTCTTTTCACAAATTTTTAAAATCTTATTTTTGCTCATTATTTAAGAACTCTTTCCATAGCCCATCCCAATCCCATAAAAATTCTGCTTTGACATTAGCATATGAAGAAATCCACAATATTAAATTCTGGCCTAGTTTTATAGAAACCTATTCAGGGAAATTGAAATATTTTAAGCTAAACATGTGACCAATAGGCAAGTCAGAGAAAGATATACAGCAAAAGAAATTAATACCACAGTAATTGATAGGTGGAGATGAGGTTGCTCTGTGGAATACTGAGAATAAAATGAAGAGGAGGTATGAGAGACCCTTGCACATGAATTACTGAATCAGTGGGAATTGCTGGGCTCTGCTGTGAAGAAGCTCTTGGAAATGCTTTGCTACAGTCACATCCCCAGCAACTGAAGTTAACACATTACTTTCATGTATATAAAAGTCTGTAGCATTATTCAACATACAACTCAAGAGCAAGAATAATTTATCTTAATATGCATGAAAATGAAAACAATAATTTAATTAAACAGTGCAAATGACAATATATATTATTTTTCTGCCAAGATATCCTTATTCAAATGAGGGAAAAAAACATAGCACCTCAATTGTAGCCTTATGGGGACCAATAATCAATCATTATACTAAAGCCAACCTGGGGTGGCTAGTGTTTGAATCATCGATGAAGGTGTCACAAGCAATCTTGATGAGCATATGCACCTTGACCCATTATTTATAAGCATAAATCCTTCCACACAGATGGTTTTTTCTTAAGATCTTTCTTTCATATGCTGTTGATGAAGGTCTCTTGGGCCCAGCCTCCTACTCAGACCAGTACACCTGTGCCCAAAGGGAAGTCAGAAGCATCCACAGATTATATAACAGTAAAGATGACCCTCTGCCTGAAAGCAGATCAGAATCTTTTCCAACTCCCTTTGATTTACAAACCTTCTATTTCACATCAGCATTTCATATATCTTCCAAAGTGTCAGAAATATGAAAGCCATATATTACATGTGGGGAATGGCCCAGTTCATTATTATCATTTTATTTATTTAAACAAAGACTATACTTAATCAAGAGAAACAGACAGCTACAATAGTTTATTGCAATCATACAACAGAACAATAAATAAATGTTGCACATTAAGTAGTAGGAACAAGGATAACTGAAATCATCCCACATAAAAAACCCCACTCTTCTAAGAATTCCTCACTAAACAGACAGTATTCGCAAATCTATTGACAAAAAGCTCCAAATAAGATGGAATAACAAATAAAAAACCATCAAGAACAGAGAAGGTGGGTTTTATATAAGGAGGAAGCAAATTTGTTCTTGGAGTGACATTCAGAACAGAACTATGGTCTTTCCAGTAGATTTTCCATAACATGCTATGCAGTCTCTCATAAATAAAATCTAATCTGCCTTTTGCTGATAACCTATTTCTCATACACTACATAACAGATTATCATTTTTCAATGGTATATACGATGATAGGAATAGGTCAGCAACCAATAAAGCCAGATCCTTGGCTAACCCACTCATGAGCATGTGTTGCAAATATCCATCTGTGCCAATTCACAGAGGATCAGAGTTGCCCCTTCCTGCCACCGCTCTGCCCTCTCTCCCCATGGCCCCTTATCCCCTGAGGGACCCAGCCTCCGGGATTAGTGGGGACTCTGTTGCTGTTGCCCTGCGCCAGTCTCACCCCTCCCGCATTCCCCATGGTGGCAGGAGCTGTGGGGAAGCAGTGAGCAGCTGATGGGCACTCTCTCCCTGCTTCCCCATGGCTCCTGCCACTGCAAGGAGTGGGGGAGGGGCAACCTCTGCTGCCACCCCACACCAGGCTCCCCGGTAATCCCCAAGGCTGGGTCACTTGGAGGATGGAGTACCAGGGGAAGGAGAGGGCAGGGTGGTGGTGGGAAGGGGCTGTGCTTTAGGGACACATCACCCCACAGGCTGCCAGGTCTGCCAAATATGCTCCAGAACTGAGTTTGAAACACCTGGAAGTTTTCGTTTTAACTCGGGAGACCTCCAGTTCAATTTCTGTGTGTCAGCCTAGAAGACAGCCATCACATGTACAATCTTCAAATTCAGAATTCCCTCACTCCAGAATGCTTGCAGCTTGGTTTTGTGCTATCACCTGATGCAACAAGGATAAGCTACGAATTCAAGGAAACAAATATACTTGTCCTGGTCGACCTCTTAGGACTTTTCTCAGTAACACTTCCACTTTTGTAATCATAAGGCAAATGGAGTTTGGCTCCTAACAGTACCTCTAACTCAGATAGTATTTGGGTCTCAGTGACTGTGACTCAGTGACCCTGTAAATTTCAATTGCTTGGACATTGTTATCCATTCCTCAGGAAATCTGACATGATATCACTGTAGGAAAAATTGCCCTCCTCTGTATGACTCCCCAGGCTGAGAATAAAGTTGAGACTTTTCTTGATTTCAATTCTTGGTTCACGCTTTCACCTGGTTTAAATAAAACTATAGTGCAGAGTTGATTGATAGCATTGAGGGAACAAGTATTACCTGTTGATCCCTGGAGATGACAAAGAACCTGGTAGAGAAAAACAAACAAACAGGGATTCCACTAACTCAGCAATGTCCCCCCAACTTACCATATTCAAGAGAGTCTGCATGCCCTGTAGTAAGAGTACCACAGGAGAGGACAGTGATGGCACAGAAGATGCGCTGATCTTAGCAGCACTGGTTAGACAGAATTGCTATCCCATATACACTCAGTCATATGATGATCATTTATTATCTATTGTGGTAGCACCCAGAGGCCTTACTCATTATCCTTGTTATGCCAGGTGTTTTATAAACACATAGGAACACACAGTCCCTGCCCCAAGGGCCTTATGTGCTCTGGTATCTGGAATTAGGCCCATAAGAAGTTTGGATACTGGTGGATATTTACAGAGCCTCAGAGTTTAAGGTTTGGAGATGAACTAGAAAGGAAGAAGGAAACACTGGAAGAGAGAGTAGATGTTATACCTCCACTTCATTTTTGTTTTTTCACATTTAAAGTAAACATTTAAATACAGCATCTGATTTCCATGCAACCAACAATGAATGAAGACCACTGAAACTTCAGTGAATATTCAAGGAGAATCAATTAGTTCATAGGACTAATTTGAGACTGAAGGTGATGTTGAATTTACTAGATTCTGTTTTGTTTGAGTAAAGGGGAACATAGGATAAGGATTGTTAATGGAAAACTTCTACAGAATGCCATCCCAGTTTTCAAATAGATGAAGGTTATCATTAAAAGGTACAATCAAACACCATTTCCATGGTGTTTTAGGTATAAAAGGAGTATCAATTGTGGATGACACAAGGGACAGTGGCATGGAGAAGACAATATTAGCAAGAAGTTAGAAAAGAAAACACCATCCTGGGTTGTAGGAATTGGCCACCAATTCACCTCAGAAAATCCACTGACTTGGGTCTGATTTGAATTGTGATCAAATTTAAATGTTTAGTTACACAAAACCATGAGTGAATCAAGCCATTGGTAAATTAAAAAATGCATTGCATCTGAAACTGTAAAACCAGCAAAACAAAACTACCACAAATTTGTCAGCAATCAGTTTTGATAATTCATGTATTCTAATGTATAAGCCTAATTTATATTTGATTTACAATCTTGAGATTCAGATAATTTAAAATATGAGTGAGGACAAACTACATGAAGAAGAGATGGAGTTCTATGTATAACCACTACAAAATAAAGAGATTCAATGTAGCTAGGATCACAATAGGATCAAGGGGTTTTTTTTTTTATTTGTATTTATCTTCAGATCTGGTCTGAAGAATATTTGTTATCTGCCAATGCTGTTTTAAACCACACTGCACTGCTTCTACAAAACTCTAATATTAACTCACACTGACCTAAACCATGGAGAAAATAGTGGGACTAATTCTGAACATGCTGCTCAGAAATTAACAGTAATTGACAATACCAGAAAAGTGACTCATTCTCATTTACTAAGTCCAAAACATAAGAATTCCTTGAATAGCCTTGGTAACTACAGATGTTTCAGTTTCAAAATTTTTAGAACCCCAGGATAAGAGAGAACATCATAGGGAAAAAAACTGTATTCATTATATCAGCTTTATCTGTGTATTTTATACTTATTCACTCATTGTTAATATTTGTGTTTGATTCAAAATAAGTTGATAGTAGTGATAGAAATATTAAGGCAATGTACCCAAGATGTTCAAACCTTAAATTTAACCTACCTTTCAAGCTATAAATTATAGGTAGGGAGGAGTAACTCAAACCCCAGGAGTGAGAAACTTTTAAAATATTCATAAAAGGGGTAATAAATGAAAATCCTTCAGATAAACAATGTTATGTATGCATTGTGTGATTAGGACAGTATGTGCATATCTTTGTTTATGGTTAGGATTAAAATAAGTGTCATGTCTGGAACAGATTAGTTGTTGTTGTTTTTTTGGGGGGAGGGGGGTGTTTTCTATTAAACTCCACCCAGAAGCCTAATAATCCTACATCATACAGTTTTAAAAGCATGTTCTACTTTGGACACAAGCAATGTTTATTTAAATATTAAATTATACTCCTAGTAACAGTGTTGCTAAGTCTTAAGATTTTATCATAACTATCATGATATTTGGTGTTTTCCTCAAAGTCCTAACTCATAGTCACAATTCAGTCAACTGCAAGCTATTAAGTCACTCATAATGCTAAACAGAGATATCTGCACAACGGACAAAAAAGGCTCCAAGTACCCCAAACTCCATTTTCTAAGTGTAACTCATTATTACCAGCTTCTAAGATTACTTTTTTCAGTGCTGCTACTACTGAGGCCTGGAGGTTCTTTTTTCCCTTAGAACCCTTGGGAGCACCTGCTGTTTCTACTGCTGCTCTGACCTGCAGCAACTTCACTGTAACCTCTGGTGTTCCATGTTGCCAAAGCTGTGGTGGGCAGTTCCTTTCTCTCCAAATCACTTCTATGGGCTGCCATCTCTGCTCCTCCTGAAGCAATTATGGTTGCAGCCCCTTCACATCTCCTCTTACAAATTGCAGCTTCTGTTCTCATTGCTATTATGGCCTGCAGCTCCCTTCCATCTTAATGCCATAGGCTGCAAAGCTTTGTTACTACTGCTGTTGCTATGGCCTACAACTCCTCCTCCCAATTCTTTTCACAAATGGCAGTCTCTAACCTGGGGCCCAATCCCTCTCCCACTGAGGGTGCTTTGCCATTATGTCAAAATGAAAGCGGGACCAGTCCCTCAGCTATTAAGAAAGTCTCTTGAGATTAACCACTACAGAAGAGGTATTCTCAAGAAACATTTGGAGGAATCCCTCTTTTGTGCACTTTAGCAGGAAGAATGTTCCTCTGATAAACATGAGATTATGCCTCATAATCTTAGGAGGTGTCTGAAACACACACAAAAATCAGAGTACATTTTATTAATTGCTTATTTGATTTTGAAAATTACCTTGGTTTTATCTGAAACATTTCCCAGAGCTCTTCACCAGGATATCCCAGATGCTAGCATAAGCCGCACACCTACTGGGTGCAGTGTACTGTCCCATGTGGTGGCATTTAAAACACTTACAGAGAGGAAGAGAATGAGTTTGCCTTACA
Organism: Apalone spinifera; assembly: GCA_030068395.1. Lineage (NCBI taxonomy): Eukaryota > Metazoa > Chordata > Testudines > Trionychidae > Apalone > Apalone spinifera. Next base: position 44,497,770 of record JANRFK010003679.1, on the reverse strand, counting down.
GCCTGACCAGAGAGCCAGCTGCCTTTTTCACTCAGGCTGTAGAAGCTCCTGCACTAAGTACCAGAAGTCCCAGGTTTGGTTCCACCTGTCCACATTACACGAGAATGTGTCAATGTGAGATATAAATAGGGATACCTTTTAATTTCACTGGAAGCTGAAGAGCTTTTTGGAGGAATAATGTGGAAGTATGATAAATATTTTGCTGGAAAAATAGAGGCTATCATATAGAGACTGTTGACATATTTCCTACAGAATTTAGAAATGTTGCACATGGACAGAGCCAGCTTTGTTTCTCATTTGGAACACAAAAATATTCAGTTGCACCTTTCCTTTGTTTTTCAAGCCATAGGGAGGAAGAGAGGTCTTTGTTGTAGAATATTCTCTTATTACTGAATGGCAGAACTGTCTTGTTTTTCTTAGAGTCCTAGGAACTACTTAAGATGATCAATTTCTGTTCTTGTTTCCTGCTTGTCTGCCCTATAATTCCTGGGACTAGTTAAGGTCCATTCTAGACAACACAGGGTGTCCAAACATTAGTGTGTCTGTAGGATGTCTAAACATTAGGAGTCCAGGCATATGAAAAAGCAGTCTTTATATAAATGCTTCAGCAAAAAGAGTTACACAGTCTGATTCTTTCCTGAAGTTTCTATCTCCCATCCCCCAGGTTTCCTGTTTCCTTCTTGTTGGCTCTGATCCATAAAGAGATGATACTCTCCTGCCATTGTGTCATAAAGCTATAGAATTATTCGCTTCCTTTCTAATGGAAATAATTCCAGTAGAAGATTAATTTTTTTAAATGAATGCTAAATTTACAGTATTTGCTATATTTTTTGCTAATGTGACACCAATACTATCAAATATGCTTTCTTCTGATCTGCTTGTACTTTTGATATCTTCCTTCTAGATTTTAATTAGCTCAAATAGCTCACTGAGATAAATGGACTCTTTAATATTCACCATAACAGTTTTCATTTCTGTTGCAGGTGGATTCAGCATGATACTTGGATATTTCAGAATTACTTCACTGCTTTTATTTTATTGATGACACACCACCACATAGGTCTATGGAAATTATCCTAACAGAGCACACCAGATTTCTGATAGTGGGCTACATATCGGGGCTTAAGAGGAAAAGGTAAAATTAAAAAACAAACAAACATATTTTCACCTAGCAAGTATACCCTATTAACCTTATGTTCCTATTATTTGAATGTAGAAAAGTGAGCAGCTTACTACAAAACTTGCTTCCAAATTCTACACACAAACTAAAACACCCTATTTGGTGTGCTGCCATCCCAATTTAGAACATGACAATTGTTTTATGGCAAGAAGTCTTCAAAATATCTAAAAGTTCCAAAAATATGAGTTGTGGACTGGAGAAATATGGGAGGACTCAGGGCCAACTAATAGTCTAAATAGGCTACTCTGCAAATAAAAAATTCTTTCCCAATGCTGCACAGAGAATCTCATAGAGCCTCATTCAATTCAGTGAACTTAGGGAACTGCCCACAGCATTTTCCTTCCAGAATCAGGAACTAAGTTACTAAATAAAACATAGTGAATTCATGCTGTGCTGAGAGTAGTAAAAAAACTACCAGCCAAAATGTGTGCCTCAGTCTGGCAAAATATAAACATTTCCTAGAACCAGCAGGGACTTAATTTGCTTCATCTTACATAGCAAAATGTGCAGCAAATATTTCCAAACATTTCCTTTTGCTAGTGATGGGCAACTTAGACTAGTGAAGCGGGCCACATAAGTGGCCCTCTTTCATGTCAGCGGGCTGCAAGATTGTCACAATCAAGATGGTCTCCAAGGGTAGCAAACTACTAATTGCTAACTGCACTGTCATACATAGAATTTGTGGAGTGTGCCTAGTGAACCATAGTAGCGCTTTGATTGAATGTAGTGGGAGCACATGGCTCTCAAAGTCAATGCTGTGTACAATCGGCACACACCTCATTTCATAAGCCTTTGCTTTATGTGAGTGTTCAGTAATACAGTAGGAAAAAACTACATGGACAGAAACCAGCAGAATCAGGCAACTCTCCATGAAGATAACAGTAAACAAAATGTCTTGTGTGCCATACATAGAACCCTGATGGGCCACAATGGCCCTCAGGCCTCAGGTTGCCCACCACTGGTTTATGATAGTTGTTCTTACAGGGTCTGGCATGTGTGTAGGGTTACAGATATTAACATCATCTATAGTGTCTGCATCTTTTAAGAGAGAGTTTCCAGTCATTCCCACTGAATTGATTTCATTTTTTTAACAGATCTCAGCACCTTCCGCACTGTTTTTTAATAGAAAGGGAAGAATACAGGCATAGGATTGGGTGTTTCTTTTTCTTTGCTTTTTTGTTAGTGGATATTACTGGTTAAAAGTTTTATGTGATCCCCTGTTTGCTGTGAATATTTTGCCTGGGATGCTCACAAGAATGAGGTAGGTATTCCATGGTTGCTGAAAAGCTTCTTCTTATGGAGAAGAGTTCCATGGAAGGTTTGACCCCTGTTTGTCAGTAAAGGCTAGAAATCTCTCTGCTTTTAACCATCCCATTTGTGCTTCAACCTTTCAGCACCCTTGCCACTTATCACATTTTTCAAGGTCACCCACTAACACTGTCTCCCCAGTTGCCAAATCGATACAAACAACATCACACTCTTTCCATAAAAACTGCTTTGCTTAAATTCAAGGTCCATAGAACAAACTTATGCTGCAACAACACTGATGTCTCCACAATAGTAAAAACCCAATCCCGATTCTTTAAAAACAGGAAAATTATGCCAAAGGTTCAATGCAAGCAGGAGCTGGCCATAAGGCAAATTCAGCAAGCCAAATTAGCACATGGTAAATTTTAAGCATAGGCATAATTTTGTGCTCAAAATGAAGCACATGCATAAGCACCTTGCTGAATCTAGATTTAACAGTCCTCAGAAGATCAAAGCAAAATTGCCACTGAGTAAAGAAAGAGTGGCACCAAGAATGAATAATACCTGATTGCAATTTAAACCTTTTCTGATATGTGCTGTACTACACTAAACATTAATTTAATATTCTCTCCTTACTAATATGTGTACAAGTTTTATTATTAGATTAGACAGTGCCAATAAATATTTTCTTCTTCTCAGTATTTCTACATATACTGTAGATATACTACATATATTTCTACAATGGTGGCTTCTCTGTTGTTATGCATACTCCCATCCCAAAGATCCTTGAGTTTCACCTCCATCTTGTCATTCATAATATTACATGGGCCTTCATGTGTGCAGAGGAGCTGCTGTTGTGTAAGGATCTGGGATATGCAACACTGACCAAAGGTCAATCTTAATTTTGGAAGGCAGAGATCTGGGTTGCAGACTGCAATTGCTATGAGGTTCTGGTTTTATGTTAGGGTTATGTAATGTTCAGATAAAAATATTTCCAGTGTTAAATAAAATGTTTCAACATCTTAATAAGATAATGCCACAAAATGCCTCTCTATAATATTTACATCTTACTGACAGAGAGCAAAAGGGCAAATGGTCTCCAAAATCAATATTTCTTCATAAATTCAATGAAACACAGAGTTCACAGAGCGGATAGTTCTCATTTTCCTTCTCTTCCTCCCTCCCCCCCAGTCCAACTACTCTCTTGTCATAACATGGCCCCACTAATCAGAAAAAAAAGTCTTAAGGTTAATTCTGAACAGTAGATACTGTTTATCATACATGAATGGCATATGATTGTATGTGTATTTGCCAAAAATGATTTATTCATTGAGAAATTCATGCACATTGTTATTATAATCATTTTTATGATTTTTCGTGAGCATTATGTCATAATATTATACTTTACATTATAGGCAGAAGTGCCTACTACATAGTAATCTGAGATTGGGATTCAAGAGACTTATGTTCTACTCCTTGTTTGGCTGCTGGTTTGGTGTGTGACCTTGGATAAATCTCTTGACTTCTCTTTTACTCACTTTCCACAGCTGTATGACAGAATGAATAATTCTGAGCTTTGAAAACTATTTTACATCTTCAGATGAAAATTGCTATCTCAGTGGGAAGTAATAATAATAATAATTTTCATTAAAAAAAATCCACAATATTCACCCATCAATAAAATTCCACTAGCAGCCATTTTATACCAGCAACAAAATTCAGTAGTTCTTAGATGGAAGTAAAGATTAACTTCTCCAACTGAAACTACAGTGGGAATTTCAGGTATGTTATGAATAATGGTACAAGGAAAACATCTAGGAATGTTGTATCTCAAACACATGGGACTAGATATGTCAGAAAGACCAGACTGCTGCTCAATATGAGCCTCCATTACTAATACCAGACCATATTCTTTTACTACCTACTGGAACAATTTTAAGTTAAGAATGTGCCACCATTCTAACTGTCATAAAGACATTACATCTAAATGGTTTAGGAAAAATAGCAATATGTCATATAAAGCTAAGTGATTTTTTTAAAACCTTGCTAACATTTTAACTTGCAAAATAGTTTCTTGTCAGTAAAATTATATTCGTGCTCTATTCAGATACCCTGTTACAGCTGCTTATATTAACTATTTTAGAATATAATTCTCATATTCAATAATGCCTTTTCTTCCAACACTGCAATTTGCATTTTTGCCAAAAAAATCAAACTTACACTTAAATGTGAGAACTGTTCAGGATCTTGCCTCTTCTTTTCAAGTCAACTGATACTCCATGCTCTACTATGCCATTTTATAAATATTCAAAAAATGCCTGTGAATACCAGAATTTCTCCAGGCCTCACAAATAAGGAATTATCCAAATAATGGATTATGAATGGGATCACAACATATGGAAACATTACCCGCTCAAAACATATTAGACCTCCCAAAGACTCCTCATGAAACAAAATGGCTTGCAGTCATAGGTTTAATGAAATAAAGCTGTCCTCCTGAGATCAGTCCAAGGAACTCAAATTCACACAGGCAGAACCAACAAAAAGTGAAAATCAGTGTAAGTATTGTTTATTGATTATTACAGACAGACAAGCAAATCTAATTAAAGTTAACCCCACCACCACCACCACCACCCCCACCACCACCATGAATGAGAGTTTTGACTGAATATAGAATCGTAGGATGAGAAAGTATTGCATGAGTTAATAATAGTCTAGTCCCCTATATTCCTGGTAGAACTAAATATTATCTAGACCTGACAGGTGTCTCTCTAACCAACTCTTAAACAACTGTAGTGGTGGAGATTCCACATCCTTAGGCAATTTAAACAAATAAACTAATTTCCTAACGTGCAACCTAAATTGCCTTTGATACAATTTAAGCCTATTGCTTAGCATCCTGTCCTCAGAAGTTAAGAACAATTGTCTCCCTCCTTCTTATAACAAACTTTAATGTACTTGAAAACTATCATCACGTCCCCTCTCAGTCTTCTCTTCTCCAGACTAAATAAACCTACTTTTTTTCTCTCTCTCCTCACAGGTGGTGTTTTCTAGACCTTAAATCATTTTTATTGCTCTTCTCTGGTCTTTCTATAATTTGCCCACATCTTTCCTGAAATGTGGCATCCACGATAGGACACACTCTGCCAGTTGAGGCCTAATCAGTGCAGAGTATAGCAGAAGCATTACTTCTTGTGTCTTGCTTACACCACTCTTGCTAATCAGAATGATGGTTGCTTTTTGTACAACAGTGTTTCCCTTTTTGTATGTGTGCAACTGATTGTTCCTTCCTAAGTGGAGTACTTTGCATTTGTCCTTATTGAATTTCATTCTTATTTGTTCCATTATCTTCAGTACCTGAAAAGGTAGGTTTGTAAATCCCTGGGTTGTCCTTATTTACCATTTTTATAGATTGATACTATATTTTCCCTTTTTTAGTCTTCTGGAATATTACCCATTTTCCATGACTTTTTAAAGATACTAGCTAATGGCTCAGATCTCTCCTCAATCAGCCCCTTGAGTATTCTAAGATGTATTTCATCAGGCCCATGTGTCTTGAAGACATCTAACTTGTCTAAGTAATTTTAACTTGTTCTTTCCCTATTTTAGCTTCTGACCCTACCTCATTTTCCCTGGCATTCACTAAGTTAGATATCCAATCGGTACTAACCTTTCTGATGAAATATAAGATTTGCAAAATTGGATCAATATCTTGACATTTTACAATCAGCCTGAGTTTTCAAATATTTGATACATTTTTCAGTATGAAACTTTCTGCCCACCTGATCCCATGCTCCTTAACCATTTAAATGTTTGCTTTTGCCACCTTGAAAGTTTTTCAGCATATTTTCTTTTGCGTCCAATGACAGTAAGGTTTTATAGTGGTTGCTCAATTCATTTGTCCACTCGTTGCTCAATTCATTTGTCCAACCATTTATTACATAAGTAATCCTTACACATGTGAGTCGGACATAAATAAAAATAACTTGCAAGAGTAGAAGTTGCAAAATTGGATCTAAGGTTGCTACACTGGAGCCAGCTATTGTACCAAGAGTGAGTTAGTAAAAACTAGAAGCCAATCTATCTTCTGGGAAAGAAAGTTTTAAGAATTTTTTTTCTAAACTAATTTAAAAGCTAATGGTTTGAGGGTTGTTTTTTTAAAAGTTGCAAAGAGCCAAATAAAGCCTGGAACAACAATGGTTTGTTGTTTATAGCAAATCTTTAAATTATAGGAAACTTGCATCTTGGCCAAATTGGCTTGGCTTGCAGCCAGAATGGATGTCTCCATTCTTATCCTTTCCCGTATATTTTGATGAGCAAAATAAAAGCCCTTTATTTAAAAATAAATGTGAAACAAACAGACTGAGATAAACTGGCTCCCTTACTACATTGTTCAGGACAGGCACATTGGGCTGTATCCAATCCATTTAAATAAGTTGAAGAAGCCTCATTGGCTCAGTAGGCTTTCAATCAGATTCTTACACAGCATTTTTTCATTGTATCTAGAAATCAGATACTGATAAAATTAGTATTAAATTAAATGAAGAACTCGGAGGTATTCAGATTCAATAGGGGACAGACAGACTGGGAGAACATGAAACTACCATGAGAAGTAAAAGACGTCCAGATTTGATAATGTAAAGAAAAAGGGAGGAATAACATGGGAGTATTAAAAAATGACTGCTTAATTGCATTTTTATCAATCAAATGTTTTCTAAATGGCTAAAGCACAGAATAAATCTACTTACAGATCAAGTCTCAATACATCTGTTCTGTAAAAAGTTATATAACATATATCTTCTATTTTACTTAGATCATTCACTCCTTTGGAAAAACCTGTGGGAGAGGGACTTTGGGGAAGACATGCCTTCATGAGGAGTCCCTCTACATCTGCCCATTGGGGTTGGAATTTGTCTCTTCATGCAAATAACCATGGCTCCTGCCCCTAATTTGGTGAATCTCTAAGAAACTGCAAGAGGCCAGGATGATATATTTATAGGCTTTGACAAACACGCATCTCTTAACTCCCTAGCAGTGCACTCAATTAAAACTGCAGTATTAGAGTTGTCTTTGGTCATGTCAGTCACCAGGATCTCCAGAAGGTCAGTGCAGGAAATATAATGGGGCTGGCACTATATTATAATTTTCACCTAATCTCTGAGAGTCAAAAAGGGGATTCTCCAGCGCCTATATTCCCCTCAGGACAGGGAATGAAATTAGCCCCTGGGTCTGGCATGTAGTCCTCCTAAAGCCAATTCCATTACATTTAAAATTAGAAGGTATACCAGTTTTCAGTAGCAAAGAGTGAATATGCATTGAACCTAACAACTGAGAAACCTCTGTGCAAACACACCAGTCTCTAAGGGTATGTCTACACTAGCCCCCTAGTTCGAACTAGGGAGGCTAAT
>JANRFK010003679.1:44453833-44478868 GCA_030068395.1 Apalone spinifera | reverse complement strand
CCCCCCCCCCCCCGATTCATTTTACTTCATTTCTTGATTTAGCTAGGTTAAATTCCATTGTCCAATCACCATTTTCTTTCTTTCTGGCTCTGCTCATCTTAAGATCTGATAAAGGGTCTTCCTTTTTAATCAGCCTTCCTTGCATACCATTGATCCATCATATGAATATTATTTGGTGTATCATCTAATTGCCAAAGCTGCTCAGTGTCAGAGAACAATGTTAGAAGATGGAATTCAGAAAAATAAAGCAGCCAGCTAACTCACTATTTGTTGGATTGACAGGTATCAGCACACAACTGCTCGTGAAGACTACCAAGGAGTCAGATACTGGAACTACTGAACAATTTTTTCCCACCACTTGACATTCAGTTTCTGTCTGGGAAAAGATATAGCCTGTGCATGGCACTAACAGTGCTCACCCATTGCTGCTGATGAAATGATGATCACATTGATCCTTGCTGGTCTTAAATTCTATGGAAAGAATTGAGGAAGGAGAAGAGTGATTTCCTTGTTTAAATAACAAAATGTAGTCTTTGCCTTAAATATTCTTAAAATGTACAGCACAAGTTTTAAAATATCTTTGAAACTATTTATATCAAAGCATTATTGGAGGCATAACGTATCACACATCCAAGCTCCCTATTTCAAAACTACTATTTATAATTCAAGTTGATGTGAAAATGATAACAAAAAAAATAGAAAGAGTTGATTGGAAGAGTAATGTTTCTTGAGGAACAGTCTCTAGGGTAAATGTATATTTAATTAAACATACAAATCAGTGTTTATCCAAAAGAGAGATACTTCTGCAGTACTAAAGGCTGTTTGCTGTCACACATTACTTTTGAATATTTGTGGGTGACCTTAATTATTTTGGATACCATATATTCTGTGAAGAACAAATTTAGCTACCAATATATGGGAAGGAAACGCAATAGTTAATATGTAATATGGTAAACACTACTCTTATATAAGTTCTATTTTGGGTAATGCCTTTCAGCTTCTTGTTGAAAACAGGAATAAATTCAATCAGATTGCGTGGGCATGCTTTATCTGTGTTCAACAATGCTTACCATTGATGTTGATCATGTTGCAAATCTCTGTGTTTCCAGGGTAGAAGGTGCATACTATTTTGTTTAAAAAAGTGTGTGGGGTGGGGGGGAGATCTGAACATTTAAAACTCAAGATTACTTCCCTGACAGTACAAAAGTTTTTAATCAACACATTTGTTAATAAAAGAATTTAAGTTATTTGGCTAAAAAATTGCTCCCTTTAGAATGAGTGCTCTTTATTCAACCTTTCAATGTCAGTTATCGTTTTTAAAACAGCTTGACCTGGAAGCATACAGCTAAAATTGTGGTGACTGTTAATGACAGTTTTATTGGACACGATGCTTATGGTTCACATTTTGAGGTCTGTATGTAATTGATCTTTCTACCCTACATGAGAAACACTGCAATAAGTTGGTTGCTGCACCACATTATAGATATAGAGAAATAATAATGATGTCACCTTGAGATTCAAAGATCGTGGAATAGTAATAGTCTCCTAGCTCATTCTCCCAACTGTGATGACCTCTCCAGTACTAAATCTTAACAGTCTCAGCATTATTTTTGAATTATTCATGCTAGCCTTTCCCTCACTACAAAATCAAGGAAAATGAATGCATCATGCTCTGTCAGCTCCACATATATTTTGGTAAAAATATAAAATATTATTTGGTTTCACAAAATCTATGCAGCAGTACAGGTCACTTGCCTATCCTGAACATCACCAAAAAATTCTTACGCAGAAGAGATAGAGCACATCTGCTGAAAATTCCAAATCCTGCATTTTGATTCATCACAAATTCTGAATCCTGCATTTTGATTAATCGGACATATCACTCCAGAAATGAAATAAAAATTAAACAAGCACTGATATGCACAAACCAGTTTTCAATTACTTTGACAATGCAACATAGACAGTATTTTAGCAATCATGTGAGATTATAAAAATAGCAAATTAGTGATTTAGGATTAATCAATCAGTCTCATTTTTTTCATGTTTATAGATAATTTTAGAGACAGGTGATGTTTGATGTAAGCAGTAGTTATTAGCAGATAGGTAAAAGAAAATGTATATATTTCTCAGAACTGCAGTATAATTAATTAAAAATAACTAGTTTGTTCTTAAATATAGTAGATTGATAACTCAGTTTTTCAAACCTGGCTAATAAGAGAGGACTACAGTTTTATTCCAGTGAGAGATCTTATAAAAAAAAGTGCATGTGGGAATAAAATAAAATGCATGTAAATGTAAACTCAAGTAGGTGTCCTGATTCATCTGTAGCTGGTGACCTTTAAGTTCATGATGAAAAACAAATGTCAAGCTTTCAAAAGACAGGAGTATCCCTGGCTTTGCAGGGGATTTTGTATGCTATCGCACAGACTGTATTAATTTAGTCTGGCATCAATAACCTTGAAATCAGGATTTTGCACTAAAAATCCAGTTTTATGTTTATTCAGAAAGCAAAGATAAAAGGTGACTTTATTTTAAGGGGCCCTCCAGTGGCTACAGGGCAAATGTAATGTAACATTACTGATGTTGCCTACCTTGCTATTCAATGCTAGCTCCCATGGTAACAGATTTTATATGAATATAAAGAATCTGATGAAGATCTTCTTGTTATTTTGCATAGAATTTTAATTACTGACAAGGCTTCTTTCTGTGGAGTTATACAGGTATAACATTCCCTCATATGGCATACACCCCTTGAAAGTCTTGGTTAAAGATATATGATGTATTTAAAATGACCCAAAGAGCCTTGAGACCCATCCGGTAAGAACAGAAGGTCCTTTTCAATATACTTATTAGGTCAGCAAAAAATCCTATAAAACAAAAATAAGCATTTTTCCACATTATAGATATGTATAAAATGTCCTGTTTAAATTTCAAATAGAATAACAAAAGAAAGTTACATAATTGTTTGAAGACAGTCTTAGACTCTACTGAAAAAAATGCTTTTATTTGAAGTGTGTACACTTCCCTCACTGTGTATTCAGTTAGCCTGCATAGGAGTTTCACCTACACATGAAAAGGAGAATAACCCTTTTTTAATGTTTTCTTTTAGTTACATTTAAATGCTTTCCTGTTTGTTCTATTTCTTCTTTGCCCAACTTCAGAAGAAACACTTTTACTGTGATAAAGGTAACTTTTCTTTTCTTGAAAAAAAAAAAAGCACTCACATGTTGGAAAGAACTAGAACACTAAAAACTCGCTGATTTTAATCTTATTGAACATCAGCCAGGACTACCTTTTTATTGCAGTTCTGAATGCTATTAATATATATTGCAGAATATCCGAACAGGTGGAAAGAGTACATTAGATCAACAGACTGTAGTATAGGGTGTCCCCGCTATAAGTCGCCCCGGTGTACATGGGTACCACACTAGCATCGTTGACACTTGTGGGAACTGTTCCCTTTTAAATCCCTGCTCTTCTGTCACACACAAAAAAAGAGACCAATTTGTGCAAACAGTAGTCAGCCGTGGGAAAAAAATTCCCATCTTTATGTCCTTTCACTATACGTCCACTTTTTTTGAACGTATCTTGGATGTATAGGTAGGACCCCCTGTAACAGTTGATTCTGGATATACCAAGAAACTGAAGGTGGTTAGGAACTTCTCCCCTCCCTTACACACATCCAGATCCTACAAAACTGGGTCAGTTATAGTTTCAAGTAATTCAACCTTTGTTTTGCAGTATGATCCTACTCCCAGAGAAATCTATTTTCTATTTACTTTAATGAGGAAATGATCATGCCCTTGCTCATTACCAATTTGCTGCTAAAAATATAAATTTGACTACTTTGTGTATGTTACTGTCTTTCATACCACAAAGAAGATTACTCAATCCTTCAGCACAACATGAACAATGTGTTTTTGTAGTTCAAACACTTTTATGTTTGTTTTGGTCTATGCTGAAAACTGAGTAAGGATCCTACACAGAGAGTTAGCCAGCCCATTTTTTATTTTTTTAAAGTACTTTGATGCTTAGATATATCTTTTGAAATTGTGCAGGATCTTCCACTAACAATGTCTGAGTCATTCCCTCAATGTGTTGTATTTTCCTTTCTGGTGGCAGACTAACATGAAAGAGAAAACTTATCTGTCTACAATAGTAAAGTCTGAGTTTAGGTCCAAAGAGAGCTGTCCCAAGATACCACTATGACTCCATTTTAACAAGGAATGCTGTCACTACAACATGAACTGGTCATAGCTATGGAACAGCCCTGCATTGGCAGGGAGATGAGCTGGATGACCTAATAGACGTTAGAGATGAAAAATTCTATGTTTCTCTGATAACCAGAGTTCAGGGTCTCAATGATCAGAGAGTATTTCAAAGTGGAATGTGTGACCTCTTACAGAACAGTGACAAATTAGATTTAACTTGGAAAAAATGCAAGCTAATATATCTAGGGGAAAATAACTTGAAACAAAGGTACTCAATATTAGAAGGACATCTGAAAAGAAGTAATAGCAAGAGAAACCTACGAGGGATAATAGCAGATCACATATGTGTTTTCAAAGTGGTAAGAAACTTTTTGGATGCATATACAGATGTGTCATGTCACAGAAGAAGGGAACTGGTAGTGCTTGTTTATGTGGCTCTGTCTAGACTGCATATAGTATCCTGCCTTTGAGTTAGGACACTACTTTTTACTTTCAGTGCTGTACACCATTATGGTTACATTCTATACCTTCATTCTTATACTAATCTGTAATAATCAACATGTAATGCCTCAGAAAAAATAACTTCTCATTAGCCTTAAAATGACAAAGAAAAACAATCTTCAAGACATCACTGATAGTAAGGCTTCCCGGATACTCCGTTTAAGATTTTCTTTTTTCTTCTTATTTTCATTCAATTACACCAATCATTTAGCTATGTCTACACTACAGGCTTCTTGTGCAAGAAGCTTTTTGTGGAAGAGATCTTCCACAAAAACTTCTTGTGTAAGAGTGCATCCACACTGCAAAAGTGCATCGGAAAAGCAATGTGCTTTTGCACAAGAGAGCGTCCAGACTGCATGGACGAGCTCTCAAAAGGAAACGCTGATTGCTATTTACATAATGGCCACCAGGGCACCTGTGCTTTTTTCAATTGCATCTTTTTGCACAAAAAAACCCTGTTCCCTGTCCACACACACATTTTGGCACATAAACGCTTGTGCAAAAAGGAGTTATTCCTGATAGAAGGAGGAGTACCTACACCGGAAAAACCCCTCTGTTCTTTTGTTTTACTTGTGTAAAAACACGTTTGAGGTGTGGACACGCCACGAGTTTTTGCACAAAAACTCTATAGTGTAGACCTAACCTTAGAGTTACTTTACACCAATCCTTTCGAGTTACTGTATCTCTAATTAGTTATTAGTCACACCATACATAGATAGGTCTTTTACTCTTTCTTAATAAGTTAATGCCTCCACCTCTTAATTGTTTCTGGTGTTCTTTGCTGAACACCCTAGAGTTTTCTGATATCTTTGTGATAATGAGGAACCCAAAACTGAATAAACACTCCAGGCACAATCTAAGTAGGGATCACATAATGAAGTAATACAAACATGACTGCTTTGTGACACAATGGATGAAACCCTGTGTGATGGGGCGAACAGGCCCTGCACTACAGGGCTGGGAGTAGCCCAGGCCCAGTTGGCTGAAAGGGCCCCATCCCTCCAGCCCTGCTGGGCATGCTCCCAGCAGAGCCAGCATATAAAGGCGGAGGGAGTCCAGCAGGACAGGAGGTGGCTGGAGGCTAGAAGGGCTCAGGCCACATCCCCGGTGTTCCTGCAGCAGCGGACGCCAGAGCGAGGGCCTGTGTCAGCCACTGGGAATACGGACAGCAGCCAACCCTGCCAGAGTGACCAGAACCCCTGTGCGCCTGCCCCGGCCCCGGTAAGGACGGCCGCCCAGGCAGATGGATTATAGGGATGCCCGGGGGTAGGAAGCAGCCCAGGGCAAGGGATCGCTACCACAGCTCGGTGTGTATCGGCTGGAGTCCCCACCGAGCGGGCAGCGGCAAGAGCCCCTGCCTACAGGGCCCTGGGCTGGGACCCGGTGGAGAGGGAGGGCCCGGGTCCCCCTACCACCCCTTTCCGCACCTGGGGAAATCACCCAGACAAGGAGAGGCTTTTCCCCAGAGCTAGGCCTCTGGTACCTTATATGCCCTGAGAGAGGGGCCTAGAATTTTGAGCCGGGACTCTGGTATCATATACGCCCGAACAAGGGGCCGGGACCGAGTCCCGGGACCCGAGAAGGGGGACGCAACCCCCGTCAGGGGCGTACCCCTCGACACGCTGGTCTCAAAGAAGTAAATGCATTGTACTAATAGACTCCCAGTGACTTCAGAAAAACCAAGATTTCACCCAGTGTCTCTACATATGTATTTAAAAAGTGCATTAAATGTTTTTTGATGCCTTATCACATTTCAAACTCATGTGCAATGTGAGTCCATTATTGCGCCTACATTTCTTCTAACATCCGCTTTTCAGAGGACGTCTACCCTAGGAAATAATTTTGAAATAAGTAAAACTGAAATAATAACTCCCAAAATAACAAAATCAAAATAGCACATCCACACTACAGGGGAGCGTTGCAATAGTGCAGAATTATTTTAAAATAGCACTTCCACACTGATTGGAGTCTGCCTCGGATTTAGAGCCAATATTCTGAAAAGGCATTATTGGAGGCTGGAGTGATAACAGATACCATTTATATTGATACTAGGGGACTTCGCCATCTGCTCTCTATGCTCACCAACCCCACTCTGTCTGCTGCAGCCAGATTATCGCCTCTCCTACTACCCATGGCTCAGCAGGAGGGGCCTGCCACAAGCCCTTTCTGTGACTAGATGGGAGCTGGACTGCAAGGCCTGTCCCAGGATTGGGATTGGGGACAAGGCGCTCCGGCCAGATGGGGTTTGGGACCCAACTGGTGGCTTGTTGGACAGGCTTCATTTTAAATAAAGTAAAATATTATGTACAACACAAAAAGGTTTCAACAATGTTTTTATTAATGGCAGGAGTAGGTAAACTTTTTTGGGTTGGGGCCACTGACCCACAGAAAAATCTGCTGGGAACCACACAAGTGATAAGGAAAAAAAGCCCTCTCCAAACTCCCCCAACCTTCAGTGATGTGGCCCCCAGGTGAAACACCTTAATCCTCTGGTGCTCCAGCCCCATGGTGGGGGGGAGAGGGAAACTGAGGTTCAAGGCTTCAGGCCAGATTAACTCTTCTGGGGTTTCAGCGTTAGTGGATTTTGTGGGCCTCCTAGGTTCTGGGATGGGGCCAAAAATGAGAGGTTCAGTGTGTGGGACAGAGCTGCCAGTGAGTGGGATGGGGGGCAGGAGGGTGCAAGGTCTGGTGGGAATTAGGATGCAGGAGCAGGCTAGGGGCAGGGTGTCGGGTGTGGGGGAGCAGGAGCAAGCTGGGGGCAGGAGCGGGTTGCGGGGCAGGATCTCAGTGGGGAGGTGAATGAGGAGCCTGGGGGTGCAGGGTCTTGGCAGGGCAGTGAGTGAGGGGCTTGGGGGTGCAGGGCAGGAGTAGGGTGGGAGTAGGTGTCTGGCCGGGGCAGGGTGCAGGAGTGGGCTGGGGGCAGAGTGTTTAGCTTGGGAGGGGGCAGGAGCAGGCTTTGGGGGAAGTGAAGGGACCGGGGGGAAGGGTCTGGGTATGAGGGGATGGGGGAAGACTTACTTGTCTTCAGGCCCCACGCTGGTACCAGTCTTGGCCTCACCTGCCCCCATTATCCAGATTCTGGCCAATGGACATGCAGGGAAAGGCGCCTGACAGTGTGCTGCTGTTCCCCCGCACAGGGTGGCTCAGCACCCCCTCCCCACCGGAGCAGGAAGCCATCTCTAGTGCTCCAACCATGTGGGGGAGGAAGGAGGGTGTCTTCCCCATGCAGCAGGGCTTGGGGATTTCTCCCTCCCACCCCCTGCACCCTCTGCAGCTGGATGAGCCTGGCCACCGGCTTGTGCTCCAACTCCACCACCTTGGGTGGTGGCTCCAGCTCGGGGCTCTGCAGTGGCTGCACCTGGAAGCAGCTGAGGCGAGCTGCCTCTGGCGGGAGCAAACGGGGGCAGCAAGTGGACAGTAGGCCCCGCGCTGCCTCAGGCTTGGTGCTGTAGTGTGACAGGATGAAGAGAGTCTTGCACACTCATGAAGCCACTGAGCAAGCATGCCAATCCTGATCCTCCTGGACGGGCCCTGGAACAGCCGTTTGCTGAAGGAGTGCTTCTCCTTGGCATTGCCAGGGCCGGTTGGCCCAGGGCCACTCCTCTGGAGGGAGAGGGGAAGCTGCATGGCTGAGGGTGGAGGGGCAACAGGATGAAAACTTTTCCTGCTGGATGCAGAGTGACGTGCTGATGTCACTCTGTCGTCCCGCAGGAAAAGTTGTGAGGGTTTTTTTAAATATATATAGAGACAATAGCAAATGATGCCACTAATGGCTGCAATAAATCTAAAGGAGAATAATCTAGTTCTGCAACCACTAAACTCAACAGAAGCTATGATTTACCTCAGAGACATACAATGCTTGGTCCATGTTCTGAACAAACCCAGGTACAGAGAGTTATCTGGGACAGAGACTAATGCTACATAACTGAAAATAAAGCTTTAAAACACAGAAAAGGGGAGTAGTCCTGTGGCACAGAAACACAGAAATGGGGATTACTGTCAGTGAATGCAGAGTCCTTCAAGCTCCTGAACAAATGTAATGTCACCAATTGTATTACACAGCTCGTGATGTTTTCACTGTACAGTCCACTATCAATTACATCTGTGCCAAAGAACTACACTCATTTTAGGTGTCCAGGAAATCTTAGTTCAAATTGAAGATCGTTTTCCAGTAGGCCCTGCTCATTACCCAATTTTCCAGCTGAGTTGACTGAGGCACAAGGAGGTCAAGAGGCTTGCCCAAGGTCGGAGACTGAATCAATGAGTAAGGTCAGATTAGACTTTAGCTGCTCATCCTTTGCTGTAACTGCTAGACAATCACTACCTAAACAGAGGATGTATTCAGAAAATTTAACTGCATTGAAACCATAACAAAAAATGTTATGGATGTGCTTTAATAGTGTTAAAACACTGTCTCTCATAAGAATGCAGGTGTTTGACTTGCATAACAATATGTTTCAAAAGGTTACTATTTTACCATAATGAACTCATTAACCAAATAGATCCCATAAACCCCAGAGTATCATTTTTACTACTATTTTTAAAAATAAAGTAGATTAACAAAAACAAAAATAATGCAGATCAAACACTGAAATTCTCAATGATTTCAGTGGGATTTTGCCTTGTGTAAAGGCTTAGGATTTATTCTAAGCATCTTAACCAGGGCTTGGGCAATCAAACCTAGCAGTCAGGACCAACAATGACATCAGGAGTGAATTCAAGGGTCAGGATCAAAGTCATTGACAAGAATCAGGAGACCAGCAAGAAAGCCTAGTGCAATGTAACAACCAACCAGGATTCACCCAGTTGTACAGATGAGTTGCTGTGCATCTTTTTTGGTTTAAATAGGAAGTTCTGGCCCCACTACTCCTTCAACTAGGACACAAAGGAAGCCTCCCTGATTTAGTTTCTGGTGTCATGATCTCTTCACCCAATTAGTAGTGAACCACTGGGTGAGAGCAGGGCAGCAGCAGTTACCTGGGACCCCTGCAATGTGATCCTGACTGAAGTTAGTATGATGTGACCATGCTTTATTATTTATTTTATAATATTCCCTGAAATCTACTAGCAAGCTCAAGCAGTAGTTAAAGGGAATGGCTCAGCAGCTTCTGAAGGGACTAGGGGATGTTTTTCACAGCTGCTGCATAATGTGATTGATACTAACTGCCAAAAAAAAATCTCCTTCATGGAGTGTCACCATGCTTCAGTGGGTCACAGCTGAGGATGCCAAATTCAGGACAAACTGCTGAGAAATAGGGCAGACTCACCATGGCTATTCTTTCATTAGATTATACCAAGCTAGTAACAAAAGTAAACCTTTGTCTCACCACTCTGAAGTCAAAAAGAAATCAAAACTGCGAGTGTTTACACAGCAAATCCGTTATTTCATAATAATTTCAAAATAACGGATGGCTTATTTCGAAATCTGTAAACCTCATTCCACTAGGTTTTCCACTAGGAAATCCAATAGCTATTTCAGAATAGCAGTAGTATGGATGCTCCACTGCTACTATTTCAAAATAGCTTCTCCTCAAGGATTCAAAGTAATTACTCCCCAGTGCTTCCTGGGGCTCTAATTCAAGGTAGCACGTCCACATTAGGGAAGCCTGCCTCAGACTAACTTTGAGGCTTCTCTGTAGTGTAGATGTGCTATTTTGAAATAAGCTATTTAGGAAAAAATTCCAAAATAGCTTATTTCGAAATAAGCATTCTTTTTAGTTCAGTGGCAACAAGAAAAGACTGTATGTAGGAATTGACAGGATACTCATTTTCACAAAACCCAAACAAAACAAAAATTTGAGAAGAAATTATTCTCAATTTACACAAAAAGATTTTTATATAGTCCTTAGAATATAGTAAAATATTTGTATCTGTTCAGTAATGAAACAATATTGATAATTAAAATGTAATTGACTTTTTTCAAGTATTGCATAGAATTTTGGCACCATTTTTGTTTAAGACTGTTACATGATTAGCTCTTCTAAGTTGAGTAAAATTATATTGAACATTTCTTTTCCATTTCTATAAATCAATGAGAAATTAATGCTATTTCATGAGGCTGGAGATTGGAACCAAAATTAGGAATGTCTAAAATGAGATTTTCAAATATAGGACACTGAGCAATTGCTGATTATCTCATCTTGATTTCTGGGAACAGCTCATAAAATATTACTTGTTAAAAATACAAATTTTATCTTATTTAAGACTATTATGCCCTTTTTATTCTTCAGGCTTCCTTTTTCTTGTCTTTTGCTCATGCTTTTCCCATTGTCATCATAGTCACTAATAGGGTATGTCTACACAGCACCACTATTTCGGAATAATTGGCATTATTTTGAAATAACGAAGTGCGCATCTACACAGCAAGCAGTTATTTTGATATAATGTTGAAATAATGTCTAGCTGGAGGACTTCTTATCTGACTTATGTAACCCTCATTTAACAAGGATTAAGGGAAGTCAGAGGAAGAGTGCTCTATTTCGAAATTTGGTAATGTGTAGATGTACCAAATTTTGAAATAAGCTATTTCAAAATACA
Source organism: Apalone spinifera (assembly GCA_030068395.1). Taxonomy (NCBI): domain Eukaryota; kingdom Metazoa; phylum Chordata; order Testudines; family Trionychidae; genus Apalone; species Apalone spinifera. The sequence continues at coordinate 44,467,619 of JANRFK010003679.1, read as the reverse complement.
ATCAAAATAAGCAACAAGTTTAGAGTGCTGTGTAGATGCACCCTAATACAGTATGTTTCAGAAAACTTCAGATTTCTTCAGGTTATCCATTTTCACCTTTACTAGGTGCTCACTTTCTCTTCTGTCAGCTATGCTGTTAACCAAATTTCCAAAATGTTTCTTTGGACTTGTCTATTGCTGTGCTTTGATGTTTTACTTTTTTTGTGTAATATGTCTATGATAGCACTCTTAATTGTTCCACCTGCTTTCTGTAATCTGTAGCACTCTAGAAAGTCCCCTGTTCTTTTAGAGGACTAAAATAAAAAACAAACACCATAAAAGGATTATCAATTCCTGTAAAGATCAGGTGTTTTTAGAAAAAGGCCCTTTTCTATGGAAACTGGGAAAAGTGTGAGTAATTCACTTGTCATGATTTATTGACCTGATCCAAAGCACAATGAAGTCAGTGGGAAACTTTCCATTGACTACAAAGGTTGTTGGATCACTTTAAATAACTTCTTACAAAACTAGTCTCATTTTGCAATCTCTACTGATAGGAGTACTCTCATTGAACTCCATGAGAACAGCTGCCATTGTTCCAAAGAGACTCATCTCCTTTATATTGAGGTGGGAGATAAATCTGACCCACCTACCAGCATGACTTAGAAGCAATGACTCTGAATCTCAGTGTCACATGTTACAACCCTAATAACTCACTTGTGGACACTCAATAGAGGCTATTGTGAGTGTTCCTTGTAAGCTGAGCACTTCGGTGGCCACCCAAGAGAGATTTAAATGCCGCCCAGCTGATGAGCAGAGCATCCACAGCACTCACTGCTGGCAGCATGTGTTTCTACTGGTGGTGCACATCTGCACAGGCCTCGATGCACATAACAAAATATATTCTGCACATGGGTGAAAAAGTAAGAGGGAACATTGGCTGTTGTACTGAACACAAATCTTGGATCCCATGGGTTCTTGGTTTGCTGCAGAAGGGCAGAGTTTAAGCACTGGCTCTTTGTTTCTGGACCTGTAGGTGTAGGCCCCTATTCTGCCGCTCTTCTTGACCTCATGGTCCAATTACCAGTACCTGTTCTCCCAAGCCTGCCCAGTAGCCACTGCATATTCTCATAGTTCCACTAAGGGTTTGGACCCTCTCTGTGCCCCTCTATGCCATAGAGTCTATGGAAACTATGCCACAGTGTAAGCAAGTAACAGACTGTGCTAAAGGACTTCCAAACACACACATAATATATTCACAGAGTGCAAAAGAGACACAGAATCATAGAAAATTAACAAAAGCTGCATGCAAACCCTTCTTTTCTGCATCCTCACCAACCCTAGAGCCCTTGCAGTTTTTGTCAGTCCCTTCAGGGGTCTCAGGTTCTTTCTATACCTTACTCCTCTTGTTTAGCCTTCAGGTTCTGGTTAGGGTCTCCTTCTCTTCCCTAAAACAAGCTCCCTTAGCTTATATGGTGAGGTTTCCCCACTCAGAGAGCATGTCTCTTTTTAACAGCTTTTACACCTCTTTTTTTGTTCCTTCTTTACTTCTGGGGATTTTTCACTGCTCTCCAACTGCAACTCCTAAAGGTAACTTGGGTAAACAACTTCCCTAGGGTGGCCATTTTCTTTAGAATAGCTCTATCAGGCCAGAGTAATTGTGAGTTCATGAGTTTTGTCCTGTAGTAGCCTCCTTACAGGTTGCATGACATGGGGCCACTCTGTGCTAGTAAATGGCTTAATTCAGTACACACTGAGGGTTCAAGTTATAGAGAGTTCATGAAATCAGAATTCATAAGAGCAAGTCCCCAAACAAGCATACCAAATTTTAGTACCTAAACTCAGAGTGACTCAAAAGAAGAGCCCCACATAGAATCATAAAATACTAGAACTGGAAGGGACCTCGAGAGATCATCAAGACCAGTCGCCTGCCCTCACGGCAGGACCAAGCACTGTCTAGATCATCCCTGATGTATGTCTATCTAACCTGCTCTTGAATATCTCCTGTGATGGAGATTTCACAACCTCCCTAGGCAACTTATTTCAGTGTTTAACCACCCTGACAGTTAGGAAGTTTTTCCTAATGTCCAACTGTGACGGGGTGTCGGAGCCCCACACTAGAAAAGGGAGTGGAGACTCTTTGGGTTCATGGAGCCGCTCCCATGCGGTGGTGCCGGAGCTGTTTTGTGGCCGCCACTGGCGCATGCGCAGAAGTGCTTGGGGCTGGTTTGCCAGCCACCGTGATGGCACCTGCGCCAGTATCCCAAAGCAATGGCGCCGGCTTTGAAAAGAGGCCGGACCTGGCAGCAAGGGGAGAGGAGGCGAGGACTGTGGATTGCCAGCCACGGCAGGACAGGGGCTGTACTGAGTGGATAGACAGGCAACGGACAAGCGACTCCCTCACGAGGGATGAAACGTGGCCGGCAGTATAAAGACGGAGCACCGTGGCGAAGGGGGTAGGAAGCAACCCATGACAGGCAAAAACGGATGTCGGGCCACGGGCAAGGCCTCGTTGACCCCACGGGTTGGTGCATTGCAGGACGAGTCCCCACCAACCAAGCAGTGGATTGGTTTCCCCTGGGTTTGGAACTGGAGAGGGGGTGGGACCAGTTCCCCCTACCCTCTACGAAAGAGCCAAGGAAACATTGTGGACTATTGACTCTGTCCAAGAGACTTGAGACTTAACTGTGTGGGCTGCGGGATTTGTGGGGAGCACATAGAGACACTGGCAACGGGAAAAGAGGGAGGGTGGTGGCCGAAAATAGTATAGGTCCGCCCACGATGATGAGGTAGACGAGTGCCTGAGTGAGCATTGACCAGGGGAGAGTAACCCCAAGCTGGGACACCAACTGAAACCTCCCTTTGCTTCTTCTCCTATCATCAGAGGCCAAGGAGAACAATTTTTCTCCCTCCTCCCTGTGATACCCTTTTAAATACCTGAAAACTGCTATCATGTCCTCCTCTCAGTCTTCTCTTTTCCAAAGTAAACAAGCCCAATTCCTTTAGCCTTGCCTCAGAGCTCATGTTTTCTAGATCTTTAATCATTTTTGTTGCTCTTCTCTGGACCTTCTCAATATCTCCACATCTTTCTTGAAATGTGGTGCCCAGAACTGGATACAATACTCCAGTTGAGAACTAATCAGCACAAAGTAGAGCGGAAGAAAGACTTCTCGTGTCTTGCTCACAACACTCCTGTAAATGCATCCCAGAATCATGTTTTCTTTTTTTGCAAACATCTCTATAAAAAAACTCTTAAGGGGTGGCCTGCAGGGTACATGTAGATACATGCTGCAGTGAAAAAGCATGTTGTGTCCACACAATGATATATAGATATACAGGATAGGTTAAAGTCTCTGGCGGAGAGGAGGCAGAAGGGAAAGGTCTCTGCTACCTAGCCACTGGCAGAGATTTTCCCCTCCCCACTGCAGCAGGGAAAAATCCCAGCAGTGAGGAGGCAGCAGGACACTGCATGGCTAAAAACAGCAGCATAAATTTGAAAAATTATGTTTGGGTATATAGAGAGCTGTGTAAGGTATATATGCTAAGGTATGATGTCTTTACTTACCTAAGCAATGTCTCACTGACTATACTGGTATATATACCTGTGCTAAGAAGGCTGCAATTAATGTACTTGACACTCTGCTGTAAGTGTAGACACAGCCTGAGAGTCAGCCACTCTCTTATTCATCCCTATCTCATCACTGACTTCCATAAGAAAATAGCTGGAATGTGGGACAATGGGTGTGCCTCCTCTAATGGCACACACAGCATTCTGCAGCAATCTTGCTTCTCATATTTCTGAGCTGAAAAAGACCTGTCAAAGAGAGGCAGTTATGAAAGGGAATTTGAAGACATTCATAAACATCTAGACACAAAATTGCATTTTCAGTATGAGAACCTTAGCAGTTAAGGCTACATTTGGGATATGACTATGACCCTCTTATTTTCTGCTTACTCTGTCAAAGTTTGAATTCATGTTTGGTTTTTGAGCAATTCAAACAAAGGATACTTTCATAAACAACTACTTCATAAACTACAGCATATCTAATTCTTTGGATTCTGAAGGCTGAGCTGAATGTTGTGCTTGTAGTCTTCTGAGAATTTGCCTGAAAACATAAAACAATCTACTAGGTAAGTTACAAAGCTGTTGACATAGGAAATGAAAATGGAAATTCTGTAGTAGTCTCCTACATCTGTAGTTTTATACTATACTTTGCCTGATGTTTGTTGATTGGTGCAGTATATCTTGATGTTAGTATCCCATTTCAGAAACGTTCTGACATTATCTATTTGGCAGTTTGAAAAATAGTATAAAACTCCCAATGCATTTGAGCACATGTTTCAACACAGCAATCACAATATCCATTTCCACTGATGCAAGGGGCAGGTTAGTACCAACTTCAAGTAGCTTTATTTCTAAGACTAGAGTATGTGATTCTAATATATAAAAAGATAGCGGTGTATAGATACATTGTGGCTAAAAAGGCTATAAGAATGACTCCCTTTATTTTTCAGATCTCCATGATAAGTGGCTAGGACCATTTTGGAGGAAGAAGCAAATCTGCTCAAACATAAGTAAACAATGGAAGGAGATCTGTGAATGAAATAAAACAAATCCGTTCTTTTATACCAATCTGATTTATGCAAAAGATTAATCATTTGGAAACAATCCTGAATTGTAATTTTTAAGATTATAAAGATGGACATGTCTCCAAACTGACTCTCAATGAACAATGACAGTAACGCTAGTTGCAAAGGACATAAACTCCTGTAAATAGGGGGGTGGGATGGGGTTTGTTGCTCAAATATTAAAGTGATTTTTCTCAGAAATGGTCAAAATACACGAGTCTGATTGGAAGTCAGCAATAGCTACAAAATCTCCAGCTAATATATAGCTACAGCTAATATAGGCCTCCAAGTCTAGTGAACTCAATGGTAATATTTCAACAAAAAATCCTCATACATTATTTGGGGGCTTGTGAGCAATTTAAAGAAAGGTTACTTTCACAGGATACTTGAGTCAATGTGTTAGGTATAAAAGAGTTGCAATCACTAGTTTAATCTTTAGTGTGAATAAGCATTTTCCAGTAAAGTCTAGAAGAAATAATTTTTTTTGTGAGACTGCCAACAAACCAAGGCAAGGAATATTAACCACCATAACTTTTCTATGCTTTGGTCCTACAAAAATGAAGCAATTTTCCACTAATATCCCTTTGATGTATATAGGTTGGTACTAGATTTCCTTAAAGGCTCTAGTGGATGGCAAACAACTCCTAGCACCTTGATTACAGGAAATGACATTCCTGCCTTATGCAAGCTTATTGTATAAACATAAGTACTGAAAATAGTTTGCCTACTAAAATCCATTCTCTCAATTTTCCAGTAATTCCACACTTCACACCACCCAGTTTCCTTCCTCTCCCATCCCAGGGATCATTTGTGTTTCTGCTGAAGGCCTCCAGACTCCTTGCTTCATTTTGTGTGTGTGTGTTTAGAATAGAGAGGACCCAAGCTTCCAAGTTCAAATGTAGAATCAAATCCAAACTTTCAGAAAGTGTAAGGGTGTTTGCGTCTCAGGGTTTTTTTTATTTGTCCCATGACAGTGACTGTGGCAAGTTAAAAATCTCAAATCCATCTCTAGAATGTGTCTGAAGTTGCCAACTTCAGTGTTTTGGTTATTGAGCTCACCAACATCTGTAATTCTTCTCTCTCCTGCTGTGTTTCCTTCAATTTTACAGTAACAGTCCTACCCTCTTACTTATTTATACTACATGGGAAGAGATGTATAATCCAGTGTTTACCATAATCAGAGTTTCACACTTTAGAGATATAAAAGATCAAAAACTCTGTCTGGAACTTTCTAGCCTGAATTCTAAAAGTTACCTACACTACCATGAAGCAAACTGATGCTTCCTATTCAACACAGGGAAAGGTGTGTATACACATACACATACACATACATACACACCCAATTTTCGATTCTCTTAGGACTTGGGTAGTGATGCACATCTATGCCATGATAATTTGGTTGAGTTAAACATTCACTCTACACAAGCATAAATAACCACAAAAATGTTCAATGCAGGGAGAGTCTGGCCCCATTACTACAGTAGCAAGTTTCTTAAATGATCTGTCACTGTTGAAAATCCACTGTCAACGATCGATCAAGGGTATAATATGGATGGTCATATCACTCCTCCAGATAGTGCTTACAGCGAGTGGCCATTCTTAAATGCATCGGCTTTCAAATGTCTCAGGAGAATGTCTCATCTCATCCAAATCCAACAATGAGCACTGTGGTGACCATCCCTCTTCTCTCCCTCCCCTCTCACCCAGTCCTCATTTTTCACTTTCCCAGCCAGCAAACACAAATCATATCCCACATCATCAAAATTTAACTCCTTACACATTTCCCAGATGCACACAAACACATGCCATACTTCCCAGTGATGCAGGTGCACACTCCTCAACATTTAACACCAATTAAAATGTATAGGCTTACTTGCAATAATGTGCTACAAAGAAGAATCTGGGTGTAGGGATCATTTCTATTATTCAAAGCTGTTTAAAAATCAAATTCAAAGTACTTTTACACTTACTCAAACACATACTCTCTACCTACAGGACCAAATTATCTCACATGATGTGCACAAACAAAATAGCTAAATATGCATTGACATGAACTTCTCCAGATTTACATTTGCAAAATGTATCCCTGCAGGTCAGAAAATAAAAGTGTTTTGGCAAATGAAATCATACCGTTTCCTTTTAGCTATTTCTTTTTGGATTGATTATTATGAATGTGAAAAGCCATGCTTATTTATTTGTTCGAATGAACTCACATAGGGCTACATTGTGGCTTTTATCCACAACAGAGTAGGAGGCAATAGAGGGTTGTAGTAAAACAGGCAGGATGATAACTCTTGTTTCCCCAGTATGTAAGGGGGAAATGATGGTTCCTCCTACAATGTCCACCCTTTCTTTATAGGCTAGTGAAGTTTAGAGCATGGCCATGTCCAGACTTCCTCCATGCTTGGTTTTGAAGGATTTGTGACCCTGGAGAACACTGAGGCTACGTTTACACTACTAGGTTATTTTGAAATACATTTTTTCAAAATAATAACTCCTGAAATAACAATTTCAAAATAAGCTTATTCCTCTTCACAAGCAGGAGTTATTATTTTGAAATAACAAGCCCCTTTTTTTTTGAAGTAAGAGGCTTGTTAGTGTGGACGCTCAGAGGGGCGGCCCGTGACTATAGGCAGACTCGGCCGTCGCCTAGGGCGCTGCCTTCAACGGGGCGCCCCGGGCGCCCAATGATGACATCACTCCATTGACGGCCATGCAGGCGGGGGCGCCGATCGTGTGTTCCGCCTGGGGCGCCAGCTGCCGCAGCCCGCCTCAAGCAGCTCCTGGATGCTCACCTTGTTATTTCGAAATACGGGGAGACATGCCCTGAGTGAACAGTTTAGTAGTTTCTATGCACTTCACAGACCACACAGTGGTTAGACTTGAGAGGGGTAGCTGTGTTAGTCTGTAATTGGAAAAACTTAGAAAACAATGAATAATCTAGCAGCACCTTAGAGACTAACAAAACATGTAGATGGTATCATGATCTTTTGTGGGCACAACCCACTTCTTCAGATGAATGGAGTTATTAAAGGTCCAGTTTCTAAATAAATAGCAGATGGGTGGCAGAGAAAAGGAAAAATAAGGGGAAAAAAGTATATTGGCCAAACTGGATAGTCGCTACGAGAAAGAATTAATAGACACATATCAGATATCCGAAAAGGCAATTCACAGAAATCTGCTGGGGAACATTTTAACTTGCCCAAGCACTCATTAATGGATCTCAAAGTCACTGTATCAGAGGGGTAGCCATGTTAGTCTGAATCTGCAAAAGCGGCGAAGAGTCCTGTGGCACCTTCTAGACTAACCGAAGTGTTGGAGCATAAGCTTTCGTGGGCAAAGACCCACTATTGTTTCAGGCCAGCTCCACAGCGAGGCCTCAGAGCTGAACTTCATTTACAAGTTTGATTCCTTCAACAGAGGTATGAACAAAGAGTTTGGGTGGATGACTCGCTACATTCCACATCCTAATGATGTAGGGTGTGTCTAGAATACAGAGCTTTTTTGAAAAAAGTAGCCTATTTTCGAAAAAACTGTACTTGCGTCTACACTGCCGCCGCGTTCTTTTGAAATTAAATCAAAAGAACGTGGTGGTTTTTTCGATGGCGGTAAACCTCATTTTACACGGAATAATGCCTTTTTTGAAAGAGATCTTTTGAAAAAAGGTGTGTGTGGACATGGGGAAGCCTTTTTTTTTTAAAAAAAAGGCCCCTAGGAAAAAGCCCTGGTGGGCTCTCCATCTATATTCCTTGCACCTCTATTGTTCCTGTCTGCAGCCATGTTTTAAAGGCACAGGCACCCGGCCAGCCATTTGTGTCAGGAAGCCAACCAGACCACACGACTATTCTTGCCACAGTGTGACCCAGCCATGTCATAGCCCCAAGACCTGCCTGGCCCTTCCAGGGAGACAGTGAGGACCCACCTAGGGGCACCAAACAGTGGGCACCAGCATGGTCTGGGCCAGAGATCAAGACTCTACTTGAGCTCTGGTCCAAGGAGCAATCCCTGCAGGACCTCCAGTCATGCCGCAGGAATGCAGACATTTATGGGTGCACGGCCCAGGGACTGGGCAGAAGAGGGCACCACCCCTGCACCCTGGACCAAGTACAGGCCATCGTCAAACAACTGTGGCAGGGGTACACCAAGGCCCGAGACCAGAGTTCCTGCTCTGGGGAAGCCCCAGCTATTGCCTGTGCTATGTGGACCTGGACCACATTCTGGGTGGTGGGGAAGCCCAGACTCCACTGCATCTGGTGGAGTCTTGGTTAGCACAACATGTCATGAAGCAACCTGAGCAGGAGCACCAGCAGTTAGGAGAGACAGAAGAGCGTCATCTGGAGCTAGAGGAGGTGGACGCACAGTGACCCTGTCCCTGGAGCTGGTCCCCCAGACACCAGAGGCTTCCCATGCATCTTTGGACATTGGAGAGGGAACATCAGGTGAGTGCTGTGAGGCTGTGCCACACTCAGGGTGGGGGAGGCGGGTGGACAGTGGCTGCTGCACAAGCAACACGTGTTCTGCTCAGCCTGGAATGCGTGCAGCTGGCTGTGTATGTGCAACCACATGCAGCGCTAGTGTGCAACACATGGGTGTGGGACACGTGGTGCCAGGAGCCATTCCCAGAACACAAACGGGCGGGTTGGCAGTATAGGGGGGCATATGGTCCCAATGGCACTTTGGGGCCCCTGTGATGCTGAGGCTGCTGCCCAGCTCACACATGGTGTTATTTGCAGAACCTCTGAGTCCCCTGTCTGAAAGAGAATCCCTTATAGCGAGGGCATGCCCTCGGGGACAGCGGGTGGATGCGTAAATGATTGTCTCTTCTCCTTTTCCTCCTCAGCTGGACCACCCACGCAAGAGGGTCGCAGCACACCAGCCCCACCACCATCCTGGACACATGGCACCTGCAGGCACTAGTGTCTGTACATGGACATTTTAAAACAACATGAGGTGGCTCTGCAGGACCTGAACCAGACCCTGAAAGAGGGGACGCAGGCAGAGGCCATGTGGCATGATGGCCTGCTGGACAAGCTCATCCAGCAGCAGACTTGCATCTGTGCCACTATGTGGGAGGTCCTTGCCTTGCCTGCTTCTTTCCCTGGTACTGCTCCTTCTGCACACCATGACCCTGCCCCACTGAACCCCCCTTCCCCATCTGCACCCCCTTTTCCCCTTGCCCCCCTCCGCCTACAGCCCCCCTCCTCCCCAGCTCCTCTTTTCCTCCCAGTCCACCCCCCTCCTGTCCAGCACACTGTCACCCCACCCGACCCCGAGGCCATGGCGGTCCCCGGACATGAGGCGGCAGGAGCTTGCGGTCAAGGAAACACTGACTGACATGAACCCCCTCCCTCCATCCAGGTTTTCAGCCCCCAACCACCCCAGTTACAGAAAATATTGCTCATTGAACAAAATGTTTATTTTTGATTCAAAAAGTTTGCTTTTCCAGAAAACAATGTACAATAAAAATAACAATGTATATTTTAGCAACATTTATCAATTTTCAGTTATTGATATTGATTACAATATAAAACAAATGGATGTTTATAAACAAAACCTAGTGTTTCTCTATTATTTCTGGAAAAAGAGCCAGAGTGAGGGTTGTGGAGGAAAAGGATTGGTGGGCCAGGCCCAACAGTCAGTGGGCTCTTACTGAGAATCTCTCCTTCAGGGTCTTCCGGACGCGAATGCCAGACTGGTGAGCCTGGCAGATGTCAGCTGTCCAGGGCTGCTGGAATTGCCTCCCCTTGCCATCAGCACCTGTCCCTCACCCCGGGAGGAAGGCCTTCCCTTTTCTCTCCATGAGATTATGGAGAATGCAACACGCAGCCACCACCTCGGGGATGTTGCGTTCCCCCATCTCCAGCTGCGTGAGCAGGCAACGAAACCTCCCTTTGAGACATCCGAACGTGCATTCCACCTGCATGTGAGCCCAGCTAAGATGCACATTAAATTGCTTCTTGCTCGCATCCAGGTGGCTGGTATAAGGCTTCATAAGCTACGGCATCAGGGGGTAGGCCGCATCAGCCACAAAGCACATCAGCATCCCAAGCGCAAGGTGCCACTGGGGGAAAAATGTTCCTGCCTGCAGCCTAAAGTAGAGGTAGGAGTTCCTGAAGATGTGGGCATCATCTTGTCCGTAAACTGTCCCTGGTGGTTGACCAGGGGCTGGAGCACCATTGAAAATTAGTCCTTCCTGTTAATGAATTTGACTGCTCAATGGGGCAGTGCATAGATTGGGATGTATGTCTCATCGAGCACTCCTCCACAGTTAGGAAAGCCAACCCCAGCAAAGTCGCCCACGATGGTGTCCAGGTCTCCCAGATGGATGAGCCTGTGCAGCAGCTCCAAATTGATAGCCCTCACTACCTGCAGAAAGAGACAAATAGACAGACAAAAAACAGGGAGTTAGATGGGGTGCCTGAGCCCTTGGGAGGAGAACCCCCCACTGCACCCCTCCAAACACCCCAGGATTCCCCTCCTCAGCATGTCCTCCCCCCCCCCGAGCAGTGCTGAGTGAACTCCCTCCCACTCCCACTCCATCCCCTGCTCCCTCTTGCTCTTTCCTGACAGTCCCCCTTTTCCACCCCCTTCCGCCCCCCACTCAGCAGGGACTATCCCCTGAGAAAGACTTACCTCCATCAAGACGGTCTTGACAGTAGACCTCTCCATGCCCAACTGGTGTTCCATTGAATGGTAGCTGTCGGACGTTGCGAGCTTCCACAGGGCAATAGCAACCTACTTCTTCAGGGGGATGGCTGGCCGCAGGTGGGTGTCCTGTCATTGGAGCGCAGGAGTGAGCCAGACACACAGCTCCTGGAATGTGGCCTTGCGCATACAGAAGTGCGGAGCCACTTCTGGTCATCCCACCACTCCATGATGAGCTGGTACCAACAGTCAGAACTGGTTTCGAGCCTCCAAAATTGCTGCTCCAAGAAGAAGTTTGGAGACAAGGGCATTGGTTCTGAAACCTGGGCGAAGGTTTCATATCTCTCGTCTGGGTCCAGATGGGGCAGGAGCATCATGATAGTCTCATGTAGATGCAGCAGAATTTGCAGCATGGCTGTGTGGGGCCATTGCCTGCTCAGGGGTAACTCTGGCTCCATGGCAAAAAACAAACAAGCACCAGAAAAACCAACAGAAAAGCAAATGCTTGGTGTCCACGCAAGTTGGGCAACCAGAGCAAGCACTGCAGCAGCTTTGCTGTCCCTCTGAGAGGTAGGCAAGCCAGCAGCAGCAGCAGAGAAACGGCTGTCCAGGGAGGTCCCTTTAAGCACGAGTCTCTGCAAAGGGCATGCAGCAGCACCCAGAAGTCAATGCTGGCCCCATGCCCTACCAGAAGTCGTTCCGGGTGCCATTATTTTCAAAATTGTGTCCAGGCAGTCTGGATGCACTCTTTCGAAAAAGCGGACTGCTTTTTCAATCCGCTTAGTACAGTCTAGACGCTCTTTTTCGAAAGAAGCTTTTTCGAAAGAAGCTTTTGAAAAAACTTCTTTTGAAAAAACTTCTATTGTCTAGACGTAGCCGTAAAAACAAACATACAATGGGTTCTTAAGAATACTTAGTACGTTTTCTATCAGCCTCATGTGGCATGGACGCTCTAATTGTCTATTTCTTTTCCCTTTTTAACATTCTTTTTCCTTCTCTCCCCCCGTCCGCTATTTATTTAGAAACTGGATCTTTAATAACTCTGTTCATCTGAAGAAGTGGATTGGGCCCACGAAAGATCATGATACCATCAACATGTTTTGTTAGTCTCTAAGGTGCTGCCAGACTATTCGTTGTTTTTTTAGTGGTTAGACTGTGCATCTAACCATTCCTCTTACCCTAAGCTAGAGCTTTCCTATTTCAACTATTTCCATTTTGAGATGAAGCAATCATAACCAAACATAGCAGATCAGCTGATACCACCAGTTTATATAATGTCATTGCATTTTTTACTACGCTGTTCCCTGATTCTTTCTTAATACATTCCAGCATTTTATTAGCTTTCTGGATTGCTGCTGCTCATTGAGCAGACACCTTCGTTAAATGATCATGATTACACCTAGACATTTTTCCTGTGAGGTTAATTCAGAACCCATCAGTATGTTTCAGTAGTTTAAATTTATTTCTTCTACACAACATCACCTTGCAGTTGTCAATGCAGAGTATTGTCTGTCGTCATAGGAACCCAGTCACATGCCTGCTTAAATATTTTCTTACTGTCCTTCACGACTACATTAATGTAAATAATTTGTGTGTCATTGGCAAATGTTCAGATAACTAATGACTATCTTAAAGACTGTAAATACATTGAACAATATCAGACTTAGAAAACAATTTTTAAAACAAAAGTAGTTACATAGAAGTAAATGGTAATTTGGATTCAATAAAACATAACTTTACAAAAGGAAGATCCTGACAGACTAACCCAATCTCTTTGAGAAGTTAATTCTTTTAGAAAAAAAAAATAAAAAAAAAAACAGTAGATCTAAACAACTTGAATTTCAGTAAGGCATTCAATGTAATATTTCCTCTAAATTGCCTGGCAGCACAGCTTCACTGGGATTAATAAGCCACGCCCAGTCAGAGGCTCAGGACACCAAGTTCAGAGCTGACTGACTGATCACTTGTGAAGCTGTTCTGCTAGGCAGCTTGGAGGAAACACTGCATTCAATACAGTTCCACATGGGTCATGGAGAAGTTGGGGTTTAAGATGAGAACTGAAAGATGGATAATAAATTGGTTAAAGGGTATTACTACAATGGGTCACACTGAAAGATGAACTATCAGTTGGGAGGGAGATTACTAGCGGAATTCCTCAGGGATTGGTCTTGGGACCAATCTTATTTAACATTTTTGTTAATGATATTGAGGGTATGCCTACATTTGCACCCTTTTTTGAGAGAGGGATGCAAATGAAGACATTCGAAATTGCAAATGAAGCTGGGATTTAAATATCCCGCACTTCATTTGCATATTTGCGTTATGGAGCTATTTCGAAATCGCGCTATTTCGAAATAACAGACGCTGTTAAGATGCAGTTATTTTGAGAGAAAACCCTTCTCTCTAAATAACTGGTAAACCTCATTGTATGAGGAATAAGGGTTATTTTGAGGGAAGGGTTTTCTCTCAAAATAATCGCGTCTTACCAGTGTCTGTTATTTTGAAATAGCACTATTTTGAAATAGTGCCATAA
>JANRFK010003679.1:44416060-44437632 GCA_030068395.1 Apalone spinifera | reverse complement strand
CCGCCATCCTGGACTTCCCCAGCCCCAAGTTTCCCACCACCAAGATAGCTTTCAGGGAAGGTGGGAGGGACTGAAGTTCTCTGCCCCCCAATTCATATGGGAACATTGCTGGATGTTCCCCTTTGTCAGGGAGCGCAGGGAAAGCACACAGTTTGCTGAATTCCTTACTCTGGCAGGGGGTGAACAAACCTAGACCTGCCCCAGCCAGAGGACATGCTCCTTTGCCCCGGTTGTGCCCACGAGAGCTGCAGTGCCCTTGGAGAGGTGCTACTCATCTGGCCCCAAGCTGCTGCAGTGAGAGAGGGATGGGGTAGTCCTCTCTCCCTGGGGCAGTCTGCATAGTGAACCCCTCACCCCCAGCCCAACCCCAGATAAATGATTTAAATGAAGCATATGCAGTTTCATTTTATTTTCCAAAAAAACAAAAATTAATTGAGTTAAGCACCCTAGCAATGCCAGGAAAATTTTCTAGTATCTTATATATAAATGGATTTGGACACAATTTTTATCACTCTAAGAATAAATAAAAAGTCTTGCTTAAACAATGTGTAAAAGAATAAGGCTTATTATAATTTACATCAAATCTCTTTCTGTTCCTCATTTAAATTTAAATATTAAAGCTTTTATTTTTAACAAGTGTTACATTGCTAAAATTCTGTTTGATAAATTGACAAGAGATTTTATTGTTCTCCTGCTTAAATATTGCAGGTTTTTTCCTTACCTGATTCCACTTGAAACATTCTTGCTCCTGCCTGGTGATTCTGTCTCTTTTCCTGCAGGATCCAGTCATGCTGCAGAACTCTAGTGTTGTGTACTGTTTCCTTGTTATTGAATGAGCTCCTCTACACTGGCTATTTTGAAAAGTGTGCATATGTGTTGTGTAGCCATCAGCTTGAATGCAATCTCTGGACATACATTATCATACAACCGGCTAAATTCTGCTTTCTTTACTCACAGGAGTGGGATTACTTATGTGACTAACACAAGTATGATTTGCTCGGTATGGATTAAAAGTTTATTTTTTAATTTTAAAGTATACTGAATTATTAAACAGCTTTAATTACTTTTAATTTCTTTTTAAATGTGATTGATGCTATGTACAACATCTAATGCTGTGGATGAGTGATACACATTGTGTGAACTTTTGTTAGTTTGCCATCAGTGAGCTGGCGATATGGTCTTTGGACCACTTCTCCATCCAGTCTTTCTGTTAAGAAGTGTCGTTGCAGTGAAATAATTTGAGAACCCTAACTTGAATCACATTGGCTTCAAAGGAGCTGTCATAGTATTCTGAGCATCTTGAAACAATGTATAGACTGTGAATTTTCTTTCAGACAAGTCCACAAGACTCTGATATGTCAGCAGTTCTGGTCATGTTGATTCAAAACCAGAAATCCTTTGCACCAATTTGATAAACATACTACATGTTACAATTGCAGGAAGATGTTGCATCCTGGGTCTTGGAATGGAAATGTCAACATTTGTGTTTTCACTCTGGAAGATTAGGTGACTGGTGGGCTGTTAAGTGGGAGGAGATGGTTTTCCATTCAGAGTGAAGAAGCTTGTATGTTCTTCCAAAACACTTCCCACTGTCAGAATTTTTGGATCTTCCTCATTAAAGATAAGCATAAGGCCGCTAAGCATCAGGCCGCTTAGGGCCTGATGTTTTCAGAAGAGCTGAGCATCCACAACTCCAGTTGAAAGTTAGAGGGATGGGAGTTCAGTACCTCCAAAATGAAAACTCAGAATGCTTGCTGAAACAACTTAAAGTAATAGGTCTATTTACATTGTGATACTGAAACAAAAATATGCTTTTGAGTAGAATGGGTTGCATAAAAATTTCATCCTGAAACCAACAGGGCTAAGTTATCAAACTCTGAAAATAAGGCTTTATAATAGAAACACTCAGTCTTAAATAGAATAGCTGCTATAATTAGTGCAAATAAAACTGAGTCCCATGTTAGTGAATGCACTTTGTTTTATGTTGTGCTATTAATATTTAAAATGTGGATTTGAATTCTTTTCAGCTATCTTTTTTTAGTGCAGCTATGCTTGTTGATAATTCCAGAGTGAGAGTCTCTAAGAATATGATTAACCCTGTGGGTCATCTTATAATGTAATTATTAATGATTGATTCTGTTTATCCTTGAAATCAATATAAGAAGCAAAATGGTTTGGCATATATTTGGCGTTGATTTCTTATATTTGGTAAACACAGTCCTGTGACAAGTCTGGTTTTGGTTTATTACTTAGAACATGTTTGATGAATCTGAAATGTGTGATTAGTTTTATATAATTATTGTGATATGTGGTGTTTCTTACATGATTTTTATGTTAATATGGCCAATAGTGTTAACATCTCCTGCCACTAATAGTTAGGGTGGGGATGTATAGTAATTGATCTTCCTGGGAGTGCTGTAATGTAAAAACAATTCAGGCTGTTTGAAGTATATTTTACAAGTGTGCATTGGGCCTTTGGGATGTTATATTGAAAAACCCAATTGTACAGTTACCATGGGAACCCAATTAGAATAGATTGCTTGAATTTTTTCAGTCTTTCATCTTGACCAAAAATCTAATGTACTTTAAATGTTTTCATATGGAATTTTATTCATATACTGACTTGATAAAATATTTTTTAATTCCAGTATCAAAATCAGACAGCATTAAAATATGTGGATCCTTGAGACTTCCTTTTTCCTTTTAAGGAAAATCTACTGGTATCTTATCTATGAGCAGACAGACTGATAAAAATATCATTTTATTATTCTAATAGTGCTTATCACAGCACTTCTATTAAAATATTTTACAGACTTCGGCTTATTAAAGGTAAAGAGAAAAATCTCTTAAATCTATTATTTGTATCCTGGATGATTAATGGAAGATGAGCCAGATTGTGACTGGCCCCAGAGGTGGGAAGGCATTGCAAGAACTCTTTCCTTCTGCATTCAAAGCAGCTACTAGGAATGATTTCAGGCTATATCCTGTTTAAGCACAATGAGAACTTTCCCCTAGCAATCTCTTCTGGAGACTGAGGAAGTGGATCCCACACCTAGAAGGAAGCACACTGCATTTTGTTCTATAGCTGTGTCCATATTATTGGTGCTACAGCAGCACTATAGTGTAAATACTTCCTGCAGGGATGGAAGGGTTTTCTTTCTTTGCTGTAGAAACTCTACTTCCACAAGCAGTGGTAGCTAGGTTGATTGAGGCATTCTTCCATAGACATAGCTGTTTTGTGGCGCTGCCGCTTTGAAACACCACATGGAGCCTGACACTGGGAGCACTGCCACTTTGAAACACTGTGGGGAGAACAGGGCTGGCCCTGGGGCTGTTGCTACACTTTAAAGTCGGAGGCGCATTATTGACTAATCAGATAGTTAATGCAAACTGTATCAGCTATTTGATTACCCAATTAATCTAAATATAATATCCCTACTGAATACTATCACTAACCTGACCTAACCCCCAGTGTAAAACAGTGGAGGAGTCCCCAGCTGACCCTGGGCTCCACGTGGTGCTGTTGTTTTGAAATGCTGCGTGCAGCCTGGGGCCAACTGGGTACTCCCCAGCTGGCCCTGGGCTTCATGCGGCATTTCAAAGCAGCAGACCCAGGGCTCCATGCAGTGCTGCTGCTTTGAAATGCCATGTACAGCCTCCTAGCTGGCCCCAGGCTTCATGTGGCATTTCAAAGTGGAGCCCAGGTTTGGCCCTGGGCTCCGCGTGGTGCTGCTGCTTTGAAGGACCCGCGAATTCTACCATTGCTACCTCTTTCTGATAGGCTATGTCTATACTACAGAGTTTTTTTGGAAAAACGGCCATTTTTCTGAAAAAATCTTTACTTATGTATGTCCACACTGCAATCGCATTCTTTTGGAAAAAAAATTGAAAGAACAGAGGTTTTTTTCCAACATAAAAAAACCTCTTTCTACAAGGAAGAAGCCTTTTTCCTAAAGAGCTCTTTTGGGAAAAGGTGTGTGTTTGTGGGGAACTGGGAGTTCTTTCGAAAGAAGAGGAAAGAGGAAGAAGCACAGGTGCTGTGGTGGCCATCCGTCCATAGTAATCACAGCTTAAATGCGAGATAGCATCCATTCAGTATAGACGATATCTTTCGAAAAAGCAGATTGCTTTTTTAATGAACTTTGGCAGTGTGGACACTCTCTCTTTTGGAAGAAGTTTTTTCAGAAGATCTCTTCTGGAAAAGCTTCTTCCGAAAGAAGCCTACAGTCTAGACATAGCCATAGAGGCAGCAAGTGTGTGTGTGTGTGTGGGTGGGGAGGAAGCAACTAGTTGACTAGTCCACATCCCTAGTATTCAGTGATGTATCTTTTTCAGCCTAAATTATAGGTTTAGACCAGCCCTAAGAAGTTGTGGAGAAGTCTAGGAACCACTATATTTTTTTTGGCACAGTCCCTCCAAGAGTTCTATTTGGATGGTGCAGCATTACACCACCATCAATATCGGGCAGATCCTGCCTGGGACAACTGAGCCCTATGTACGCAGAATTAAAAATTATTAAAGAGATAACCTTTGATTTTTGAAAAAAAATTAAAATCACCTTTTACACTAGCTCCCAAATTGAGTTCTCTGGTTCTATTTTTCTCTCAGTTCCTTATCTCTGCTGATCTCCGTCCCATATATTTCAAAGATGGGGAAGCATATGTTTATTTGATTAGTTGTTCATGTAACATCACACAATTCTAAAACTAGTTGGAAACCTGATACTGACCAAAATAATTTTTGATTTTCAATGTCTTCCATAACTTTCTACTCTCGAAATCCCAGAGGATTAGGAACACCATCATGAGGGCTTCTCTAAACTGAGGAATGTAGTGACAGATATGTTTTTAGTAATAGTTGAATCTTTTTAACTATGATTTTCAGGACTTAATCCTGAAAAGGGTGATGCTTACCAATTACCCGCTTAATCATTCATATCCCTAGACTAGGATAGCTTCCCCTTGCTTAAATAGTTTTCTCCCCAGGGCAGGAATCTTTTGTTTTATATTTCCCTTTCATGGAAACCTACCTGGCTCAAAAAACGTAATCCCAGTGGTTTTTTGACCAGTACCATGTGGTTTGGTCACGTCTTACTAGACCAATCACCTTTGAATTTACAGGACAAAAAAGGCTGCTACAAGTTGTTAAGCTGATCACCAAGTTGTTAATACTTCTGGAGCACCATTAATGACTCTAATTAGCACCTTTAAAACTATGAACAATTTCATACTTAATGTTTCAACTTTAGATATAAGAAAGATACATGCACCAAAATAGGATCTACAGATCCAGCAGATTGTAACATTAAAATTGATAGGTTATGTGAAGTATTTTGTCCAAAGCATCTCCAGGTTATGCATATTTATATCAATAAAACAGTTTTCATAAAGCATGGGGGGAGGGAGGAGTAATCATAAGGGGAAATCAGTGCCTCGGGTTTTTTTTAGTAGTACTGTTGAAATGTCATGCAGGGAACTGCCTGCGAACCTGGCAGCCATATGCCTGCTGAGTCCCTTTCCAAATAATCCATCCTTTGCCTTAGAAGCCAAATACTTGCCCTGCTCTGGATGATACTGCAAACATGATTCTCTTTAGTAGACGAGCATAGAAGTAACAGCATATAGTTTTTCTAAATTAGAAATGGGTGGCAGGAATTACTGCTATACTGCACACGAACTGGATAACCTGATTGCTCATTAGATCACCGCTACAAAGTTCTTAGTAAAATGTTGTGTATATATTTATGCTCTGTCTTGATGGTAAAATAAGTAGCTTCCTTGTTTAATTGCAAAGGCCTGTTGTAAAAAGTGGAGGATTTGAAACTATTAATAAAGGTCATAATAATTCTTTATAATGGAAAGGGTAGACAACCAAAAGATAAGGCTTGCTTTCAGTTCCCCTCCCTCTAATTGTTAAAATTTCTTATATACGAAAGAGTACATCACCTTATTTTGTTA
Source organism: Apalone spinifera (assembly GCA_030068395.1). Taxonomy (NCBI): domain Eukaryota; kingdom Metazoa; phylum Chordata; order Testudines; family Trionychidae; genus Apalone; species Apalone spinifera. The sequence goes on along the minus strand of JANRFK010003679.1, from coordinate 44,431,675 downwards.
TGCATGATGGAGTTATGTATTGTGGAGCTTCAAATACTGCACAATGCTGTCATTGGGTGTAGTACCCAACATAGAAAAGCTGAGTCTGTTGAAGTTGGTTTCTATTAAAGAGCTGTAAAATGAAGGGTAAAGCAGATAATGTGCAGGACCTGGCAGTTTAATGATGGGTTGGAAATATGTCTTTGTAAGTTTTCAAGAGCATTTATGTGGGTTCTGGTTTTAATCTTATTTACCACTCTTTTTTGCACACCCATCTCATTTAACTTTCCACTATGGCTTCTAGCATCCAGCTGTGAAAGCAAAACTGTAGCTTGCTTAGAATGGATTGCAGCACCATTCCTTGATCAAGCAAACAGGGAATGCACTCAATCTCAACTGGTTTGGCAAAGATATCTGATTTTGAAGTTGGGGCTTCTGCATGATTTACTAAAATACCCTTATATTATACTTAACTATGTCACCAGTCAGGAGAACTTGTGAGACGTTGACCCTTCACTGACTATTACAGTCAATCATCTGACAATACGTCTGTTATCTTTGCAGATTCTGCAGTTTTTAGGTGAACTAGAACATGAAAAGCCTGAAAGGAGATTTGAAATGTAAGTGGTAAAAGAAATGAGTAGATAGTGACTTTAGCACAAGCAGATCTTATGACAGAAGCTAAGAGATCCTACTTTTCCATAAGGATGCTCTTAAAACCCAGAATGCAGGGCCAGTTTGAGGAACTGTCAGGTTGGCTTCCTGATGAAGTATTGTGGGTGATATTTGAATGTGAGTGGAAGCTAAAGCTTTTGTTTATGCTCTCCAAAGTCTAATGGTTTTGACCCAGGCTACCTACAATTTCTCCTCCTTTTATATGAACATGACCTCCTGCAGCAGCTGTATTATTCTGGAACAGTGGCACTTCTAATCACTTGAGCGAATCATTGAAATGTAAGGTTGGAAGGGACCTCAAGTAGTTATCAGATCCAGCCTCCTGCAGTGAGGCAGAACCCTAACCCTAGATCTTCCCTGACAAGTCTTTGTCCAATTTCTTCTTAAAAACCTTCAATAATGGAGATTCCAGAAACTCTTTTTGAAGCCTATTCCAGAACTTCACTATCATTATAATTAAGAGCTTCCCCCCACCCCAATATCTCAGCTAAATCTCCTTTATTGCATATTAAGCCTGCTACTTGTCTGTCCTATCTTCAGTGGACATGGAAAGAGGTGCTTACAGTTCTCTTTATAATAGCATTTGTGAAGACTGTTAAAAGGTCTCCTCTGAATTCTCTTTTCCTCAGAACTAGAGAGACCCATTTTTTAGCCTTTCTTCATAGATCAGTTTCTAAATCTTTTAACATTTTTGTTGTTCTTTCCTGAATTGTCTTCAGTTTGTCCTCATCAGTTTTAAAAATGGCCTCCCCCATATTTGGACACAGTTCTCTGGCTAAGGCCTTGCCAAAAGTAGAAGAGAGCCTTACCTCCCATTATTTACATACTCCTGTTAATATACCCCAGAGTATTATCTTTTTTTCCAGCTACATCACCCTTGTTGACTCACATTTAATTTGTAATCCACTCAACTTTCAGATCCTTTTCAAAAGCATTTCCACCTTGCTCAGGGGTGGGCAAATACTGGCCTATGCCCAGTTAGCCCCCATCTATATTTACCTCTGCCTCTATATGTACCAGTGATCGCAGCTACTTTTGGCTGCAGATCACTGTTCCTGGCCAATGGGAGCTGCGGGAAGCAGTGCCCCAGTTCATGCTGCTTCTTGCTGTTCCCGCTGGCCGCAACGGTTATCCGCGGCCAATGGGAGCTGTGATCATCAGTACCTGCGAGGGCACAGGTAAATATAGCAGCGGTGGCTTGCCAGGGGCTAACCCTAGCAAACGGTCTTTTTTTTTTATTGCCCTTCCATTATCTACTCCCTTAGTCCCCAATTTGTATTTGTGAAGTACTTTGTACTTGTCTTTATAGGTTGGCTTTCCAGCAATGCTCTGGGACCTCTTTCACAAGATCTTGAAGATAATTGTTAATGATTCTGAGTTTGATTCAGCTAGTTCCTTCAGTACCCTAGGAAAAAATTTAACAAGCTCTGCTTTCTTGAAGACATCTGATTTATCAAAATGTTGTTCAACTAGTTCTTTCCATATTTTGGCTTGCCTTCCTTCCTCCTTGTTTAATATTAATTTTGTTGCATGTTTGGTTACCATTAGCCTTTTTGGCGAATATTGTCGTAAAATAGGTATTAAATATAGCAGTCTTCTTGATGTCATCAATTATTAGCTCTCTTTCCCTCTTGAATAGAATTCCTACACTTTCCTTCGTCTCTCTTCCGGCTAATGTATATGAAGAACTTTTTTTGATTGCCTTTTATGTCCTTTCACTAGATGTGATTTATTTTGTGGCTTAGCCTTTCTGATTTTGTTCCTATATACTAGTGCTGGTCTTTTATACTCCTCCATAGCAATTTGTCCATGTTTCCACTTTTTAATTTTTTTTTTAAATTTTCAGGTAATTAAAGAGCTCCTGATAGTCATATTATTCCTTACTATTCTTCCTATCTTTTCTTTGCATAAGATTAGTGTTCATTTGTGCCTTTAATATTGTCTTCCTGAGAAACCTCCCTGTTTCCTGATCTTTTCCCTTTAGTTTTCTTCCTGTAGAACCTTTCCTATCAGTTTTCAAAAAAGTCTTCTTTTCTTTTTGAAGTTCATTGTCCTTATTCTGCTGGTTTCACTTATTCTTTTCCTTAGAATCATGAAATCTATCATATCATGACCATTTTCTCTTGAATTATCTCACACCTTAAGATTTGCTACCGAGTCTTCCCTATTGGTCAGAATCAAGCCTACAGTTGCAGTTCCCTTGACTACTATATCTGCTTTCTGAAATACAAAGTTTTGTCTACAGAATATGGGAGAAGGAGCTTTCCCAGTAGTTGTGGGACTTGCTGACAAAAGAGTTTAACTAGAATGAATACAGTCCTTAGCTCCTTCAGAAGAAAATGTAAAATCCACATCTCCGCTCTGGTTTCTTACAGTATCTCAAGAGAAGTGTCAGGGGGCCTGGATAAAGAGAATCACGGCTCCATCTAAGTATGTATAATGCTTAGAATTTGAGATGTTTAGACATCAGTATAAGTGCTATGCTGCTACTTGAGCTGTTTCTTGCTAATCATATTTTGATGTAGGTTTCTGGCCTGTTGAGAGGGGCATACTATGTTGCAGGTAAATCTAATTAATGTAAATGAACGTGCTATAATTCAGATTTTAATGAATATGTGTGAAGTTTCTACAAGCATGGTTTTAACTATTTCCTGGATAGCTTTGTTCCATAAACTTCTGTTCATGATCTGTCCATTCAGCACTAAGCTTCTCCAGTCACAATGAATGCTTGTTGTCTAGCTCAGTGTTTCTCAACCAGTGGTACAAGTACCCTTAAGGGTACTTGAGAGAAGTCTGGGGGGTACGTCAACACAACTGAAATTTGGAGAAAACTGAATTTTTGTTTTACAGCATTTTATTATTTTTGTACTTTTTACACCCAAAAATGTCATTGCCTGCCTGGCTATGATTAAGTTGTTTAAACAAATGTGTTGCGATGGTAGAAAAAAATGTTGTGTGTCTGAAAACTATAGATACTGGGGATACTTTATAAAAAATGTTGAGAAACACTGGTCTAGCTTACCTGACATACTAAAGTAGCCCTTCATTCAGGCATGAGCAGCTGCTGTCTCTTAAAGATTTTATTTCCCAATGGGAAAATAGGGAAGCAAGTGGATCTTACTAGAATGCAAAACAAGACTTTCCTCTGGATTAGTCAGCAGGATTGCTGAAAGAAAGAATACCTTCTCCTATCACTTGAGATTTAACACTTGACCTCTGTGAAGTTTCCACTTTATAGGAACCCAGCTTGAAGTGCTGCATTTGAGGGCAAGGAGGGGAAAGAGTGTGAATTTCCCATTCCCTCCCCCTATGTTAAGATGTACACATTTCTGTGGACTGAAAGGAGTATCTTGTAATGAGAGGTTCAGAGCAAAAATAGTCATGCTCTAGTTTAGTTGTTCCGCATTAATGTAAATGAAATGTTAATGTTTAACACTAGGGCTGTCAAAAGATTTAAAAATTTAATCACGTGCGCTTCCCCTTTGAAACGTCCCCAGCTGACCTTGGGCTCCATGCAGCACTGCCCCTTTGAAGCGCCAGGGCAGCATTTCCAAGGGGCAGCTGGAGTCCCCAGCTGACCTTGGGCTCCGCATTGCACTGCCCCTTGGAAATGCTGCCCCGGTGCCTCAAAAGGGCAGCACATTAGGAGCCTGGGATCAGCTGGAGTACCCAGCTGGCCCCGGGGTCCACGGCTGCCCTTTTAAAACGCTGCCTCTGGCATTTCAAAGCGGCAGCTGCCGTGGAGCCTAGGGTCAGCTGGGGACTGTTGGGTTCTAGGGATGTGCCGCATGGAGCCCGGGATCAGCTGGGGAGTCCTCAGCTAATCCCGAGCTCCAGGGTTGCCCCTTTGAAATGAGCACGGAGGCAGTGTTTTAAAGGGGCAGCACAGCTAGTGCAAAGACCGTGCACACCGTTAATCACACTTAAGCCCTATTTGTAGGATGTAAGTGTTGCATAGGTTTTGTACTGTCTGACTATACTAGGGTAAATTCTACTCTGTGCAAGAAGGCTCAGATTTTTAAAGGACTTCAGTTGCCTAAAGAGGCAGATACGTCAATGGAAGCACTTTTTAAAACCCATGAAGTGTCTGTCTGCAGCTTTAGACATTCAAATACCAGCAAAGATTCTGCCCATAATGATTAGGCACAAAAGTTTGGTATTTTACACACCATTATCCCTCAGCTGTAATGTCCTGGGAGCCCCAATCAAGAAGACAAAAAAGTGTATAGCTTTTAAACCTAAATAACGAATATCTAAATTTTCAGAGCATACTAACATAGTTCCCGCAGCTCCCAATGGCTGGGAATGGTGAACTGTGGCCAACAGGAGCTGCAAATAGCCATACCTGCAGACGCTCAAGTAAATAAAGTGTCTGGTGGTCTGCCAAGGGCTAACCCTGACAAACCATGTCCAGCCTATGAGCTGAACATTGCCTACCCCTGTTTTAGAATATTTTCATGAAGGAAATCCTTCAGCCTTCTTTTTTGTATTTTTCCAAGGGCAAAAAATCCTGAGACTCTGGTACAGTTGCCTCTTTAGGGTGGTGAGATGCCTCAAGCCTACTTCAATGAGAGGTTCCAAAGCATCAGGATTTGAAAGCTGTCTGACATGCAATGGACTCGTTCCCTTAGTCAGTGGGTAGAGGCATGGTCTTTCTGTCTGGGCCACATTTCCCAGTGTTCCATGTGTACATCCTTCTTGTTGATTACAAGCTGAGGGGTACACAGCTAAAACTACACTTTCTTGAGCAATCATTGAGAGTTCCCTCACACCTGGGAGAACATCCACCCCAAAAGAACTTTACAGAATCTGTGAGCTCACTTGTATTGTGTGGGCAAACAGCCAGTGTACTCATTGCACAAATGATGCAGTATTCAAGGAAATGTCCATCATCAGTCTTGTTTGTCACTCACCTCAACAAGTCATCCAGACATTTAATTTAATGGAGGTATGTGGAGTGACTTCAAAACAGGTCAGGAGCTAATACTAAAAGCAACCTTGCTCTGTTACACCAGGTGATATCAGCTTCAACAATTGGATGTTAAAAAGTTTCAGAGAGGTAGCCGAGTTTGTCTGCAAAAGGAAAACTTAAAAAACAAGAAATAGTCTGGTAGCACTTTAAAGACTAACAAAACATGTAGATGGCATGGATGTTACATATGGTTGCCCATGGTTATTCCATTCATTTATGTCTCAAGAGAACTAGGGATGTAATAGTGTAGTTGACTAACTGATAAGCAAAAAGCTTATAGGTTAATGCTACAGTGTACACGCATTTCCGTCCCACCCACCCCTCATCCCCCACCAGTAAATTTTTTAGCAAGCTGACCAGCACCGTGGCCTACCCCTGCTGCGGCTTTGCATTTAAAGTGTATTAGCAGCTACGTGGGCAAGCAGCCCAGCTTAGATCTGGCTCACGCCAGGTCCGAGAGCTCAGACCTGCCCACCGATGGGCTACTGCCTCCTCACACTGCTGCCTCTTTATCAGAGGCAACAGCACAGGGCAACAGGCAGCTGGTCTGCGAGGGGAGCTGGTTTTTCAGTTGGCTCCCCTCACAGACCAACTCCTGCCTAGCACCCTGAGGCAGAGGCAGCAGCGCAGAGTGGCAGAGGGCTCCTCAGGAGTGAGGCTGGAGTGCACTGGCTTCCGGCCCTGCTCCCAGGGACTATAGAATAGTCGACTGATAAGAATTAATGAGGTTACTTGACTATTCAGTTAACTGATATTTAACATCCCTAATGAGAACCAATTACAGAATAGTAGCCTCAATCTGTCTAGGAGCCATAGAAGAGGTTCCATGGGAATGCCAGAGAAGAAGCTTCTACTCCTGGTACTTTTTATTTTCTGGAGAAGAAAGAAGGTCTTCATCTTATCCAACACAAGAGTAGACTGAACAAATATATATGCTGCTTCAAGTTCAGGATGATAAAGCCTCTATCTTTCCATCGCTTCTGACTAAAGACTGATTTGTGGTTCTCAACTTGTAAGATGTTTCCCTATAACCTGCCCTGGATACACTAGAGTCAGTGGGGAAAATGGTCCACTTGAGAAGACATGATGTTTGCATCTTATTTGGATGATCATGGATCAGAGATAGTTTGCAGTCAAGGATGTCAGTGAGCTTGAAATGTGTTTCTTTTCATCTGGTTGGGGGCTCATTTTGCACACCTACAAATTCAGAGAATCTGGTTCGCAGATGACAAGGTTGCACATGAATGTCCTAAAGCTCAGCAATCAGATTGGCTTGTATAGTGCTCCTACCAGACGTGCAATTTTTCACAAACTATGCATTGCACTATAAAGTGGGCATTCACTTCTTGCCTCTGCCTGGAGACCATCAAATTCTGAGATGGCAATCAGTGACCAGTCACAATGGTTCTTGCAAAGATCCATCACAGGAGTAGAGATTCCTAGACTTGTCTTTGGTGGCAAACATTGACAAGTGTCAGAACATGTGCTCTGGAGAGGTCAGAGTGCAGGATCATGGTTGGATGCCTTACTGCTGTTTGCTTTACACCTTCCCACCTTCGCCACCACCTTCTTTTATGGTATGTTAAGATGATCTCCCAGAATTATGGGTTTGTTTAAGACTTAAGACTGAGATTTTCAAAAGTGGCGAGTTAAGGTACCTTCATTTTTGGGTATGCACGTTCAAAATACTTTTTCAGGGGCCTGATTTTCAGAAAACACTTGTAAAATCAGTATCAGTTGAAGTGTCTCAAGCCGAGCAATCAAAAATTGAGCCATGCAAATTCATTAATCACTATTTAAAATTGTTATCGTGCTCTCTTTTTTTAACCTTAGAAATTTAGCTCTATGGACAACTGTGGTAGCTGGAGTGTCACATGTAAGATTAGCCTCATTAAGAGAGGATGTGATTTTTATTCAAGCTATTTAAAGCTCTTTATTTTAACACACATTTAACTCAAACACTTGGGAGAAGTGATCTTGTTAAGGATTCAACACCTCCTCCTCTCTAATTAAGGGCTCAGTATGCTCCTGATGCACACATGAGTTTCTGAGAGAGACTGCCAGCAAACAAAGGAAAAAATAAGACTTGACATTTCGAATATTTCCAAGATCTTGACTAAATTGATTTTATTTTGGGCTTTTTGCACAGGTGTAGAAACACAGACAAAACTACGCTTGTGATATCCTTAGAGCCTGGTACATAGCCCATTGACGTCACTATAGAATCCACTAACATCAGTTGATTTTGGGCCAGGCCTTGGGTATAGACTTCTTATATCTGTGCAGATTCTCAGAGCATTCTGAGTCTATGCTGTAGACTTATTGCAGCAGTGCAGAGCGACTACACTATGAGCTTGCACATGTGCAGTGAGATCAGTGTAACTGTACATCATAGCTAAGGTTTAAACTATCAAATAAAAATGTGTGGAAGAACTATGAGGCCTTTTTTAATCAGAATACCATCCATATTTTCCTTCCTTGCAGGTTACATTTAAATTCAGATTAACTGATATGGGATTACAGTGGTTTCAATAAAACTTCTTTGCTTAACTATCATGACTTTAAAATACTTTATTTTGGAATGTGCCTTCCTTTTACTCTGATCCAGACTACCCTTCATATATCTCACTTATTTCCTTCCTTAAAATATGTGTATGTTTTTCCTAAAACAAAAAAGATATTTATTTAATAATTCAGAAACACAGAATATTATTTTAAGTAATATTTTTTACAGGTACTGGAGCATATCTTAAAGTGAATTCTTATCCTGTAGATCAAAGTTTTACAGGGCTTTTGATGAGAAAAGTCATCTGTTGATTACAGCTCATTACAGATGATAGATGACCTAGTGAACTTTAAAATTCCTGTTTGCTTGCCCTCCCCCCAAAAAAAGTGCAGTCCCTGCCCCTTTTGATGCTGCAAAGCACTGACATTCAGAACCCACTTTTTATAATCATAACCTTAACAGTATATCGTGTAATAGGGGGAGAAATGATAACGTTGACATGCTTTTCTTGTCAATGGTTTGTGAAATTTAAAGTTGTTGTAGCCTTATCTTTTTCTAACAGGATTTCCTTTTCCTTTCTTATAGGCAACGCTCCTTCGTGTACTTAACATGGCATCAAGACTACATCAAAAAGTAAGTTCCTGTGAAAATATCCTTGCATTTAGGTACACATAAAAAGTAACAGCATTACAAAGGAGTTCACATAACATAGTTTGTGTTTTTCCCTAGTGTCCAGCAGTCAGTGTTAAGAATTCAGTTGACAAGATTGATGCTGCATTGTAAATCTCTGTAGCTCTGTCATGGTTGGTAACAGGCATCAGTGGACCTTTCTCCATCACATATCTATCTTCCACAGAGCATGAACTAATAGGACAGTGCTGTACTGTTAGCGTAAATTTAGCTGTTTTCTCCTTTTTCATAATTAGTATAGCCTTTGTTACAGAATAAATATCTTTATTACAGAATCGTTTTGTGACCTTTTGATTGGATTGTGTTTATGAGTTTAGAAAAAGCCAGAAGTTTAGGAAGATAGCTGTGTTTATGGGAAAACATAAGAAAACATGGTCACAAAGCAGAAAACTTAAGACCTTTTTATGTGAAAATTTTACCACTTCAAGATTAGTCAGTGAACATCTATTTATTTCATGGAAAGTCTTTCTTTTTATAGCCGGTATGAATTTTGCTAATAACTTTGTTCTTCAAATCACCAAGAAGGCTATCTCTAATGAGTGATTGCAAATAATAAATACTATTTTTGCAATATACTCATTACTTTTGTGGCAGGATTAATATCATACCTCATGGGATGTAACATTTAGTAAAATCAAACTTGTATAAGTAATCCTAGTACTGCTGCCAACCTCTAGCATTATAAAAAATGTCAAAATAATGGCAGATAAACCGTTGCTTCAGTCTGCTTTACATGTTTTAATGTAATATATTTGGAATAGTAAGTTTGTGCATTTCTATTTTATTTACCCTGCAGTGGAAATATCTTTTTTTTTGTTTGTTTAGTGTAAAATCAGTGTATTTTCTAGATCCTTTTCATTAACTTATTATTTTTAATTTTTTAAAAATAGAATAGTTTGATATATGGAAGACTCAAAAACATCTCTTGTGTTTCGTTTGATTTTTCTTTCTAAACCACCTTTTAGTTTTAAATGTATTTCTTTAGCATATTTATGTGTGTACGATTGCTACCTGAAAATACATTTTGTAGCAGGTATTTTTGGGTTAATCACTGAGAAATATTAGATTCATTTTCACACAACTTGGGGGAGGGGCTTTTTAAAAGAATTGCTAGTTCAATCTCATTCACAGTTAGATATGATATACAGTCTGGCAAGCTAAATGAAACTAATAATAATTTATGATCTATTTAACCTTTTCATTTCCCCATTTACTTTCATTAGTTGTTAGATGGGATTCTCTTGATATCTGAGGCAGAATGCTAAAACTAAAACAAATTCAAACTCTCCTGATTTGTTATGATGGGGGGAGGGGATTCTGACTAATACTGTGCGAAAACATAATAGCAGACATAATAAAGTTGTACATTGTAACACATTGTGTTTCATTAGTCAGAAAGATTTATAATTAGGCTTGGAAGGATTAGATTTTTACTGGTTAAATGTGAGCAAACATTGATTTCACCATTAACATATTGACAAAAAAGTATTGTCATAGACGATATAAATGTATAGATAGGAAAAATGCTGCTTGAAAATGTTTTAGAATTTAATTTAAGGATATTTTATTTGTATATTTTGATGTGATGTTGACAAATTGTGTTTTAATAGTTTTAAAATGTTAACTTTTTGAATCTGAACATCTGCTTTTCTTAAATAATTGTCTAATCTCTACCCATAATTTCCTGCAATTGTGGAAAATTTAAATTGATAAAAATAAAACAATATAAAAATAAACTGAATTCTGCCAAGCATATTTATAATGTATAATTAAACCATTTATTAGAGTGACAGAAGACATGAATCTGAAATAAGTGATTTCATATCCTCTTTATGACCTCTTTAAAAAAAGACAAGACCATGCATGATCTGCTGAATAGTTTTACATGAACCTCTAGTTTGCTGAAACTGAGAATATGGTTTCTGAAACAGACATCTATAAAGATGAGCGCTTTCCAAAATCATTGCATTTGCATCTCAACTTAACATATAAGCCTTGACCCTGCAAGGCCTTATCCAGTGTCCATCATGGGAGCACAAGGCTACTGGTGTCTAATGCAAATGTGGGCACAAGTGTAAAGGAGCCCCTGGCATGATGCTATGAACGGAAAGGATGTATTTCTCAGGAATATTTCTCAGCGGTATTTCTCAAAAATAAAGGAATGTCCTTTATTTTTGAGAGTATGGCTCAAAAATATGTAGTTAGAAAATGAGTTTTTTCTGAAGAACCTTGGGTTTAAGCAACAGTATGCAAACGAGGAATTTTTCTCCTCTCTGGCTTTAGCCCGGCTTCTAGGATTCAGAAACATAGAAGGTACTACCCATGCAATTGCTATTTTTACAATCAGAATATGAAATGGATTCTTTTGGACTCTGTGCCTTACTCATAATGAGTTCTGTATTTATACAAGCAGTATTCATAGCACTGTAATGAAGACTCAAAACCGCAATATTAATATGAATCTTTCTGTATTGTCCCTTGTTAGGGCAGGAATCTAATGTGTTCCCATAATAGGTAATTTATCTGCCATTTTGTTACATATAGTCTGTCTCATATATAGTTTGAGTCTATCTGTATCTTTATATATAATCTTTAATTGCTTTTGCACAGTTACATTAGGTATTTTTATTTATATTTTATGCTCATGTTATTCGTGTTATAGTTGATTATTGCAATAAAGTCATATTTGTTTATTAACACGTTCCCCACTGTTGTTTTTTTTTTAGTTTAAATGGGAATGTAGTTAATGGCTTTGCCCATATTGCTTGGATTTGTTTTTTTTATTATTACTCTCTAGCTCCTACTCTTCAGGTGTAACTATTTTAGTATTACGAAGAATGATGGATGATATAGGAAAGTTTCTTTTTGAAGCACTTCTGATATTGTGCAATGCACTTGGGGGTCAGCTATGCTTGACTGATGCATGATTTATCCGATGTCCCTGCCACTTTCTGAGATAAAGCTGCTATTTTATCAAAAATGCCAGCAAGTGTGATTTAGAGTTTATACACCTTCTCTTTCAAATAATTGCTCTGATTATTTTCTGGCATGGCAATAAAATGATAAAGGTAATTGCACACAAATGTGAAATAGCACCAAAATACAATAAAATTAACCTGAATTAGCTTGACTTGTCGATGAGAAGTATTTATGAAATGTATTTTTGCAATAAGGGAGACTGATATTATAGCTGGAAGGTGAGTTATTGCCTTAATGTAATACTGTTTGAAATTTAAAAAAAGAGACTGTTACAGTTGAGGGTGATTGTGCTTTTGAAATTAAGTTGAAGTGATTCTTATAATTGGCAGCAATAATGCATTGTGAAGGTAATATCTTTTATTGTGTTATGCCTAGTTACATTATCTCTTATTTAGCTGACTTTGGCTTTTCAGAGAATGCAAGAAACATCAGATTCAGAATTTTGTGGATTAGAACAATAAGAAATTATGAAATATTATCCGATATTGAATTCATTGTTTTCCTTGTAGATTTATTTTAATTTTTGTTCGCTAATCCAAGAAGCAGTACAGTTAATCTGGTATACCAACACTTGGTAAAATTCTTATCTTTTCTTCTCCTTGCAGATACAATGTCTATAAGCTTAACTTAACTATATAACAGAGGGTGTACTTAAATATATGCTTATGGTCTTTGTACCTGGGTATGCATGTACATATACATACAGAATCATTATGATAGATTAATTTTGTATTTTTTTAGTTTCAAAATATAACTAATTCGTAAATGTAATATTTGTACCACTTTTACAGTAACTCTTGAGGGAATTACATGGTAAGCTTTATGTTTATTGCCTATAGTACTTCAGTTTTTTCATTGTACAGTATTATACATTTTTAGAGAAATTTATAAAAAAAATGCCAAACCTCCAGAGATTCTTTGCTTCCTTTTGTGTAATGCTTTCACACGACACAGATACTATACCTATATACAGATATTTTACTTATAAATGTTGTTTGTTAAATAGCTAAAGGATATTGTCAGGGAATTTGAATTGATAAAATACTTTCTCCTGATTGTTATATGCTACTGCACTGACACTTGGTGTTTTGCTTTTCATTACCTGGTAGTAAATTCCATTCTTTTATTCCATATAATGGCCCATTTAGGTCCTAATGTGATGAGAGTTCAGGTCCATGATTTGGTGCTCACGTTTCTCTCCAACCCAGCCTTTTCCTTTCTCTCTGATGCTCTTTCATCTCCTCCACCCCTTCTCTATGCCCCCTCCCAAAAATCCAAAAATCCAAGACAAAACAGAAAGTCGGTACTTACTTACTTTATTTTGACTTCTGTTGAATGTGTATATCACACACACATAACTAGGAGTTTACCAGTTGAGAGCCTCTGCTGAGATAGTGATTGAATATGTTGTGGCAATAAATTGAGAGAAGTGTAGCCAGGTTGATATAAATAAAAACCAATACTTTCCATGAGATGTTTAAGGTGCAGTAACAACTGGCCATAGGATTATCATCCAAGTATTATTTTCTAGTTTTGTTATGCAATACTTATTATCTTCAGTTTCTGGATGGTCTCAAAGTGTAAACTGCTTTATGGTAGTTTAGTTTCAAGGTGAGCAAAGCTCAGGCACATCAGTTGTAATGTTTATTAGCTTTAGCCTCTCCCTCCCACACCCAGCATCCACCAGAGGTGGTGGTGCGGGGGTCTCTTCCCTGCCAGAAGAACCAAAGAGCTAAGGCTGGGAAGGAGGACTATCTCTCCCCAGCAGCTGCAGCACTGGAGTTAGGAAACTCGCCTATTTCTTAGGCGGTCTGTCCCAAAGTCTTCCCACTTCCTCTTCTCACCCCACTTTGTCTCTCTCCACTTCACCCCACTACCCTCTCCCACTTTCCGCTCCATGACTTCCTGAAAATTCCAATAATTTAGCCATGTTGTGGTGAGGCTCAGGCTTCCATAAATCTGTGATTTATTGTTTATTGCCCATGTCCTGTCCGTGACACTTAATAAGAATATCTGTGCCAAAAGATTAGCTTTACTCATGAAAAAATGTGATTCCTACTGTATATTGTGAAAAGCCTTAAGATAGCAAAGAATTGCAATAGACACTAGCATTCTCCTTCTCATCAATTTCTATTTCCTTCTGAAGTCTGAAACCTGATTGACAGAAGTTAAAGACATTCTAATTCCCGTTAAGGTGGCATCATAACTGTCTCACTGAGCTTTCCTAAACAAGATTGCATTTGGGTTAACAATTAGCAAGACTGTTAATATCAAGGAATGGCTTCTCAAGCAGAGGCTAATAAGAATGAGAAAATACAGTGATTCAGATCATGGTTCATGCTTAGACAATGAAAACAGGGATAGCATCTGCCCATTTTTCTACTTCATGAGTCTCATAATCTGTTTTAGAAACTTTAAGCACTAATCCTTTATGCACCAAGTCTAAATCTTGTGTTAGTTGGACCTGCCTGGTTCTGCACTGAGAGGAAGGGAGAAAGCATGACTCTTTTTAATGTAGCTAAAACTTATGTGAATAGTAAAATTCTCTGGAAGGTATTGAATGAATTCAGTGGAATTGGTATGATTCAGCTGCACCAGAGATGGGAAGACTGTTGCAGAACCTAACAGCTGTGCTTAATGGGGCCTACATCTGCTCTAATGGACAGACACTTGTGGAAAGAGTGGTCCAGCTGAGATACAAGAAGGTAGATTCATTACATCCCATTATTTAGCCCTATCATCCTGCATAAGAAGACATCATAGCCACAGAGGGGAAAGTAGTGGTATCTACAAAGGCTCTGTGGCCTTGTGGTGAAGACACTATCTTCACATCCTCAACCCTGTTCATAGTCCATATTCTTGGGCCATATGCTTACTTATCTGTGAATTTCAGATGCTCACCAATGAATTAAACTTTTTTTTTTAAATATAAAATAAATTAAATTAAAAGAGCATTAAAGGTCTTCACTGTGGAGATTGTACTGTTACAGCCATAACCCTGTAGTATAGATATAGCCTCCACCAACAGAAGAGTTTTCCATTGGTATGGGATAACCAAATGAAATAGCTACACCAGTAAAGCATTATTCCATAAACACAACAGTGTCTAAATGGGGGTTAGGTCAGCATTGCTATGTCGCGGGTATGAGTTTTTTGTTTTTTATGTTCTTGACCAATCCAGCAATGTCCATCTGAATTTAAAATGTAGACCAAGCTTAACACTGCAAAACTCAGCACTCAAAATGCTGTGTTTAAGGCTGCCTGTGCAACTTTTATTCTTTCAGAACTTATACTTCATTCATAATAATTGAAATGGTCTTCAGTCACATGATCATATACTAATATTTTTCCTCACCGGATCCCTGTCTCTTTCAGTGTATAGGTAGTTATCCAAAATTGCTTCTCAACCTCACTCACATGTGTAGCACAGGGTATTAGAATCATAAGGTTAGAAGGTCTTATTTATCTTTACAACATCTCTGTTTCTTGATAACATCTCGGTTTTTCGAAACCAGCCAATGGGAGCTTCAAGAGCAGCAAGCAGCCGGCCGCTTCTGGGAGTGGCGAGTCCAGGGCCATGCATACAGTCAACCTGCCTGAGTGCCCTGCTGTGCCCTGGGACTTTTAGCAGAGGGAAATGTTTGGTGAGCCAGATATGGCCCACTGGCCATATTTTGCACACCCATGCTCTACTATGATTTCATGAGTAAATACAGTAGACAGTATACCAGTGTGACGGGCCAGCGGTGGCCCGCACTCTCGCCGCCCGGAGAACTGCGGCTGGGGACGGGCCAGCGGCGGCCCGCACTCCCGC
>JANRFK010003679.1:44358375-44397042 GCA_030068395.1 Apalone spinifera | reverse complement strand
CTAGCATGACATCACCTTTGTTTTTAATCCCTTTTAGCCTAACCCAGCGACTCTAAACACTTCCATCTCCACCTCACTCCAAGTGTGTTCATTTTTAATGTATAAGGCAACAACACCTCCTCCCTTTTTTTCCTGTCTATGCTTCCTGAGCAAGCTGTACCCTTCCATAGAAACATTCCAATCATGTGTATTATCCCACCAAATTTCTGTGATGCCTACAATGTCATAATTGTACTTATTTATTAGCACTTCCAGTTCTTCCTGCTTATTTCCCATACTTCTCGCATTTGTATATAGGCATCTAAGATCCTAATTTGACCTTGCCTCCTAGTTTTGCCCTGACCCTCCTTTCTCTCTGCCATTGTAGCCCATGCTCCCTCCCATTTCTGACCCATCTCCCATAACCCATGCTTTCCACTTACTTGGAAGCGTTTCCTTTAGGGAGACTGCCATGGTTGCATCCTAAATTACAGGGACAATTTGATGCTCATAGTCCCTATTTATGGCCATTGCACAAGAGGTACCTCAGATAGTGAGCAGACTGGGTCTTCCGTTAACAGCATAGGACTAGAAATTGCATCCAGGATTTGCTACACTGTGATAAATACTTATATCCCTGAGGCTTTCTAAAGGGGAAAGGTATGTTAGATGATGGTTGGCAGGATTTCTTAGTGCAGCTTTTAAACAAATGTTGGATCCCCGAAGGGAGCTGCTTATTTTTTTTTAAGCAGGCATAGCTAAGTAACTCATGCTGGATATGAGGAAGTAGAGGGTTTCTCCCTGGGTATAGGGACATGAAATTTAGGAAAACCCTCAATAGTCATACTGTGTATTTAAGGCAATCAGTTCTGGGAAAAGAAGTATTGTTAAACCTTTATTTTGTGGTAACATCCAGAGGGCAAACAGGCCAGAGCCTCATTCTGCTGTATATTTACAATATAGATCCCTTGTCCGAAGTACTTAAAATCTAAAAGACCATTATATATGTGTATGAGATAACAGGTAGGTAAGAGTTGTGGCTAGGGAAGATAGAGTAACAATTCTTAAGCAATCAAGGGCTCTAATCTCAATTTACTGTATGCCTGGTGATTATCAAGTTATGTTTACTGTATGGCTATGTTTAGACTACATCCCTCTTTTGAAAGAGGGATGTAAATTAGGCAGCTCAAAATTGCAAATGAAGCTGGGATTTGAATTTCCTATGCTTCATTTGCATAATGGCGGCCACGTGTTCTTTCGAAAAAGGGTATTTCGAAAGTAAAACCACCATCTAGACACAGTTCTTTCGGAGGGAAAAAACCCCTTTTTCGAAAGAACTGGTAAATCTCACTTTTTCAGGCATTATGGTTCTTTTGAAAAAGTGTTTTTTTTCCTGAAAGAACTGCGTCTAGACAACGGTTTCACTTTTGAAATACCCGTTTTCGAAAGAACACGTGGCCGCCATTATGCAAATATAGCTTTTTCAGATTCTTTTGTTAGAAGAGGCTTTTCCGACATTTGACCTGTCTAGACTAGGCCAAATGTCAGAAAAAAACCGTCTTTCGGAAGCCCCCTTCTTCCTCGTAGAACAAGGAATTCAGGGGCTTCTGAGAGACCGTGTTTGCACTAACGGAAAAAAAGCGGAAGTGCAAACACATTCCCTGGACACGGCAGAGTTTTTTTGGGGATATCTCTGGTATCCCAAAACCACCCCAGAGTCTAGTCTATTAATTTTTAGTTTTGCTTTTCCTCCTGTTTAACTCGAGAGGGGAGAACAGGGCTGTAAGGCCTCAAATCACTGAACTGAAATTGAATTTCATTTTGCAAAGGAACAGTCAATTATAACATATATAATTTTGAAATATTTACTGTAACATCAAAGATTATAAATGCTAAATTAAATACTGCCAATATTTAATCAAGCAGTACATTTAGTACTGGAAATCTTGGCTACAGCTAGGTTGTTAGACTGAATTATTGTGGAAAGAGTAAAAGGTGGAGATTTTTGTGTATAAGTTATTAAGCCAATACTAGTGTTTCAGATGAAGACACCTAATTTAGGATATAAAACTTTGTGTTGACACCTTAGGATGTGAAATTTGGTTAGTAATTTCATTTCCACACATACATTTTTAGTAATAGTATCTCTGAATTGATATGTAATTTAGAGAACTTTGTCCCTTCAAAAGAGCATGATGCCATTGAGGCACATGCTTTTTCAGTCACAGTAGCATGCCTGGAAAATGAGGCTCTTCTGTATAGAACATGAAGTCGTAAATCATCTTAATATTCTCACCAATAAATCTTCTGCAATGAAAACCTTTTGATACTCATTTGTTATTAGTGACAAAGAGGACTTAATTCTGTAGGCTAATAATGGTATTCCAATTTTATATGTCACTTTTAACAGTTTAATGAAATATGAACGTATACATACTGTGCTTACATTTTTGTTTGGGTAGCAAGACTCTGGAATCTAGCTGTCCAGAATTTTGTTGCTAAAGAACATTTCTTTTTCTAACTAATAAAGCTTAAAATTATGGGAAATGTTGACACCGTAGATTTGTCAGTATTATAGAGGAGAGGGAAGGTGGAGTTCATATGTTACCTAATCAAAATTCTCCATATATTCATTTGAATCAACTTAAATAAGGTTTGTACTTTTAAGGGCTTTTCATTTGTTCTCATTACAGATTTAACATGGACTCTGTGAGAAAGAATAGTGTTAGGTAAATGTTATAGTTAATGGAGGGAAATGCGTAAATTTCACTACCCAAATATTTTTCATGGTCAGAAATCTTTATTTCAAATTTTAGGTGTTTTTTTTTAAACTGAGTGCTTAGGTAACCTTAAAGGAATAGTTTGACATTCAACATTTTGCTTTTCATATTTATTGATAGTCGTGGGCATTGTTAAAAGTATTACAATGGATTGTATGAAGTTCTTATTTGAAAAAAATCTACTTTTTAGCATGGCAGCACTCGCCACAATATGGTATGTTACTTGTGTTGTTAGAATTAAAATAGCTAAATGTTGTTCAGGTGGAAATGGACACCTAAGTCCCTGAACAAAAATGATGGGATACAGTTTAGCACCTACACAATGAATCTCCTTTTTTGTGCTACTAATGAAGAGTATGGCTAAGTGGTGCACAAAGATTCAGCTTTTGAAATACTGGTTATTTAATGTTGGCAGCACTACCACCTTGGTGTGCATTCTAGACAGAACTCAAACTATTGCTCATCTCCAAATACAATGAATGCTTTAATTAATATAATTATCCCAGTTCTCAAGTTCTTACTTTTAGATCTTCCCCATAATAAAAGGGAAGGGAGAAAAAAAGCAAGTGTTTGTGAGTATAATCTGTAGGAATGCTTGTGTAATCATTCAGAATTTAGGTTCAGCTCTAAATCCTACTTAGCTGTTTTGTAATTTATAGTATTTTTGTTGTTGTCAGAGTGTTCCAGTTGAGTGTTGTAGAAAAGGCTTTTTCTGACAAGTGCAGGATCAGGTGAGGTCCACCAGGTCAGGCCTTTGCAGTGCCTGAAACTTTTTTGAGTCTGTCCTTTTTTACTTACAGATTTCAAAAAAAGATGCCTGGGATTTTCTGTTAGATCTCCTGTTTGTTTCAGCTCCAGTGTATATTTTTCTTATACATCCATCAGAAAAGCAGGAATTAAGCAAGGCTTCTCCTGCAGTGATAACTCCTGGTTGCACATCTGTTATCAGTGTCTCCTCTTTTGTTGCCTAGCCAGTACGGAGCAGGTGAGTAGGAAAAAGAGGTGGGGAGAGATTCACATATCATCTTTCTGGCACTGTATAGATGCACATTTCATGCCACTTTTTTTCTGGAGCCTAACTTCTCCCAAAGTTAGAATGTATAATTGTCAAGAGTTCGTTGTTCAGATTCACTGACTGAGGAAAGAATACAGGGAGAAGCTGTTCTAATTACATGAGTCTACCTGAAAGAGTGAGAACTGAAATTTCACTGAATCTGAACACTCTACTGAAGACTTTAACACTGTTAATGAAGACTTTGCTGATTTACATATAAACTAATAGCTTTAGGTCTATGAGTTGCAAACTATACTTTTCTGTGTTTACGAATGGGGAAAATATTAGCTTGGCAAATATGTTTTCCTTGTAAAAGTTAGCTACCAATTTACCTTGTCATTTTGGTCTAGCCCAGGGTTGGGCGAAAACCTTTCAGCAAGCCGGATCTAGCCCACCTATGGCTTTGATATGGCCTGCGAGGCAGTTCTAGGCCTTGTCCCTTGGCGTATTGCCTCAGTGCAGGAGAGGGGCGTGAGCCCTTCTAACTGCTTCTATTTAAAGGGCTTGCATCTTCCCCGTGCCTTGCCTAGCAGCTGCAGGGAAGACACAAACCCTTTAAATAGAAACGGTTGAAAGGGCTCATGTCTCTGGCTCCCTAGTAATGTGCTAGAGGCACAGGGAGCTGCAACCCCTTTTAAGTAGGGCTGTCAATTAACATACGTTAATGCCTGCGATTAATGCAGAGCATAATTAAAGTGTTAATTTTTTTAATGTGTTAATCACAGGTGTTTCCACAGTGCTGCCCCTGTGAAATGCCACCATGGCATTTCAAAGGGACAGTGCAGTAGGAGCCTGGAATCAACTGGAGACCCCAGCTGATCCCAGACTCCAGGCAGTGCTTCCCCTTTGAAATGCCCTAGAGGCATTTCAAAGGGGCAGCGCCTGGGGTCAGCTGTGCGGTGCTGCCCCTTTGAAGTACTACGCTGGAGTTTCAAAGGGACGGTGCAACGCAGCCCAGGATCAGCTGGGGGCTCCAGCTGATCCCAGGCTCCCACGGTGCTGCCCCTTTGAAATGCCGCTGCCCCTGGGGCGGCATTTCAAAGGGAAAGCTGCACTGAGTCTTGGGTCACCTGAGGACTCCAGCTGATCCCAGGCTCTCACAGTGCAGGCGCCGCAGCATTTCAAAGGGACAGCATGTACGATTAATTGCGATTCAGTTTTTTAATTGCATGATTAATCGTGATTAATTTTTTTAATCGCTTGACAGCCCTACTTTTAAGTGCTTCTATTTAAAGAGTGGGTGTCTTTCCTGTTCCTTTCAGGCAACGCGTTGCCTAGCAGCTGCGGGGAACACAAGAGCCCTTTAAATAAAAACAGCTGAAAGAGCACGCAGCTCCCTGTGCCTCTAGTATGTTGCCAGAGATGAGCAATCCCTTTCAGCTGCAGTGGGAGGAGGCAGTGCTGGGTCTGAGGTTTCTCAGCAGTGCTTTGGCCATGTGGTCCAGGGCCAGCCCTGGAGGCAGTAGGTGCTGCTGCTGTGACCACGTGGTCCGGGGTTGGCCTAGGAAGCTGGAGGTGCTGCTGCCATGGTGCCTCTGGGGCCAGCCCCAGGCTGCTTGGCCATAGCTGCAGTGCCTTCGCCTCCGGGGCGTCCTGTGGACGTGGTGCATCCAGGGCTGGCTCCAGCCTGTATGTCCACAGCAGTGGCGCAGCTGGCCTCCGGGGCCAGACAGGACAGCCTGGCTGCAGCTGATGCTGCAAAGGGGCACAAAGCCAGGTAAGGTTCCCCCTCAAGCTCAGACACCACACCTCAATAACCTCACTTCTCTTCTCCCCCTCCCCCAAGACCTGTCACCCCCAGCTTGCTCTGACACCCTTCTTTGTTCTTGCACCATCTCTCCTGGTCACACACTACACCCTCCTTTGTTCCTGCTCCTTTCACCTGGCCAAACACCCTACTCCCAGCATGCTTCTGCACCCCAGCTCCCTCCCAGATCTTGCACCCTATCCCTATCCTACTTGCTGTCAGCCCTGTCTTATGCACTGTATCCCTCATTTTTGTTCCTGCCCCGGACCCTAAGGAGGTCCATAAAATCCACTAACTCCAGAATCCCAGAAAAGTAAATCTGGTGTGTGGGAACCTCAGTCCCCCCTTTCCCTTCCCTTCCCCTCATCCCGTGAGGCTGGGGCACCAGAGGAGTGAGGTGTCTCAGTTGGGACCACATCAGCGAGCACTGGGGTGTTTTGGAGGAGTTTTTTTTGCTTCTAACTTGAAGTCCCCACCTGATTTTTTTTTTTTTGTGGGTCAGTGACCCTGACTCAAAAAGAGTTCCCCACTCCTGCCATAAATAAAGAAAACATTGAAACCTTTTGTCTTGGACATAACATTTTACTTTATTCAAAATGAAGTTTGATAAACTAACACAGGAAAGTTAAAACACTTAATATGTTTCAGAAGTTAAATTAAAACATTCTTACTAGCTGCAGCATATTCAGAAAATAAGGTCACCGTATTTAGCAGGGTAGTTCTCGGCCCCGCCCCTACAGCCCAAGGCCCCACCCCTTCCGAGTTGGCCCGTGGCCACTTCCGAAATTTGTGAAGTGGCCCCCCTTCCAAAATTATTGCCCACCCCTGAGCTAAATAGTGATATTCTACCAAATAGGAACGAAGAGTCAAACACATTTTTACCCTAATATTCCTTTTCACAAAGAATAATACTATTATTTTGTAAAACTCTCCACATAAATCATTTTGGGCCTTTTGTCTATTTGTAGAAAAAGATGGCCTAAGGAAAATTGTCAAATGAACAGCAAAACTTCCTAGTAATATCAGAAAACATTCAGTGATTTATAAAAATGCTAATTGGATTACAATCAAGCTAAATAAAAGGAGAAACAACCTGGAGAACATAATTGTTAAACAGAGTGCATTTCACAGATTATCAGAGATCTCTTTAAATTTGAAAGAAAACAAGTTGACAGAAAGGCAAATAAATTCATAAACACCTCTCAGCATAAATCTCCTAATGTTCCAGGTCAGCTCCTGATTTCGTCCTCAGATTCCAAATTAGATGAATTTGTTTACTTTTCTTCTCCTTAGGTGATTTTTCTTACTCAGAAAATGTTTTATCTCAAAATAGGTTTTACTTTGATGAAAATTTACAGTTAGGTAAACTGAATATGAAAAACTCCACCTCTGCAAATGAATGCGTATTTAGCATTCAATAGCAAACATGGCCCTGGCTCTCAACAAATAACACTCATCCATGCAATCTGGTGCAATACAAATTGACTTTCACCACAATTAATTGTAATATTGTTTCATTTGGATTCCTACAGGAAAATCAGATTTATTTTTGTTACTTGATTTTTTAAACGTTGTGTCATTTTTTAATGGTTTGTCTTCCTTTCAATGTCTACTGATTTTTTTCATTAATCATTGAGGGGGATATTTTCAAAAGACAGGTGAGTATCTAACCTGTACTCGGCAGTAAAGATTCAGCAGCTAGTGAAGTGTAGCTAATGTTTATAAAAGTTTGGTTCTCTGCTGTGTCACCTCCGTGTTTCTAGATTGTGTAGTCTGATGACTGACAGTTTGCTTGTTTTTATGCTTCCTGATGGGTTATACAGCATAATATAGTAGTATGCTATTTGGAGGGAGGGAAGACTCAAATTAGTAGGAAGCTATTTTGCTTCATTATTGTTTTTGTCCTCTGTAACAAAATGTTTTAAGCATTTCTGTGTAGAGTACTGTTCACAGAAAATAATAATTAGGACTATTTCAATTTTCATATATTTTCAAAAAAATTGTAAAGCATTTAAACTTGGCAAACTATATCCAGGAATCTGTTCTTTTCCCTGTGCATGACAATAAATAGCATTTTAGGACTGGACATACCCCACTGAAGCTGCAGGAGGAATTTTAAGTAGACAGAAGGTAATGACAGAAAGTGAATTGCTAATAAAATCTCTAAAACTAGCTAGCCCTGACTTCCCTATTCTATGTAAAGAACTGCACCTTCAGCAACAGTTTTCTCTAATGCTACACTTGGGCACTGGTTAAGTATTGACTTAGAAAGAAGTGTTACATATTTAATCATTTAGTGTAATAGTGCATTGTAGTGCTTTAGTGTACAGCTTGCCATAGCAGTTAGGTTTTGTGATGTACATACTTAACCAGACCAGTTATGCATATGAGCTCTGACTAGATCGCAGCAATAGGGAATATGGAAAGTATGTTTTTTTCTTTAAGTGTTCACATTACAGAATTCTCTGTCCTTCCACTTTTAGAGACAGCTAAACTATGACTTACATTTAATTGGAAGAATGCAGCTCATAAAACTGACTTTTGTGTAATGGAATTTGAACAGTTCTGTGGCCCATTCCAACAAGTTGCAAATTTACTAAATGATAGCTGAATTAACTTAACTTTAGTGGACTACAGAGAGTGAGTTTCTATGTTAGCGTGACAGATTTTAAGCTGATGCTTGCCAAGACATAACTGATTAAAAATTGACATTTTGTTCTTAACACCATACTGCCACCATCCTTACTGCTTCATGACAAACTGTCACTCTGCAGCACTGTATGTCTAGCCGGTAGTTGAAAAATTAACCTGTTTTATGTTGTGGGTAGTGTACTGTTGACAGTGTTTAGAAATAAGTCAAGTGTACAGTATCTGCTTGGTAGGTAATAAGTGTCATTGCAGGAATGTCATAAAAACAAGGTGTCAAACAAACCCAAAATGACCAGAACATGCACTTTTTCACGTATTATTTTTGTACCGATATTGGCTAATATCATTATGTAATCTTACATCATTCAACTCCCATTTCCCCTGCCCCTTTGCTATCTTTGCTATCTTTTCCTTCCCCACAAAAATAAAATGAAACAGTTCTTTTCTGTCTCTGGAATTGTCTTTTCTGTCTCTTGCCCTCTGGAATTTTCACTTGGGGGTAAGTAGGTAAACATTATTTTGACTCAGATTAAAACTTGCAACTCATTTGTTTTTGTTTTTATTTTTGTATAACCTGTACTAAGATGGAACTCTGATGATGTAGATTTCTGATGTTTGGAATAATTTGGGCAAAACACAGTCCATGTATAAGTAGATTCAGTTCCTTAACTTGTGTAACTACCAAATAATAAATCCAGCTACCTATTGTTCCTTAAAAATAACATTATTAAAATATATCACTCTATTTTTAAATGGCTATAACTTAAAACAAAGCAACAGCAATAAAAAATGCATTTAATGAAAATCTAGTCCTGGTAGACAGAGTCTACTATGGATCAATGTGTGTGTATCTGTTAATATTTTCAGAAAATATTTCAATTTTTAGATAGGAAATCTTTTTGCAGATTCCTTCATATTTTTGACATCTTGTTTTCCATGTTTTGATAGCTCTTGATTTATTCCTGCAAACTTTTCAGCATTCAAAAATGCTTGATGCATTATTTGGGAAGAAGCGAGGTTTGAGGAGCTTGCATAGGAAGACTGCAGTCCATTAGTGCATTGGAGTAAATATCCATCTGATGCCTGTCACATGGCTGTAAGTGGGACTTTAGGAGTAGGGTTGGTTGATCCAGTAGTCTTTCCCATTCAGAATGAGAGATGGCAAAGACTGGATGTAGGCACTGTCTAGATGTTTACTTACATTTTAGTCTTAACTCCTGTAACTCCATGTCTGACTGTCCCAAAAGGATGAGACATTTGATGTTGTTTGAATTAGGTTGCAACTTTATTATTACGTTTCTGGCAGATAAAAGTATACAGTGCAGGTAACCCCATATTTATTCCATAATTATTTGCGGGGCTTCTACCAGCTTCCCATCTTTGTCCATACAGATCTCCTGCTCCCCCAGTCAGTCTATTTCTGGGACCTTACCATCTACTTGCCCTTGTAGACTGGTTATAAGTAATGGGGGTTGCCAGTCATAAGAATCCGTGCTTCTACTCCGTTTCTTTAACAAACACCTACCTTTTAAGTCTTTTCCAAAGCCATTCATCAGGTCACAGTATATCTTCCCTATGGAATTCCTGCACTGGCCATCCACCATACAGAAACATTAGCTTGACTGCTTTCTCCCAAACCCAGTCAGATTCTCAGATGTCTGTCACTGCCCTCTTTTATATTGGCCAAAACAAATCAGCACCAAAGCCTTACAGAGGAACTCCTTCCTCCCTGAATAATCTTGGTGCCCTGGGATGTAAAATCACCAAGATTCTTATGTCCCCAAGGAATTTGGCCACCTTCCTGTTCACAACCTAACAGACTTGTCCACACAGGTGGTGCCCCACAACTCCCTGTCACTATGTTAACTCATGTTCAAGCACACAGTTTTGTTTTCTTCTTTAAAAAATTTAAGTCTTGGCCTCAAGTCCCTCTTTGCTCTGCATATGTACATCCATTCATTCCCTTTACACATTCCCAAATAGTATTTTCCAAGGTGCACTACTGTTATGTCAGTAACCATTGTAAAACTCTACAGACTATACCAGTGGCATCAGCTGGTCCAATAATATACTTCTGCTTCCATGCCAACTCAGGCTTGTCCCATCTCTGAACCCCAGTTGCCAACCCTCAAGGCAATGAGGATGTGTGCTTGTCATAGAATCATAGGGTTGGAAGAGCCCTCAGGAGGTCATCGATTTCAAACCCCTGCCCAAAGCAGGACCAACCCCAATTAAATCATCCAAGCCACGGATTTGTCATGCTTGCACTTAAAAATCTCTAGGGGTGGAGGTTCCACCACCTCCCTAGGTAACCCATTCCCCTCCTAGTAAAATAGTTTTTCCTAATATCAAACCTAGACCTCTCCCACTGCAACTTGAGACCATTGCTCCCCGTTTTGTCATCTGTCACTACTGAGAACAGCCTCTCTCCACCCTCTTTGGAGCCCCCTTCAGGTAGTTAAAGGCTGCTATCAAATCCCCCCTCACTCTTCTCTTCTGTAAACCAAATCCCTCAGCCTCTCCTCATTAGTCGTGTGCTCCAGCCCCCTAATTATTTTTGTTGCCCTCTGCTGGACTTTCTCCAGTGCATCCACACCCTTTCTGTAAGGGGGGCCCCAGAACTGGATGCAGTATTCCAGATGTGGCCCCACCTGTGCCGAATAAAGGGGACTAATTATTTCTCTGGATCTGCTGGCAATGCTCTTCCTAATGCACCGTAATATGCCTTCTTGGCTACAAGGGCACGCTGTTGACTCATATCCAGCTTCTTGTCCATTGTAATCACCAGGTCTTTTCCTGCTTCACTGCTGCTTAGCCAATCAGTCCCCAGCCTGTAAGAGTGCTTGGAATTCTTTTGTCCCAAGTGCAGGACTCTGCACTTGTCCTTGTTGAACCTCATCAGATTTCTTTTGACCCATTCTGTCAATTTGTGTAGGTCACTCTGGATCCTACCCCTATCCTCCAATGTATCTACCACTCCCCTTACCTTAGTGCCATCTGTGAACTTGCTGAGGGTGCAATCCATCTTCTCATCCAGGTCATTAAAATGTAGATGTTGAACAAAATTGGATCAAGAACTGACCCTGGGGGCACTCTGCTTGATATTGACCGCCAACCAGACATTGAGCCTTTGATCACTACCCGTTGAGTCCAACAATCTAGCCAGCTTTACGTCCACCTTACAGTCCATTTATCCAATCCAAACTTTCTTAACTTGCTGGCAAGAATACTTCCTTAACTTGCTGGGAGACTGTATCAAAAGCTTTGCTAAAGTTAAGGTATATCATGTCCACTGCCTTCCCCATATCCACAGAGCCTGTTACCTTGTCATAGAAAGCAATCAGGCATGTCTGTATTAAAAAAAAAACATACAATCATGTTCTCACAAGTCCACACCACTGTCTCCATGGCTGGTTTTCCAGCATCTGGAATGAAATCACTCACGATGACCCAATGTCATGAATATTTTGTATGCTTCCAAATGCCAATGCCAGATTGTCTGAATTGCCCATACTGTACTCCCATTCCCAGTTGGACTGCTGCTGTTGTGGCCCTTATTCTGAATAAGTGGTAAGCTACAAATTTATGTAATCACTACCTTCCTCAAAGATAACAGATTCTCTTCAGCCTCCTTGATCAGTCATTGACCACTGCAAGTTTAATCTCTGCATGTCCCTGACAGTGTACACCATGTGGACCCCTCCATTAGATTGCAACAAACTGCCAGAAACCTTTTGAGTTAAAACCAGTTCATGGATATAGATAACCATTTATCCCACTGATGAACATAACAGCTGGGAGGCAGTTCAAAACTATTGAGGGCGCCAGTTGGCAAGTTGCCAGCAATACCATGTACCACAGCAGCCTCTTCTCCCTAATGAGCCATTTGGTAACCAGCCTTTCCTACCCTGTAATTGCATGAATATAAGAACTTGTCTCATAGTACTGCCACAGGAGCAGAACCAGCTGTTCTCCATGCTACACTGATAACCATTCTGCTCCAAGGTTCAATAGTGCTAGGGCTCAGGTGCCAACTCCCTGCCTCAGCCTACTCCATGTAAAAGGGAGCCTTACCATACAGGCTGCCCCTTTTGAACCTTTTCATCTATGCAGTTCCCAGGTAATGAGTCAATATCGCTACACTAGCTCCTTGTCCTCTTTTGGAGCAGTCTTCTTCTCCTCATCTCTCCTCTCCTCTCTCCCCTGCCCAGCCTTAAAGAATGTTCCGGCAAGGCAGATACATTCCACTTGTCATTTTCAAGTGTGTCTAAATCCTGTTCACTTTCCTATTGATGCAGGCTCCTAAATAGCTTTTACAGTTTTGAAAAATTGTCCCTGTACAGAATGCAATTGCCAAATGCATATTTGACTTCCTTGTTTTATAAATAAGTGGTCTACAAAACATTTGATTTTTATTTAAACAGAGCCAGATCCTCAAGCCTGGATTATCCTTTTGTGCTGTCCTACAGGATTGTGTTGTCCATGTGGGGATCTCCTGACCAGAGACAGAGTATAGAGATAATCCTTTTTAAAGATAAAGTTCATGCAGCCAGCTCCATATCAGCTGCCCTACTGTATAGGTTGTTTTTGGGGTAGGGGAGCACAAGTCTGGAAATGCTTTCCATCAGTAGCCTCTACTAATAAAATACCCCCCAAGAGCTCTTTCAAGGCCACTTAACTTTGGAGTAGCCTTAGGGTTGCTCTAAATTTCAGTTGGGCTGTACCAAGCAGCTCTAGGGATCAGAGATAAAAGGATGGTGGATATGACTGCTCAACTGTATCTGAATATCTACTACAAATTCTGGTTCTGAATTTCACGTGCAAAATTAATCTAGGGATGTGAAGGACTAGTTGACTATTTGATAGGCATATGCTTATCGGATAGTAGATAGGATAGTTGACTAGTCACTCCCCCCCCCCCTTGCTGCTTCTATCAAATAGAGGCAGCAAGGGGGGAAGAAAAGGGGGTATTTCAAAGTGGCAGCCCCGCTTGAAGCTTGGGGCCAGACCCTGGGCTCCACACAGCGCTACTGCTTTGAAAAGCTGTGTGTAGCCCGGGGCCAGCTAGGGTGTCCTCAGGCTGCATGCAGTGACCCCAGGCAGCATGTGGCTCCCAAGCTGACCCCGGGCTCCGTGTGCTGCTGCTGCTTTGAAACGCTGTGAGGAGCCCAGTGTTAGGCTCTTCGCAGCATTTCAAAGTGGCAGAGCTTCACGGATCCTGGAGTCAGCAGGGGAGTCCCCAGCTGATCCTGGGCTCCAGGAGGCACTTTCGCTTTAGAAGTGTAGTAGCAGCCTTAGATCTGTTACTACACTTCAAAGGCAGAGGCGCCCTATCACCTAATTGAATAGTTGGGATTGGTCCTGCCTTGGGCACGGGGATGGACTTGACGATGTCCTGAGGTCTCTTCCAACTCTATGATTCTAGTTCATGCAAAATGCATCGACTATTTGAGTAGTCAGTTACCCGATACTTCACATCCTTAAATTAATTTTTAAACATGATGATTTCTAGTGTGAGAATGGCAGTTTTCTAACTAATGCAACTGTGAGCTAATTTTGTTCATGTTTTTGCCAAATTTGATATTAGGCTAACATGGTTGACTTTTATTCATTCAAAAATACATTATTTTTGTTAGGCAGCTGAAATTAGGTTGCATAGTGGAAATGCTATGAACCTTATAGTAATTTGCAGGTTAATATCATGTTAATGCTATGATTTTGATAAGACTCTTTGGCATGACATTGAGTTATTTACTTTGTAATTTATCAGATGACAGTGCTTGTCTTGTCAGGCACTTATTAAAATTCAATCATATCTTTGTTTTAGATTCATAACACGTAGGTTTAATTTTTTAATCAAAACTTGTTATACTGTTTTTGACTGTTTTGAAACTCATTGCTGAAGTAACAAGACAAGCCAGGGGTGTTTTTAACTCTCTCTAGGCCAATAACAAGAAGTAGGTCAATAGCAGTGGACAGACACAAATATCTGACTACTAGGAGCAAGAAAAGGAGAAGGCGGAAGTTAAATACTGTGCTATCTGATCTTGAATGTTGTGGTTTTAGTTGGTAATGGGAGAAGAAGAATAAGGGGGAATGAACAAATTGAACCTAGCAAGAATTGTCAATTACTTAATCTAACCACATGGACGTAGAAATCAGAATATTCTTATGCTGTAATGAAGAAAACTCCTAGAATTTCTTCTCTTGGGCTACGTCTAGAATGGCCCCCTTGCCGGAAAAGTCATGCAAAGGAGGCCAGTCGGAATTGCAAATGGAGCGGGGATTTGCATTTTCCCCGCTCCATTTGCATTAACATGGCTGCCGCTTTTTTCCGTCTTAGAGTTTTGACGGAAAAAAGCGCCAGTCTAGACAGGGCTCTTGTGGAAAAGAAAGCCTTTTCCGCAAGATCTCTTATTCCCTTTTCTAAAGGGCCAGTCTAGATGTAGCCTCGGTGTTGGAACAAGGGAATACCAGCTTCCACCACTAAGGAGTTAATTCAGGACATTATTATTTAAATACCTGTTCGTGTTAAAAGGAGGAGGATGCAATATTTATTTCATTTTTCAATAGATCTCTAAATAGCCATGAAAATCAATTTCCTTTCAGCACCCAATTCAAATCAGCCATCTCCTAGTTTAGGGTAAACTCATTCTAGATTAGACTTTTATGATTTTGCAGAGAAGTATTGCTTGATGCGGAAGAGCCTTTCTGCAAGGCTGGGGATCAGTATGTGAATACAGTTGCCATTATACACTGGACATATTGCATTGGCTTCATAATTGCCAGAAAGCAAGACGCCAAGAGAAAAGCCCTTCGGGGTATGCCACATATTTATGTAATCGTTTAAATGTTCAAAATTTTGGCTGTTGAGTAATCACTATGAAATCCAGTTATGCAAACTGTAGGATGGTTCCAAACTAGAGTTCTGAGTTCTGCAGCAGAAGCCAGAATTCAGAGAATTTATTCCTCCGATTGACTTTCTTTATACAGTGTACTTATTTATAGTTTTCTAGCATTATAATTATAAAGATATATGTTTGCTTTTTCATTAAATATTAGTGCAGAATTTTGATGAAGGTGTGGTTTTATTTTTATTTGTATAGCTGAGAAAGAGAATAACATCTAATATCACATCTGTTGTGTGGACTGTCTTGATAATTTTTTTGATGGATTAATGAGATTAGGAAAAATAACAAAAGCCATGGATCGCTTGCAGTAGAGCATGTTAGGAAA
The DNA here is from genome assembly GCA_030068395.1 of Apalone spinifera. NCBI lineage: Eukaryota > Metazoa > Chordata > Testudines > Trionychidae > Apalone > Apalone spinifera. The sequence continues at coordinate 44,381,597 of JANRFK010003679.1, read as the reverse complement.
TTTTGATATAACTGAAAATAGAAATGTAAAACACCTTTACGTAAATCTAATTGTCCTGCTGTCCCCATAGAATTCCTTCTGATGTTGTCTAGCACACTTTAGGTGCTGTAAAAATAATAAATAATTCCTTTGTAATGTCCAATTTTAAATGACTCAGTTAATGGAAATGGTGAAATCCCCTTTCGATAGTCTAGTAAATGTGACTTTTAGGATAATTTTAATTTCCTTATCTCTTTGTTACGTTATCGTGTTTGATTTTCATTGTATTTGTTGTATGCCTCAACTATTTGTTGAGAGCTATGTCTTTTTTCCTCTCCTTAGAAGTTTTTCTAGCTATCTCCATTTTCATAGACTTTCCTTCACAAGATTCTCCTTCTCCTTCTCCTTGTTTTCTCAGGGTACGTCTAGACTACATGCCTCTATCGCCAGAGGCATGTAGATTAGGCTACCCGACATAGGTAAACCTCATCCCAGGAGGTTTACCTGGGAGGTCGACAAATGCCTTTGATGTCGACCCCCGCGCGTCCAGACTACCGTGCTGTGCCGACAAACAGCTGATCGGCACAGCGCAGCAGCCATTTACATTTAAATGAAGTGGCGATTATTTAAATCGCCGCTTCATTTTCCTATGTCGGGTAGCCTAATCTACATGCCTCTGGCGACAGAGGCATGTAGTCTAGACGTACCTTCAGTGTTGGTGTGATGTAAGGTGTCTTAAGATTTTCAACATGTCTTGGTATTAAACTGCCTCAAACTGAATATTGTGGGACAGATTTTCTCTGAATCGTGACTCTGCTTAGCACATATGAGAGGGGAAGGTGGCAGGGAGCTAGTTCTGGCTCTCTAATTCTTGGTGCCAATCCCAGTCCCAGGGGTGTTGAAAGGCATTGCTAACTTCTGTCATTGGCTTAAGGTCCCTACTGGATCCTATGTTAATGGAGTACAGGTATAGCAGAGGAGAGCTTCATTCCATTATACTCTTTATGTTGGGGAAAACGTGACAGGCACAGGTCCCAGTGTTGCCCAATCTTATGCTAAAAAGTTGGCACTTGAAGAAAAGCATTGTCTGAGCACTGAGATTACATGAGAATCTCGGCTTTCATTAAAAAAAAAGGCCGTTATAGTTATAGCTTTCATAGTTGCACAGCAAATTTTGGACATCTGAACATCAGAGGTTCAAAGGCCAGAAGTCAAGTAAAAAGAACCTCAGTGTTTTTAATCAGAATTTTCAAGGCAGCCTTATGATTTTCGGGGAGCTGACTAATGAAGTGTGAATGGCGTTTAGGTGTATCCACATCTTTATGTGTGTAAACCAAAGTAGTGTACGTGTCTGTGTGAGTTTGTTAATAGAAGCATATTCATATATATGTTTATGCCTGCCATTACATTTCAGTATCCATTGTTATTTTAGTCCTACTTTGCTTCCCTTTTTTTTCCAGGTAGCTACATCATACTTTTCTCTCATTGCTGTTTTAAGTACTTTGAACAAAGGCACAAAAAAGCCCAGGGCTCATCACTCTGATCGGTTTTATCTCATTTCCTCATGTTTTTCCTGTCTGTTATACCTACCTGTTTTTTGGTGTCAATCTTATCTCATTCTTGTCATACTTAGGTTGTAAGATGTTTGAGGCAAAGATCATCTTTTTTGTTCTGCGTAGGTACAGTGCCTACTACAAGTAGGGGCCTGTACCGTGGCCAGAATAATTAATAATAATAATACACGGCACTATAATACTTATTTCTAATGAGCTAAATACTAAAATGTAAATAGTACACTTTAAATACATTTTGATTCAAATATTTTTGTGACCAAACAAATGACATAGAGGAAATGTATAACGCTACTGTTGGCCCTGAAGAAAACTGAGAAATGTTTGCCACCTATTTGGAAGTACGCTCTATTGGTAGCCATATAAAGTTGACTGTTAATGATAAGAATAAAAAATGTGTGTCCTTTACTAAATAGTGATTGATTTTCCAGCACAGCCATTCCATATGTGCTTCTGCAGTTATTATTCACATAATATTGCTACTGTAAACCAGTGAATATGCTTTATTGTCATAATAATCTCTTTGAAATCAATATAAAAAAAAGTTTTTCTTTAGGTGTTCACTAACAAATCAACTATAAAATTGCTATTTCATGTGGGATTTTTTTGGGTTTTTTTTTTTTGGTAAAGGTCAGTGCTTAGTTGCTTAACATTTTTTTTTATTTTAATGCAAATGTTATTTAATGTTGGCTTTTCAAAACAGGTGTACTGTGAATTATAAAAATAGAGCATATAATTTGAGTAAATTTAAGTAGTATGTATTCTTGATTTTATGTTTACATTAGGCTTTTTCTCCATAAAAGAAATTATTTTTGCAAAACTGCACAAAATATGCTAAAAGTTGCAAATTGTTGAGATGCAGGCTCCTTAGGGAAAATATTCACACAGTTTACAAATTTATTATTCCCTTGTGAACAGGTTTCTTTAAAAGATGGAAAATCTCAGTGTAAGAAGATGCATGTAATACTGAACAGCCCTGTGGGAAGAATTGAAATATCTGGATGTGGAAAAGGTGTACATGAAATACAACTTCAGGAAAATGCTCTGCTACAGAACAGGTAAGTTTGTGTTCTGTTGATTTTTTGCATCAGTACATGGTACTGAATACAGAATTCTCAGATTGAAAACAGTGCTAAAAAGTAACTGCATAATTATTTATATTTAGCTGTATAATTGGAAATACAATAATTTCCATTTTACAATCAAAATCAGCATTGAGTTATCTCAAAGGATTGGCAGATCTAAGATACTGATTTACTGTCCCATCCATTTCTGTCTCTTAATGTTTGTTCTACCTTTAATTCTATCTCAAGCAAATGCTAAAATTTTGAGCCCTCATTTAAATTCAATTTCTTCTTTGGTGAAATAGTAAAACTTAAAAATTGAAGGGATTTGTCTTTTAGAAGTAAAATATATATTAAAAAATTGGAGAGCGATACAGACAGACAAAGGGCCTCTTTATAAAAATACTGGCCTGTATCCAGGAGATGATGATGTGAAGACTCAGCTGTTCTGTAGACTGTTGTTAGTATTTCTGCAGTCCTATTACTGAATGTGTATTATACTCTTATTTGGGAGTAAAACCAAGTCTCTAATATGATGTGCCTAAAGGCTTGTCTATACTTACCAGAAGATCAATGCTCCAGTGATCTATCTGGTTAGGACCTGCTAAATTGAATGCTGAGGGTGCCCTATCCATAGTGGTTGCAAGGAGTAAGGGAAGTAGATGGGAGAAACTCCCACATCAACTTCCTGTTGTGGGGCAACCCCAGAAAATCGATGTAAGGTACATCGACCCAAGCTACACAATTGTCAGAGCTGGCATTGCGTATCTTAAATGGATTTTCTTTGACAGTCCTTTCCTGGCCTCAGTCTTATCCCATTAGTAGTGGTATGTCGCAAAAAAAAAAAAAGTGCAAAATATGCTTGGCAGTGCTGCTGCTACTATAATCACAGATTAGACTACTGTCCCATCTTGGACCATAGGGCTATCTCAGAGCTAGAAAAAGGTTTCAGGAAGCCAGAACCCAGCATTTTATTGTGTAACTCAATGGCAAAGTGTATGTTGGGTCCCTTTTAAAGTGCTGATACATATAAAAGATAATAGCCTACTACTACTACCAGTTACTCTTTTAGCTCAAATGGTAGAATTTGTATGTGACTCCAAGTCCTAAGTTCAAACTTGGTTGACCATTCTTATGGCGGGGGAGAGGGATAGTATATGGTCATATAACAAAGGATTGTATCATCATGCACATGTGCAAAGATTTAGATTTGCACAGGCTGTTTTTATTCAGGTACATTATGACATTTGAGTGCTTGATTTGTTTTACGTGTTTGTAAGAATTTTGATTAGGGTCCGGAGTGCATTTCCTATGGCTGTTGCAGTCATTTCCTGGATAAATCCAGCATGGGTCTAGAGAAGATATGTAGGTACTCTTTGTCTTGCAGGAATCATTATTGCCAAGTAGTTCAGTCAGTTAATAAAGTTGCAGCCTTTGCTTTCATCCACATGTGTGTGGTATGTGTTTTCCTGAAAGGTCTGTGTCTGGTTCACTTTTTTCGCTTCTTAACTTCATTGTTTTATTTTTTTCTCTATATCATTCTATTTTGAAATGCTCCTTTGATTTGTGTATTTCCCCCCATTTTTATTTTTTTGCAATTGTATTGTCCTTACACATTTTTATATTTGTTTAATATTACTTTATAAATCATGTGTATGCACAATAGTTATATTAGTTTGAAATTGAAAACTAGAATATATTTTTGTTTGTCTTTAATCCAAATACTCCAGCACCCGCCTAACATGTTTATCAAAAGCTTCAAGGGATAGCAGAGTTAGTCTGTACAGGATAAACTTAAAAAACAACAAATAGTCTGGTAGTGCTACCAGACTATTTTATGTTTATACAAGTCGGTTCCAACTTGGCACAAATTCCATTTTATCTCACCTAGCATTATAAGAATCCAGGTTTTTTTGGTTCATCTTTTAAAACTGAATTTATATGGAAAGCAAAGCAGACTGTAGACAATGAACTAGGCTATAATCTGCTACTTGAAAATAAGGCCCCATGACTAAAATCCCAAAATGTAGTAGTCGGTTGTGAGTAGTCGGTTGAGTCCTTCTCTGTTACACTTTTAATGTATTTCACATTTTACAGTCAGTACGTGGTTGTACTAATTGGGAAAGAATGATCTTGTGACTGAAGAGACAGGGTTAGGAGTCCAAAGATTTGGGTTCTCTTCCCAGCTTTCTGATTTACTTTGCCATGTGGGACAAATCACTTCATCTCCATGGTCTAGATATCTCATATTTAAAATAGGAATTAAGAAAGCTTTCCTATTCCATACATGTTGTGCGGCTTCAGTAATTAGTACTTTTATAAAGTACTTTTATAAAGCATTTTAAAGTTTTGTACTGAAAGAGATATATACATTATTAGCATTTAGCTCACATGCTAGTAGCTTTGGGGGACAAGAAATTGCAAGCAAAATTTCTTTCTTATCGTTACTTCCTGTAAAGAACCTCTTATTTTAAAAAAATGAAGAGGCAGGGGAGGACTTGGACTCAGATATATTTTTTCTGACTGTAAAGATCTAAAAATTTTAAAGCTGTCCTTAAATGCTTTTGCTGAAATGTAACATTTAATCTCCTCCACTCATTGATAGTGAATAGTTGTTAAAATCTCTGGTCTCATTATTTTTGACAGAACAAAATAAAAGCAAAACAACAGTGCCCAGTGTTTCTCTTAACTGGCTAATAAACACAATGGCAAGAGCATTAGATGAAAAAAATACATAAGAAACATAAAAATTGATTTTAATGGACCCCTGTCAGAAAGAACCATAATGAACACAAGTGTGGTAATAAATATTGGTATTCTACTCCACAGTTGTTGAGATTTTTCATGTAGAGTTGCATGTTACAATCAATATAGATTTTAGCGTTTTTTACAATAAAAATAAGTAAACCTTTGAAATATATATTAATACTTAGGACTTGCAGTCTGTTAAACAAATCTGGTAGTTTAGAAAATCTGTTAAGAATGCCTACTCAATGCTGCAATTTGTATGTGGGTCTTTTGCTCTGTTTTACAACTTTTAAAATGCTGTGAAATTAATCATCTAAGATTACAATTTACTCTGATGTCTCATAGTAAAATTTAAGGAGAAAAACTTAAAAGGCAGATTAAAAGAAGAAACTTCCAGGCCCTTTCTGAGGTTCAGAGAGGCCTAGGCCTCTTCCAGCTTTTGAGGCCTATAGCCATAATAAAAATAAAAAAAGATGAAATAGGAAAACAAAACAAGTCTCCAAAAAAAGAAGTGACACACAATCTGAATATTTGTTATTTAACAAATGCGTTTCTAGCCTTTTTCTGTGCAAAATGCGCTAATTATTGCCAAAAAAAATTTTGTGCAACGTCACAGTTGATATTAAGTGCAAGCCCATTCAAACATTCTTGTCCCATAGTTGAACAGTAATAGTTCTTTTCCTAGTTCAACACATTGAAGGTGTGTTCACCTGAAGCCACTGATGCAGGCAAACTGACAAAAATACGCAATGCATTTGTGATATTAGGAAACACCCTAGAGCAGTGTTTCTTAACGACCGAGAAACACTAAACAATATTTTTTTTTTAATGAGGAACACCAAGGATTTTTGGTTGGGGGGGGGGGAAAGTCGGGGGAGGAGGGAAAGGGTGTTATTGAGGGGGAAAAAGGGGTTGGGGAAAGTTATTGAGGGAAAAAAGGGGGGGTCACCTGCCCCTTTAAAGGTGGCCATTTTGAATTCTGTTGTTTTCTACAGCACACCTCTGACTGTCTCGCGGCACACCGGTGCCACGAAACACAGTTTAAGAAACACTGTCCTAGAGAGTGCAAGTTTGAGTATTCCTTGAAGAAATTCCTTTGGCTTGCAATCCAGTTTAAAATTAATGGAATGTATTCATTTGAGGAAGATGACCTTATCATTGAGATTGTTTGGGATTTCTTTGCTGTACTATTGCTGAAATTGGTCAAAATCTATACCCATTAACAAAACAACTTATGTCTTCTACCAAATTTATTAGTTGATTAAACTGAATTTAACATCCCTGTTGGGGGCCAGACCCCTGCAATGGTTGGGGAAGGTGGGTTCCCCCGAAGGCAAGATCAAGTACGGTTGCCAGATGGTTTCAACAAAAATACCAGACACACTTGACATTACATCACATCTTATTTAGAAAATACCAGACGTTTATATTTTCTCAATTGTTTCCTGAACAGAAAGCTTCAAATACTGGACTATCTGGTTCAAAACCAGATACCGGGCAACCCTAGGATCGAGGTCCTTTTTTCAAAAGGAGCGTGTGGTCCCCAGCGTACAATTCCCTACTTTTACAATAAAGACAGGCTATGGGTCTGGTCCCAAAGTTCAGTTCCCTTCTTTTAGGGTAAATACGGCCCAAGAGGCCTAGCCAAAAGTACTGTCCCCTCTTTAGGGTAAATACGGCCCAAGAGGCCTAGCCAAAATTACTGTCCACTCATTCAGGGGGAATATGGCCCTGCAGACCTAGTCCAAAAAGTACTATGGTCTCACTCTGGAAGGCTCTCTGGCCTGGAGGCCTACACCCCCGGCGAGTCTCCCCCCGGTTGTCAGGGAGACAGTTGTCACAGAGCAGGGAGGTAGGGGGACCCGGGCCCTCCCGTTCCACTGGGTCCCACCCAGGGCCCTGTTTGCAGTGGACGTCCCGCTGAAACGTGCTGAGCTCCCAGAAGGACAAGCCTCTGCCTTGGGTCACATCCTACCATCCCTGGTGTCGCCCCCCTTCTCAGGCACCAATGAATCCAACTCATGAAAAAGACCTCTCTGGTCGGGGCTGTTGCTGGGGTTGCGGCGGCTGCTGCCCCGGGTGGCTGTTCTTGAGGCTGTTGTAGCAGCGACGGCTGCTGCCTGAGCTGCGGCTCTTGGGGCTGCTGTTTCTGCAGCTGGGGCAGCTGCTGTGGCAGCAGGGACTGCTCGGGAGCTCTGGCCTTAGCTCCTTCCCTGCTGGCGGTCCGCCCAGACTGAGCTGCACCACTGGCTTTTATACAGCTTCAGCAATTGGAGCATGCTCAGTCTGGGAAAAAGGGTGGGACTTCTACAGAGTCTTAGCCTCCTTTCCCCCGCCCCCCCTTCAGTGCGGGGCACATCTGCCCCATCAGAATCCCTAACTCAAACAGTTTTGACTTTTTTATTCTTTAAACATGAAGTTACGGACAGATTCTGGAATAGTTCTGATGTACAACTGGTGGCCATGTAATAAGAATTGTATTCAAAATCTCTCAGGATGAACAATTTGATATGTCTACAGAAATTGGGTTTAGAAAAAGTTTTTAGTGATTGAAAATCATACATTGTACGTGTGTAATACACTATTTTCAGCTAAAGTTTTAGCAGTACTGAGAAGTTAAGAGTTTTATGTATATAGAACATGTAAATGTTTCTGGAATGCTATATATTGATAATAAACACAAGTAGTGTATTACGTAAGTTAGGTGAAATACATCTATTTCAAAGTTGTAAAATGGAACGAAGTACATGTAAGATAAAGCCTAGGTTTTCATTTAATAATATGGTGTCTTTCCACTGTACCTGTATAGTTTACACTTTATTTAGTTTAAAATAATGAATTTTCCTTCTGGGAACAAAAAGTACACATAAAATATGTAAGTCTTTGTAGTGGTATCAGTTCATTTAGTTGTCTTACTCCCATTTAATACATACAAATTTTTATTTTAGGCTACTGACTGTCATTTTTGTGTGATTCTTTTTTTGGGTGAGGGAGTGGATGGGTAGGAGGGAAAGCTTAGGTGAAATATTTAAGTGTATAATACTGTTCACTTGTGTCTTTAGGACAAACTTGTTGCCAAATTGTTTTTATAAATCTTCCTTTAAGAACCCAGTGAAACTGTGAAATTCCTATTCTTTTTTCTTTTGTTTTGTTTGCATTCTAAATCTGTGATGATTGTCATTTTCATATTTCTCACCTTCCTGTTCCTCAGCTGGAAAGGTAAATTTTCTTTGTAGTTAATAGAGCATTGTACTTGTGACATCCTTTAATAATACATACAAAGATGAGGGGACAGGTTTTTAGTTTAGTTAGTATGGCAAAGAAAAAATCCAGTTTTCTTTCTTAATGGAATTTTCTCTTCATGAAAAATTTTAGTGGGTCGCATAGCTACTACAGGTAGACCATTTAACAAGCAGTCCTGGTTATGTAGCCTGCAAATTTGTTAATGCAGTGTACTAAAGTTGCAGCTGTTGGATTTTAGTAAACTTAAGGGAAAGCAAAATAAAATGTGTTGAAGTAAACTTATGGTGTGAAAAAGCTGCCAGCATGTGATTGGAAAATACAGTCTTACATGCTGAGCCATCTGAGTCATTAATAATGTGGCATTCATTACTACTCATTTATGATTGTGTATATAAAGTGGAAAGTAAAAAACCTACAATCTGATTGGTTCAGTAGAGTTCCAGACCATGCTAGCATTTTAACACACACCACAGGACAAACTGCTATAACCATAAAAAGATGTTGTACCATTTTTATTAATTTTTGATATGTTTAAAAACACTGATGCATGTTAACATGAAAAACCAATTAAAGAGGTTAATTCAAGGTGTCAAATCTTGTTTTCCTGCACTCAATGTGGTACTACTCATTTCAGTAAGATAGGCGGAATTTGGCCCAAGATTTTGATGAGTGCTACCACATAGATAAATTCTCAGCTTCTTTATGCGGTATTTTACCACCATCTGTTTCAAGATGGCAAGTTTGGCTGTATTTGTGGTGTGCAAATACATAGCTCGTTGTGTTGTGACATACCTATCTTTTGCAAGCTTGTAATATTTTTTCTAGGTTATCTTCTCCCTAGGATTTCCAGAGGAAAAGAACACTGAAAGGATTGTATCCTGAAGTCCTGTTGCCTCAATAACATAATATGGAGCAGGAGGGGAATTTCTCCCTTCTGTAAAAAGGCTCAGTATAGCAGTGAAACTATGACAACATGGGTAGTGGCCACTCATATGTACCCAGGGTTTCAGGTGGGCGGAACTAGCCTATGCCTCAGTCTTAAATCGAAGTTAGCTCAGCTATATTTACATAAGTTGAAGTCATAAATCCCCATTGTAGTGTAGACATGCTTTCAGCAGTCTTGTGCTTTCACATCAGATTGGGATCCTGTACACTGTTTTATCTGCTGGCTGAGATTCTCTTTAGCCATAGCAGCCACTGGGAACGCCAGAAAGTCGGCTTCTCAGGAGAATGTGGCTTCTCAGGAGAATGTCCATGACCTGGAAAGGAGATGCTGTGTGTTTTTGGTCTGTGGCTCTGGGTGAGGGAACAGTGTGTGCTGTTAGAATTTATAGAAACCCTGAGCGCTCAGGGTAAAGGGAATATACAAATTGCATGCATGTGCCTGAGAACCAAAGCCAGGGCAATGGTAGGTTTAATTTTAATAAGGTCATTTATTCACATCACAATACACCTGAGGAAAGATGTGCGCATTTACTCTCACACAATAGGAATTAAAAAGAAAAATCCTTATTCTTGCTCATAATAGAAGAACAACGGGACATTTAGTTACATTGAAAGGTGGCAAATTCAAAACTTACAAAATGAAATACTCTTTTCACATAACACGAAAGTAAACTGTGGAACTCATTATCACAGGATGTTGCTGCAGCCAAGAGCTTAGCATGATTCAAAGAGGGGCTGGACTTTTTAGAAGAATAACAAGAATATGCACATAGGGTGTGTCTAGAATACTGGTTTTTTTTTGACAAAAGTGAACATTTGTCGACAAAACTATACCTGCGTCTACACTACCGCCGAGTTCTGTTGACATAACGTTGACAGAACTCGGCAGTTTTGTTGACGGCGGTAAACCTCATTATACAAGGAATAACGCCTTTTGTCGACAAAGTTCTGTCGACAGAAGGTGTTATTGCATCTACACTGTTCTTTGCATCTACACTCTCATGTCGACAAAGTGGCTTGCTTTGTCGACAGAACTGGATGTAGTCTAGACGCTCTTTGTCGACAGAAGCTTTGTCGACAGTATCTGTCGACAAAAGCCTGTAGTCTAGACGTCCCCATAGTTTAATAAATACTTAAAAATAGAATGGATATAAAATCTCATTCTTCGTGGACTAATCTAATATCTATCTACTGGGTGCTAAGAATATAATCTTCTGGGAGGCTCATGATCCCATATCTGCCTGCTCTGGGGCTTCTTGCTACTTATTCTACAGCCCCTTGTTTGCCATTGTTGCTGTTGGAGACAGGGTATTGTATTGGATAGACACGTGCTGTCCAAATAAACTGTCATGATTCAGTTTAGCAATCCCTGTGTATCTAATATGCAAGAGAGGTTTGTTGTAGGTGAAATTACAATTTTAAAAGTTAATTTTTGTTAACATAAGTCCATGGCAGTATCGTATACTGGCATCTCTCTAATTCCTGTCTTGTACTCCAAATGTTGTGTATATGCATGCACATGTGCACAAAAGTAACCAGTGCCAGGAGGCTTATGTGAATCTACTAGAATAGTAGTAGAACAGTAGATCTGAGATGTGTGAATTGCTCCATTCATCTGCCAAGTATTAAATCAGATACTCAGTGATGCTGGTAATTTAAATGTCAGTATTGTTAACTATTTCATTCTGTGTACCACACAACTTACTGGGATTTTAATTGCATTTTGGAGAGTACTACCACTTAGTTTTTTTCCCAAGAAGGAGTCCAAGAAGAGTCCACAGGTATATTCAAAGCTCAGTAAGGGAGAAGGACGCCTATATACCCAAACTTAGAAAAGCTGCACAATCTAGTGGGAGAAGAGTCTCATTTTGATGACTCCCGTGGGTGGAGCTTATTTTGAGGGCAGAGTTAGGAAGACTACCACTATTCCCTACCCCCATTTTGACCTTCCTGTAAAATTACACTAGAAAACCATTTTTTTTGTTCATAAATTGTCTGGGGGAAGGTCTCAATAAGGGAAAACATAATTTTCCATAGGATAGTATTTCTAATACAGGAAGCATTGTATTCTAGAAGCCAGAATTTTTCAAAATTGTAACAGGGGTACCCCAGCTGAACTCGGTGATAGTTGTTAAAAATTAGCATTATTGAAAAATAATTTGTCAGATAGAGGCACCAATTTTTCTCTGCCCAAACACTCGTGGCCAATCTCAAAAATGTACTGTCAGCAAAAGCCATAACATGGTTTGTCTTTCTTACATTAGATGAATTTAAAAGGATCTATTGTTTCACTTTCCAGGACTTAACTTCAGGATTCTGGAATTGTTTGTTTTTCTCCATGCAATATCTTATGACCTCACCATGTAAGTCAGCTGCATTTACCATAGTTCTAGAAATATTCATAATACTGTTAGATTCTAAATTCTGTATTCACTGGTCAAGTTTTATTCTGATATATGTTGATTTCTGTAAGGCCAGATCTACACTAGACCTGGAAGATTGGGTTAAGGTATACTACGCTAACTACATAGAATTTGTAGCTGGAATTGGCTTACCTTAAACTGAGCTGGGCGCAGCATCCCCACAGTGGGAGGCTGACAGGAGCAAGCACTCCCTTTGGCTTCCCTTACTGCTTGCTTCTACAAGGAGTATAGGCGCTGGCCGGAGCTGTCCTCAGCTTTCGATTTACAGGTCTTAACTAGATCCATTAAATCGAACGCCAGAAGGTCGACCGCCAGCATGGCGAGTGAAGAAGTGCTCTAAGAGACCCATCTTGCCTTTTGCTAACCTCTCTAGCCTTACCCTTGCTGGAATCAGTTCCTAATCTGAGTAAGATTCATTGTAATAATTTATCAGGTTCACTTAATTGTCATTTTTTACCCAGTCTGAAGAGTTTACATGTGCTTAACTCCCATTAAAATAGCAAGAGTCTTACTTGTATAAGATTGTCAGGAACTGATTCTTTTGCATATTTTCTGTGTGCTGTGATAATTGTTTTTAAACCACCTAGAAACATTCCATCATATTGTGTTCTCTCTGTAGTCTGATTTTTCTCTCTCCCCCACCTCTCATTCATATCACCTTTGAAAATTAGGGATTCAGTCCCTACTTCAGGATGTCAAATGCAGTTTCCTAACTTTGGGCGGGTGATACTTTTCTTTAACAATGATTCATTTTGCTTTTGAATACATTTTTCTCCATTTTATTTTGAATATTTTGAATATTTATTGTGAAGATTCCACAGAACTTCATTTAAAATTGGCTCAGGAGGAGTATATTATACAGGAGTATAATAAGTACATTACAGAAACTATATCTTGTCCAGCATACTACAGGTTCTCAAATGTATTTTGTAAACATGTTGATAACACAGAGAGAGAGGAGCTACATTTATACATATAATGTTAATAGCAGTCTGCCCTTTGGGCACGCGTGAGCAAGAGGTGACTAGCTGGCCAGATCCGGCCTGTCAAGCTGCTGGATACAGCCTGCAGCCACATCGCCAGCACCTTTATTACACAGCAGATCACACTACTGGCTGTTGTGGATGTTGGGGAGGGATGGGGAAGCATTGTACTCAGTCACTGTTGTGTAAATCCTCCTCCCAATCCAGTATAATGTGCATGTAAGATATGCAACTTTTTGTATTGTAAGTTATGTAGCTTTCAGTTATTATAAGTCATATGACTTGATATGTAACTCTCTGCTATGTGACTCTGTTTTGTAGAACTCTCTGCTATTGTAAGCTATGTAACTCAGTTCTAAGTCATGTAGGTTTCAGTCATTGTGAGCTGCATAACTTTCTGTTATTATAAGCCATGTAACTTTCTGTAACTTTCATGTAAAGTTTCCAGTTCTGCAACTTTTTGCAAGCTTTGTAACTGACAGTCTTTAAGCTCTGTAACATTCTATTCTGTGACAAGGGAGTTGGTGGGTGAGTGTGAAAGGAGAGAGTGTGTGAATAGGGTAATGTCTGTGCCTTTCTTGAGAGGAGCCAATGAGGCGACAGACCTGGAGCCAGGGGCTACGTGGAGTCTGATCTAATCATTGTTTGCACATGAAAAAGGCAAGAAATGGAGGTACAGTGAAGATGAGAAGAAGAAATGAATATGAATGAGATCTGGGTGGGCCTCTTGGTGACGGACACAGAGAAAGAACTGAGTGTACATAACAAAGGTCGCTCAGCACAGTAAAGAGAACAGAGCATGAAGACCATGGGTACGATTAGTTCGCTGACCCAGATTGGTGACTACAGGCAGACACACCAGACCCGCCATGCTTGGCTTCTTCTGCTGTCTTTGCGCAACTCGTAGCGTGCATAAGTGTATGAATGCATGAGTGTCTGAGTGTATGGATGTGTGTGTACATGTGTGAAGGAGTTCAGTTCTCACTTGATCCAATAGGGGCATTGAATAAATCAGTGTAACCCTGGGTTGGTCTCTCCAAGGTAACAGTTCCTGCCCCCTAGCAAAATCCCTCAGCTCCCATTGGTCAGTTTCCAGCTAATGGGAGCTGAGAAGTTATCCTGGAGGCAGGGGTAGCGAGTGAAGCCTCCTCCTTTCCTCTTCCCTATGCTGGAGCAGAACCGCGTGAAGTAGCCAGTCCAGCAGACAGGCATGGAGCCTGTCTCAGGTTCTTGCAGAGTTGCTGGCTGGTATCCAGCTAGATAAGTGCCTTCCAATCAGAGCCTGCCATATCAATGAATACTGGAACTTCAAGGTTCCAGTTTATAAGGACCATTTAAAAAGTCAGTTTGTGGGTAAGCTATTAGTGATGCTCATATGTTTGGGTATTTGTAGACTCACAAATATATGTTTGTGAATTATGTAAACATTGTTTCTGTATTTCTACTTGATAAGACAAACCACCACACTTATTTCTTATATTCTGCTGAATCTGTGCGCATTATTTCGTCTAGTAACAATATTATCCTGTGACACTGGTGAGATTTTATTAGTTTAGATATCATGGTTTAGATTCAAAATTTAAATATCCACTTATTTACCCACTGTCCATATATGCATAAGTGGTCATTGCCATAAAACGCACCATTTGTGTGTAAGTATGACAGTTTCTATGATTACTTCCTGTTTTAAACAGAAAAAAAGGTATTTCTGACATCTATGTGCTGCAAGTAGCTGTTGACTTTTTAATGAGAACCATTGTTTTCACTAAAGCACGCTTGAACCTCACTAGTTCGTAATAACATTTAATGCAAATGCCCTAAAAAGCCATAAATCCTAGTAAAGGCTCTCAGTTTTTTAGCTAATATTTATACAAGAACACTGTAGTAAATTTTGTTTTCTGTAAGGACCTGCTTCTGGTTCCACAAAAGTCAGTGCTAAAATTTTACCCTTGAGTGGGTCGGCATGAGGCACAAATATGACAATATATTTATGTAGTATATCACAGAGCATTTAGTAATATACTATGAGGTGTAGCAAAAATGACTGAGAATAAATTGCAACTGTCTGATGATCCAAATAAATTTTTTGTGTTGCAATATCCCTGGGTTTTTTGTTTATTCAGTATACATGTTAAGTTGAAAAAAGTAATTCACAATGGGTTTTGCATACGTTAGCAAAAATTGGTACTGTTTTCATGTTCCGTACTTCATTTGGTTAATGTAAGACTAACTTCACAAGATAATGGAATAATATAACAAATATATTAATATCTAGCTCTTATTTTCTTCATTAGGTATAAAAATGCATTATTAAGGGATCAGTAACATCATTCCCATTTCGCAGTTGGGAAAACTGAGTCACGGAGAAGGGAAATGTTGTCCAAGATCACACAGCTAGTATGTGGTAGCGATCATTTGTGTGCCAATGTAGCATTCTATCCATTGGCCCATATTGCCTCCCAAATACTATTTAAGATTCTTTAATAGTAACCATCTGTTGTTTTGTGCTCTTGCAGTAATTCTTTCTCAAAAGCACCAGAGTACTTTTGAAGGTTCAGTGGTTCTTTTGGGGTGATATTTGCTTTTATTTTCAGCATCCCACTGGCAAAGTTGAATAGTTGCATTGTGGTTTAGAAAAATAGCCAAGGGATTATAAATCTTCAAGTTATGCCTGTTCCTGATGGAATCCATGCTGTTACTTTTAAAGCTTCTTATCGTGTGGCTTTCTCCAGAAAGTCATCTTACCCTCCCTAGCTGGTTACCGTAGATGAAGCATTTAGAAAGCTCTATCACTCCAAATCTCCTTGTTTGTGGCACTAGGGAGACTTCAGCACTCGTGAATGAACAGCAGTTAAACCTTCAGCTAGTGAAGCAAGCATTCAGTTTGTTCCAAGATGTCTTCAAAGACAAATCGAATCAGGGGGGACAGTGAAAACCTAGTGTGCCTTGGGTTGGGGATACAAGTTTGTGAACAAACTTTTGACATTTATTTTTTGGGAATTACAGAGTTGACTGCATTATTCTTTCTAGAAGCTGAAAATGCTTTCTTTTTATGTTACTGTAACTGAAACTCAGCACTCTTCTGCTAGCTACTTCAGGTTGGCTTTTTTTTTTAATTATTTTTACAGGGATTTCATTATTTCATCAATCTGTTGGAACTAAATGCTCTATGGTAACATGGTACCAAGAAAGGGATGCAAATGAGCAGTATATGGGAGAATACTAACAAAAAGTGGGCTGGTGTAATCTTTAAATCACTTATTGTAAATCTACATTTTTCTGCCCCTCATAATCCCAGTATATAATCTGTTCTATGCCTAAGTATTAAAATGTGAAAATATACACGAAGTGTCTAGGTTGAACAATAAACCTAAAAGGAATATGTAGCAGTGGTATAGCATGCATTTCTATAAAGCTTTTTATTTCAAAATGTCATTTGTCTTGTGGCACCAGGTTATCCACTATATCTTCTTGGCATTTTTGTCTTTTCATGTCATCAATTAAAACATGCAGATTTCTGATGGGTGGATAGGAAAAACATGCCTTTACTTTTTCCTCAAATTATTACAAAACACTAAAAAACATAAAGAGTTTTTGTTAAAGAAAAGAAATATTGCTTCCTCTGCTAAAAGTGTCTAGAAATATCCAGGCATCAATCTTTATTTCAGCAGATTCAATGGATGTGGCAGGAAGAGTTATTATATAGCATAGCCCTCCTTTTATTAAAAATAAACTGGGCTAGTTTTTCTCTTCATAGTTTCTTGTGGAGATGCAATAGGATTGTTTATACCTTCATCTAGATAAGAAAACTTTTTATTGGAAATAACATTTCAAAAACTTAAACAAAATTAACCCCAAAAGCCAGCAGAAAGTTTACAGACCCCCGTTAAGGCTTTCCAGATGGTACAAATCCAGTCTGTCTCAACTACATTTTCTTCCTATGTTAGCTGAAATTATTTTTCAGATAAGCTGTGCTGGCTTGTGTGGATGGCAAATAGCTTTATTTTGCATGATTGGTGAAAGCCACTTTTTACTTTCATGTAAACTGATGAAAATCCTGTGTAACTCCATTATAATCAATGGCATGCATTCTTTTGATGTGCTATTCTATATTGTTACAGCTCTGTTACATGACCATCCATAAGTTATAAAGGTAGCCCTGCTAGATTCAGATAGAAGCCACTCATCACATTTTTTTTACAGTTATGGTCTTAGCCTTAAATTTGAGGCAAAAATTTTAAGAATATATAAAAATTTGAGGCAAAATATTTTAAGAATATATAAAAAATCCTAAATTTAAAACCGTAAGTTTAATTTTGGGACTAAAAATGTTTGTTTCCAATTATATATTAAATCTTTCAAATTGCTGTATTGTTTTACATTTGTCTCCAATTGAATATTAAACCTTGCAAATTCTATAGTATTTCACATCATAATAGAAGTGGGATTTTAAAAAGAAAATCTGTTTAAGAGCAAAGAACTTTACTAGCACAGAAAGCTGTATGTGTGTATAAACATATAGGAAAATAGTTGGTTATGACTTCCAAACCAAGAAATGCTATGAAAAACAAGTGCTTGTATTTTACAGCTGTGATACTTGAGGTTGGCAAAAATAGTTATGTACTGTAATACGTGATATAACTTTTATATAGGCACCCACTCAAAAATAGAGCAAAGATGTGTTTTTCCAGTATAGAAGAAATAGATCTTTAATAAAGCATGAATCTTTGTCTATGATCAAACCAAACTCTTCAGGAAAGAATCTCTCTCTCTTATCACAAATGTCCTGTAATAGTACACCACTACCATATAAGGCAGGTCTTTAATAGAGCAAGCATTCTGGCCCTCATTCTAGTGGCAGATTCAAGACCATCCTCTCTGGATGAGATAGGAACAGAATTGCACAGTTATATGGATTACACTTCTCTATCAGCTGGCAGGAATAGTCAATATCCTTTCCTACTGCAACTTGGCATTTTTAGAGCTTTATTTCTGGGACTTTTCCAGTACGTGTGGCACAAATTGCACTTTGCATGTTTAAAAGTTCAGTGTTGTTCTGGGATCATGCAGTAGACTATGGAACATAAGTATCGTGAAACCGGTAGCAAAATCACCTGACTGCTACTGAATCCAATGGTAGGACTGCATAGTGGTTTTTGTGGGCCCAGGATAAAACTTGAAACTGAGGCCCTCTCACTTCCAAAAAAAGCCCCCTAGGTTTTGGGGAGTTGATGAGCAAGGATGTAGCTGTGGCTTTTGTATGTGGGGCTAGTCCTAGTTCCCTCTTCTGAGTGTTGTGACCAGGTACATGGGGTCACAGTGCCAACTAGGTTTGGCCGATTCATCCCTATAGCATGACAAAGGGGCCACCAAGCTAAATAACAATGAGTGACATTGCAGCCCCACACGCCATGCCACAAAGCCTTGTCACAGAAGGGCCCCTTGTCACATGGGGCCCCTTAGTGAACTGCCCCTCTCAGACAGTTGTATCCAATGGAAAGAATGACTTCCACACCAAAGAAAGCTTTTCTTGCTGAAGGGTACACTATGTGGCATCTCTATATAGGTCAGTGAGCAGTTAGACACTATTGTAATGGGTAAAGCCATAAGAGGTAAAGCCATAAGATGTACACCTTTTGTTGAAGTCTGCTAGATTTTGGCTGGCCTCCCAAGAAATACAGCACTGCTGTAAGGCACAAACTGCTTTGAACCACCCATGACTGCAGAGAGTCAGTAGTCACAGGATGGGCTAGGAATTTTCCACTGTTCTTCCTTTCAGATACATCATTGAAATCAAGCAAAACAGAGTATGAGATGAGTGATAATGGGTGTTTGTTAATACAGAGATGAATATGTCTAAAAAGGTTCAGATAAACAACAGAAGGTTTGAATGCATAACCAAAAAATGAAGACATTGACTCAGTAAAATTCAAGGATGATCAGTAGGTTCATGGAGTGGGCTTCCACAAAGGTTTGATTAGTGTTACAACAAAGATAAGATCTTCTGCAGAAGATTATAACTCTATCTGACAAACTTTCTAACAAAGTGGGGGAAAGTGTTTTGTCTTGATTGTTTTGTTAGGAACTGAATTTGTAGAGGCCCACTGAGACTTCACGTTAAGATATATGCCATCAAGGCTTCTGACAGAATTGCTGGGTCCCTGGGCAAATTGTGGGGGAGGCTCCAGGGATCCAAAAGGTACAGAGTTGGGGCCTAGCTTCCCTTACCTAGCCCTTCAGTGCTGACAGCCTCACACTGCTTGTGGCTCCAACAGCTATTTTAAAGGCCCGAGGGCTCCAGCCAGTGGAAGCCCCAGTCCTTTTTAAATCTCCAGGCCCCAGATCAGGTGCCCCTTCCACCACACCCCATTGGCAGCCCTGTATGCCATAGTTTTTCATAACAAACAGAAGTTTATTAGAGCACAGAACTGAATGTGAGGATATTTAGTTAACTGCTTAGTTGCTTGTGCATGAGATGACACCCATTTCAATTATTCATTGATCAACAACAACATAGCAAGTGCCAGACTTGAAATTGCCAGAAGTAAAATTCTGAAAGGTATTCCATAATTGTCAAAATATTATTTCTTTTGCTTTTTCTTCACAAATGTAACTTTTTTTACATTTTAATATTTTAATTAATATATGTAAAAATATTAAAAGCTCTTGTATATTACATTAAAAACTTATGTCAGCTGCCCTGCTTTTTCCTATTTATTAAAACTTTTCAAGCAGTAAAAACATTTTACTTGTTAATGAGGGGAAGTGAGAAAATTAATGACATAGAGCTTGGATCCTCCAAGATGTCTCCTTTTAACCATGCACAACCAGCCCTTTTTCCCACTCTATGTAGTTTAATTTCTATGATAGGGTTCAGTAAGCAAATGCAAATAGATTTAATGATTTGCATCAGTAGATCACTTTTCAGTTTAATATCCTCTGATATTTTGGTCAAAGACTTTTTCTTTGGGAAACTAGCACTATTTCCTAAAGTAAAAAAAAAATTAATAAAAGTATTGTTATGTTCAAGCAAAGTGAGATAAATATATCACTTATTGGAAATCAAAGTCTGATGTTGCTTTTCCAATAATGTTAGTTGCAACAAAAAGTTATACTGAAAAAAAAAACCCACTCAAGGATTAATTGGAAATGACTGATCTGGTTGGACATGTAGTAATATATTTTATATAGCATCTTTCATCCGTCAAAATCCCCAGGGGCTGAACTACACTGTACATACCATACACATAGCATTACTGAAATACAGCCGCCTGCGAGGTGGAGGACAGCAACTAACAAACAGGCAGTATGCTGCATAGCACTGTGGAGAAATGAGATTGTGACCAGCACAGTAAGGAAAACCCTCAGTTTTGTGAAGAGTTCTATAGGATATTTACAGTTCACCCTTAGCAGAAAACACCTGGATGTTTTCTTCACCTATGTTTTTAGCTTCATTATGTTTAGCCTTTCAATCTTGAAACAAGTTCATTTAAAATAGTGGTTAAATGACCTAAATATTTCTGATGCTTAGTCTGCAAACATTACATTTAATTTACATGCAACCAAATCTTAGTCCTATTAAAATCAATGGCAAAGATACTACTTTAGTGAGATTAGGGTTTCAGTCTAAATTATTCATATACATAATAATTGCTTTTAAAATATGGACTTAATATTAGAATATTTCTCTTTACCTTTGATATATTGTGTTTATAATAAGTTATATAAAAAGGCACTTATCCTGGCCAGTTGATGCCTTTGGCATAATTGGAAGTATAGGTGTGTAATGACATTGTTAAGCATTTTTAAACAATTGGCAAGAGAAAATGTTGACTTATACAATGTACAATTCATTGATTTATAACTACAATATCAAAAAATGGAAGGGCACTTCAGAGATTTTTTTAATATATAGTAAATGGTCAACCCTATGACTTAAGTCAAAAAAGAAAAGATCATATTTCTATCAAGTTTTCAACATTAAACAAAATCTTCTCCATATGTAAATAATTAACATGAGGATTTCAGCATGCATGTGGGCAGTAGTATATTTCTGGTTTTCAATATAACATTCCTGGTAAAGGTCAAGATGAGAGATCCATTTTAATGTAGATGACGTGAACATTAGAATCTGAGTATCTGAAAGTACAGAATTTCTGAGGAAGATTTTGAAATGTTTTTATAAACATCCATTCTTTTTTGAACTTTCAGTCCAGGTAATTCTCGTAAATACACTTTTTATTTTCTCTGAGTGCAGTGATGGCTTCAGACCTAAAGACTTACTTGATATCTCTTCTTTGACTGTTTCTTATTCTTATATAGATGAATAGAACCTCACATCATGACAGTATGATAGGTTGGTAAACAGCAGGAAGTAAGGACCTCCTCCCCTCCAGCAATATATGTTCATCTGTGTCTGGTACAACTTAGTTCAAGGATTTCTGTGACTAATTTTTCTAAGCGCCATTGCTCTTTGTTGTCAAGATCTCCAAACAGTAATGCCCTTTATATTCTATCTTCTTAACATGTAACATTCTTAACCTGTTGTGTTTTAACTCCCCAGTCAGTTGCTGGAGTGAGGATGCCAGAGGATGCCTTGTGGGTATGTTTAGCTATGGCCTTTTGTCTTCCTCTTCCTGGCTTCAGTCTCCTGATGGACTGGTATTGCCATCGTTCCGCATAGTTGATGAGTCTTAGTTACAGTGGCATAATAGTCAATTTTTCACTTAGGCAAAAAGTGAGTGTGTTTTATGGTTTGAAACTAATTCAAATTCAGTTATCTCTGAAATTTCTTTTGAGTAGAGGAAGAGTGACAAAGGATAAGCTTTGGTGTACGGGGAACATATTCTTGATCTATATCAGTTGCCATCCTTCTGACCCAAGTATAGAAAAGAATGTCCAGGTAAGATTCAGGGCTTCTTAAAGATCAGAATAGAAGGAAGCATGAGTTTAGTCTTACTACAAAGACAACCATAGTGTTATTGAGATACATATTCTTTTTGGAAAGATAGAAACATTAAAACCATCTACTTTTTAACTTTATTATTTTTAAGTTTTTTAAATATTTTAAATTTCCAAAATAATCCCCTGTGTATTGAAGATAACTCTATTTCATTTTGATGTTGACCTTATTCCATACTCGTGTATGCAGTAACCTATGTATGTGGAGTTCTTATGTTATAAAGTGTTTTGTTTTGGCAAAGCAGTGGGATATGTCAAATGTGGGATTTTCTGAGACAACATTTGATAATTGCTTTAATTACATAAAACTATGTAGAGATTTAAATGTAAAATGAAAATCACATTTAACATTTTATCCTAGAATAATCTAATTTTTGTGAATTGTTGGGAAAAAAATTAACTAGTGGAGAAAACAATGCTAATTTCAAGTAGATGTCTGAAAGTCGTACTTGAATGATCATGTGCCTAGAATTTTGAGGTTTGAGTTAAAGCTCAAAATTGATTTTAATGTATTTTTGAGTGAATTTTTAGGACTTGTAATAGAAAGTCTGGAGATTCATAATCTTTATATTGATACTTTCAGTGTCACATCTCTTGTCACTCAGTATGGATTCTGTAAAGAGAAATCATGCCTTACTAATCTACCAGAGTTCTTTGAGGGGATCAACAAGCATGTGGACACGGGGGATCCAGTGGACATAGTGCACTTAGATTTTCAGAAAGCCTTTGAAAAGACTCTTAAATAAACACCAAACACCAAAGACTCTTAAATAAAGTTAGTTGTCATGGGATAAGAGAGAAGGTCCTTTCATGGATTGATAACTGGTGAAAAGATAGGAGACAAAGGGTAGGAATAAATGATCAGTTTTCAGAATGGAGAGAGGTAACTAGTAATGTTCCCCCTAAGGATCTGTACTGGGACCAATCCTATTTAACGTATTTATAAACGATCTGGTGAAAGGGGTAAACAGTGAGGTGGGAAAATTCGCAGAAGATACTAAACTGTTCAAGATAAGAACAAAACAGACTGTGAAGAGCTTCAAAAGGATCTCACAAAACTAGGTGTCTGGCCAACAAAATGGCAAATGAATTTGAGTTTTAATAAATGCAAAGTAATGCGCATTGGAAAAAATAATCCCAACTACACGTACAAAATGATGGGGACAAATTTAGCTATAAACCATTCAAGAGCGATCTTAGAGTCATTGTGGATAGTTCTCTAAAAACATCCACTCAATTTTGCAGTGGCAGTCAAAAAAGCAAACAGAATGTTAGCAATCATTAAAAAAGGGATAGAGAATAAGA
>JANRFK010003679.1:44335773-44358275 GCA_030068395.1 Apalone spinifera | reverse complement strand
TGATGATTACCTGTTTCTGTTCACTCCCTTTGGGGCATCTGTCATTGATCACAGGCAGAAGATAGGATACTGGGCTAGATGGACTTTTGGTCTGAACCAGTAAGACTGTTGTTATGTTCTTATTAAAATAAGTGTTTGCTGGTGATCAGGGCTGTTTTGAAATTGTAACTTAACTTCCAGATACTTTATCATGTCCAGAGTACAAATGTGAAATGTTGGTAATCAATCATCACTCTTAATAGCAGTCAGGCTGAATTTTTCCCAATTGATTTAGACGTATTTGGCAGGTCTAATGCTGTAATCGGCTTTTGTAATAGTGATATTGAAGTTAATAGATTTTTAATTAGGAAAAGAATACTATTCATGTGTATATTGCTCTTATGTAGAGGACAATCTCTGAAACCTCCAGTGGTGGATTGTTTAAAGTTTGATAGCATGTGCTTTAAATGAAAAATTGAAGATGAGAAAGTGGTATTTTTTTCTTGTTTACCACTTTAAAGTGTTCCTTTCACACATTGGGAGTGCTTGCATCTTACTTCAGGTTCGCCAATCAGCCCCTCATCTGTCACCGAATATTATATTCACATTCGATAGTTCCTTTGCCCCCATGTCTCTGGCTCCTCCTCTGATCATCTGTATGCTGTGCTGACCTTCAAACTAATCTGTTTTGAAACAAACACTCACATTCTTCACTTATACAAATAAAAATTACATAGATGCTTCATACAGGTAAGGATTGCACAGTTGTTTTTGTAAAGAGAGATTGAGTACAAAATATTGTAAAATTAAAGTAACCATTACTATATTACACATTTTTCCATAAATTAAAAAAAAATCTAAATTAAAACTCTGAAAGAAGAAAACCATTCTAAGAGTAAAAGTGTGACACTAGTTTGTCACATGGGCCATCTCATCTGTTCCTGCCTAAACATTAATAACAAACACAAACATCCTGCTTACTGCATCTTTATCAATAACACTAAGCTGTTCCTTTCTGCTAGCCAGAAAGAATAGCTGGCAAGGTAGACTGAGGTACATTACATAAGTCTAAACTTTAGCTAAGTTAGCTCAATGGATTTCATTTATTTTTCCTTTTTTCCTTTTTCCTGTTTCTTGCAAATTAAACCAGCAAAAGGACCTGTGTTAGGGCTTTCCCCATATAGCTTCAATACTGCATAGTCCATGAGGACCAACTGCTTTGGTGAGGTGTGGTTCAGTCAACTCTTTGTTTCACAAATGACAGGAAATAGTTTTGCTTTTATATTACCCCAAACCGAAACAACCTACGGAGGTCAATTAGCATACAGTAGACACTTGAAGGGCCTTGAACTTCTATTTAAAAATAATGAAGTTCATAAGAAGATGTTTTCCTATGGTCCTTTGTTTTCCACTAAGAAATCCTTACGTTTTCCAGTAGCCAGATGGAATAATGCTTGCATCACAAGAGCCAATCAAGTGAGAGGATTCTTTCCCCTGAAAAAAATGAGGAGTCCTGGGCACCTTAGACACAGATTTATTGTTCGTCTCTAAGGTGCCAGAGCACTCCTCATTACTTTTGTAGATACAGACTAACATGGTTACCCGTCTCAGGTTTTTTCCCCAAGTCACTCACTGTACAGTCCACAAGTCCAAAAGTCATGTGCTGGAGAAAGAAAGATATCTCATAATGCTTATTAGAAATAGACAAGAGAGCCAAGTAATCAAATTATTAATTTATGAAGGTGTAGACTTTTAGTTGTCAGTGGTTGTGGCAGTAGGGTCCTAAAGCACATAGTGTTTTCCTAAACACTTTAATATACTTTGGGCCATATGTTTGTTCTTTACGTATAATTCTTAGCACTCTACTCTTTTCAGGGTGGCCACATTTGCGAAAAGTTGCTGAACGTTCAAATTATGTATATTATGGAAAGGCTCAGTCACTAATAGGAATTAAGTTATGTTAAACTCAATTGAAACTGAGTACCTTCTATTTCTGGAATTACTCCTTCTGGCTAGCTCTTCAGAGGAGGAAAACTCATAAGTTAGTGTTTTATTCAAAGTTCCATCTTGGTCTTTTCTGTCTCTTCTCTTTTCCTTTTCAATCCATTGAAACCCGGCCTAATTTTCTTTGACTTCTTCCCTGAGGTTATTGTCTTGAACAGCTACCTAAGGTGGAAGTATTTTTACTTTTTTTTTTTTTCCAATTTTCCTATTTCTGCTGATCTGACTGTCTTATGCTTGTCTGTTAAGCCAGATCTTCATTTTACTCAGATTCATTGTTAGTTGCAATTTCTGTTGGTCACGGTTGGGATCCTCTATCAACTCTTGTAGGTCACATGTATTCTCTGTGAGCAAGATAATATTGCTTGTGACTCTGAGGTTGTTCAGCTGCTCTTCATTTATGCAGATCTCCTTTGGGTTTTAAGATTTATTTCTCAATGTGAAAGAGAGGATATCCTCTGAGTTATGACAGCATGTCTTCCAGTGGTTTCTTTCCTGTCTGGTGCTGGAAAATATTTTTTTTATAAAATGTTTTTATTTTTCATACTGCTTGTATGAAACAATAGCAAGCAACAACAGAAAAGAGGAAGAAAGAAATATACAATTAGTATAATACATTTAACAGAATCCAACAGTACACAGATAACTTAAAACACCAAAAGATTATGGGAAAATCTCAAACGTTAAAAGGTGCAAAATTCAGCATAACTTTGGAAGGGGAAAAAAAAGAAGAAAGGAGACTATGCAATTTGATAACATTTTTTATTTTCTATTAGAGCTATATACATTTAATCATATCTTAGATTGAATCACATTTAGTAATCCACCATGAAATGTAAGTTTATAAGTGTAACTTGTGTATTGTTCAAGGACCTCAATAATTAAGAAACATGTTAATAGTTCTTGTTATTGATTTGTAAGCTACTCATTCCAATCCAGCTATGTCATGGAATTCAGTATTTATCTTTGATGCTCAGAGGAGATAAAGATTTCAGTTTTTCATACATCAGGCAAATTGGAATCAGTATATTTCTGTGGGTCAGAGAATTCCAGCTTTAGACTGAGACCCAAACTAAGATTCAAGCTTGAAAACCTAGGAAGTTTCCGAGTTACTCAAACTGTCATCTTTCCAGAAACCTTCGCTTGAAGTTTCATGTGACTACTAAGCATCTGAGTCTTAATACCTGTCCTCTAAACATATGGGTTCCCCAGCTTTATTAGAATTAGTAATAATAAACTAGGATGAAACCAAATCTAATTCAGATATCTTAATTTTAGATTCTGTCAAAATAACTTTTATGGAAATATAAAAGTCTGCTGCAATTCCTTAACTTCTAAAGGCATCCCTGTACATTATTATTTGGGATATAGTCCTTCTCCTCTATCAGCTTGTTTCCAAATTTGTTGTTTACCTCATATTTAAAGTACTTAAATGAAATTCTTAAATACCCATGCTTTTCTTGTAGCCATTTTCTCAGGATGAGGGGGAGGGAGGGGAGTTTAATTCAACAGATTTCAATAGGTTCAGACTACACAACCTGAGATTAAAATTGGATGGAAGAATTCCAGTTGTGCATGTAGCTAAACTGAAGAATCGTTATATCATGGTAACGTATTGAGGATATGCTTAGCAGGAAAAAAAAGGGGGTATATTTCAGAACTGGAGAAGCTTAATTTTCCCTGATTCATGACACAAAAACCAGGTAGTACTGCATGATATAATTCCCTTTCTGGCCATTGACAATCCTAAAATCAAAGCGAAGTCTCAAGCAAGCAGTAGATACTGAAATCATCTCTAATTATGTTCAGTTGACCTAGAACTTTAAAATAGCCAAATCTTTTGTGTTACAGATGAGTTTAGAGTAGACACAATTGGCGTCTCAAAGAGAATTGGGCATTTCACCTAGTAAAATAAAGTTACTCATTTGAAGGACATTTAAGCAGACAATTCAACCGTTTGCTAGTGGAAAGAGAGGCATAGAATAAAGTGACTTACCCTAAATCTTGTTATCAGTTCATTGGCCAAGCTGGGGTTAGATCCCACATATCTTGAATTTTAGTCTAGTGCTCTTGCATTCAGGAATACCCAGCCTCCCCTGAACAGGATGCCTTTAAAAAAAGGACATGGCGGATGTTTCATCAGAATTGCCTTATGACCTTGAGAGATCTGAGATGCAGATGTTCTGATTTCTCCGCTAGGTTGTGTAATGTCATTGCTACCACATATAAAGAGAATTATATAATAGGTTTTCTTGCTTCTTTAAACCTTTGCTTAAGCCTTAAGGTATTGGAGATATCAGCTCTCTAAACCAGGAAGTTTACAGCTTGTATTTCCAAGTGTTTTATAGTACTAGTAAATTAATGATTGCATTTTAAAGAATGGCTTGGTCTGCTCTCAGAACTTTATGTAACAAATATGAGGATTTAAAATAAAAACAAAACAAAAACCCCTTCGCGGTTCACCTCAAACACATGTTAGGATCGGGTTTTTAAATGGGAGTTCTGATAATGTAATGAAGCATGCTGTATAAAAGACTAGATAGAAATAATTTTTAGCATCATTTTCTGACCTCACACCCATCACTTCATTTCAGGAAGAAAGGGGTTTAGTAGAGTTGGTGGGGATTTAATTGGCCACGGTTTTCTGTGCAGATATTTTATAGGATTCAAGTGTTTATAGCAGTTACCTACAGTGCTAAATTCTCAGTGAGTATTACAACGTCAGCGCTAGCAACAAGATTCCATTCACAGCCAATCAGACAATAAGCAAAGAAACCTGTTTATGGTTCACCCCCCCCATGCATTATGAAATGGACTTATGAAAATACATGTACATAACTCAAAGGTGCTTTGAGTAAATTGCTTCATGTTACTTATCAATCTTCATGTCTTAATCTGCTGGATTCGTTTATCTTATTTTAGTGTATGTATCACTCTTGTGTGTAAAATTAGACATATGGAACAGGGATACTTTGTTTTTTAAATGTGTAAATGGAAAACCATCAAAGGTAATTCCAGTGTCTGGGCAAACATATGCAAAGAGCCTTTTGTCCTTAAGTCTTAGCACTGGTTTGTAAGGAGTGGCCAGGTGACTCCCCATGCAATAAGGGAATTCTTTAAAAAGAATAGAAAGGTAAGAGTCTTTTGTCTTTGGGCTGGCTGGACATACCTGCGGAGGGTGAACCAGACACCCCAGGGGAAATGGAGTTTTTCCTGGTTTGAAAGTGCAGCTGGAACAGAAACAGTTTTAGGATGAGTTTATAATAAGTTTGTGCTGAGGATTTTAGTGTTAGAATTAGCTAAGTGTTTTTTGTTACTTTGATTTGTAATCTACTTTGCTCTGACTGTTCTCACTTATTACCACTTAAATCCTACTGCTTGTACTTAATAAAATAACTTTTATTTACTGTCAAACCCAGTGTAAATAATTATTACCTGGAGGACCAACCAGTGTGTACATTCTTCCCCTTTCATTGCTTAAGGGAGCTTACTCAAGTAATTAGGGGGTTTTGGTCCCATTTGGGGAGTGGTATCCCAGGAAGCTGGGCCCAAAATTGCACTGTCCTTGGCTGGGGAAACCAGCAGAACTGGCCCAGAAGTACCGGGTGGTGTGAAGCCCCAGAGAGCAGGAAGGTGAGTGTCAGTGGCTGTGTCAGCACTCCAGGAGGAACCCCTCAAAAGGTCTTCTGTGACCTCACCCTGTCACACCTCTAAGGTTTAAATCTAGAGTGAATGAACACCAGAATATTTCGCTGGAATAATCCACAACACAAGAGTGGCTGCTAATGCAGCTCCAGAACACAAGACATTCCAAAACTTCTGGGAATAGCAGGGAACCACCTCATCTGCATGACCCTACCCCAGAAGTTTGTGCAAGGTTACACCTGTCAGAGTGGAGTGATACACTCTGCAGAATGGCATCCCTAGTGAATGATACAGATGTAGCCACATCTGTGAGTAGATGGCCCAAGCTTACAGCATTTTCTAGATGGGTTGTTAAAATGTCACCCCTCAAGATGAATTTGGTTGTAGAATGTTTGGTACTACACATAATTTTTGTCATTATGAAAGTTTCGAACAGTCTTATAATCTTGAAAAATTCTTCACTATACAGTAGGTAATTGTTTCATTAGCACTTACGAACTTTGAAAGTCTTTCTAGATATGTACAGCTTTGTATTTGAACAAGGGTTGTATATTGACCTAATTTGTCTTTTAAAAGGACACAGAGTTTTAGCAGAATACTTATGCTATTGAAATATACAAATGCAGGTACTATTCCTTGGGTAGTCAGTATAGAAGGTTGATATGCCATAAGATTTACTGTGCATCACCTTAGCCATCATTCCCATAAGTATTAATTTTAACTCCACTAATAAGAAACTGAACAAAAGTGGAATTATGAGTTCAGTAGTATTCTATGAAAGGTCAGTTGTTAAAAAGGCAGAGTCTGACATTCTGTGAAAAAGGTGCCTTCATTAATCATCCTGATAGGATAGCATAGGATATTCTTGACCAATAACAGTGAACCTTAGAATATAATGTTTCAGGAAGTGATATTTAATTCTTTATATAAAAAACATGGATTATTTGAATGAATGTAGAATGACTTTTTTTTAGTACTTAACATTACTGCTTTCCTTTGCCAATTTAAAATATTAAAAAAATCTGCTATCTTTAATAATAAAATAAACTTTTTTTTTTAATCCACCCATTTTGCAGTGGTACATGATATTATAGTACTAATGTTTAAATACATATGTAGCTGATCTGAATATGAAATGGAATAATACAAAAAACTATCTTCAAAATAATATATTTATAAACTCTTAAAATAATATTGTCTTGTAATGTGGTTTAGATCTGTAATTTTACTTCACATTAATTCATCCCTGTAAATCATAAACAATTAATGCTATGTAAAACTAACAGAATCTTAATTGCTATTCATACTTTCCTTGCCTTGTGTAAACTAATATTAAATTGCTTGTGTATTTTATTCTTGTACATTGTAGCAATAACAATTTTAAAGTTCAATATAAATTATTAAGTATTGGTCTAGTGCCACATTAATCAGTTGAACATCTTTATTGTGACCATTCCTGACACATGATGTTCACCATGATGCCCATTAATGCACAGTACTGTAAGATGCAATGTCCAGTACAGGATCCCCATTGTCCATTTTGCTGCTGTCACGTTTAATTCAGGGCAGCAAAATTCAGCTCATGTTGAATATGATTCTGTTGTTTTGTGGATGGTACTAGTTGGGTGTTGGGGGGGGAAGGGAGGGAGTCCTCACTGTTTGTCTTTCAGTTATTAGATTCAGTGTACAAATATGAGCACAGCAAATTGCAAAGTCTGCAATAGTTCTTTTTCCTTAATGTCATAATTTTTGCATAATGGCTGTTTGTGCTACATTGACTAGGTCCATGGATTGCTTAACATAAGTGATTACATTTGTTTATGATTATAAACTCCCTCCATTAGAAAGACTACACAGAAAACTTGTAAATGATTTGTTGTTTAAACTTTCTACTTCATTAGCCACATTATATACTTTACAGAGTCATTGTCTAAGAGTTAGTAATATTTGTAATGAGCTGTATAATACGGGCCTTTTGACAAAATTTAAAAACAGATGGAATCTGTTAACAATAGTTTATCATGCACATTTTTTAATATTCTTTTGATGGGTTATATCGCTGTAGGCCAAATGGTGGTGTTGAATAGTGTCTTGGAATGGTATGGGAAAAAAAGTTGTCTTCTCCTAGAGCAAGTCTCTTTTAACAAAAAAAGTTCATAGTTAAAATTCTACTATTCCCAATCAAATGAAATGTAAGCCTCCCTTTCCCTATAGAAATAGCTTGTGCATATACTTCCTATACTGTATTAACTTATGGCTTGATATTTAGGTCTATAATTTGCTATCACTTGCACAGTATTCATCTCAAATTTATATTGATACACTTGTGACTTCATTTAAATTATGAAAAGCTGATATCAGGCTATGTGTATGGATATTAAAGTGAATGTTCCCCTTATTAGGATTCAAATATATGAAGCAAATGTAATATGAAATCTTTAAGACTGAATTGCCCAAAAGTAGTGTTATGTCTTTTTCTTAACTCTGAATATTAAATAAAATAATGGTCCAGTTAAGCATCTTGCCCTGAGTTTATTTAAGCTTTCTGTTAACCAAATGCCACTTTCATTCCCAATATATTACATAAACACATCTTTTGCTAACCCCAAGAATAAAAAAAAAGTTTACAGTGAAGTACAATTCCCAGTTACAATTAATTCAGATATCTTATTGCTTGCTGTTGAAAGGTGCTGAAGTAACACCACTGAAGGCTATGAAACATTTTATTTACAGAACAGGAATAGGATGGCCAAGGGCAGTGTGTTTCAGTATGTTTCTAGAAAGAATGTTTCTAGAAAGAATGTTTAAACACAATATTAACAAAACTGACCAAATACTATGTCTGCTTCCCTTTTTCCAAATTGCTCCTTCCCAAACTCCTCTTCCTGATGGATCCCCCTCTTTTGCAGTTCCCCTGAATTGCTCACTGGACATTACATCCTTGCTGGGATAAAGCACTTTCTCTTCTTGCCCCTGCTTTCTGTTAGGTTGCCTGCTGGCTGAGACTAACTGCAACTACCTCAAGTGCAGTGGTCCCTAACCTTTTTAAGCACGAGATCACTTCTTGAATTTAAGTGCAATCCAGGATCTACCTCAAACCCAAACACCCTTGCCCTGCCTCCTTCCTGCCCCTTCTCTGAGGCTCTGCCTCTGCTCACTCCATCCTCTATGCTTATTCACTTTTATCAAGCAGGGGTTTGGGTGCAGGAGAGGTTCAGGACTGGGGCCAGGGGTCAGAATGCTGGCTCCAGCTGGGCACCACTTACCACAGGTGGCTTCTGGGTGGGGGTGCAGGGGACTAAGGCAAGCTCACACCTACCTTGGCCCTGTAGCACTCCCAAAAGCAACCAACAAACTCTCTCCATACCTGCCCCCCCGCTCTGTGGAGATGGGGTACAAGGTTGAGGGAGGGGCACCCTGATACCAGCACCCCCCTTCCTCTTCTTTCCGTGCCCTGTGCAGCAAGAAGGAGACTCCCAGGGGTGAGGGGCACCTCCAACGCAGAGGGCAGGAGCAGCACAGCAGTGCTGAGAGAGGCAGATGAAATGCCGGCACTTGAAAGCCTCCCGGCCAAACCTGTCAGAATCACCTGTCAGAGATTCCAAGATCTACCAGTAGATCCTGATCACCGCTCTAGTGGGATAACATCATTTCTCTGTTAACTACCAGGACAGGTAATGGGGAGAAGTAGTCAAAATCTACCAAAGAGAAAGGCGTACATGTTACTGTGCCGGGGTAAATGCGTTATCCCTGCAAGGATGGAGAATAAGGACAGTCTCTTTAATTTGGAAGGGTTGATAGAAGCATGTAACCCTTCCTTATATATATGGCATGTAAGAGGAGATCAGCACTAGATAACACTAAACTGGGCTCTGTGGGCCTCATTGTTCTTGCCGATCTGAATGCAAAGGAATTTTTGAAGCCTGCTTTATTGTATGCCATAACTGAACACTTGTTTGAACCACCTTTTGAGTATACATTCCCAACTTTTTCTTCACAATATTCTAGTTCACAGTAGCAGTTACTATATATAAATAGAAGATTCTGCAGCCTTGTCAATAAACACCTTATTTCTAATTTTCTATTTTTAGGAAAATTCAGGAGGTACCCACCATTTTACCTGGAATTCTTAGATTCCTTGATGGTTCTTCAATTTGATTATGATCTCAGTATGGTATGGAGACGTTAGTTAGTTAGTTAGTTAGTTAGTTGTCATCTACTCCTGAACATTGGTTAGGTGTACATTCTCGTCCTCTTAGATCAGTTAACAGTTCTTGACTGTGACAATAAAGTTTTACTGCTGTCAGGTTCTGGCTAGGGATGTGAATGGTTAACTGGTTACCCAGTAAGCATTAGGGTTACCCGATATGTAACCAGTTAATAGGGCTGAGTGGTGGGAACCCTGGACAGGACAGCAGGCTGGGTGCAGCTGCCCGGACAGCAGCCCTGGCCACACTGCATGCGGCAGTGGCCCCAGCCTCATCCAGACCACGCTGGCCTCTGAGAGGGAAGGCTGGACTCTGGCCCTGGCAGTTCCAGCAGCCCCAACCATGACATCAGCTCTGGCCCCATGACGGCAGGCAGGACACCAGCTGGCTGTACTACAGCAGCCCAGGCATGTCGCTAGCTCACAGTTAACTGTTAAACTGCAGTTTTACATTTCTAGTTTTAGCTGGGGTTGATAAAGTGGTTACTGCTTCAGGTTGGTATGGTGTGTTCTTTTCAGGGATCAGAAGATGTCATGAGGAATTGATCTTCTGCCTCAAGGAATCCTTCTATAAGCCTCTATTTTGTCATTCACCTTCTTGAATGTGCATATGATCCCTCTGGGGAAGATACCAAAGTAGGCTATATTGTATTTTAGTCATTGTGAGCAGGCCTGCAGATGTGGAGGGCAAAAGGGCTGATTGCCCAGGGGCCTGTGTGATTTAAAAGGGCTCAGGGGCCTCTGGCCACTGCTCCTACTGCTATAAATCCCCACGGAGGAGATGCTAGGGGGCAGGAAGGGTCAGCCACCTATTCTCCCCTGATGCCTGCTCAGGGTATGCAACCCAGTTGGAAAGAGAAAAGGGTGGGTCCAGAGCCAAAAGGGAAGAGGCAGGGTTGAAGCCTGTCCTCTTCCAGCTGCACTGCTCCATGCAAGCACAGCGACTGCCCTGTGGCTCAGCTTCTCTAGGGACAGTGTTAGTGGCTGAGTGTTCTGGAACCCCAACATCTCAGAGTTGGCTCCTGTCCCCAGAAGTCTGAGTAGGGTAGGGAGCCCTCTCCCTCTGCAGGCTCAGCTTTTGGAGGCAGGAGCCAACTCTGAGCATGCTAGGGAGAATGTGGATTCTCTCTGCCACTGTCACCAAAAGCTGAGCCAGGGGACTGCTGCTGTGTCAGTCAAGTGTCTCCCAGATAGCTGTTGCGTTGCACTGGGCAGCATCTGGGAGTGGCTCAAGAGCCTGACTGCCAGAAAATCAGCCGAACCGTCAGGGAGAGTTTGGTTGGCACAACAGGAGGACAGAACCCCCCACTGAGGTAATGTGGTGGGGAGGAAACTGAGAGACTACAGGGGCCCTCTGTGGGAGGGAGGGCGAAGTCATATGGGAGGTCAAGACTGGTCTTCTAGAACAAACCAGTTGTGGCTCATTCTGAGGAAGCTGGAGTCAGTGTTGAGTGGAGGGAGAATGTTGAGGGTATGTAAAAAGGTAAATCCTTTTATTTGCATTTATGGGATGTGTCAGGTATTGGTCTATGCAGTTTAGATCAGTGGTTCCCAAATGGCTAGTCCCAATTCACTTGTGAGTCATTAAGAAGTTCTCCATGGGTCACAGGGCCCTTCACTTCCCAAAGTATGGAAGAGAGGCCCTTGGGAAGTGGATATTCTGGAGACTACGTCGTCTGCTCATACGCATGCTCACTTTGCAGTGGCATCTCACATTGCATGTGGCCTGGCACAGTGGCAGAGGAGTAGCCAGAACAAATTTTAGTAGCACTGTGACCCTGTGCACCAGATCACAACACCACTCTCTCAGGTTTGGGTTAGCTGCCCCTCTGTCATTGCACCCGGCTGCAAAACTGGAGCATTACACCAAGCTCAGCCCCATATGACAGGGAACCATCAGTGTTGGATGAGTACAGGACAGATTCACTCTCTCTCTCTCTTCCTCCCTTCTTCCCTCCCTCCAACTTTCTACTTCCCTCGCCCTGTCTCACCACCTCGTATGGCTGGTGTTAGGTTGAGGAAGACAATGCATATCTGTGATGTTGGAGTGCAAATACAGAAAGGCAAAATGCAAATAATGAGCTGTTTTAGTAATATGTTTGTTAACCACTGAGTTAGAATCCCTTATCTCTAGGTCATTCTTTTTAGACTAGTAAAGTCTAGTAGTGACCAGAATGTATGACAGTGTAATAATGGTTATTCAGTGGTCTGTTTAACAGTTAATGGCCTCAGTTAATTTACTAGTGGGCCACTTCCAAAATCTGTTGAAGTCTGACTCTTCTACTCTCAAACATTTAAAGACAGTCCATCCAAGTGAAAGAAAATTGAGATCTTGTTTTTGCTCCTATCACCTTTCTTCTTTGTCTGTTTGCTTTTTGCTGCAGTTTTTGGGGTTTTTTTGTTGTTGTTTGTTTGTTTGTTGGTTGGTTGGTTTTGTCTCCAGCTTGTTCATCTGCCTTTATACTTTCTTTTTCTTTGCCAACTTTCTGTGCCTTACTTGGAGTTGCTTTCTTGTTCTCTGTCTCATCTTGCTCCTTACGGTTTAGTGAAAAATAGTGATCCTCTTCTCAAAATGGGTTAAGATTTCAAAGCTCCTTCCATAATACTAGAATAGCTGCTCATATGATTCAGAGTGAAGTAGTTAGTGAGCATTAGATTTTTGAGGGTTCATCTACACTGCATGCTTATTTCGAAATAAACTATTCCAGAATAGTTATTCCAGAATAGTTATTCCAAAGTAGCTTATTTCAAAATAGCATGTCTACACTGCAGGGAAGTCTCAAAATTAGTCCGAGTCAGGCTTCCCTCATGTACACTTGTTATCTCATTTTAGAGCCCCAGGAGGCACTGGAGAGGAATAACTTAGAATGGCCTTGGGGAGGTATTCCGACATAGCAGCAGCGCAGTGTCTACAAACGCCTTATTTCAAAATAGTTATTTCAGAATAGGCATTATTTGTCGAAGAATGAGGTTTACAGATTTTGGAATAAGATGTGTGTTATTTCGAAATCATGACTGTTATGCAGAAAGTAAATAGTATTATTCACTCATAAAAAAAGAACTAGCGGTCACCAAATGAAATTAATAGTTATCAGGTTTAAAAACAAACAAAAGGAAGTATTTCTTGACACAATGCACTGTTAACCTGTGGAGCTTCTTTCCAGAGGATGTTCTAAAGGCCAAAGAACTAGATAAATTCATGAAGCATAGGTCCATCAATGGCTATTAGCCAGGATGGGCGGGGATGGTGTCCTTAGCCTCTGTTTGCCAGAAGCTGGAGTTGGGCGAGAGCGAATAGAATACGTGATGATTTTCTCTCCTATTCATTTTCTATGGGGGCACCTGGCATTGGCCACTTTAAGAAGACAGTACACTAAGCTAGATGGGTGTTTGGTCTGACCTAGTATGGCTGAACTTATGTATGTAATTGTAATGCTTTGTAGTTGCACTTTGCCTCAAACAGAGGCATTGAAAAGTGAAATATATGTACATTGTGGAGGGCAGGGAGGGGAGATGTTTTACATGTGTGGGGAACAGTGTTCACATTCCATCAGGGGTCCCTGGAAACAGGAGGAATATTTCTGAGGCTTGACCAGGCCATGACATAAAAAACAAGTCCTCAGGTCCAAAACCAGGCAAATGGGCAACCTCATTCAGCAAATAAAAAAGAAAAATACATTGAAGTCTAGATACAGTATCTTTGTAGTAATAAAAGCAGTAGTACAGATTTACTGGTGTAGGAGTTTTAACTGTAATACTGTGGAATGGTAGGTTATTTTGTGTTCAAGAGCTACATTTATCACAAAAATGATGATATACAAATCACTTCCATATCACAAAATGTTCTTGGTCAAAATTGGCTTGAGGCAAGTGATATCTTCGAGTAAACAGTATATGAAGACCATATCTTAAAATGATAGATCACCTAATTTTGTTCTGACAGAGGTTTTTGCCGCAACAAACATCTGTCACTGAAATACCAATTCAAAGATATGGAAGCCAAATTGTAGAGGTTTTCTGGTATTTGTCACTCCTAACTTAAGAATGCTACTGTTAGTTCTATGGATATTTTAAGATAGAAAGCAGCTTTCCAGTTAAAAAACCACAGAGGCAAACATCTTTAAATGCAGATTAAGTGCTTTCAAAGTGTTAAAAGATATAGATTAAATCTAAGTAGTATTGATTCCATGTAAAAATAGTCTTTTTAAAAAATGTAACTAATGCTTGTGAATTTTGTCATGTTCAAACATTTGTGGGCATATGTATGATGGTGACTTTATTACTAATTGAATTTTGAGATGATTATTGTAAAATCATGTTTACAATTTCAAATCATGTCAGGTCTGCCATTTTGGTATTGTCATGACAGAGTGGGGGGAATACAGGTCTGAATAAAAGGAACATGTCATGTACATTTGTACTTCTTCCTTCTCAAAGAATTCATGTTTGTTGGGATAGAGCATTCCATAAATTCATGAAGGATACCAGGCTCACTGGAATTAATGGAAAGAATGGAATCAGTCATTCTCAAGGATTTGATTACTAAATGCTTCAGATGTACTCTGTAAATCCAAAATTCCCTAGTCCAAAGTTGTTTATATAAAGCAATTATTAAAAATTGATACTTCCTCAGAAGCCTTCAGTTGAAGCTTTAACTAAATTGTGTTTTTTGTTATTGATATTATAAACTTGAGGATAACTAGCAAGAGAATGTTGGAAAGTGATTTCTGTTATTTTTCTATATGTATTAAGTGTTTTGTCCCAACATACTTAAGGTCATGTTAGTGCTTTCATTAAATTCCCTTTTTTGGGGGATGGGGACAGGGGATTTATAAGCAACGTGCCAAAACTTATACCAAACTGAAACTTAACATATAAGGTCTACTTTTTTGAATCATTTTATTTTGTGATAATTATCAAAGAAATAATGTAATGAGCTATATTTTTCAGGTCTTTTGAGATGGGAGGAGTGACTCATGGTAGCAGAATGAAGTTTGGCTGGCAAGTGGGTTCATTAAGTATGGTACTTTGCAGAAGGGGCAGTACAGCCAGTATTTGGAGAACTGGCTCCCAACCATGATCTGAAACGTTTCTCTGGGATCATGTGCATTCAGTATTGTGTTACAGACAACATGGTAAATGTAGAAACATTTAGTAGATACATTTCCATTAATTTCATTATTTGTCTGCAAAACCCTCCCCTCTCAAACAGGTATAGTATGATTTGGGAAAGCATAGCTTTTCAAAAGAAGCATAGCTCAATGGCAAAAAAAGACAGAATGAAAATGTAAAACTCCCCCCACCCCCGTGGGTTCTGATGAGGTTGGAAATTAAGAATTGTAGAAGTGCCATTATTTCTTCAGAATTGTCTCCTCATAATATGTGTTTTGAAAAAAAATCTAGCTACCAATTTACAAGACCAGTTTGTCTCTTAAACTACAGACCAATTTGGCTCATTTGAATTTTCTTTTGTGTAGGTGACTAAGTATGACACAAGAGAAAAACAAGCCATATTAGTATAAGGAAATACACAGAGAACAGTAAACAAGTGACAAGGAATGGTGTCATGTCTGTTATCTGGGTAAATTATACACCTTTTATTGCATTATTTTATATCCAATTTTTAGCAAAAAAAATAATTTTTGCGTTAAATAATAATGTGGTTGGCTGAGAGCAGTAAAAAGAAAACTAATACTGGTACTCAATTATTAATTGATGCTTTTGTATTTTTGTTGTTAAAACCATGTGAGTTAAAGGCTATCAGTCTTAACTAAAAATGTTTCCTTTCATTATATGCTATCAAAAACTTGGTAATATGTAATGCTGTGGTTTTTTATAGAGAGAATATATTAAAATATTTTAACTACTAAATGTCTGTGGATCTAGTGCAAACAACATCTAGACAAATTGCTGTTTAATTTGACTTTCTCCCCATATTCATCACATATCATATATAACATATTTGCAGATCGGTTCTGAAATTAAATCTGCTATATGTAATCTTTCGTAAGCTATTCAATATGTCTTTATTTGTTGAAATGTTGTACTAACCTTACTAAACAAACTAAACTGGAGCAGCCAGCTAAATAAAACAAAAACACTGCAGTAAGTGAGAATTTTTTTTTAGTAGGAGTTCTGGTATGTCTGAGTATTTTTTATCTGGCTGATATTACCTCCTAAATTTAATCTGCAATGCTGAACACTTATGCTATCTTTTATGATTTGTTTAATTTGGGCCAAAAGAGATTGACTATTCATTGATTCTTGACCTGCCAGTACAGTGGAAAATAATTTAGTTAATAAGAATTTTCATGAGGTGTAAATTTAAATGTATGAGGTTTCTGCCTTTGCTATAATGTAATAGAAGTTAATTTAAAAATTCTATAAGAGCCTGAGGGTCTATGGTATCTAAACTACAGAAAGTAGACCCACTTACAATAGTTAGATGATAGTATGGAGCTGCTTTGATACTATGTATGAGTGTACATACGTGTGTGTTTATAATCTATAAAAATTATGATTGAAATACAGCATTTATATTTTGTTCTAGCTGTCAGGGAAGTACTATGGGTTAGCTTCAGAATACCAGTTCCAAGTGAAGAATGTGCAGCACTAATAGCAAATATGCCATAAACACTGTGGAGAGTTTCATATTTATGTACATGTCTTTGAAGCAGAAAGGGTTAAAGAATTCATTAAAAATGAAGGATCCTAATATTAAAGTTGGAAAAATGTGAGTGAATGACACATTTTTTACGCACCTCAACTGTCAACATTTCTAATCAAATCATCTAGCCTCCTTGCTTCTTAAATGATACAAGCAATATTTCCTGTAATAAACACCCCTAAGTCTAATGAGAGGCCCTAAGGCAACTTCAAATGTATGAATTCATTATAATTGAACAACATAATCTGCAGGGCAAAGATTCTTGCTACCCAGTCTTTTAACTTTACACAGCTTGGGTGTTCTATGAAAAATGTTACACATTTTGTTTACAATGCATTGCTGCTGTTTGAAGTATTGTATGTTCCTGTAGTACATAAGATCGGGACGCATAATGGAGAAAAAATCAAGGAGGCAATCTTTCATTTTGTTCTTGTATGAAAAATTCAAAAGACTGAAAACTCACCCAGAGAAATTTTGCAAGCATATTATTTTCCAATGTTTCGATCAATTTGTCTGTCAACCATGCTGAGAGGTGGAAAGGGCCAGCAAAAGCAATTTAGCTTGTGAGGTCCAAAATAGAAATGTTTTAGGAAACCTTGTCACATGTTATTTCTTTATATTACAACTGCTGTGTTTTTTATTTGCTGGTCATATTATGAAGAGAAATTGGTATCAATCATCTAAGTCACCTATGAATATCTGATATAACTATTATTTCTGTGCACATAAATAAGAAAAATACTTAAATGAACCTTTTAATGCATATGAAAACCTTTTGTTGATAACAGGCTGCTTGTTCAGATTTTCCATTTAAAAATTCACTGTGCATTTTAATTGATTGTACTCATGTGACTTCATGCTGATGCATCTTACATATAAGCATTATTGATTTCTCAATGGCTTTAATTAAGTTATGATTGTCTAACAATAAGTGCATCTTGGATTGATAAGTATATAAAATCAATTTTTAAACTAGAAATGTCTTTACACATACATGTGAAAAATACTATGATTGGCACACAAGAGCCAACTTTATTTGTCTTCATTTTGTTGGTTTGAAGTTTATGTGACAAGTAACATAGCCTCTGACGTTAATAACATAATGAACATAGTAACATAATAAGTAACATAGCCTTTGACGTTCAGTGAAACTGCTGTAAATGTGTAGCTGTAAGTCTGTTCTGAGTCTCCACTCCACCTACTGCTTCACTCTCACCCAATTCAAAGTGCAAAAGACTTGTTTGTCATATTTAAAACCCTATTCCAAAGTATAAAGAAAGTTCCTGTCTTAGTTAGTACAGTTTTCATTTTAATGTGTCCAAAAATAAATATTTGAATTGGTAAACCTGGTTTTGTCTTAAGTAAATGATTTATCAGGTCAGGGATTCACAGGGTACATTGTAAAATGATGTTCTTAGAAACAAACACTTCCAGCCATACTAATATGTACATAAATGTAGAAAAGGAAGACAGAACATCCACAGACCCTATTTACTGTCAAAACATTATGGTCTGGTCTACACTACAGTGGAAGGTTGAATTAAGATACACAACTCAGCTATGTTAATTATGCACCTGGAGTCAATGTATCTTAAATCGCGTTTCCACGCCATCCACACAAAGGGAGGCTAACAGGAGCAAACACTCCAGTTAGCTTCCATTTTCCTCACAAAAGGAGGAGTACTGGCCACCAGCTGGAGCTGCCCTTGGCGTTCAATTTATGGGTTTATACTAGGCCCACTAAATTGAATGCCAGAAGATTACCCTCTGGAGTTTTGATCTTCCACGTAGTTTAGACATGGCCTCTACACTTCAGAAGACCTACAGAAGGCCCCATGGAGGTTATCTTAGTTATTCCTGTGGAGTGACTCCATAGAGTTCTGCACCTGATGGGGGAGTACCTGACCTAACCCTTCTACTCTGATTTGGGCTTCAGACTGTGGGGAGAAAACAAAATGAATGGCTGATGAATTACACAATGGACAGGAGACATGGGATTTTTTAAAGTGTTATAGAGCATTGTTTCTGAAAGTGTTCCGCAGAATCACTCTCAAAAATACATTAACTGGCTGCTCCTGTTTGTTAATTTACCGGTGCCGAAGCCACGGAGCCTTGTGGTTCCCATTGGCTCAGTTTCACCCTTTGCAGCCAAGGGGAGCCACGGGAATCAGTGGCCCGGCCCATGCCGCTTCCTGTGGCTCCCCTTGGCTGCAAAGGGTGAAACTGAGCTAATGGGAACCATGAGGCTCCGTGGCTGCAGCGCCAGTAAATAAGCAAACCAGGGTGGCCAGTTAATGTGTTTCTGAGTGATTCTGCGGAACACTTTCAGAAACACTGTTGTAGAGGGTGCTTATAGCAGCAAAGTAGAGAGAGGTTAAAAATGTTAGCCAAAATAATGGAATTTTGAGGAGAGCTTTTCAGTAAAAAAACATGATCTGATGCACAGAAAGAGGGCATCTGTTTAAGCCATGGAAAAGGACATGCGAAAAAACTCATAATTATAAGTAGCAGTAGACAAATGAGTTAGAGAGCAGTTGGTGGAGTGGAGGCCACAAGAGGGAGAGGAGGCAAAGATCAGAATCAAGATGTAGATAGCATTTGCTTTAACAATGAAACTGAGACGCATGCAGGAAAGAAGGAGCGCAGGAACCATTAGAGTTGGAGAAGTGGAGGAGGAAAATGTTTGGCATCTTTGTTATAGATGAACTGAGACCAGAAATGAAGAGACAACTAAGGCATGAACCAATATTGTGGAAGAAATTACAGTATTTGCTGAGTCTATATATGGAGGGATCAGTCAGGGATGACATGGGTTTTGTTGCTTGGTTTATAGGGAAAAAGGACAAAGGAGAGGGACTCAGGAAGAAAACATATTGTACTTGTTTAATTTGAGGAAAACAAGGGGAGATCTGATGCAGATATTATGTACAGGGCAGGAATTATAGACATTAGCATGAAGATGGTAGGTTGAAACTATTAAAACAAATGAGATTGTCCATTGAGTGTAGAGAGAGAGAACGAGTTTTGGGAGGGTAAAAACAGAAACTAAGAGATGCTAATTGAAAGAAGGAAATTTCTACCGAGGGTACGGTGGTGATGTGATCAGCAAGTCAGAAGAAGAATCAGAAATACAGTCACAAGCTCAGAA
This sequence comes from Apalone spinifera, assembly GCA_030068395.1. Taxonomy (NCBI): domain Eukaryota; kingdom Metazoa; phylum Chordata; order Testudines; family Trionychidae; genus Apalone; species Apalone spinifera. The sequence goes on along the minus strand of JANRFK010003679.1, from coordinate 44,338,628 downwards.
AACATCTCCTTTTCAGGATGAGAGAGTCCAGTATTGTTGTTGACAATGAAGATGAAAGGTTGCTCCTATTTCTGATTCAGTATTTCAACTATTTCAGGTCTTCCCACTCACCCAGTGCTTACATGTTTTTCTAATAACCCTTTTGTGGAATTTTATCAAAATCCTTTGGTGTCTAAATAAATTGTTCCCAATAGTTCTCCTTTTGGTGAGCAAGGCTACGTCTAGACTGCATCCCTCTGTCGACAAGCACATCGAAATTGCTAATGGAGCAGGGATTTAAATATCCCGTGCCTCAAGCATAAACATGGCCGCTGCTTTTTTTAAAACCGAGTTTTTTAAAAAAAACCCAGCAGTCTAGACTTACCCAGCGGATATGTCAAAAATACAGCCTTTTTCAACAGATCCTGTATTCCTCAAAAAAATGAGGTTTACAGGATCTGTCAAAAAAGGCTTTATTTTCGACAGATCCATGACTAGACTGCCGTTTTTTTTTCCGAAAATCTCCATTTTGGAAAAAAGTGGCAGCCATGTTTATGCTAATGAGGCACGGGATATTTAAATCCCTGCTTCATTAGCAGTTTCGATGTACCTAATCTACATCTCTCTGTCGACAGAGAGGTGTAGTCTAGACAGACCCTAAGAGAGAGAGGCAGGATTTAAGCTCTAAAATGCCTCTCATGTTTCTCCCTATTCTGTTATACTTTTCTAATTATCATTATGTCTTTAATGATTTTCTTAGCTGCTTTCCTATTATTGATTCAGGATAAGGCCCAGTGACCTTTAATTCTCAACATTACCCTTCATTTTTGTTTTACAGAAGAGTACAACATTAAGCACTTTCAAGTCCTCGCCTCCACCTCCTGGTGGTTTTCAATAAATAGCCATACATTTTTAATAATTCAATTTGTTCATGTTTTAGTTACTTCATATTTCTCAGATCTCATTGTGTGTGACTGACAGACAGACAGACAGACAGACTTACTGCAACTTCTCAAGTTTATTAACCTTTCTGATTCCTTTGTCTCTGACAATTACTCACCTCCACTACCTGTAAAGAACAGAATAGGTATTTCCCTATTGCCCCCTGTAGTCAAGACTGTTAGGGTACATCTACACAGCAGGGTTATTTTGGAATAATTGACAATCTGAAATAACATAGTGCATGTCTACACTACAAGTCTTAATTTAAAAATAATGTCGAGCTGGAGGACTTCTCACTCTGAATCCTGGTAACCCTCATTTCACAAGGAGTAAGGGAAGTTGAAGGAAGAATATTCTTGCTTCGACTTCTTGTTGTATAGTCGGCGCCAAAAGCTGAATTAAACTATTTTGACTTAAGCTATGCAATTGACATAGCTGAAGTTGTGTAGCTTAATTCGACTTTTGCCCTGCTGTGAAGACTTACCCATACTGATACATCATTGACTCATTAATCCTTGTCCTCTGATCAGAGGACCAGAGAAGTTAGAGGTGGAAAGAGACTTATTAGACCATCTACCTGGAAGTAAAAAACAGTACTTTCTCTTGTTCTATCCAGTCTAGTTTTTAAATATCCCAAACAGTAGGTATGTTGCTGTTTTTCTTGTGAAACCATGTCAGCCTTCCAAATCTCAGAGTTTGGAGGATATTTTTTATATTCATCCAAAATATTTATTTTTCTAATTTCATCCCATTATTTCTAGGTGTATCGCTTTTCACCTTCCAAATAATAATTATTATTAATTCTTTGAATTTACACCCTTCAAATGTTTGTTGACAGTTGTATTTCTGCTATAGTGATATTATAAATTAAATATAAATGATTTAGTAACTTTTAAAAAATGTACCTTTAAGTCAAACCTGTCAGTCTCTTGTTCATTTGTTGATGTTATTCTCTGAACTACAGTTATTAGTATAGTATCTGTATGATATTGTGATGCTGAGAAATTAATACAATATTCCAGGTGTGATCACACCATAGGGATGTACAAAAGGGATGTTGTGTTACTAAGGGGCTGAGTGATGCCAACAAGGGAGAAATGTTAATAAACTCCATGTTCACCCTTGCAATATTTAAGTCAGTCATTTGGAGTTTTGTGGCTGGCTTCTTCTGTAAAACATCATCATTCGATTTTTTTTAACCTTTTATTAAAGGCAGAGAAAAAGGGAAATAGTTAAAGCATATGAAATGTATGTAACTTTAAAGGGAACTAAGATAAGGGAAATTGTTAGTTTTATAGCTTCTTGAAATTCTTTTTTTGATGGTATTGAGGATGGTATTACATTGGAGAAAAATAGGAAAAAAGAAGATGTCTTGAGCTGTTGTTGCTAAAGTGTGATTCTATTTCCTTTAAGACAGAACCAAGACAAAAGGGGTGCAGAATATCAAAGAAAGATGTTACTTCTGTCTCTGGTGCTGACTTTCGTAGGCAGTCTTGCTACCAGAGAGATAGAGGCACCTAGCACATGGTCTTATTGAGGCACCTGGAAAACTTTTACCAGTATCAAACTGCTTATGGCATTGCTTTTAGCTTATCTCTGGTCACAAGCCTACATAAGTGTTCTTGAAGGTGAAGCTGTGTTGGCCAGCTGAGCCAAACTTTTCTTAGAATGAAGGCAGGAAGAGGTAGATAGGAAAGAGGAGAGAAAAGATGGGAAAATTAAAAATTGTACTTTAGGATATGGATGACAACAGAAACCTATGGCTCACATTTTAGATGTAGTTCAGAATTTAGCTAAAGCCAGCAGAGGTGACGATATCATCTAGTTCCCTCTGTAGCTCAGTCTGGTCAGGACTTTTAGGATCAGGAGTATGAGGCTGTGTCTACACTGGCGCGCTTTTGCGCCAAAGGCATGCAAAGGAGCCACGTCGCAAT
>JANRFK010003679.1:44317642-44335673 GCA_030068395.1 Apalone spinifera | reverse complement strand
TGGCTCCTTTGCATGCCTTTGGCGCAAAAGCGCGCCAGTGTAGACCTAGCCTGAAGGTATACCAGTTTCATCATGTATCCCAGGCTTCCATAAAAAAGTGAGGGCTCCAGGAACTAGCTCCTTCTGATCCACTTGTCCCAGTGTCTCTTGGGTAAGCAGTGTCCCAAAAAAGGTAGAACCATCATCCCAATGAAATTAATCACAACAGATTATGGTAATTTTATAACTGTATGACATTGCAGTAATCTTAATATTTAGACTCTTTCATCTTATGGTTATGTTACCCTTGCCTTATCAGTATCCTTGAAGATTTTTAATTCAATTGTTTTAACTTAATCTAATTTATGCCAGCCTTTGTCTTTAACTTTTGATTACATTTGCAATCTTATGTAATGGACTGAGTTGGATGCTTCTTACCTTGATCTACTTAAAACAAAGGCCTCTACATGGGCTAATTCCATCTCTGTGTATGCAGCCCAAAATTTCATGAGTTGTTTATAACTACCATATGGCATTGCAAATTTCTATCACCCCACATAAAAGGACCAATGTATCTCTCTTTTAAGTAGGCCATCTTTATTAAGGCATGATCAGATACATGTACCTCTTGGCCTGTCTTTTTTTACAGTGTCCATCAGAAAATCTGCATCTTTCTTAGGCACAAACTGAGGATGAATACTACAACTATTCTTATCCCTAGAAGAAATCAGCTGCTGTACTCAAAACAAATCAAAAGAACCCCAGCCTCAGTTATGGTGGTCTTTGAACCCAAGTGTCTTGTTTTTGTGTTTTGTTTTCCCTTGACCAAAGGGGGGGCTTACCTTGTTTTATGGCGTCAGTGCTTACGCTTGGGCACCTCTCATGAGTGAGTGCCACTCAAGTTGCAAGGCCATCTGTGTAGCAAAGCTTTGAACCTTTGTTTTTTAATTCCCACCATGCCATAAGTACAAATGCATCTCAGGGCTCTGCTTTATAGGAATGTCTTTCTACTTGATATACAAGACAAAGGTCATATTAACTCATGGGCATCTTAGTGGAAAAGAATATACAACTTCAAAACCACATAGGCTGTGAAACTGCCATAACTAGGGTGGATTTCAAAGTAAGTGGCAAGTCATTATAACAACATATTTAAACCACTACTACTTATAACCAGTTTTTAGTGAGAAAAAAATGAAATAATTTTAAATTAGAAATAATAAATACTTGTACATAGAGGGGTTTAGTTATTTTAGGAGCTTGAATCCAGCATACTGCAAACCAGTATGTGTGTTTCCTAAAAATTTTATTTCTCTGAGGGGTTCCATGATGGGTCACGTGACTATGAACTATGCTATGATTATGTATGACAGATGATCTGAACCTCAATCTATAATTCCATAGCTCAGGGTAAATGTTTTGGGGAGTTAAAACATGAGTAAAACATCAAAGCTAAGTGGAGCAGAGAAGATGGTCTAAAAGTCAGCATCTGAACTAAGTGGCTAAACCCCCCGCCCCTCCGTTCTAAAATCTGATTTGTCAATTTTATATGTGTTCACTTTTTTTATTGTATCCCTTTGGTATATATGGTCATGCCAATTTTCTTCCACAATTTGATCTGAGGAAGTGGGTCTGGCCCACGAAAGCTCATCACCTAATAAACCATCTTGTTAGTCTTTAAAGTGCTGCATAGTCCTGTTTTTTGTTTCAGCAAGACCAGACTAACATGGCTACATCTCTATTACTATTAATCATAATGAAAGTGATCTTTAACAGTCCATCTCTTAGAGAAATCAACATGTCCAAACATGTGCATATGATCATATCTAGGGAAAACTGGACTGGAAAGTGAGGGTAGTAGCTTTGGATCAGGTGGCCTACATAAGGAAAATCTGTGGACACAGTAAGGGAATTCGTATCTAGACAACAAGTTGCCTGACTATAGGCTGACCATAGTGATTAGATGGAGGACTGCTTTCAGGGGACACAAGCAATTAGTTTACTTACAAGGGAAAAAAATGGAGAATGAAATTTTGTTTGTGAGAAATGTAAATCTAGCTATGCTAAGAAAACAGATCCTTTAAAATTCTGTTTTCTTTATTTCTTTATTGCTTTTGCTAAGGTGTCTTTAATATGAGTAACTTCACACTCCCTAGTGAATTGTATTTGCATCAATCTGTGGTGAGTGAACACAGACGGAGGAGCTGAAAGACCAAACAGAAGATGAGTATCGGTGCAGGTGTTGGTCTTTTGATATTATTAGTTGTTTTTATTTATAACAATCTGAGGATCTGTTTTGGTGCTGGTGGCAAGTGGTGTTTCTTTCCCAATGCTCTTAAAGTATCAGAACAATGTTTTTGCTTGGTTCTTATACCCATTTTGACTCCTCTGTGGTGACCAGCACACTAGCCAATAACTACATATGGCTCTTTGACTGGTTGAGTGTGACTAGTGTGCCTGAACAATGTGGCTATTTGGCCAGTTGAGTGTGGCTAGTTCAGAACTGGTTGGACACCATGGTTCCATACAAAAGATGTGCTTTAATATGCTTCTCTTGTTTCAGAACAGCTTCATTTTCTGTTTTATCTGACTACTTGTATATATCATAGGTGAATTTACAGATTTTACTTGTAGGCTTCCAATTACTGATGTACTTAGATATTATTATGTATAACGATGTTCTTATCCTAAAGCATATAATCTAGATTTGTTAAGGTTTCAGTCCTTTACATAGGTTTTTTCAGTTTTGTTTATTATAGCAGTTATTTTAAAATATGTGGTAATGACCACCATCTCTTGGATTTTCTAATGATTAAGCAAAATTTGAAAATGCTATCAGTTCAGGCTTTCTCACCATATAAAGCAAATTGCCATATGTTAAAGAACTTGGATTTTTTTACAACAGTGGTTTTGCAACAGTTGCAAAATTGTTTTTGTCCTAATCTGTGCCAAGGCAACAAAAATAGTGTAGCATACAATATATAAGAACTTTGGTGACTGATATTTGATGAAGTACATTTTTTCTTGTTGACCACATGTATTTTACTTTTTGAACTTTTTTTTAATATCTTTTCTCCTCTCTAGGTTACATTTTTATGGAACTCTAATACTTACGATTAATTTGGATCCATGCCTAACCAAGCAGAATATGCAGATATAGTAAAGATATTCTAAACTAGTAATGTTTTCAGAAATGCTTAGTTTGACACAAAGAAAAGTTATGTGTGTGATTAGCTTTGGTATATGTGTAAAATAACTTATACTGGATATTCACAGAAAAAGTCAAAGTTGAAGATGAAAATTGTTTTCACAAGCGCACAATTACGATTTAAAGCGCTACATTTGTAAAAGTGAGTGGATGGTGGCCTGTATTTTGAATAGTTTTACTTCTGTTGATTTAGGGTATAATTTCAAAATTGTCTTGCACACTTAGAAAAATGGTACTAAAGCTCCATAATTGCTTAGGAAATGTTTCCCTTAAATATTGGGTCCTCTTTTTATGTAAATTTAAACGGCTGTGCAAGCGTTCAGAGAGTTTTATGTGTTTGCATATCTATAGTACGGCTGTGTAAATATGCATTTAGAATTTGTCATATGCTTTTTTCCCACAGCTTCCTGTACAGGATGACATTCCTCGGTTTCCAAAAAACTTAGTTGTACCCAGGCTAGACCAAAAAAAAATAGGGCTGGTCTAATGAAATTGCATTAATCCATTCTTTCTGCTCATTTGTTACTTCTTGAGTTTGGGGGGTAAAGCTTTTATAAACTCCTCCATAGTATTTGAAGCTTTTGTAGCTTTTTCCACTATAAGTGGGAAATGAGTCTCAGATGTTTCTAGAAAGAACGTACGGCAATTTTTTACGTAACTTTCTGACTTCCCATTGCTAGTAGTGCATTTTTAATTCCTGATAGTTACTTGAATGTGCCACAAAAATAGAAGATTATCTTCTAAGAGTCCCTCAGAACTTCATCTTTGTGGTGACTTGATCTCTGTTCTACAATTTCATTTTGAGGGTTGTTTCTGTTTCTTGTTTGCCAACTCTTCACATTACAACAGTGTAGAGTTAAGGACTTTTTTTCCTATGCTGAATATGGAACAATTGGTAAAATTACTCGCACTTATACAAATTCAGTGGCAATCATTCAGAGCTATGATTATAAATATTCAGAGTAACATCAGGTTGACTGAGCTCCTGTTAAAAGGAAATACTGCCTAGTTGTGTTCTTTTTATTTACCTTTTTATGTTCAAGTCTTTAGTATTCACATGGACAAGAGTGACACACACATACACCCCTACACATTCCTCCACACTCTCTCATATACCTCTCTGTCTCTCAAGGGGATGACTGAACCACTTAACCCTCCCATTCAGAGCTCTCTTCCCTCTGTTCCCATGGTAGCATGTGGTGCAGGTAGGATCACATGGCCAGGATTCACACTGGGATGCAGCCAGCAGCAACCTTGTGGGAGGGAAGAGAAGGGAAGGGAGCTGCTTCCAGGTGCAAGGAAGGAGGAGAAGAGGAGAGAAGGGATGATCTGGACTGTACTCCATCTCTTCTCCTGCCACCTCCATGTGGCTGGAAATAACTTTCCCCTTCCAAGCTGCTGCTGGATGCCTGCATAACCTAGCTACCTCCAACCACACTATGGGCAGGAAAGAGTTAAGCCCTAAGGATGCTTTGTGCATCAGAGCCCAGGGAACCTGACTGCAGGGGCTTCACCGAACCTATCCAGAGAGGTGACTTAGCAGAGGAGGGTGGCTAGGGGATGAAGCAGCCCCCTAGTCCCTGGGGCAGGAACAGACTGGAAATCTCTTTCACCATCTCTCCACCACACCAGAGCTTAGCTAAGTGGCATAGGGTTACCCAGGCCAATGTTGTGTAGGGCTTTGGCACATTCTAGGCATAGCTCTTCTTAGCCATGTCTCTGGGTCCAAAGGTCTTTGGCTTTCCTGGTGTACCAGCCGAGCCAGAAGGAGTGATGGGAAGGGAGGAGCCTGCCAACCTGATTGCTAGTGAGCTGAGCACTCTGACCTAGGACTGATTCTCCAACTACCACTGGGAGTAACATGTGCCCTGTCGTGGGAGTTGAGGGTGTGGAGGAACAGTTGAGTTGGAAGGTGAAGGGGCAAAGCAAGGTGAGGACAGCAAGAAGAGGGGCACGTGAAGGGCCAATGAGAGTTGACACATAACCGGCCACTGCCTGGTGCCTGCAGAGTTGACACATAACCGGACACTGCCTGGTGCCTGCCCTCATTCACTAGCCACTGCAGCGTGCAGCGAGCACTGTCCAGAAACAAGGTGAAGAGGCAAGGCATCCATGCTGACGGACTCCCACCCTCATTGACCAATGGACAGCCCCCCTCCCCCCCACACACACACTCTCTTTCTCTCTCTCTCTCTCTCTCATAGCTAGTGGGCAGGCAGCTGAAGAGCAGTGATCTGGACATCAGCAAGACCCACCAATACTGATGATGGAGAAACAAGAAATGTGAGGCAATTTGCCCATTTTTAAGAAAACTTAAATACAGAACTATCCCTTTAAAATGGGATAACTGGTCACTCTACAGCAGTGACATTATATGATTAGTAAATAGCTGACTACTGAGCTGCTGTAGAAAGATTATTGGAAGTAATTTGGACATGTTTGCTTTTGTCTCCATCTGTTGGCAGGATCAATGAACTTCATGGTTCCAGATCACTATAGAGGAACTCGGTGGAATTAAATTTCTTTTTTCTGGGCATGAATTTTTTTTGTTTAGATTTTTCTTTTATTTTTACAAAATGTTGGCTTATTGAGAGATGTGCTACCCTCAATTGACATATTGACATTTCCAGGAACTGTAGTTATTGTTTTGAGCAATACAATTCTACACTGACAGATTCCTATCATTATTTGGAACTGTTGCTGAGGGTTAGTGAGACAAGTCTCATAAATAATGAAAGTGAATCAGATTGGGGAGAACAGCAGTGAAAATCAGTGGAATATACAGTACTGACACCAGATAATTTCTGTTTAGCCATGACATCATGCAGTGTTAGTGTCATGCATTTCAGTGAAGAAATTGACTTATGGTATTATAACTCCTGCTACAGGATGGTAATTAACTTGTGTCACCACTGAAACTGCCTATATGGATAATTAGCAGCATAGAGGATAACTGGATTAACACTGTGTTCTTAAATGTGTCCTATTAATTCCCTAAAGGTTTTGCACAAGTAGCTCACATAGAAGTGCTAGTCATGCAGGAAATAAAGTTGCATGTATATTATGGCTAGTGAACTCTCTTTTCAGAGTTTCACAAGTTTATTATTTGACAGCTGAGGGAAAATTCACACTGGACTACATCTGATTTGCAGTTTTATAGTTAGCAATTGACAGCAAAGTTGGAAAACTAGAAACAAACCTAGTTCTGGATGAGTTACGTAACACAGAGAAACTTGTCAGTACGCTGTGGCTTGACCTGGTTTGGTTACATATATGTCATCTTAGCAGAAAGGTCTAATTACCCTCTTTTTGAAATAAGACGTTAAATCACTTGAATTACTCTCAGTGCACAAACTCCTCACTATTGCTATTTTTTGAAAGCAGATAAGCTGAATATCCATTGACTTTTGTATATCAGAAATATGTTTCTACTAGCACAGGTACTTGGCGTTGCTTGGGTCATTAAGAAGGTGCTCAGGGCAGGAGGTGGGAGGTGTAGGGGGTACAGGGCTCATAGTTGAAGGATGAGGAGGGGCTCAGGGCAGGGAGCTTGGGATGTGGGAGGTGCAGGAGTCAGGGTTGGGGGATGAGGAAAGGCTCAGGGCAGGAGGTAGGAGGTGCAGGAGTCAGGATGGGGTGTTGGCTCAGGGCAGAGGATGATTGGCACAGGAGATGTGTTGATCCCCGAGCCAGTGGCAAAAATGCCAGATTTGAAAAAAGACTTAACATAGTTTTGTCATAATTATTTTAATAAGTGGAAATGGAGAGCACATGAAACATTACTGTCTTATAAATTGTTCTTTAGTATGGAATTCTGAATTCTCTGTTAATTCTTCCAGGTCAAAAGCACTTTTAAACTTCCTTGATTCTGTATAAAGACCAGAGATGATTACTACAAAGACACGAGGCAATTTTGTAGTCTCATGCTTATCTGAAGAGCTACATCCTTGTTACCTAAATTATTGCCTGGCTCTTTCTCTTACCTATCTCATTTTCTGCTTTTTCACACTGAGACATGTAAGGGGCAACCTTCAAAATGTTACACAAGATTTTAACAACATAATGATCAAAAGTAAAAAAGGACTGAGGGTCTTTAATGTCTAAGAGCCATTTATAATATTTAAAAATGTTGTCTGGACAATCTCATCAATGGTATATAGCCTAAAAACAAGGACGGGGAGGAAAAACGATGAGCAACTTTTGTAGTTTTCATATAATTACTGTGTTATTCCATTACTGTAACTTCAGTGATTTTGAAATTTCATATCAAATTGTTTTGAAGTCAGCAGTCTTAACCACCATTTAATAGCTATGAAAAAATATAATGCTTGGCTCTTGTTTAGTATAAGACACCATCAGATCAAACTCAGCTCTAAAACTTGATTTGGTAACAAACCCTGTCACCTTAAGTGGTTACAAGTTTTCATATAGCTTCCATTACAGCAGTGTTTATGTGGCTACTCCTAATGTGCCATCAACCATGTGTGTTTTGGGAGATTTTCTGAAGATATAAGTAAATAGCCCAAAGAACATGCACTCTGCATGATGTCAGTAGCACAAGGAGCAATGCACTTTTGGATGTGTTCTTGGAGAATGTGAAATGAGAGATTCAGTTTTACATTGAGAGATTTCTGTCATTTGAAACTGTGCAGAGGATTAGTGAAACAAGTTTTGTAAATAATGAGGAGCAAGACAGAGGTGTTGCTCTTGGAATCCATTGATTCTCAGTTCTCAATACTAGTTTCCCTTCCCAACCAATCCCAGTCAATCACCAGCTCTTCATCTGCTTCCAGTTAAGGATGTTAACTAGCATTGGGGTTCTTGTACATTTCAAAGGAGGAATGAATAACTCCGTGTGCAGTCCGGGGCCAGTGGGAAGTCCTGCTGACTCCGGGCTTTACGTGGGTGCCAGCTTTGAAATGCACAAGAGTCTCCAGCGGCACCCAGTCGTCTTGGTGTTTCAAAACGGCAGCGCCACACAGCTAAGCCCGGTATCAGCTGTTCGATGCTGCTCCTTTGAATGCCACCTCGTCATTTCAAAGTGGCAGTGTCACACAGCTGATCTTGGGATCAGCTGTGCGGTGCCTCCGATTCCCCCACCCTTTGCTGCCTCTATCTGAGGGCTTATCTAGAATACGCTAGAGTGTGGAAAGAGGATATACAGATTCTGTGGAAATTTGCATATCTTCTTCTGCTCTCACTTTCGAAAGTGGACCTTTCAAAAGTGAAAGTAGTTTAGATGCGGCTTTTTCAGCAAACCCCCTCCCCCTTGTCAAAAAGTCGTGTAAACCTAATTTTTTGAGGAAGAACAGCTTTTCGACAAGGGTGGGGGGTTGCCAAAAAAGACGCGTCTAAACTACTTTCACTTTTGAAAGCTCCGTGGAATTTGCATATCCTCTTTCGACACTCTAGCATAGTCTAGGTGAGCCCTGATAGAGGCAGCAAGAGGGGAAGGGGGAATCGACTAGTGGATTGACTATCTGATAAGCATTTGCTTATTGGATAGTTGACTAATCTTTAACATTCCTAATTTCAGTCTTCTCCTTCCTTCCCCAACCCCCTAACCCTCAGTCTCATTTTCTTGTGCAGCTGGTTCTAGTTGAGTTCTCCCAGCCTCCAGGCCCAATTTATACTCCTCCATCAGGCTTTTGCACTGATATTTCCCCCTCCACATCTATCTACAAGTCTGGCACTATTTCCCTCTGCATTTGGATTAGACAGCTTCATCCTCCGCGCTGCCTGGGCCCAATAGGGAGTTCTTGAGAGTAGAGGACAGACAGCCTCCCTACTGTTAGTTTAATGTCTGGAGCTGGAGTCTAAGAAACACAGAGCTTAGTCATGATTAGCATACTCTGCTCCTTCAATATTAAAAAAATCCCAGCACATAATGCCTAGCATGAAATATTTCAGCCCAAATATTTAAAGTTTGTCAAAGCTATAAGCAACTGTGAAAATAGGGTAGTGGGGCAGTGTCAGCAAACTTTTTAATGGGTGGGGCTGGAAGTTGTGTAATATCTGAATTCAAATAAATAGGTCCTTTCCAGTCTGGAATGTTGCCTTCTTACATGCTTTGCAGAATCTAGAACAGAATATATCCAAAGAAGTCATGAAACTCTTGCCAGCGAACCCCACAAATGCACACTGATCCCAGGTTGCCATTTCACATGCAGAAAACTTTATACCAGTGATACTCAGGGTATGGCTCAGGAGTCGTAGATAGCTCTTTGATGTGTTTCCTGCAGCTCTTTTCAGCACATTATATTAAAACACTATGTGATTTAATTACTAACAAATCAGAATGCTTTTACTATGTTATTAACCAATTGTGAGAAGGTAACCACAAATTGTAACTGATGAAAAACAATAAAGAAAATCTTAAGAAATATATCTAAATTTACAAACACAAATAAAATAAACAAATAAATAGTCTGTTCTCACTGGTGATCTTGAAAGATACACAAGGAGAATATAGGTTTTTCTGTAGTTACACAGTGACAAGTAGTTTGGTTTGGGTTACCACAGTGGTACAAATATTGCTGTAGAAGCACTTTGGTAACTCCACACCTCTACTGTAAAATAACATTAGCGTGCTAATTCTCAGATGTAATTAATGACTTTGAGTGCACCCTCCCACTTTCTTCCTTGTGCTTTGTTCCTGAGATCCTTTACACAAAACTGCAGTTATTGACATTTTATGGTACATTGTCTTGCTTTGGGGTTTCTTCATTTATTAACTTAACTAGATATGGGTCCTCCAAACCATTTGTATAAAGGAGAACAGTTCTCCTGTATGTTTCCTCAGATAATATTCACATCCAACATGTACAATTATAAGAATGACATTCCTAAACCTTCTGTGCTTTTTTAATACATTGACTGACTGATGCTTTAATATACTACACTGACCATCTTTACTCCCTTGCCTGTAGATATAAAGAAAAAACAGGAATAATATAATTTAACCCAGTCACATTTATTTTGTTCAAGTTGACCTCTCTAAGATGTTTTCCTTTCATTGTGTGGTTGTCTGAGGTTGAGTTTAAGATTTGCAGACAGAAAGAACAGTCATGTAAGGCCACATAGCCTGCAGAGAACTGGAGCAAACTGACTGAAAGGTCAGCTTAAGACAAGAGTTTGGTATATAGAGACTGAAATCTGACTGTGGTGCACATCCACACAAGCATTTTTTGTCTTCCAGAATCAAGTTTTTAATTATTTGTTCAACTATTGTATTTGTAACAAGTTATTTTTATATTTATTGTTAACATCAGTCTCCCTAGAATCCTAGAAGGAGAAATATGAAAGAAACCCATCACACTAGCATTGAACTTCAAAAAAGTAATTACACTAAAATGAAGAGGCTAATTAAACAGAAATCAAAAGACGTTCCTTAAAAATTTCAGAGAGGTAAGTCTGGAGTCTTCTGGCACTTTAAAAACTAACAGATTTATTGGGGGCACGGAGCATAAGCTTTCATGAGCTACAACTCACTTCCTCAGATACTGAAGTGAAAAAGAAAGACAGAAAGGAAGGGGGAAAGGATGCAGAGATGAAAGTGTGACAACAGTGCTGATTAAATTAGAATAGATGTGACTAATCTCCAACAGTAGGGAGAAGGTGATAGTACCTGAATGGAAAATTATATATTGTAATAGGAGAACCATTCCATGTTTATTTAGACTTTGTTTCAAAGTTTCGCATTTATATATGAATTCCAGTTCAGCTATTTCTATCTGCAGTCTGTTTTTGTAGTTTTTCTGTCTGAGAAAAGCAAGTTGAAATCTGAACCTGTGTGCCTGTGAATGAGCCTTTGATGGTGTGATTAGGTCCTGTGATGGTGTCACTATGGCAGATGAATGGTAAGAGTTGGCAACTGGATTTATTTCAGGGATAGGTTCCTGGATTAGTGTTTCTGTTGTGGGGTGTGATGATGGTGGTGAGTAGTTGCCTCAGGTCTGTCTAGGAAAACAGAAAGATACATAAACTCCAGCAGTTAATGTGTAAAAAATATAATTAGGCAGGTCAAAAAAAACTGCTGAAGAGCAAGTAGGAAAAGACACAAAAGCTATCAGCAAATATTTTTTAAGTATATCAGAAGCAGGAAGCGTGCCAAAAAATCTAGAGTGCTGCTACACAATCAAGGTGCTAAAAGAGGGTGCTAAAGGATGAGAAGGCCATTGTGAAGAATCTAAATTCTTCCAGGGTGTGAACAAATGTGGACATAGGTGATCCAGTGGATATAATGTACTTGGACATTCAGAAAGCCTTCCACAAGGTTCATTACCAAAGGCTCTTAAGAAAAGTAAAGTGTCATAGAATAAAAAGGAAGGTCTTGTCATGGTCAGTAACTGGGGAAAAGGTAAGAAACAAAGGATAGGAATAAATGCTGAATTTCCACAGTGGTAAATATGAGGGTCCCCCGAGGAGCTATAATAGAAGCAGTGCTATTCAATGTGTTTATAAATTATCTGGAAAAGGGGGTAAACACAAGGTGGCAAAGTTTATAGGCAGTACAAAATTACTCAAGATAGTTAAGTGATCTCAAAAATTAGGTATTTGCTGAGCAAGATGGAGATGAAATTCAGTGTTGATAAATGCAAAGAAATGCACATTTGAAAACATAATCCCCTGCTGTATGTATGACATAATGGGGCCTAAATTATCATTCAAAAAAAGAGATCATGGATAGTTCTCTGAAAACATCTGCTCAGGTTTAAAACAAATAAAACAAAAGTAATAAAAGGAAGTTTTTTACACAACTCATAGTCAACTGTAGGAACTTGTTGTCAGGGATGTCATGAAGGCCAAAAATAAAACCGGTTCATAAAATAATTGATATGTTCATGGACTGTATGGATGTGGAGCAGCCTCTTTCCGCAGCAAGCGTGGGCTCGTTGCGGGCAGAGGCTGCTTTCCTGCTGCAGCCCCTGTCTGCGGAGGCTCCGAGTGGCTGCTCCATATTCTATGGAGCAGCCTCTCTCTGCAGTGAGCCTGGGTCCACCACAGGCAGAGGTTGTTACGTGCATCCTGAGAAGCAGCTTCTATCCATGGAGAGCTTGGACCCCACACGGACCTGGGCTGCTATCGCCCTGGGCTGCTGCCTTTGTATCAGAGGCAGCAACACAGAATGGCAGGCAGCTTGTCTATGGGAGAGTTGTTTTTTAAACTGGCTCCCCTCGTGGATCATCTCCCCCTGTCGATCCATGCTGCTGCCTCTGATACAGAGGCAGCAGTGTGGGTGGCAGGGGGCTCCCCAAGAGTGAGGTCAGGAGTGTACGGGCTGCCACTCTGCCCCAGGGACTATCAAATAGTCATGTAACCACTAACATTTCATGTGGTTACACAACTATTCAGTTGCCTGATTACTAACATCCCTATAAGGATACTGGATCAGATAGCCTAGCATCCTGTCGTCTGACAGTGACTGTTGTCTGATGCTTCAAAGGGAGCAAACAGAACAAGGCAAATTATTAAGCTGTTCCCTGTTACACCTCCACTAATTGCTACTGATACAGAGACAGCAAGGGAAAAGAGGAAATGCATGTAGTCTACAAGATTAACCGATAAGCCTAACTTTTTATTAGCCTTGTTACAGGCCTAGCCTTAGATATAGTGTAAAGTGGATGATATTACAAGCAGCATAAACATATTTGAAAAAAAAATACTTTAAAACTGTTTTCATTGTCTTTCAGTTTACCTGTTTTGGGAATACAATTTCTCATATTTAATTCTTAGCCTTAATGTGAGTTTGTTTCACATACTAAAAAGAAAGTACTTTCAGTGACAGATCTCAGTTACTCTAAAAAGTAGATCAAACATTATGTTCTTCATTTAGTGATTGAAGCACAGGGAAATAAGAGATTGTCAAAGTGATTGAATGTGGGTTTCCTAATTTTTTATTTCTTGTTTTTGTAAATGTCTGTGGAAATTTGTAAAACAAACTGACCAATAATAAAACAAAGTAGGATAGAAAACAATTTATAGTTTTCAAAAATATCTATTATTGTTCCTTTTTCAACCAGTTTTACTGAATGTTTACCTTTGTGTGAGGTAATGTAACCCAAAAAAGCAGTCAAAATAGAAATCACAAAGACAGTGCATATGAAATAAAGGTTATCAGGAATGGATAAGTGATACATCATTAGTGTTTGGAAGATGAGTTTGTTTTACAAAAGTGAAAAACAGCTTAATTTAGAAAATTATTTCTTCAATATTAGTATGAATAATTTAACCCAAAATGTTTGTTTAAAAAAATTGATTCTGAAAGCTGACCCTCCCCTCTTTATTTTTACACAGAGGTAGTTGAAGTATCAGTTGCAATGTGAAGTCAAATTAGCAAGAGCTTTTTGACAAACAGATACCATTGTGTTTTCTGATGGATGCTGTTGTAGATTGAAATTCATCATATGGTGATAGTGATTTTTTTCCTCTTTCTGATTTTGAAATGTGACTTTTTCCATACTATCTCTGTTCAGCCACTACAAATCATATTTTTTCATAGACTGTGTGATATTAATCTCCATGGGGTGGACACCTCTATACAGGTGCTATAGATCTCCCCCTCCTCCAGTTAATTCTGGTTTTAATCTCACTTCCTTTGATTTATTTACTTATGTCATGTGTAATGTGTCTGGCTTCTTGCCCTCACTTTCTGCTTTCCCTTTTGTATATATTTGATACATTCTTGCTATTTTACTGGTCCCTTCCACTTCTTGCTTTTTCTCTTATTGGTTTTTGTAGAAAGCAGGTTTTTATTCTGTTATCTAATGACGCTTTTCTTCTACAGTTTGTTCAGCCATGTGTTACTTCGATTGTTAATTTGTATATTATGTGAGCTCCTTCATTAATATATTTAAGGGAAAGGTCTGAATCAAAAGAGGGGTGGTGATGCTACAGAGAAATTTGGTCAGTTAAGTGATTCTGGTTCTTCAAATACTTATGTATGATTTCTTAGTTCCTCTTTAAATGCTCTCAGTAAGCCTCAAAATCTAACAGCATGCTTTTAAAGAAGCTAACAGAAATCCCATTGGCTGATTCATAGTGGTTGCTCATGCTAGAAGCCCCTTTTTTTCTCCCACTTAATTGAGCTTATTGTTACACTCACCCTGCTCAGGGAAGGGGAAATAGGTGATCAGCAAATTTGATAGCCTAACTTCACTTTATACTGAGAACTAAGAGTTTTTCATAGGGAGAGAGAGGGAAAGAGGGAAGAGGAGAGAAGGGTCTTAAAAATAACTGATTCTTGGACCCCAGCTGATTAAGGACGGTCTTTGTGGTATCTTTAGCAGGATCAGATCATGGGTTAGGCATTTATGTGGATAAGGACGTGTACAATTACAGTCTATATAGAAAGTTATATAAGAGGTATAAACTATTATGCTTCAGAGCATAAAGCTACCACAATCTGGAATTTAAAAAAAAGAATGTTCCTTTATGAGCATGTTAATACATGGTTCTTGAACCTTCTTTTGAAGCATTTGGTACTAAAGTCTGTCCAAGAAGACACCAGGCTAGATGGAATTTGGATGATAAGCAATGGAATTTCCTGTATTCTAAAATAAAACCCTCATAAAGCAAGGTTAAAAAAGAATGGACCCTCTACATTACTACATGACATGATTTAACAAAGTTTAAAATAACTTCTTGATTCAGTGGCTATATATATATAAAGCCAGGTAACAAGCAAAAATGTTAGATGCCATGGATGAGTTCCCCGGTGCGCTTAAATTAAAATTTGTGGTACAGTAATTTCAGTGTCATCTGACAGTAATGAAAACTAGATTATACTGAATCAAAGAAATTATTTTGTATATGCAAGCAAGTGTAAAGTCCTTCTGATTTCTTTGAAGGCCCATTTCAGTTTAACAAACTTGAAATGGGCTTATAGTTGGAGGACAGAGGTAAACAAATGTTTTCTTGAATTGCGGCTACACAGCCTTGGAAAGAACCATTAATAGGGTTTAGTTTGCCAGATGCAAAGGAAATCTTTATATATCTTACCAGAAAAACATCACGTGCTGTTGATTGAATAGAGATGGCTAATTACTAAAACTAACGCAGAACTTATCACCATAAGTCTTTATTGAATGACAGAACTGACACATACCTCCCTTAGGCCTGATTTTGAGGTACTTTTTATTTATCCTTTGAGGTATTTTTTTATTTATCCTTTGGCCATTGATATTTCATCTGGGTGTGGGAATGTAGAGTTGTCTTGGGGTAGTAAGAAAGTTTCTGAACCCATAGGAAGGGTGAAAGCAGCAGGAGGCATGCTGTATGAAGTATTTCTCTGCTGTGCTGGGACCTTGCAACATAATTTAGGAGTATTTCAGTCACAGCCCAAAGGACCTTGAATATAGTGAAACTTGGAGATTGTCCAGGGTAACACACGCAATGGGTTTGTGATTTGTACTTCATAAGTGGTATATGTCGACCCTGCTGGTGTTCACTAGAAGTTCTTCGAGTGGTTGCTCATGTCTATTCGAATTAGGTGTGCGCACCGCGTGCACCGTGTCTTCCGGAGCGTTTTCCTTAGTGGTACCCCCTCGAGTGGCGCTGCCATGGCGGAGCATAAGTACCCCTGCCGGCGCTCCCCCACCTCAATTCCTTCTTACCGCCCGTGACGGTCATTGGAGCATGTCTTTCTCTTAGATCAGTTAATGGTTCCCATTTCTGTTAGTGTTGTAAATAGTTCTGAGTAGTTTAATTAGTTAGGTAGTTAGTGTTTCTTTGTTTTTTCCTTCTCCCCCTTCGGGGGTAGTTAGTGTTTCTTTGTTTTTTCCTTCTCCCCCTTCGGGGGTGAGGAATGCCAGGGCCATAAGGCTTTAAGTTGTGCGCTGTCTGCGCAAAGTTCATGCCCAAAGGAGACCCTCACGACAGTTGTCTGAAGTGTCTGGGTGAGGGTCATCTCACGGACACTTGTAAGATCTGCAAGTCTTTTAAGCCCCGCACTAAGAGGGAAAGAGACTCTCCTTTAAAACTTCTCCTAGTGGAAGCGGCTTTACAGCCGGCACCGGCTGGGAACTCTGCGGTGCGCAGTACACCGGCGTCCCATCTTGGGACCGGACCTCGGCATCGAGGGTCCGGCACCGGTCTCACTCTCTGGCACCGAAAAGGTCAAGAACATCTCGTGGTAGGTCTCTGAGATGGAAGCCCAAGTCGAGCCTACACCATGGTACCGACTCTCCAGTGCGTACATCATCATGCTCCACGGTGCGGCGTAAGCGAGCGGGGCGTCCATCTAGTCCAGGGCAGCTACCCTCGCACCGCCCCTCCACGCTGGACACTTTTGAGGCGGCGCGTGACCTTATTAGCCTCACTGTCTCCCCTCCGTCGTTGGTTGAGGCAGAAGGGTCAAGGTCTCCTACGCCGGAGGCTGTGTTGGCACCGGCTTCGCCTCCGCACCGGCATGATCGAATGGCACCGGTCACTTATACAGCGGGACCATCCCCTGTGGGACCAGTACCGCTTGCCGCCGTAGCGGTGTCGGCAGCGACGCAGGCCGCCAAGCTTCACACGACGCTGAACTGGGCTCGACCTCCCTCAGTGCTGGGACCCCTTCCAGATCCTGTCTTGGCTGTGCCTGTGCCGTATCACTCTGGTCTCGCGGCGACATCTTCGGCACCATCGTCGGGCCCTTCAGCTTCAGCCTCTTCAGCACCGGTGTATATTTCAGCACCGTCCCAGGCACCAGCATCGACCCTGTGGGCCATGCCGGTATCACCATCGCCGGTGACGTCGGCTTCTTCGGGGTTTGTATCGCTACCGATACTGACTACGGCACCGCAGACATGTTCTGTGCTGGCACCACAACTGGCACCGGGACCGGTTCTCCCGGTATCACAACCGGCTCCACTCCGGGCACTGGGATCTGTTCTCCCGGCACCGACTCCACTCCAGGCACCGTGGGCTCCACTCACGGCTCCGGGACCTGTTCTCCCGGTACCGCAACAGGCACAGCGACAGGCACCGGCACCGTTTTTACCGGTGCTGGCACGTCCGCATCGAGCGCACGCGGGCAAACCCGAGTCCATGGCCAGGTTTGCCCCCCCCATCGGCGGCAGGACATTCGTCATCTGCGCCTCCCTGGCCTGAGTCTGATTACTCATCAGATTCTGATGCAGCATCCTTCAGGTCGGAGTCCTCGGCAGCTTCCTCGACTCACAGATCTCGTTCCCGGCACCGGCGTGATCGTTCGCAAGTGCAGCAGACTTGGCCACCTCAGCCACAATGGCCCTTTTGGACACCGTGGGCTTACCACCAGTGGCAGGGGCCTGTGCCCTGCTCTGTGGTGTCCGGTGCTTCGGGGCACCGAGCGCAACTGTCGGCGTCGCTGTCAAGACCCCTCCCTCTCCCCAGAGGCTGGTTGCGACGGATACCGCAGCTGAGCCGCAGGCTTCGGTACCGGAGCCGCCTCTGCAGGCGGTGCTGGCTGTCCAGCCGGAGCTTTTACCAGTTCCTGCTCTGGGTCTGGCACTGGTCCAGGAGTCGTCGTCATCATCGTCACCGGATGAGGCTTTGGCAGATCCTGCACTGGCGTTGCTTATTATGGATGCCCGGGTGCACCAGGAGCTGCTTAGGCATCTGGCCTCCAATTTAGGTGTCCCAGTGGAGCCAGTAGTGGAGGACACAGACCCCATGGTTGACATCCTCTTGGACGATGCGCTCTCCTGTTTGGCTTTGCCACTTAATAAAACCATGGCCAAGATTACCAATGCCCTGTGGCAGACCCTAGCAACCCTCACCCCTACCTTAAAGGGAGTCGAGAGGCACTATTACGTCCCACAGTCGGGGCATGAGCACCTGTACTCTCAGCCCGTTCCCGGGTCCTTGGTCATCCAGGCT
>JANRFK010003679.1:44258413-44288933 GCA_030068395.1 Apalone spinifera | reverse complement strand
CCCCCCCCCCCGCCTTTTAAATATATAGTGGCTCTAGAAAGGTGGACTTGTGATTCTGGAAGAACAGCATAATGGGGGAGAAGGGAGTGAAACATGGCCCAATAGTCTTTTAGGTACCATACTTGAATTTGGAAAAATACACTGCTTAAATACATTGTGAAAGGTGACTTTAAAAATGGCTAAAATAGATGGATTTATTGAAAAGCCAGCATCAGTTGAGCATCACAGATATAATATAAAATTTAAGATAAATTTTGTGGATAAAAATGTCCCAGGAAGAACAGTGATTAATAAAAGTATTGGTATTACATTTTGAAAGTTTGTAACTAAAATAATACTAGCTACTTTTAAAAAATTGCCTTTTTGTAATTAGAAATCATCATGTTATGTCTTTCAAATTGGTATAGTGAGTTTTCAGGAGTGAAAATGTTGATGAGTTAAAATTAGAAAGGTGTGTTAAAGGATATTTTTCATTTCATGTGGTTGCTACTGTGGCTTTGTCATAAACGGTCATTTTGACAGAGCAAGAGTTTTACTTTAAAAATTAAGGGTTTTGAATTCGGGGAAAAACACGCTTCTGTATAACTTTAGGATACAGAGTAGAACTATTTTCTTTTGCCCTTCATTGCTTACATTGTATTTTTAAATTATACAGCATGTATGTTTTTTTCAGCAAAAACACTTTACAGAAGACCTTTCAGATTTCTGGGCTTTTTTACTTCCTTTTGTGTAAGATTGTCAGTATATGATCTCCAGTGCTGACAAGCACAGATAGGCTAGTTTTTCTCCTTCAGATCAGCAGCTTTGGACAGCTTCTGTTTTTCTGGCAGCCGTTTCAACCTGCTCTGTCTTGTCATTTTAGAGTTCAATATCTGCTGCTCTGAAGGAAAAAAATTGGGATGGGTTGGACCATTGTATTTGGTCTTTTGACCCTCCATGTTGCCCATGAGCAGTGAAGGATAACTTTTGACGAGCCATGTCAGATGTGACAGGCAATCTAGTTGGGTTGAGTGGAAATGTGCTGTACAAGTTTGAAGCCTTAGTTGGGGGCATTTTCTGGTGTTCAATGAATTTAAATTGACACCAGACTTCAGTATGTTGTTCGTTTCAGAACCCATACTGTATGTTTGCATTTCCTAAGTGTGTGGTTTTAAGAAAGCTCATGTGTAAGCATTTCAGAAGTGTTTTGCATATCATTCAACAAACCAAGCAATATATTTACATTCCAGTGTTTTAGCTATATTTTTCTCAGGAACTCATTGTTGATGTAATTTTCATGCTACAGTTAATAGGTTTGTTTTTTGAGACTTTCATATAGCAAGTTTTAGTCAGTTTTTACTTTTTGAAATATTTCTATGGATTCATAACGCATGTACACATGGTGGATGTTATACAGTTCCCTAAAAAGTATGTAATTGTTGGCAAAGTAAATTCTTCAAAAAACATTGAAACAAGCTTGCTAAAGTATTTTGAAATTACCATTATTTGGGAATTGTCTTTCCTAAATTTCGCTTAGGAAAAAAACTATGGCTTTATGCATTCTTGACATAAATCTGAATGTATTTGCTTTATTTTCCTTAACCAGTAGACAGTGATATATAGTTGAACTTCCTTTAAATGATTGTCATCAACATGATTCTGAAGTACTGGATTTAGCAGATAATGTATTTCCTCTTTTGAAAGCCTGGCTCTACAATTGTCAGTGATCCTGGTTTATCTCAGTCTCCCTTCCTACCACATCTGAGAACTGACTTAACTATCTCTTATTGTCTGACTGCTCTCTCACAACTAGTTTAGATCTCTAACTTCCTGTTGACTTCTAGAATCAGATCAGATGCTGTAATGATGTCTAGTAATAGATCACCTTACATGTCTCCCATTTCTTGTCAGTTATTCCCTCCAAACCACACTTTCTTTTTTTTAATTTTATCTAGCCTTTATCAGCATTCCTTTTCAGATAAAAAAATGCCTAATCTCTCTGATCCTGTCTCTGGGAACTTTGTGCTGAAGACACACAAAATGGCAATGAACATTGCCATTTGTTTGCTGTATAGAAATTAACCTGTTTGTCACTTAAATTTCCCCATCACAGATGCCCCAAAAGTCCCTACCATTCTCCCTTCCAGAGTCAGCATTCTAAATCCCTAGAACCACAACTAATTAAATGGTTTCTTCAAAACTTCAGAGAGAGAAGGAAAAAGATTTTTTTTCCAAACACTGATTCCTACTGCTTGCTAAGAACCTTGGAAAAAAGAACTGGAAAAAGGCCCTCCCATTCTTCTGAGAAATGGCATATCCTTCCTGAAGTCTTAAGAGACATTTAAATAAGAGTATCTCCTATGTCACTCTCAGTTTCCTTTTCATCCTCTTGAGTCTCCAAATGAAGAAGGTGGAGAAATCCATGAAGAAGCATTTAATGAGAACAATTGCCTTTCTAACTTAAAAGTCCTTCTTTCTAAGTGAGAACTTTTTACTTTGAGTATTGATGTATTTCAGATGTACTGCAACAAACCCTTCTGGGCTATCTATCTTGAACCTAGTACTTTTTTTTTTTAGTACTCTGTATTTCAAAAAGTATATACAGGATCTACTTTCTTGCAAAGACCATAATTTCAAAGTTCTGCAGATTTCTCTAAGATCAACCACAGCCTACTCAAATATTTTTCCATTGACATAGGAAGCATAGCTCTTTTCTGGAATGTCAATACAGGAGGCCCCTGCTTTACGACGGCCCGATTTACGACCCCCTGCACTTACAACCTTTTCTATAAGTGCAGAAGGGGCCGAAATCCCCTGACTTACGTCCTTGGTCCCACATTTATGATGACGTACGACACCTGTCATAAATGCGGGCTCGAGTTACGACGCCCCTGACTTGTGACGCTATCCCCGGAGCCGATTGTGTCGCAAGTCAGGGGCAGCCTGTATCTCCTTGCTTATCATACAAGTATCTGACATCTTTCTGTGTTTGTACACCAATACCAGTGGTGGACAAATAGCGGCCTGTGGGCCAAGGTTAGTCTCTGATGGGCCCCAGTTCTATATTTGCCTATCCCTCTGCAAGTATTGGCTATCGCAGTTCTTCTTGACTGCAGACCACAGTTCCTGGCCAGTGGAAGTGGCAAGAAGTGGTGCAGACTGGGACACCACTCCCATAGCCGGGAATGGTGATCCACAGCCAACAAGAGCTGCGATCGCCAATAGCTGTGGAGACACACATAAATATAGTGGTGATGACCCACCAGGATTAACGCTGGCAGGATGCCACCTTTTTATTGCCATCCCTGTCATATATGACCATATTCTTTAAACCTTGCATTCTTTGCCTATATTTTCTTTGATTTTTTCTTCATGAAAGAATGGGTTAGCATCTTGTAAAATATTGTGAAAGACTTAATGTGGCTGTAGACAGAAGGGAATGCTCAAACTGCAAAACAGTCCTTTTGAATGCCTTACTTTAGAACAGCAGTTCTCAATCAGGGCATCCGGGGTCCACTCAGTGGCCTCAAGCCATTTCAGGGGGTCTTCACAAGCAAGGTCATTTAGAATCCCAAGCCCTGGTATCCTGCGGTGTTGAAAACCTGAGCCACCTCTAGGGGAAAAATCCTCGAGTCGTCCCCCATACCACAAGGCTCCTGAGCCTTTCCCCACTCCCCAGTCCTGCAGGGCAGACCACAACTCCAGTTCATTGGGCAGAAGCTCCCTGATCTGTGTAGTTTTGTAGAGCATATTAGAGGGCATTCTAAAAAAAAAGAAAAAAAGATTGAGAACCTTTGCATTAGAAGACTAAATAGTTTCCATTTTACTAATAAATGGACAGAATAAATCTGAGACCAGTCTTTTCAAAGATCTCAATGTCTGGAAGACATCTCCACAAATTCTCAGATTAAATATTGTTGCTCATACTACAGGAGAATTATTTGCTAATTGTTTACAACTGCTCTGATGTGGTAGAAAGCACCAAAATATGAACAACTTTGTATATCCTTTGTAACAAGGGAGAATCTTAGAAATCTTAGAAAGAGGAGTGGGAGCACCATTTCTCAAGTACAAATCTCTGAAAAGAAGAAAAGAGTAGGCATGACTCTGTAGTGCTTAGACTATTCTTTGTCTCAGAGAGTTAAAGGATTGATCAGGGATAGAGCTCAGGATTTGGGAATGGAATTCTGGAAGATAAGAAGAATCTTTTCTCCTGTTAAACATCCAGGTTTACAGCCTCTCAATACCTGAGAAAAATCCTGTGATCCACCAAGTACTGAAGCATCTCTCAAGGAAGCACTCTGAGGAGATCTCCTAGCCTGTTTTTCTTATTTGCTAACCCTTGTATGCCCAGTGTCGGTGCTTTGTTGTTGCATTCAAAAGACATCCCTTGTGGTGGCACCTTTACTAGAAACAACTGCAGCAAGAGCATGGTACCTGTGAAAGAAACAGGCAAATCTGATGTAATGTAGCCTCTCACAGGACTGAATCTTGTGGCTGTCATGATTCCGTTAACCAAATCAATAAAGAAGTAACACTTAAGAGTGAACATTTCCCTGATGGTATTGGCTATAGAAGTTCCCCATGTTGCAGATCTGCATGGGGAAGGACATGATCATGGTGCATAAATCAGTGTGTTCACTGGACAGAATAGACAGTGTAGTGTGAAGTTGGCTTGACATATAAGCCCAAAATAGTCATGCAAACATGTCCCACTATCAAGTGGTACCTAAACATCCCGATATCAAAGATGATACAAAAACATTCTCTAAGGATAATGATCCTTCTTAGAGATAAGGTCAGGATAATAGTATGTATCAGGGTATAGAAATATATCTCAAAAGGAGTATATTTGGCCAGTCTAGGGGGCAGTGGAAAGTCTTGCCACTGTCTGAGCTGAGTCCATGATCATGGGCATACATGCCATAATATCCTGATGAAGTCTGCCAAGTGCTATTTCCATGCTTTGTCAACAGTAAACCTAGTCAGTGCCTTCATATCTTAATAAATCTTGTGGTTATTGGGCAGTTCATACAAGGTCTACTGTGCCAACTGCTAGGACAGCACATAGGAATATACACACAGCTAACCACAGTTTGCATCAAGGAACTTCAGGTAATCCACTTGTTGTTCTAGCCCATGGGCTGTTCTTGAGGTACATTCACCAAGCAGACACAGAAAAATGGAGTTCAATCTCCCTTCGCTATAGTGGTCCACTGTGTTCTGGGAAGGGATTCAGTGTTTCCCTTCTGTGGGATTTTTGCCACCAGCATAGGGCAGTGTTAGTCTCCATCCTGATCTAATCAAAGCCCAATTTCAGAAGCTGATCAGAGAGTTGATAAATTAGCACATAGTGGCACTCCAGTTTTTGTTGGGCCATTTTATGTGGTTATAACTACCAAAACCAAACATAAATTTGGCATAATCTGTTCTACTACATTATCAAAATCATTATGAAATCTCTTATTCCACTTGTATCAATATGGTTTCACAGGCCTAATTTATACCTTCTTTTTATTTGGTTTTAGGATGTTCTTGAATTTCCTGATGATAAAAGTAGGTAAAATTTCTCCTAAAAGATTATTCAGATTTACACCTAGTTCAGGAGCTAACAATATCTTATTTTTGTCCTAATCCTATTAATGACATGGATAAATATCTTCTTTCTTTTGAATTAGGGAGAGTTTTGAGATATCAGTGATTACAAAAAATAGATAGCTTTATTTACTATATATTAGTCTGGAAGCAAGTGAATGTCTGTCTCTGTCTGTTCAACTGTTCAAGAACTCCTCCTAAGTAGTAAGAGCTTGGACCATCAAATTTGATATACTGCTTCCTCTTATCATAACTTAAATAGGGCAAGAGTTTGGTTGTGGAGGAGGGCACGAGGTGGAGGGGAGCTGAGCCCTTACCTCTCCCTCCCCCCGCATATAGGGGCACATAAAACTATACAGAACATGGGACAGACATGTGAAAGGAGCTGGCTGGGGATACACCCTCCCCAGTGCAGCACTGCCACCCCAACCCTGACCCTACCACAAGTAGGAATGTAAAATCCCATTTAATTGGTTAACCCCTTAAACGTTAAGTTTAACTGGTTAAGTCATTAAATGGGAGACAGGCAGGGGGGCTGCTCCAGTTGGGCTGGAGTGACCTCCTGCCTGCCATAGACCGGAGGTACTCCTTCTAGGCTGGTTAACCATTAACATCCCTGCCACCCTTGGAGCCCTATAGGGAGGGCAGGCTGCAACTTCCCCCTCCATTTATGGGGCAAGTGCATAGTTTGCTCCATTCCTCATTCGGGCTGAGGAGCACTGGGGGCAGATGAAATTGGACCTGCCCCCCAGCAAGGGGACATGCACCCCTCCTCCATCTGTGGCCGCTGGAGCTGCACTTCTACCATGGTTCCAAGGTACAGCATTGAGAAAGGGCTGGGATAGTTGTATACTGTATCCCTCATCCCTAGCCCCATTTGGAAGTAACAATTTAAATGAAGAAAAACAAAAATCAATTGTGTTAAAGTCCCAATCAGTGCTGGGTAAATATGTGTGTAAGACTCACAGGAACAGTCCCGTTTCCTAGCATATTACCACAGAATCTATTTCTGAGGAATTAACTATAAAAAGTGCATGTCTTTTGGCTACCAAATGCAGAATCCCAGGATTAAAGGTGAAGAAGCCTCCATCTCCTCTCCTAGCTCCTCTTTTTCTACTTGTCAAAGAACAGAAACCATGCTGTGCAAGATCAGCATTCAATAGGTAAAAGGCTTGCTGGAAAAGTGCATGTCCTCAAGGTGGTTATTCTGTATTACTTCCAGTTTGTAGGGTCTAGCATTAGAGTACCTGGACTCATACAGTGCTCTTCTGTGGTAATGATGCAGGGAAGTTTTTTTCCTAAGAAACCCCTAAATCTCTCATGAAAAGATCCAAGTCATTCTGGTTCAGTGATTTCTAAGGTACAGTATTTGTAGCCTTCCAGTCCTACACTTGGGGTTGAAGAGTCATGTCCTGCAGAGATTTGGAGCACTCTTTCAATGTTCCTTATAAGAAAGAAAGGAGTGAGGTTGGATTTGTGAAGCAGCACCCCCTAGGTAGACCCTCTTCCAATACACAGTAGATAATATTCTGGCACAATCAGCAATAGGATTTTTTTTTCCTGATGGAGCCTTCAGTTTCTTCTTCAAGGGCCTATTTTGAAGCTATTCAGGCTTTACAGAGGGCTTCCCTCCAGAGCTTCAACTGTCCTATTCCTAGTTTCATTGCACTTAGGAAAACTGGAAAGTGCAACGCTGTGAACCTGTGGGCCAGCTTCCTCGTAGTCCTTTGTCTAGACACCTTTGGGTCTGTGTCCACAGCTGCCATAGCTACCCAGTTTCATGTATTGAGAGCCTTCACAGGCAATTACATGAAGGAAAAAGTAAGATTACTTAAGTAATTATTGGAAATGTAAATATATTACCTCTACAATCTGCAGTGATCTCTCTTTAAAAGCTGCATTATTTGGAGTTAGATTTACATAAGAACTGTAATAGAGAACTAAGGGACTGTTAAAGGGAAAACTGGTCTCTTAATTCCCCCTGTCCCAGACTTTGTATCCAAGAAACTTCAATGGAACTTTAATGGGTTTTGAAATATGTCCCAGTAATTTCTAACAAGCTATGCAAATAAATACAATATAGAGATAAAAAGTTCTTCAGTCATTCCACTAGACCGCTGCAGATGGGTGCAACATACTTTTTTTTAACCCATGTACAGCTCACCTTTTTGTCCTAAATGTTATTTCTCTCATGAACTATTCACATGCTAAGTAGTAAAAATGTAGGTTTCTAGCACACTTTAGTCTTACAAAAGACTTAGTTAAAGCAAACAGTTGGCAATAAACTTGTCTTTTTGGGGACTTGAAATAAAAACAGTTACATAATAGTACCATTATATAGTGTATAAAATATAATTTAGGGCAAAAATGTGGAGATCACAGTAAGTGGTTAAGTAAATAGCCTTAGAAAGTTATAATAGTTTGATTATACAGAGATAAGGTGACAGTTATACAGAAAGCTCATGCAAGTTTATAAAGCACAATATTTTATGTACAGCTAATGTTAAATATAGTTATTTTGCCAAATTGCAAAGTATGTATACTGGTTGTTAATTTACTCTTTAATACCTTTTTTAAAAGTTTTCACAAGTTAATTCTGTTTGTATTGTTTCTCACTAACAGGCATGTTAATTTGCAACAAAATAGAGATCTGTGATACATGGCACAAACAACTATCCTTATGCTTCAAAAGCCTAATGGTGTTTTTGGCCACAGAGAGCTAGTGGTAGAACATTCTGTAGGTGTAAAGTCTACAGGGGCTCAAGCTGCTCCCTCAGTATTTACATTTGGCAGCTAGATTACAGCTCCTCAGGGTACATTTTTAGCCAGTGCTATTCAGATTGTATCTACAACTCCAATTACTATTAACTGGAACTGCACCTTGAGTATGCCGTCTATAGTGCTGAAAATATGTATGTTGTTGAGTCCTCTCCCCAACCCCCACACAGTTATTTAATAAATGATTATCAACATGCTGTAGGAAAAATACCATATAGGTCTATCATTTTTAAAAAGTGGTATTCTGCTGTTAAATTAAGAATGTTAACCTTTCCCATATCTCAGTGGGCAAACATTTTATGTGCTGTGATTTATTACAAACTTTAACTCTTATTAACACAAATAAAATGTAAAAAGACACTTAAATACTTTTTGTCTAGTTTTCAATTTTCTGTTACAATTTTTTGTAACATACAACTTTATGTTTAAATAAAGTACTTGCCTTATTAATTTTACTCTTCTCCATTTGATAAATATTTATTTTTTTCTTCCACTTTATTTCTTAAGGAAAAGAAGCTTCTCTGCTTCGTGATTTCACAGTCAATTTTGGATATCAGTTGCTTAGTTATCCTAAATTTCCCTTCGTAAGTTGAGTTGCTTGTTTTGCAACAATAGAACACTAAAGACCCAATCCTATCAACACTTACACAAGTGCTTCACATTATGGATTTGAGTTAGCCCCCTTTGGTTCCAAGGGGCTACTTGTACCAGTGTTGTACCAGTGTTGAGATCATAGGTCCTAATATGGTAAGATTTGACAATGAAGCTTTTTGGGGAATGATGTAGAATATTTAGAATCCAGATAAGTGGCAATCAGCTATGCATTTAATTGACTGTGTCCATTGAAATGAAAACAAACTTTCAAATAGTACAGAATATCACTGTTGATTTCAGTATTTCTGCTAAACTACAATTAAAAGGTATTTTTTAAACATTTATTTTAAAATTGAAGCCAGCCACATATATAAAGCCCAGATTGTGAGACTGAGGTTTGTTTCTATTACTTTTGAAAGTGAAGTTGATTTTCTCAATGAAATTAAATCATGTTATCATATCTTGTCAGTGAAATAACTGGTTATTGTAGCTAATGATTTCTAGCTTTTACAGTATTGACTAGTGCTACATGTCTATCCTACTGTTCACTCACTTGACTTAATTCAATGATTTTACATGTAAGTAAGTATGGATGTTAAAAAGCGTTTTTTAAACATGTAACCACTGCAGTTATATGTTTACATGCTGAGAGGGAGGTAGCTCTCTATATCAGAGGCACCAGCATGGCAGGTAGGCAGGAGCCAGTGCTTATGGGGAACTGGTTTTAAGCCAGCTATCCCTTCCACCCCACATTGCTGCCTCTGATACAGAGGCAGCGGACAGGGGGTGGGACAAGCTTGCATGTAACCATGAAGGTTAACCAGTGAGCCCAAGCTCATCAGTTAACAGTTTAATGAATATACTAGCACATCCCTAGTATGGACAGAGGTAATCTAAACACCAATATGAGGTTTCAATTAGCAATTCTTTTTGCTCAGACTATTTTACATATTTAGACATTTTTATTTTTAACAATTTTTTAATATAATTTTACTAAGGATGTTAAATTTAGTTTAATCAACTAGTTGATGGATTTTCCATCAATTAGTCGATAAATGGGAAAGCTAAAGCGGGGCTAGCTTCCGGCCCAGGAGCTAACCCTGCTGCAGCTCTGCCTTTTTAAAGGCTAAAGCACAGCAGGAGGGACCCAGCGCAAGCGAGGACAGCTGATTTCTGGCTTGTGCAGGGTCCTCCAGACTGTGCACCAGCTGGGACAGCTGGTTCTTGGCTCATGCAGGGTTCCTCCTCCCCCCCGCTGCACACTAGCCTTTAAAATGTATTTAAAAGGCTGGTGCGCACTGTGGAGGACCCTGCACGAGCCAGGAATCAGCTGTCCCAGCTCGTGCTGGGTCCCTCCTGCTGCGCGTTAGCCCTTTAAATGTATTAAGAGCCTATTGGCGCTAAAAGCAGAAGTGCAATGTCTTAGAATGGGCACAAGTCCCTGCTACCTCCCTGCCTCCCATGCCTGGTCCCCACTATCTCCCTGTCTCCCATGCTCCCCTGCGGAGACAGTGCTGGGGTAACCCCAGCACCTGCTCCTGCGTCCCACCCCTTGCTGCCTCTGGGTGGGGGAGTGACTAGTAGACTAGTCCACTATCCAGTACGCTTTTGCTTATCGAATAGTCATAGGGTTGCCAGATGGTTTCAACAAAAATACCGGACACACTTGATATTACATCACAATCTACATTTACATTACATCTTATTCAGAAAATACCGGACATTTATATTTTCTCATTTATATTTTCTCAATTTGTTTCCCGAAGAGAAAGCTCAAATACTGGACTGTACACCTGGCAACCCTAGTCAACTCGTCACTTACCTCCCTAAATTTTGTGTCAAAAACTGTTGAGGACATGTAAATGCAGTAGGAAAATCTAATATAATGGGAGAAGCTGTCAGTCACTGACACTGGGGCTGCAGCAGTGGTGGGAATAGCTCTTCCAGCATTCCATAATGTAGGAATTCCTTTCTATCATCACTTGTGTAACCACCAAGTGGATCGACTTGGGCTTGGTGAAGACGTGTATTGGATTTGATTCATTGTGAGCTGTGACACAGTTGGTGATAAGAACACCTGTGTTTGAAGCAAGCACTATTAGTAATATGTTAAGTCATGAAACCCTGCAAGTATAGCATTAAACTTGAGCTTCTGATTTTTTGTGCGCCCAAAATACGCGTAAGAGATGATAGCTGCCAGTGCTCAGCACTGAAAATCAGGCCATTAATTTTGAGAGACAGCCAGCATGCAAAAAATTGTGTCCTTTTTGTTTTGGCAATGCATTTTGTACAAAGAAATCCTAACTTGTTTCATCAAGGAATTAAGTAGTTAGTTAAATTCTGTGGGAAGATCTTTAAATATAGTGAAAAGATTTAATACAAGAATGATGTGGACATCCAGGGCTTTATTCATCAGGGCATTTAATTTATATTGGCCAACTTAAATGTTATGTTACTTTTTTATGTGGCCAGATTAATGCCTTTTCTGTGCTCTGTTCTTAGATAAAGTCTCTAAAACACCACTGCATTTCAATTTGACTGACCATGTACTTGACTATGGATTCCCAATATGGATGGATAAAAAAAATCAATTTTGACAGTATGAGTGAACATTATACCTCATTAGTGAATCAATTTCATTAGTACATAGTGAGCAAGAATAGAACTTGATTGCTTGGAATAAGATATATGATTCAGTAGTATTAATTCATTTTTCTGTCCTATTATTGATATCCTGTGGTGGAGCCAGATTTTGAAACTGGAGGGGTCTTTGGATAGTAGGTAGTAAACTGGAGATTGAGCCCATCCCATGCTTATCTGGCTGTAATAGGTCCTGTCCTGTGGAGCTGGGCCTGACTTTTCAGCCTGGGTGTTCCCATCAACAGTCAAAGAACCATTCGGCTACGTCTACACTGGCATGATTTTCCGGAAATGCTTTTAACGGAAAAGTTTTCCATTAAAAGCATTTTCGGAAAAAGAGCGTCTAGATTGGCACGGACACTTTTCCACAAAAGCACTTTTTGCGGAAAAGCGTCCGTGCCAATCTAGATGCGCTTTTGCACAAAAAAGCCCCGATCGCCATTTTTGCGATCGGGGCTTTTTTGCGCAAAACAATGCTGTCCTGTCTACACTGGCCCTTTTGCGCAAATGATTTGCGCAAAAGGGACTTTTGCCTGAACGGGAAGGGCAAAGTATTTCCGCAAGAAGCACTGATTTCCTACAGTAGAAAGTCAGTGTTCTTGCGGAAATTCAAGCAGCCAGTGTAGACAGCTGGCCAGTTTTTGCGGAAAAGTGGCTGATTTTCCGCAAAAACTGGCCAGTCTAGACACAGCCTTCAGGTTTGGCCTGGATGCCTCTTTGCCATGATAAAGGAGTGGCAGGGCAAATACAAGTGAGTGGCATTGCAACACTTCTTAAAAAGCTATTGGCACAACTGAAAACCACATAAGTCAAATCTGTCATTCTGTCTTCACTATGTAAAGTAAGTAGTATCCATTTCTTTCTACAAAATCTAAAATTCCTATCATGTAGTTCATTTTGCCTTTTTTTTTTTTTTTTTTTTTTGCACTGGAGCACTGTAGCTTAAGAAACAGACACTCTTGCAAGTGCCTTCCCCCGATGTATCCAAAGCAATTCTATAGAATTCCAAACTATCTTTGTTCCTCTATCCTTTCCCATATCCTATGTAAACATAAAAAAGAAGGTAGGGATTAAATGCAACTAATTGTTGAATGGCATCTCCATTCTTGTTGCGGGGAGCCTCTCACCCTGAGTGCAAGTTATGCAGCTCCCCTGGGCCAGGAACCATGACCTATGGGAGCTGTGGGGGTGGGGAATGAGGGCAGCAAACAAAGCCTGGCTGTCCTTAGGGGCCTTATGGACCTGGCAGCAACTTCCTGGGCACTGCAGAAGCACTGCCAGGATGCTGCACCCCAATCCCAGTCCGGAGTCCCAATCCTCAACCGTAGTCCGGAGCCCTGGCCAACATTCTGAACCTCTCATCCCTGGCCCACCCAAGAGTCCTCACTCCCCTGCACCTCAACCTCCTACCCCATCCCAGTAAAAGTGAGTAGTGGAGGGATAGCAAGCAGTGGGGGACATGGAAAAGAGGTGGGGCTTCACGGAGGGGGTGGAGCAGGGTGCTTGGGTTTGTGTGATTAGCAAGTTGGCAGTCGTAGTCAACACACTCTCTCTCTGTCTCTCAAATGCACACCACTGTGGCCAGATAATTTGTTTTATAGATAAAGGAAATGAATGCACCCCTGTCACCAGTGTGCCATTTTCAGAGGGCTTTAATTTTATTTCTAAATTAAATCTCTCACTTCAGTGAAAGACAATATGCCTCTTTTTTGCCAGGTTTCAACATCAGCCATTTTTAAATTATCCATGCATAACAAATAATTAATATAACAAAGAGTGCATATTCCACATGCTCAGGGCTTGTCTACATTGCCACTGCATGGTGCTGTAACTTACTCACGGTGTGAAAAACATCACCTGCCCCCCAACCCTCTCCTGCCCCCCCACACCAAGTTACAGCGCTGTAAAGTGCGAGTGTAAATAGGCTCCCAGCACCATTAGCTGCTGTCCTCATAAGAGTGATTTACCTCCAGCGCTGAGAGATGTGACCACATGTTACGGTAGCACTTGAAACTCATGAGTGTGGACAAATCATTAGATATTGTAACTAAAACATGGTGGAATGAATTAGTAAATAATGTTCTTCTTCGAGTGCTTGCTTATGTCCATTCCATTTAGGTGTGTGCGCCCCATGCACAAGTTTTGGAAGCTTTTTGCCCTTAAAAGTACCCGTTTGGCCAGCAGGGGAGCCCCTTGGAGTGACGCCAGTATATCCTAGCATATAACCCTCTGTTGGGCCTTCACCCCCTCAGTTCCTTCTTTCCACCCGTGACTGCTGGAACACTCTGCTTGCCTTTGCAAGTAGGCCCTTAGCTTTCTTATGTAAATAGTTTCTCCTTAGAGTAGTTAGCAGTTGATTGTTAGTAGATAGTGATTAGATAGTGTTGATAGTAGGTCTCCGCAAGGAGGGCATGCCAGGGCCCCAGGGCTTCAAACCCTGTCAACAGTGCTCCAAACCCATGCCCTGCGGAGATCCACACAAAGATTGTTTGAAGTGCCTCAGTGATGGCCATTTAACTAACTCCTGCAAGATCTGCAGGTCTTTTAAGCTGCCTACGCAGAGGGAGAGAGACTCCAAGCTTAAGCTCCTGTTAATGGAGTCGGCACGCCGAGGCACTGATTGGCACCGAGGCATCGATCTCAATCGCTGGTGCTGTTAACTAGTAAACTGGCGCAAAGTGAAAGGTCGCCGCGGGACCGGAGCGCCTGCCCCCGGGAGCCGGTGTTTTAAGGGAGGAGCCTGGTAGGATTGGGAGCCCAGGAGGGCCGGGTCCTGTCCCTGGAGGAGGGCCGGAGGCCATCCATGCCAGAGACGTTCTCGACGGCATCGCATGGCACGGAGGCGCACGTGGGCCACAAGACCCACATGCCTAAGTTGGTCCCGGCACCGCCCAGGCAAGAGCCGGGCTTGGCACTGCCGTCCCCGGTACAGGAGGCACCATGGAGGAGGGCGCCTCTTCCGGCACCGGAGTCCCACGCCATGCCGCCCCCGCTGGTACAGCCTGTACCTCATAGAGGGAAACTGGATGCCATGGCTCACCATGTGGCACAAAGGGAACAAGGGTCTTCTGCACTGCCATGGTTGGCGTCGGAATACTCTTCGGAGTCCGATGCGGAGTCTCTGGTCTCATCCAGTCTTCTCTCGATGTTCGGCTTCATCTAGGGTCTCTCGCTCGTCCCATAGGTCGGCGCACTGCTCCAGATCGGGTCACCAGTCATCGTCTCGGCACTGCTCGGGGCATTGCAGCCCATCGATGGTCCAGACGTGGCCTCCCCAGTGGCAGCCGCCTATGCAGTGGCCTTTCTGGACACCGTGGGCCTATCATCAGGCGTAAGGCCCTGACCCATCAAGGCCTGGGTCTGTGGCGATCTCAGTGCGCTCTAGCCGTAGGTCTGCCCCCTCAGCCACCCCACTCACCAGGGACTTGGGCTCGGAGACTAGAGCCAGCCCCCCCGGGGTCAAGAGGTAAATCAACTGAACCACCCCGTCAGTC
Source organism: Apalone spinifera (assembly GCA_030068395.1). Classification (NCBI taxonomy): domain Eukaryota; kingdom Metazoa; phylum Chordata; order Testudines; family Trionychidae; genus Apalone; species Apalone spinifera. The sequence continues at coordinate 44,273,853 of JANRFK010003679.1, read as the reverse complement.
CCTTCCAGCAGGCCCTGCGCAGAGCCCTGGCCTCAGGACTGAGCCTGACGCCACACTTATGGTTCAACCCCAGCAACTGGAGTCCTCATCCTCGTCACCGGACGAGGCCTTAGCAGATCCATCATGCAAGCCCATCAGGACCTCCTCAGGCTCCTCGCGCAGAACCTAGGGATATAGGCGGAGGAGGTTAAGGAGGAGGAGGACCCAATGGTGGACATCCTTATGGCTGTTGCCCCGGCTAAAATCGCCCTCCCTCTGAATAAAACAGTGGCAAAGATAATAACCAAGACCTTATGGCAGACTCCGGCCTCCATTCCCCCGACGCAAAAAGGGGTTGAGAGGAGGTATTTCGAGCCCCAGTACGGGCATGAGCATCTCTTCATGCATCAATCACAGGGTTCAGCAGTGGTTCAGGCGGCTTGCCAGAGGGAGAGGCAAGGGCAGTGGGACCCTACTCCGAAGAGTAAGGAGCCAAAGAAGTTGGACCTGCTGGGGTGGAACGCATATGCTACAGCGGGCCTACAACTGAGGATTGCATGCAGATAAGAAAGAAAGGGCACTCCACTCACTGGACGTTAGGAGGGCTCTCGCCTTTTATTTAGACAGGACACGGTTGTTTCGCAAGTCCACTCAGTTGTTTGTCTCCATAGCAGACAAGATGAAGGGTTCCCCGGTATCAGCTCAGTGTCTTTCGTCATGGATTACATCGTGTATCAAGACCTGTTACGACCTTAGAGGGAGGGTGGCCCCTCCTATCATGGCCCACTCGACTAGGGCCCAGGCCTCCTCTATGGCCTTCCTAGCCCAGGTGCCGGTTGTGGATATATGCAGGGTGGCCACCTGGTCCTCGGTCCACACTTTCGCCAAGCATTATGCCATCATGCAACAAGCTAGTCAGGACGCAGCAGTAGGTTCCGACCCCATTTCCTTAGGGGTTTGCTTGGAATCACCTAGACGGAATGGACATAAGCAAGCACTCAAAGAAGAAAAGACAGTTACTTACCTTGTAACTGTTGTTCTTCGAAATGTGTTGCCTATGTCCATTCCTATCCTGCCCACCTCCACCTTCATTGGAATCTCCGGCAAGAAGGAACTGGGGGTGGAGGGCCAGCAGGGAGTTAAATGCTAGGATATACCGGCAGCACTCCAGGGGGCTCCCCTGCTGGTCCAACGGGTACTGTTAAGGGCAAAAAGCTTCCAGGGCGTGCGCACACCTAGACGGAATGGACATAAGCAACACATCTCGAAGAACAACAGTTATGAGGTAAGTAACCATCTTCTCTTTCTCCTGCCACCTTGACACCAGAAAAGAGAGAAATACTGTAGGTAACTTGAAACGGAATATTGAAAATATTTGTCCAGAAGGAAAATAAATAAAAGTTTACCAATGGAAGTCTGTTCTCAGTCTTAAGCAAGATATTTTTTGCTTATTTGAAACTTTTCATCCTACGTACGATTTGGAGGCATAATGTTTTAGTGTTAGAAAGTGCATTCTTTAGTTCTCTTTCATCTTAGCCCTCCACCTGCCTGTCTTTCTCTCCCCAAAAGATATTTTCAGCATTTAATTACTTGATCAACTTATATAATGTCAGATAATGTCAAATAAAACCATTTATTCCCAAAATTCAGTTACTTTATGAAGACATAATACAGAATTAACAATTAGTTTATTCTACTAAATGTTTTCCTTAAAAAATGTATATAAACAATTTAAGTCAATACTTTCCAACTGGGCAAATACTGTGCTGCATCATGAGATCTGGAATGAAATTACCTTGGATCTAGCCAAAGCATTGTATTCAATAGAAGTTTTCTGATCCGAAGAGTCGGGAAAGTGTGCTATGACATCCTCACAAGCAGCTAGCTATTGCTGAACTCTTGAAGACATTTGCAGCCTTCATTTCCACAACTTTTTTTTCCTATGCATATAGACAGGAAAATAGAGGGTTAAAATGCATACAAATGGTAACCAATAATTTGTGTTTTCACTTTGGACTAGAATGAAATGTGTAAATTCCTTAATATAATGCAGTAAGAGCCCCTATGCACATATCCTGGCTGAAGATGGGCAAGGTAAAGGCCTCTACAAAGATTTCTTGAGCCACTCTAGAAAAGATGAAAAAAATTAATCCAAGTTTTTCACACAAAAACACAAGTACAACAACTTTCACAATTAGGAATATTATAACCACTCAAAACAAATTGTAAAAGTGACCTTTTACGTTTATGGCTTGGGGCTGTTAAAAAGTCTTCACCTAGCACTTAGCACTTGACACCTCACATTGAATATAAGAATAAACCTGTGAAACAAGGGCTCTTACAAAAGGCTTCCTCACAACCATATGATTTCATCCGGAAGAGGCCTCTAAAAATAAACACCCTTCATGTTAGCCTTTTTTACAATGCTTCATACTTTAGCTCTTGTATAAATATCTGCCACATTTCCACCAGGAGTTATTGCTGTTATATATTTTACAGACACTTTACTGTCATCTAAGTGGTTTATTTTATTCCCACAGCCAGAGGAAAACTACAAAAAGAATTTTGTAATCTGAATGTGATTGTGGGCCAAGAGTAATGTTTTGAAAAGGAACTAAAAGTAAATTATATTACTGCTTTATTGTGTTTATGAAGACTTTTCTATTGTTCTAGGAGTTAGCATTAGTTTTCAAAGTTATTAACTGCTTGTGGTTTTATTATAACAGTATTTTTGTCAACATCTGATTTCTCTTGTTTTTTGTATTGCTATCAGGCTATAATTTTGGTAGTCTTAATGACTGAAGTTTTAAGTATGCAAACATCTATAGTACTGAAAAATTACATTGCAGACTTACTTAGGCTTGAACTTAATTTTTAAAATGCAGCAAAGGGAGTATGCTTTTTCTATTTTGGATGCAGATAAAATATTTGTATAGATTGTTTCCTGGGTCTAATTGTTATGCCATCCTATTTTGTCAATTCTTAATGGGAGGATTTGTATAGATACTCATCTTAAAATTGTTCCCAAACTGTAGAGCTATACAGGACTGCTTTGGTTGGGATTGTTTCTGATAACCTTTCAGAATGCTACTAAATGGGTTTTCTGACAGGAAATATGGTTTGATTGACGTAGCCTTCATTCTCCCTCTAGAGAGACATGAGTGTATCACCTACATACTGCAGCAGCCTCGAGCAATCTAGAACATGGGCTGAATCTCCCAATATAAAACATGCCAGTGTAACACACTTAGCTGTAACACCAACTAAGACAGCTCACCCATGTTCTTAAAATGCTCCAGATTGTGCTTCTAAATTTCTATAATCATTTTGTGTGTTTCATATCATTATCACAGATTTTGGTTTTACATAATTAAATGTTATATTTTTGTATAACAAATCTTTTGTTAAAGTTGATTAGCCTGTTCTTCTGTAAAAAAAATATAGTCATAAAACATAGTTCACTTCCTTCTCTTGCAAAAATAATCAAAATGGATGTACTCAATATTACTGAACCTGAGCTAAACAGTGGAATTATTTCCAATTTATCATTATCAAATGAAATACTTTCAGGAGTAAGACAGTTGTGGTCCATATTGTTTTAGGGCTTGAGTCTTCTTCTGTTAGGGACAAAACTCACATTGCATTTATAGAGAGCAAGAGGGAGCCTGTAGTGTACTGGTAAAAGGACACAAAAGATAGCTTAACTGCTGCTCATGCAGACATACTGTAGAGCAGGGCTACTCAACTTCGGAAGCCCCGGGGGCCACAGTGATACTCATAGTGCATGCCAAGGGCTGCAACTTAAGTGTGATTGCATATACATACAGATATATATGCAAATAGCTTCTTTCACACTGAGGAGCATGAATACAAAGATTAAAGCAAGACTACACAATACACAGGCCCCATTTAAGTCAGTTCTGCTGATATTAATAAAATGCAATATTTACCCAATTTCCACCCATATGACAGCACTTTTAATGAGCAATGACAGTCCAGGAATTTAACTACTAAAACACATATCAATAGAAGACCATTATATTGACTACTTTTTTGTTTTGGCTCCCACCCACAGGCTGCATGTTGAACCCACATAAATCCAAACTGCACCACGGGCCACATTTTGAGTAGCGCTGCTGTAGAGCCAAGTTAGTAAAAATAACTAAAAAAGGGGTTTGGGGTTGTTGTTTTTTACAGCCATTTGTGCATGAAAATCATATAAATAACAAACTCTGGTTTCATCTACTTTTAAAAAACATTGCATTACTTTGAGAGCTCACAGATAGATAAAAGGGAGCAAGGTAAAATCAGCAGAGCCAGATAAGATTAACAAAATCAGAAATCTGTCTTAAGTCAGTGGAAACTTTAGAGATATAAAATGAAATCTTTCTCAGCAAGTTTAGTAAGTAAAATGCATTACAAAATGGATTTAGAGCGGGGTTGAGGAAACTAAGTTCCAAAGACCATATGCGGCCCCAGCTTGGGGAGTCCATGCTGGCACTGTAGTGCCAGCTGTGGGGCTGGAGCACAAAACTAGCTTGGGCCCCTCAAGGCTCTAATTCAGGGGTGGGCAAAAGGGCCTCTATGGGTTGGATTCGGCCTGCCAAGCGGGTTGATCAGGCCTGTGGAGGCCTGTCGCTCCCCCGCCCCCAGACCAATTAGGGCCTGCGGCCAGGGGAAGCACACAAAGTTTCCTCCACCCTGCCAGGAGCATGTAGCACTTTCAAGTGCTACACGCTGCTGGCAAGGTGGGAGTAGGCTTTGCACACTCCCGCATCCCCAGGCCAATCGGAGCTTGGGGGTGGGGGAACGCATGAAGCTTCCACTTCCCTGTTTCTTCCCTGTGAGGAGCGCATGGCACTTTGAAGTGCTGCGTGCTCCTTGCAGAGTGGGGGTAGGGCGGAGGAAACTTCGTGCACTCCCTCCCTCCCCCAGGCCAATCAGGGCTTGGAGGTGGGGGAGCGCGTGCAGTCTCCTCCCGACCTGCCAGGAACGTGCGGCACTTCCAAGTGCTACATGCTCCTAGCCGGACGGAGGAAACTTTGTGTGCTTCTGCCCCCAGGTCCAGTCATGGTCTGTGGGTAGGGAAGCATTGAAGCATCCTGGCCCCGCCCCTTCTGGGCCGGCCTGGGGCCACTTCAAAAATGTTTGAAGTAGTTCCTGGGCAAAAATGATTGCCCACCCCTGCTCTAATGTGTGAGGGAAATGTGAAGAATGTCTCTCTTTTTCTCAGTTGGGGGCTGCCTCAGTGCGAGATTATTTATTTGTTAGTTTGCTTTTCACTTGTTTGTGGCCTTGACTGATTTTTCTGTGGATCAGTGCCCCTCCCTAACTCAAAAAAATATTTCCCACCCCTGATTTGGAGGTTTGGGATGAGTGTCAGGTTTACAGCAGATTATAACCAGGGTTTAGATCACAAGCAAAATTAGTTTGATGATCTCAGCATAACCCTCACTGCATAATCCATCTGTATTTTAAAACTGTAGCAGTTTGATAAAATTGGCAGTCTGCTTTGGAATGGTTTGGTGCTTGGAAGAGCAGGGTGAAGGGATGCAGGCCAGGATCACTGTGTGTTGATGGAGAGATGTGGGGAAACCTGAACAGCTACTAACTGAACTAAATCTGAGTGCTAGTTAATTCCTTTCTTTCCAGGAGTGCTAACTTCAATTAACTCTCTATTGTCTTATACTTTCTTGTGTAGACATTTAGTTCTGAGTGTAAAGTGGTTGTGGAAGGTTGAGGTGAGGGAAAGTAAATCAAATTAGAATCATAGCATTTCACACTCACTTTGCACTAGTAAATAATACACAAGATTAAAGACAAAGAATTAGACCCATTTAAAAAAAAGTTCTTAAAGGTATAAATGCAATATTAAATGAGTTTGTAGAGAAAACTAAATTGTATTTTATAAAAGTACAGAGCCATCTCAAATTCTTATTAAAGAAATAGACTTAAGACATCTTTGGTTGAAGTTATGTCAAGTCTTTACTCAGCTTCTGTGGATTTTTATAATCACAAAGTATCCATGTGAGCTTCAGTTAACTATTTTTTAATTCACATTTTTGCATGCTGCATAGCTGTTGTGGTAGTTAATATATAATTCTTTTAACATCTCACCCCCTTAGGGGTAACAGGTATGCTGGCACCTGTTTTGTCAGTCCAGATGAAAGGGCCTGACCAATATGACTCCACATCTCTTTGATCTCCCTGTAGAAGGTCGGCATGTCTGCCTCGAGATTCCTCTGAAGAGCAATTTAAAAGTTGCATTTGAGCAACATCAAGTGAAATGTCTCCACATCTCATGCAGTGAGGAGCTCTTTGGTGTACTTCATGGGTAGATGTGAGGAAAGATATTAACCCTTCCTCTCAAATTAAATATAGCTGAATCTTGTATCCTAAGTTATGCTCCCTTTCTGTGGCTACATTTCAGATCTACTCATTGCACAGGGTATGTTTATCCTATTAAGACCTTTAGGCCCCTAAGGGTTAATTCATTTCACTATTTAGTGCCTTTCTCCCTCCTTGGATGCATTATGAAAAGATCTTACAATCAGAGTATGGATTTACTAGAATATGTGCGATTTAATTTGAAATTATGGACAGTCTGAAGTAAAAATGTTTCATGGCAGGTGAAACAAGGTTGTTGAGTGAAGTTTTTCATGGGTACATAGAGAAGAGATTATATGATCAATACAGTGATGTATTTTTTAATGGAGAAGCAGCAGAGAACACTAGATATCAGTTACCAAATAAAATGCTATTATGAAGTGTAATGCATTCCTGTGAATTCTTCTGTTACATGTTAAAGGCCCATGCAGAAAGTGTCCTTACTTGGTAGTTGCATACAACTTCCTTAAATCCTTATATAGATAAATTTTGAAAAAAAAATTAAAACTACTTTTAATCTTTTCAGGCATATATTCCAAAGAACAGAATTTTTTTCTCAGGAAATAATTTTTAAAATCCCTAGAACACAAACCTAAGTACTAGCCAATATAAAAGCCTTTCTCCCTAGCCATCTATTTAGAATAGAATTTGTGTTAAAGGGCCAGACTCTGTTCTGCCCGTACATGAATGCATAATAATGAAGAATGCAGACATTTTTCTCCCTCTTCTGCACCCATATTCAGGGACCAGCCACAATGTATCCGGAAAGTTTGGCCCTCTTCTACCAGTCCATGGGCAGGCTGACCACAGGTGGTCAGTGTAGCTTTGTCTTCCCTCTTTCCTTCATCCCACTCAATCAACAGCACAACACAGAGACAACCTAGGATAAGCATGTATTTTTTATGGTAGTACCTAGTAGTTACTGTTTTTAGAGATTTGTAAGTGTGTTTAAGTTTACTACAATAAAATGGCATTGGGCCTGGCCAAATATGTGACATACTTACCACAAAGAATTACAGCAGAAGTTCATGTTTGTGCACCAGTGGATAACATATACATTTGTAACACATATATAACAAAGTTACATAGTTGCCTCGTACACCTTGTCTACACTTAATGGGAGATTAACACTGTGAGGATTGATCTCCTGGGGATCGATTTAGTGGGTCTAGTAAAGACCTGCTAAATCAACTGTTGATCACTCTCCTATCAACATGGTACTCCCCCATATCAAGAAGAGTAAAGGGAGTTGACAAGAGTTTCTCCCATTGATCCACCACAGTGGATATGCCACAGTAGCTCAAACTATGGTATGTCAACACCACCTATGCTTTCACTCTATTGCCCCCTACTGTAGACCTAGCCTTAGATAATCTAAGCTTATAGAAAAAATAGCACTATTGGTATGTGATACCCAGTCAAGTACCTTAGCAGATATGTTGATGAATCAAAGGGCTTATCCTTGAATTTCTGTAAATTCAAGATTAAATTCTATTTTAATGCTGTTAAGAGATTTTTGGATTTATGCTGTTAATATTTGTTTTCACTGGCATGTTAAAATGATACCTTATTTTTAAAGTTGTACACACTGATGATGTCATGGTACACGCTCAAGCCCATTTCCATTAAACATTGGCCTGTTCTTACCTTTGTCCCTGTAGCAACCTGTTTCCTCCAGCAGTGTTCCAGAAGCATTCATTTCAAGTCACAAAGTAATGTCAAAAACATGGAGATATAGTGCATGTCGAACTATTATTTAGTTTAATACCTGTGGACATTGAATAATTGCTTTACAGATAGAAATTAAAAAGGTAATAGAGCAAAAAACTAAGAACTGTTATTTCAGATGGTTTTTACATAATGTTTAAAAATGTAGCAACATCTCTGAAATGTTGCTTTTGCTTAAATCAAATAAGCTTTCTGGATTTGTTTGGTTTTTGTTTGTTTTTAATCTCACATTTTGTGATGTAGTGTTTTGTTGTTGTTGTTGTTGTTAATAAGAGCATTTCTGTTCATCATAAATAAAGCCTTTATATGATGTGTATGTAGTTGTAGTTACTGCAGTGCCAAAAACTGCAGAATCCTGTTGCGCTGTGTGGGTACTTCATGATTTTGAATATTGAGAAGGTTTTTCCATTAACTCATATGTCTCCTGGTCTGGATGGTGTGGGTGCATTAGTATTTACTTTTTTGTTTCTTTGTAGGCAGCAGGAGTCCAGAATTAGTCCATGAAGGTATCAGGGCTGCCAAGGTTTCATGTTTCTGAAGTGGAGAGTTGTTTTTCTGAGGGGGAGGGATCTTGAATATTTATTACGTTGGGGAAGCATTGTTTATTTATGAAATTTCAAGACTCCTCCCTTCCCCACTAATATTTTACCATCTCTGGTTGGGAGAAGACAGAACATTTTATTCTCAACACTGCTGTCATGCAACTGTATGGTTGTGTGAGAGCAAAAAGACAGCTGAAATGCTGTGTTTCTGCTGTATGGGTGTAGGAAGCAGAGGGCCACACAGAAAAGCTATGCATTGTGTTCAGCCTTCAGTCATGCTTTGTGCAAGGACTTTAGCATCAAACTTAAAAAACCAAATAAAAAAAACTCCTATCCAATAGTCTCTCTCCCTCCCGCCCCCCAATCTCTTGGTTCTCTCTGGGGACTCAAGGACCAAGAACTCTTGAGTTCTAACTTAGCTTCACAAACAGTCTGCTTATTTCTCCCACATGTACCCAGAAGTAGCAGTTATGCACCAGGTTGAAGCTGAGGATTCCTTTGCTTGAAGTCCAGTAGGGGACCTTTTCCTGCAGTCTTAATTTTATGTGGAAAGTACTTGGATGTGATAGTGAAACAAAACTATAGAAAACTGTAATAAAGACAGATAAATAGATTAATGTGAGGCAAAGTGCTGTATATTGACAACTAAAAGATGTAACTGTGCTAAATGCAAGAAAATGGAAGTTTACTATTATTTTTATTATTAATAATAGATAAAATGAGTCTCCTAAAAGGAAACAGAAGAACTTCATGTAATCTGTCTGTTTTTATTGAAAATTACATGGAGCTTATGTTTTGTAGTTCTGTTTATGTGGCATAATAGATGTTGCTGCACATCATAAAACTATGGTTTTTAATGTGGTGGATTTTTTTTAAGTTATTGCCTCTTCTCATTAGCTTAGAACATTATATTTTTTCAGTGGAGTGTAATGGCATTGATTTCTTTTCATCTGACCAATTTCAAATTTACATTTATAAGGGAATATTTCTATAGTGTGTGCAATAGAAACAAATTGGATAAGGATAATCTTGTGTGTGAATCAAATTGTGTACAATTGAGGAAATATTCTACAATTGGTCATTTGTCTTAGCTAGTTTTTACAGTAATTAAATGAAAATTATAAGGTATGCTTGCCAATTATTTTTTTTTAGAAGAGTATTTCCACTGTTCTCTAATCATGTAAACTTGTAGGAATTTTCTTTTATTTCTGACTTGGACATATAAAGGTATTTTCTAAGAATACATTTTACGTATTGATTAAACTACACACAAACTATATTACCAATTGATGTTGTACGTTAGTTAGTGTAGTGTGTGTGCACAGAGCAGCAAAAAGACGTAAATGACATTCACATCTTTTAATTAATGCCATTAAAAGTGCTCTTTTGTTTCCAGAGGCGGAAGGGCTGTGGCTCACTAATGAACAATATATAACAGGTGAAAAAAGAAACTAATGCCCCATTTGCTGCCTTGTCTATTTTTTTTTCTTTATTTCCCACTCTGGTTATCACCAGTAATGTAACAAACAATAGTAATCGCTATGACTTTCTCTAATCAGGCCTAGTCAACATTGCATAAATACTTTGTTTATACGAGATGATCCGCTTTTGTTACTGCTACTGCGCAGCTGATCAGGTGGTAGCACCAGTGGGAAATTTGTGGCAAAAAAGCCTTGTGTATGCAGAACCCTGTTGTATTCCCTGATTAATCTCACAGTTTAGCATTTTATACCCCACTTAAGAGATTTGGCAACAGTCAAGAAAGACTCAAAGTAGTCTGAATTCTTTCTTCTTGGTTATTACCTGGAGGACATTGCTGGACAACTGGTTGGTATCCAGAGCTCTCCCTTGTGAAATAACACAAAATTGAATCCTCTCTCATGTGCTATCCCATGGTGTCCAACACACTAGCCAATAGCCACATGTGGCTATTTGGCCAGTTGAGTGTGGCTAGTTTGCTGTAGCAGTAGCCATTATAGTGCTACTAGCTGGACACCCTGGTCCTATACTATATCTGCTTGCAGCACTTATAGGAATTGCAGCAATTTATGGATTAAGATTCCAAAACTGCATGTGACGCTCAGCTTCATTTATTCTTCACATCATATACTTGCACTGCTGTCTCCTAGCTATGCTAGTGTCCATCCATGATCAGCATATGGAAGAGGAGGAATTAGTTCAGTGTGAACCCCCAAAAACTTGGATTATACTGGTACATATGGTGTGGAATATGGTGTATTATACATATGGTGTATTATAATACATTTGCTAGTCAATGATAGAAATACCCTACCCAGATTGCTATAATATAAATCTGATTTCTACTGGATTCTCACATAATGCTGGATGAAAAAAACACTTTGTGTATCTAATATTACATAGCAAAATGGCTGATGGCAGCTTGATCTTGGTCATATGCAACTTTACCTCCATAGTGGATTATTACATTGCAATGTATCCTGGCTTTAAATTGCTAGCTGTGAAAAAATTAATCAGTCCAGACCTTTAGCTGCATAGACTATTGAAAGGTGGGCAGAGCTGTGGTTTCAGGATCATACTGTGAGCAGATCTGTGGTTGCAGGATCAGACTTGTGAGTCATCTCGGGATCTATATGTAAATCCATAATAAAGATCATCCTCAAACCGAGGTATCACCAATGATGGTAGGCTATTGAACTATACAGGACTGACTCCCTGTTCAACACTGAGTCATGTCTAAATATCTTAGCCCTCATTTGCAAATACTTCAGTGTATTGCCTCTTCCTCTAGACTTCAACCGCATCACCAGCCTGAGTCCTCAGCAGGGTGGATTAATTTAAATCAAGGCCATTTAAATCACTGCTTCACATTTATTCAACAATGGTTCAAATCTGAACACTAAAATATGGAGAAGCGGCGAGGGGTCCTGTGGCACCTTATAGACTAACCGAAGTGTTTGGAGCATAAGCTTTTGTGGGCAAAGACCCACTTCGTCAGATGCATGTAGTGGAAATTTCCAGAGGCAGGTATAAATATGCAGGCCAGAATCAGGCTGGAGATGGCAGGTGGGTCCAATCAGGGAGGATGAGGCCCACTTCTAGTAGCTGATCTGGAGGTGTGAATTCCAAGAGAGGAGAAGCTGCTTTTGTAATTAGCAAGCCATTCACAGTCTTTGTTTAATCCTGAGTTGATTGTGTCAAACTTGAAGATGAACTGTAGCTCAGCAGTTTCTCTTTGAAGTCTCCCATCAGCCTGATTCTGGCCTGCATATTTATACCTGCCTCTGGAAATTTCCACTACATGCATCTGACGAAGTGGGTCTTTGCCCACGAAAGCTTATGCTCCAAACACTTCGGTTAGTCTATAAGGTGCCACAGGACCCCTCGCCGCTTCTCCAGATTCAGACTAACACGGCTACCCCTCTCATATTTAACACTAAAATATGTTCATTTACAGCTCAATACAGTATTTTACAACACCTAAGAAGGTGTTGTTTGTATATTTTTAAAATAACTTTATTTTTATTAATTTCGGAAATAGTATGTAATACTTATTTCCTGTTCAAAGTTACAGATGCAGCAGCAGTACACTAGGAATGGTAAGAACTAAATCATACACACAAACACAATATCACTTACATTTTTATTAAACCAAGTCTTAAATGTTTCATATATGTTTTGTATTTGCAATTACAGCAGTCTTCTGAGTTCTTGGCTGACAGCTGTCCTGAAATGCTTTTTTTTTTAATTTTCAAATTTTATTAACTCTAACAGACAAGTCCTTAGAACACTAAATGTACTGTATCCTTAAGGCTTCTACAATTAGCTCTCATTCTCTGCACTTCCACTTTCCTTCTTTCATTTCCTCACAGTAGAAGAAGGTCTCTCTTTCCCATCACATCGTATCTCCTTGCTTTCTACCTCCATGCAGTATTCTTTCTTTTTACATTAATTTATTTTACTTTATTCTACATTGGTGTCAGTCTGCTTAAAGAATTGCCTTTGATGTCCTGATACAAAAAGCTCTGTATTGTACATCAAATTTCCCATCTCGATATTATGTGACTACTTATCATTGATACCACATCATGGATGCACAGATATTGCAAGAATCAATTATATATTAGGCATACTGTAATGGAGTATTTGTTTTCAAGCTGTACTTTAGTGTTTCCTTTCCAAATATAAAGCATTCCTCTTACTCAAAATTCATTTATAAACCAGTAAACATACAAGTTTACTAAATATATTCGAAGAGACTATTCAGCCTTTTTCTTTCTACAGAAACATATGTCTTTATGTGAATAATATACAGTCAGATATCAAATGATGATGATGCCACTGTTCAATAGGCACTAAAGAAAGCATCACTTGAATGTGGTAATGCAAAAGATATTATTAAGATGTTGCAATAATAGATGGTCTGCATACCTGACACTATCCCTAACACCAAGTTGTATATTGCTAAATATAGGAGGTCTTCAGCACTAGCCGTAGCTACCTTTCAATTAGTTAAGTGTTCATAGACTGAATTAAGGAGGTAAATAGATATGTGCTTTCTTATTGTTGCTCAGGGATTGGACCTGAAACCAGGCTTAATAGTCTTCTGGCTCTTACTTTCCTCCCATCATAACAAGCCAAGGCCTGATAGGATGTGGGGTGATTTAAACGCTTCATTCTATGTAAAGCTAAACAGTAGATGAGAAGAATGTAGATTAGGGAAAGAGGCAGTGTAATGGTGGTGGTCTAGGCACAGAGGTTCCCTGCCAGAGGCCTCATGGTCCTGCTACTCCCAGGAAAGGAGAAGTGGACCAAAGTCTTCCAAGTAGCCGAGAGTGGCTGCATGTGAAGCAGCCAATAAGGAAGCGTGCAGGGAGCAGCCAACTAGGGCACAAGAGGGCTCTAGAAAAAAGGAGTTGCAGTACAGAGTGGGCAGTTCCTTGCTGGCACCAGAGGAGTACAGATGGTGCTCCTGACTGGCCAAAAAGAACTACAGCACCATGGACAGCTCAGTCCTGCGGGATTAGAGAATGACAAAAAGATCCATGCTGGGTGCTGGACCCAAACACAGAAGAGCCCTATGATAAAAGGTGAAGCATTGATTAAGATGCTGGAACTGCAGGGAAGTGGTCAAGGGAACTGAAGGATCTTTAATTAAAGGTCTCAAACTCAGGGCCCACAGGCCATGTAAGGGCCGGAACATTTTCACAATCCGACCTGGTACTCCTAGCAGCCTGGGGAGGAGGGTGTGTTTGTATCCATTTCCCAAACCCCATCTCTTCCTGCCAACACCTCACCCTCTTCCCCCATTGTACCCTATCCCCTGATAGATATGGTCTCAGGGATTACCAAGGGCCTGGTGTAGGGTGTCAGCAGTCCTCCCCTTGCACACTCAAAATGGAACACGTTCTGCTTCTCTGTGGCTCCCACCATCACAAGGAATGCAGGGGGCCTGACTACTGCTGTCTCCCTGCAGCAGCTCCCCCAGGTAATCCCCAGGGCTGGGTCCCTTGGGAGGGCAGGGTGTGATGGGTGGGTGAGTACGAGGCGGTGGCAGGAAGGTGCGAGGCTTGGGGGGATGGGGCCAGACATGGCCCCTCAGCATCTTTGACTCCCAGACTGGTTTACAAAAATCTCCTGCCCGTAGATGGCCCATAGGCCATGAATTTCAGACTCCTGAATTAAAGGAAATGGTGGTATGTGACTCCTATTCTTAGGGTTCCAGGACTGGGATTCAGACTAGTGGATGGGCCTGCGTCTTCTGTCCCTCCTCCCAGGCCACTAGGGAATTGGTCAACAATTAGATAAACTCTCAGAATGGGATCTGAATTGTTAAGAGGTGCAGCTGGAGAACTGGGCCAGAACAGATCAAGAGGACAAACCATAATCTGCAAGAAGCAAGCTTTAGCGGCATGTCTCAATATCAGGGCCAGGAATATTTAAAGATTGCAGATGCGCCTGAGCAGAGGGGGCACTTGCAAGAGGTGGGTGCCACATTGATACAGCCAGACACATGCATGAATTAGGGAGGTAGACAGAGGCTCAGAGACTCATCCAAGTATGCTTGAGCATCTGCTTGCTCATGACTTCATCTGAAGAAGTGGGTTGTATCCATGCTGTGCTTTTTCAAAAGGGAGCATCTACACTCTGTTGAAAAAGTGGCTTGCTTTTTTGACAGAACTAGTCTAGACACACTTTTTCAACAGAGGCTTTGTCGACAGTATCTGTCGCAAAGCCTCTGTCAACAAAAGCCTGTAGTTTAGACGTACCCTTTGGTGCTGCAAGACTATTAGTTGTTTTTTAAGTTTTTCCAGTTACACGCTAACTCGGCTACCCCTCTGTAATATTTCCTTGAATCAATCCTTCCAGCTCCAATTTATTGTATGGCACTTGCCTGAACTTCCTCCAGTTTCTTTTCATTTTCTGCTGTTGAGGTTCCTAAAACAGAATACTGTATATCAGGAATTGTCTCACCAGAACTGTTTTCCTTTCCCGGTGGTTGGTAGATTGTTTTGTTTTGTTTTACAGGTGTGGGAGGTTGTTGTCATATTGCATTTCAAACGTGGTTGTCTATACTATAAAAATTACTGGGCAAAATAGTCCTAAGTACCATAAATAGTCCCATTTGCACCTTTCAGAGTAGAAAATGCTCTGCCTGATAAATGGTTTCAGACTTGGGCCCTTAAAGAGTATATTATATGCATTTCATTATTACTTCCTGTGTGTGTCCCTGAAACTGGGTGTTTGTATTATCTTTAATAAACAAACAAACACTGTGACAGACTATTTGGTGTCCGGGAGGTGGGCGGGCATTAGCCCGCCCAC
>JANRFK010003679.1:44248374-44258313 GCA_030068395.1 Apalone spinifera | reverse complement strand
TAGACTGTGGGACAGTGGGCTGAACAGGGGTCAGGAGCCCAGGAGTGGGACTGAACCTGCCACAACACATACATATTTTCTAATCTCTGTTGATGCCAGTTGCTTGTTTGTTTTGACTTGTCTTCATGATACTTCATAAACTGGTAATATCTAGGAACATCATTAACATATTTCCATCTATTACCATATCATGAGTTAAAATTTTAATAAAACCTGATGTGACAGTGCTCTGTGGCACCCAGAAAATAGTTCTTTCCCTATTCCCAGTTTCATACCAAGAATTTTGTCTTTATTTTTTGATACTATACTATAAAGCAACTATGTTTGAAATACATTATCTCTCAAATTCATTATTATGAGTTACTGTAACAGTTGGATGAGTGAAAAAAACAGTTTGATAATCTTAACTCATAAGGTTTTGATGCACATTTACACGAAACATTACAATATATAATATGTTTAAAATGGTGTTCTGTAGAACACAAAATTAACTCAACAGGTTAATTTTATGCACCTTCACTTTAGGCTGATTGTTGCAAACTAAATTTCATGCTAATCATTTCAGGCAGTTTACCTACAGTGCAGAAGTTCATGCTTGCCATTGATCTCTGTAAAAATAGTTTAGAAATATCATTGTAATTCATGAGCAGCACCAAGATGTATTACAAATATTAGCTATGTCACACTATGTTGATACTTCTGTCTCAGAACATCAGAATTTTCAAATCTGGCTGCCTAAAGTTTAATAACAGTACCCTTGTACTTAAATAAAATTGGCACCCTTTTTTAAAAGTTGTTAAGTATCTTCAGCTCCTCTTGATACCAGCAGAAGCAGCTATCATCATCTTTTAATGTCAAGCCTTCTTGTAGTTGCCTAAATATGATGTTTAGGCATCCAGGTTTGAAACGATATTTTTGTAATAAAAGGGGTTGTTGCAAATACAGTATGCTATTGATGCAAATGAGATTTACGAAAATGTTAGAATTTGCTTTGAGACTTTCCTTGTATTTTAATGAAATCCTGCAACAATCATCTTATCACACGTGGTTCACCAATATTCTTAATATTCATACAACACAATATGCAGAATTTGCAGTATTCCAACTTTATCTGATAGAAAGTCTTGTACATAGAAATGGCCTAATATGCTCGTCATTGAAATGAGATTCTGTATAGGCAAAATTATGTGCAGTGATACTGCTACCCGGAACAATGCTTTTGTCATATTAAATGCAACAGCAACCCCATACTATTTCAGTATCTTTGTATGAAGTATTACTATGCATTGTTCTTGCTAGGCAAAGGTTCATAGAAATCAGTGGTGCAAGCATTGCATTCACTTTAATGAGACTTGCTACTTATTAAAAACATTATGAATATTAAATACTTTGGATAATGAGTTTTATCATGCGGTAACATGTTTTTTCGTATGGCACTGATAACTCAAACTTTAAGTGAATGCAATAGATACAAAGGTTTGTGTTGTGTTCAATTTAAAAGTTTCAGTATGCCACTGACATGTATTTTAGAGAAAGTTAGGAAAAACTAGATGGCATTTAGGCTCTGCATCTTTTTCTAATCTAAATACCTTGGGCCAGAAGCTTCATTGTACTATAGCCTCATTGCACTGTTCCAGTAGTGTAAAGTTACTGTAAAAGGACAGGAAACGCCCCAAAAGATTCTCCGGTCGCAAAGGGATCTCCCAGATTGCTTCAAGCCAACAGCCTTGGACACTGTTACGATCTTACACAATTTAAAGCAAACCTAAGGCTAATCAATTGTCCTCTGGCGTCCAGGTCTTATTGTGGCAGGACAGCTTGCATGCTCTAACCATCCCTAGAGTCTGGGTCCACAGGGGCTTTTTTGATCCTGGCGGGTTCAGCCATGCTGGATAGATCTGTTGGAGAGGGGCCAAACTAAGCAGGACACCCTGGCTATGTCTAGACTGTAGGTTTCTTTCGGAGACCCTTTTTCCGGAAGAGATCTTCCAAAAAAACTTCTTCTGAAAGAGATCATCCACACACAAAAGTGCATCGAAAAAGTGATCTTTTTTGAAAGATAGCATCCACACTGAATGGACACTATCTCACATTTAAGGTGTGATTACTATGGATGGAGTGGCTACCAGGGCACCTATGCTTTTTCCTCTTTCCTCTTCTTTCAAAAGAACTCCCTTTTCCCCATCCACACACACCTTTTTCCGAAAGAGTTCTTTCAGAAAAAGGCTTCTTCCTCGTAGAAAGAGGATTACCAATACCAGAAAATCCCCTCTGTTCTTTCGATTTACTTTCAGAAGAACGTGTTTTGTCAGTAAATCAGGTGTCTTTATGTCAAAACTCTATAGTGTAGACATACCCCCTGGGTCTCCAGGTTGGGAGATGGGCACAAGGCTAACAATCCTGTCCCTTAAAAAAAAGTTACAGAAATAGAGATGGAGAAATAGACCATTACTGTGTGTGATGGCCTTCAGAAACCACTGAAAGATTTGCCAGGAACAGACAGGAGGGGAGGAACTTTGTTGCTGCACTAAACACCGGAGACATAATGGGAATGAGATGATGATGATGATGATGATAATGATGAAGGCCTATTTAAGTTGTGCCAGGGCCTCCAGCCAAGGTTGGAGTATTGATGGTTTAAAAATGTTTTTACTCTCTCTGTTTGTGCAGTAAAAACAAATATGGAGCAACACCAAATCTGGCCCTTGGACATTGAGAAAATATTAGAGGACAAACTGTTTTAA
The DNA here is from genome assembly GCA_030068395.1 of Apalone spinifera. Lineage (NCBI taxonomy): Eukaryota > Metazoa > Chordata > Testudines > Trionychidae > Apalone > Apalone spinifera. The sequence goes on along the minus strand of JANRFK010003679.1, from coordinate 44,255,569 downwards.
GGACTGTGTGGAAGCTTTTATTTTGTGGAAGGTCTTTGGGATTGATTCATTGTACAAAAATAACTTTTGCCAAAAACAAAAACAAAGGAGGAAAAAAACATTTTTCCACACTAGTATTGTTTTTATTTTGGTTTTGGTTTTTTTGCATAGACAAGGAAAAGCATTGGGGAAAAATGAACTAACACTTTATTTTGATAAGTAAAAATGTTTATCAATGGATAAACTCAAGTTAAGTTTCATCCTGATGAAATTCAAAGAAAACCCTAACATGAAACATTAACACACTTGTCTCACCACCACTATTTTCATCTGAAATATTAGAGGAAAAACAGTTCTCTTGACCAAATACAATGTACCTAGTGATTTTCATAGTTTATTACAGTGAGAACAGTAATCAAAATATGAACTAAAACTGATATTTGTAAAATATGTTTTTAAAATATGACTGTAAACATACAGAGGTTATTGATAACCAAATGAAAGATCATATGTCTAACCAGATGAAAAGTATCTAGCTAGTAAACTGTTTTACCTAAAAAGTATTATAATAAAGCAATACTAAATAGACAAAGCACATGATAAATGATTTTAAATTGAGTTAAATTAAGAAGAAATGAAGTGTTTGTGGCTAAAGTAGCAGAAGAAACTATTTTGATTTCAAGTGTTAGGTCTAGTCAATCCATTATGTCACTCTAGGACTCAACAGGTTAAATACTAAATCTGTGTATCACATATGATACTGTATGGTCAAGTACTGAATGCTGTTGAGCATTGATAAAAGCTCGCAAACACTGCTTAGATTTTGCTCAACACCAATGCAGAAAACCATCAAAATAGTGACAAGGCATGATGCTTAGGAAACCAAATAAACTTCTTTTACCTCTATCAGAATATGCACCAGTGGACTGGAAGTAGGAGAATGGTCATGTGGAGGCATTGAAAACACAGCATAGTATTTCAAGGATGGGTCTGTACAGCCGTGCAGTATGTTTAGCCACCCTTTTTCATTATTTCAGGATAAGCTGATGCTGACTTTGAGTCCTGGTTCACCTGAATTATGATAAGCATTGACTTCAGGAAACAATGAGTGCAGGAGTTGTGAGTCAGCTAATGTAACATTATTTTTTATTATTTCTTTGTTGTAACACCCAGTAGCTACAGTCATGGACTGGGACCCCGTTATGCTAGGTGCTGTACAAATAAAGCAAAAAAGAGACAGTTCCTGCCCCCAACAGCTTACACAACACAACAAATAGACACAGAAAATAGATGGAGCAATGCAAGGAACCAATAAGACATTTTTGATCAGTGTGACAGGCAATAGCCTTAGTTTTTGATAGTTCTCATGAGATGTTTTTTCCTACACCTGGTTGCTCCATGCCTCATGATGTATGGTAGGCACAACATTACTGAATAGTGAGTAACAGTGTGGCATGTTCAGCAGCCCTACTGGTGTCTCATCACTACTATTCTCTCTTAACTCTCATCTGCACACATGCAGTGTTGACCCAAATTGTATAATTTTCATTTATTAGTGAAACTGCTGGTTGTTACAGAAGTGTTATCAACAAGAGAATAGGGACTATGATTTGAAGAGGAAAACTGAAATAAGCAGTTTGGAGAAGTCCAATGTTTAAAACATTAAAAGAATACAACTTTCAGTTACAGCAGGTTTCGAGTGTCATGATCTTGATGTGTCAGGAGCCCTCTGGGGGATGAATAATCCAGAGGGAGGAGTTCAAAGCAAGCAAGCACTTTTAAGATGCTACACAAATTCACTAAGAAAGTGATGGACTTTTCCAGAGCTCTCTCTGTTGTAGGGAAATCTGATACTTGTGTATTTCAGACTGCACTGTATAGTAGTATAGGAAATGTAAAAAGAAGAAACAGGAAGAAAGACGTGTTAAATTGATATATGTAAATTGTACAACTGTAATTAACTAGAAGTTAATTTTAGAAATACCACTTCACACAGTTTCTGTAATCCATTGTTTTGCTATATTGACTTGTCCGCAAAGTATAGTTTATGTGATTAGCATTTTTTATTGTCTGTTTGAGTAAACATAATCATTTTGCTATCTATTCTCTTATAGTATAAAGTGGCTGAGATGAACTTGTAAACTTAAATTGTTAACCTCCAACGCTGTATTGTATAGCTTAATGATTTGTTTGTTCACAGAGTTTTCAAAGGAATATAACAGTGGGGTGCCCCATCATTTGGATTTGGCCTAATTGATTTATAGAGGTTGTGCCATACTTGAATTATATTCTAAGATAGGTCAGCACTGAAAAATTGAAGCTAGAGAAATCTTTCGGTATTCTTTTCTCTGTGCCTGCTGTGAAAAGCTTTCCATTCTCTCAGCTCTGATCAAAATCTTGGTAGAATTATCTTCTGATTTCCTAAAGATGAATGTTCCAGATTTCACATGCTCTGATGTTATTTTTCAGCTTGGTTACAGATTTGTAAGATACATCTGGTGTGAACTGAAAAATTACCATAACTCTGAGCATAGGCATACTTGGACTGCTGTATGTTCAGTGAGAGAGGGGGAGAGATCCCAGTATTGGCTGGACATGCTTATCTCAGCAGCTATCTCCCCCACCAACACCCATCCATTTTCTGCGTCCTCTGTTCAGTGGTTTGGGAACCCCCTGGTACTACCAAATTCACCCATGGAGAGAGATCAGATTCAGCATGCACCCATACAAGGGGATGAGAAGCCCGAGTTTCACCTTCCCTGAAAAAAGAGTTTGAAACCTATAACCCTTCAAGTAAACAGCTATGGCATCATCATGCAAAAGGGATAGAAAGCCCACCAATACCCTGCCATCCCCAGGCACAGGTGTGGAGAACCTCACCTTGCCACCCTTACTTCTTCACTGCTGCTGGCGGCGGCACTGCCTTCAGAGCTGGGTGGCCACCGAGCAGTATCTGCTGGCCCAGGCATTCATGTTGTTTGCAGTGCAGGAGGTTATTTTTTTAATTCCGCTTCTGTCCTGCCCCACAATACCCACTGCCCCTTCAGCCCAGTCCTGCATCCTTGAATTTTTATCCTTCTCTTGCTACTATGGCTCTGGGACTCTTGGGATCCCAGTCTCCCTGCTAGACCCTACTTCACATTAGGAATCATGGGTGCATAGAAAATGTTATTTTAATCTGAATTGCAGACTATTGAAAAGAATAGCTATATGCTTTGGGGGAGCTACACCCTTCATACCACCCAAGTCTCTGCCCATACCTCTGCAGAGCTATCCCTTTCAATTTAATTGTCTTCACAAGCTGAAACAAGTTTTCACCATATTATATAGTTTCAGGCTTCCTTTTTGACTGTGACAGATTTTTTTTTATAACTACAGGTCAACATTCCACTGATAAGTTGGCCATAACTAGAAGAGCCCCTTACTTTGTCATCCTCTGATGTAAGGAGCTCTTTATATTTCTGAAACACAAATTCAAGTGTTTCCTGGAAATTATGATGTTCTTATGCAAATAAGAAGCATTTTCTCAACATATTAATCACAAAACTTCCACAGTTTACTTCCAGAACATTTTCAGCATGGTTTGCACAGTTGAAAGCAACACGGCACAAAGGTAATTTGAAATGTAAGTCCCTTGTATTAGAATAAATAGAGTAGTGCTTTCCTCTGTTGCCCCCAAATGATCTGTCTACTGCATAACTGGTCATATTCTCATACTCTAGTCCTTTTTAGAATACTGCGGAGACTTTTGCTCTAATTATTTCTGCTATTTTCTGCAGTTTTCATAAAATTCAAAGAGCAGTTATTGGTTTCTTTTGTGGGATCCATCAAATGCTGGAGTTTTGCTCATTAAAGAGCTAGAACATTTGTGACCTCACCTGCTTATTTGTTTTGTTATAGATAAGTTTGAAAGCAAATGTGAATGGGATTGGAATACAGCTAGATCTACTTGCTAAGCTTTATTTCACACTCAGCACAAATATGAAAGATTATTTATTTGCTTGCTTGCTTGCTTGTTTATTTAAAAATATTTTACCCTACTTCTTTATTTAAAATATTCAAGCAGCTTACAATATTTTAAAACATAATATATAGAAAAGTAGAATAAAAGACCCCAAGAGGGGGGCATAAAACCTACTAAGACACACCGAGAGGAGGGGTGCCACACACACTCACTCACTCACTCACACTCTCTCTCTCTCTCTCTCAAAGAGTAAAAACAAGGGTAAAAAGTGTCTCTTTAGCCTGGCACTGAAACATTACCAGCATTGGCGCCAGGTGAGTGTCCCAGGGGAGAGCATTCCATAACCTGGAATCAAAAGCTGAGAAGGTCCTGCTCCATCAGGCTTATCTCCATAAGTGGAGGAACACGGAGCAGAGCGTCCGCAGCTGATCTTAATCCCCAGGCAGATTCATCCTGGAGATGACATTCCTTCAAATACTGGTCCCAAACCATTTAGGGCTTTATACGTCATAACCAGGACCCTAAATTGTGCCCGGAAACATACCAGAAGCCAGTGTAGCTGCAAAAGCATCAGCATAACGTGCTTTGTTGAGCAGTCGCATTGTGGACCATCTGAAGTTTCCGAAGACTCTTCAAAAGCAGCACCAGGTAGAGCACATTGCAGTAGTCCAATCGGGATGTGACAAGAGCATGAATCACTTACTCAGGATGGGTTGCAGCTGACTGATTAGCCAAAGCTGCCCAAAAGCACTCCTGGCCACCAAGGAAATCTGATTCTCAAATCCTAGAAAAGGGTACAGGAGGACTCCCAAGTGGCACACCTGTTCTTTCAGGGGGAGTGCATCCCCGTCCAGAACAGGTAACACACCACATTCATGGTCAGATGGCTTCCTGATCTACAGGGCTTTGGTCTTATCCAGATTCAGATTCATCTTCTTCAACCTCATCCAGTCCATCACCACTTCCAGACACTGGTTCAGATTAGTCACCGTCACACTTGGATCCAATATCACAGAGAAATAGAGTTGGGTGTCATCTGCATATGATGGCACCATCCTCCAAATCTCCTTACGACCTCTTTTGGCCATTTAATATAGATGTTAAACAGCATAGGGAACAAGAAGGAACCTTGTGGGACCTGTAGCATAATTGCCACAGGGTCAAGCAGCAGCCCCCTAGCTCCACCTTCTGAAAACATCCTGACAGGTGAGACTGGAACCACCACAAAACCATGCCTCTGATACTCAACTCCACCAGGCACTCCAAAAGAATACCATGGTTTATGGCATCAAAAGCTGCCAAGAAATCCAAGAGAATCAACAGGAATACACTTCCTCATTTATCCTTTGGCATAGATCATCTACCAGGGCGACCAAGGCAATTTCTGTTCAAAAACCAGGCCTGAAGCCAGACTGAAATGGATCCAGATAATCCTTTTCTTCCAAGAAAGCTTGGAATTGCAACACCACTGCCTGCTCAAGTACCTTGTTCAGGAAAGAAATATTAGTGACTGGGCAATAGTTATTCAAGTCAGGGGATCCAGGGAATTCTTCTTAAGGAACAGTTTTGCCACCGCCTCTTTCAAGGCAGTGGGAACTGTCCTGTGTCTAAAAGAAGTATTAACAATCCTTTGGACCCAACCAGCCATTCCTTCCTGGCTTGATTTAAAAAGCCACAAGGGGCAGGTGTTGAGCAAGTACATGGTCAGCCACACTCCTCCAAGTACCTTGCCTGCATCCTTGAACTGCAAAAGCTGAAACCAATCTAAAGAAAAACAAAAAGGCAGTGCACTCGACACATTCTGTACCCCCCTTAGATGGCAGCCAGAGTCTACGTTGGACCAGATGTGAGCAATCTTATCTGTAAAATGCTTCACAAACAAATCATCGTGGATTGCTGAGGGCTCCTCCATCTCATCATGAGGGCTAGACTGTAAGAGGGCCTGCACCACACAATTCCGCCATCCCCTCACCTTCCTCTCCCCCCCGACCATCAAGCTGAGGCCTGTGCTTGATCGAGAATCCAGTTGGGCACAGTTGGGAGAGGTCAACTCCTCCCTCCACTCCCAGCCAGGTCTCAGTGATACAGGCCAGGTCAGCTCCTTCATCCAGGATTAAATCCTGGATGATAGATGTCTTGTAGGATACTGACCTGGCATTCAGCAATAGCACCATCAGTTCTGACAGCCTGCTGTTAAGGTTCCCAGGGTCATTGAGGCTGGGAGCAGAATCAGAATGGGTAATAGCACATAATGGTTTAAATCTTGTTCCCCTCGGCTGGCCCGTTCTGATTCCACTGCCATATCTTCCCTTGCCCGTCACAACTCCTACTATTCCATTTGAACCCCCAGCCATCCAACCTGTACCATGACACATAATGACGAGAGAAAAAATGTGGTGTAAATGCTGTGCTATGTTTCTGAATACCATAGGGTAGCTTGTCCTCAAATTCCTATCAGCAGCAGCACTGCTCAGACTCTCTGCAACGCTGTGCTGAGGCCTTGTCCCTGGCATACCTGCAGCACATGGGTATACAATGGAGTTTTTCACTGCATCTGTATCTGTAGCATGTAAGGCCCTTCCATGCTGCTCTTGTATGCAGGAGCTGATCAGGGCTGTATATCTCACCAAATATTGTTAGTTTGAAAGGAAATGATTTGGTAAAATCTTAGTAGTAGAAACAGGATTTTGGGAGACTGTGGATGTGAGCATAGAGAGAAATTAAAAGACTTCAGAAGTTGTGACCCTGGGTGATGGGAAGGATAAAGAAATTGTCCATGGAGAAGAAAGAGAAGGTCAAAGGTTTGGGAGAGAATAAATATTCCATAGTCACCATGTTGAATTTTAGATGATGGCAGAGCATCCAGGCAGGAACATCAGAGAAGCCATTGGAGATGCATGGATTGATGAAACAATGACAGGAAAACAGACTAATGGGGAAGTCAACTTACACACTTCTAGAAGTAGAAATCATAGGAGGTAACAAGATTACTCAGGGATAGAGTATAAGTGGAAAAATCAATGGAAAAAGGAAAATGCAAAGGGAGCATGCAACTCCTTTCCTTGTGAATCTCTTCATACCCAACAGAGTGCTCTCCCTGGTAGGAGAAGGTGGTATGGTTTGCAGGAGACTCTTACACTAAGCTACTCCTACACTGCTGGGATCCATTTACTCTTTGGCTCCTACTCTGTCAGAGACATCCACACCAGAACAGTAAATCTTCATAAGGGCTTTCATGTAGTTTAAATGATG
>JANRFK010003679.1:44238374-44243374 GCA_030068395.1 Apalone spinifera | reverse complement strand
GAAGAAAATAAGGACACAGTGGGAATTCTACATGCAGATTGGATACAGAATTAAGCCCAGAAATATTTGTGGTGGGTTTCTTGTTTGTTTTTTCAAAAGCCTTATATGGTGTCAAATGATTATAAAACAATCCTGTGTCATGTTTCAAATATCCAGTGCAAAATAAGGATGTGAAGGGTTAACCAGTGGGAGATGAAGCAGCTCCTTACCAGCTACAGGCTGTTCCAGTCTTGTGGGGCCCACTGTGGACAGGGGTGCTTCAGCCCATCCAGAGCAGCCCCTGTCCATGGCAGGCACCGCAGTTAGGAGCACTGTGGCCATCCAGAGCAGCCTCTGTCTGCGGCAGTTATGGGCCCACCAGAGACAGGGGCTGCTCCAGCCTAGCTGTGGTGGGTGGGGATGCTGCTCTATCACAACGGTCCTGAAGTGGCTCTTCAGCCTGCCCCCTTTAATTAGTTAACCGGGTTAAACGCTATGGTTAACCAGTTAACCAATTAAATGGAATTTTTCATGCCTAGAAAACCTCCTGTAACAACCATCCTTTCTGGTAAGGAGAATTTAATATAAATAGGGAATTAAAAAAAAAATTGCTCACCATAGTCAGTGAGCAAAATGTTTCACCAGACAGAACATATGTGAACAAGCAGACCTTATCAGCAATCTAAGAGTGGTGGATATTTATGTTCAGTGAATAACTGTGGTATCACAGATCTGATGCTTCCACTAAAAAATGCTATATTTAAAAAAAAACACAAAAAGTTACACTTCAGCTACTGGTCCTTTTTTCTATAGCAGCCTTGGACTCTGGGTTTCCTGTGCAAAGTTTATGAAGAAGCTAGTGGCAGAAGGGACAAAGGACAGCTGGATTTAGACTGCTTTGCTTTGGCCTCAGTGGTCCAGAAGGGAGATAATAAGAGTTCCAGTACAGTGGGTAGAAAAGTGCCTTTGACAGCCAGGTGAGCTGCCTGTTTGCATGCAGTCCCTAGGGTGCTTCACACTCTCCTTGGAAGAGGAAGAAAGGGAGCAGAGCTGACCTCCAGAGAGAGGAAATGGGCCTGATGGGTTGATTTTCCAGTCCCTTATGTGCTACAAAAGAAGTCCAGGAGGGCAGAATGTAGAGTTAGAAGCATGACTGAGGTGAAAAGAGGGGGGTTGTTTGCTTTTTTCACAGCAAACTACCTAGTTATTTAGATCAGAGAATCCTCCCACCACCTGGAAAAGTCAAATGAAAATGAGCATTATATTCTAATTTTCTTAAAAAGTGGAAGCATTTATTAAGGGAGAAGAGTGGAAATAGGGGCTCAGATAGATAGTAGCAAATGACTTTGTCCAATCAGAGATCAGAATACTAGATTCTTTATCTGACAAGAGGAGGAAACCCTCTGAAAATGACACTTTTTGCTTGGATAGGATGTTTTATACCTCCAAGTAGATTGTTTTAACTAGATCAACAAAACTAACTCTCTGGCAAATTTAAATGGATGCATCTTTAATCCCCTCTTCTGATTAAGAGTTAGTGAACTTAACTTACATTCATCCATGCTCATGTTTTTTGCTAATCATCTGAATATGACACAGTGGATATGCCACAGTTGTGGGGAAAGTGGAGACAATATAACAAACAAATTTTGATGTAAGATAGTTACTTTGTTTACTAGAGTGTTTATATTTTATGTACTGGAAATATTTTAAGGTGGAAGGAATGTGTCTCATTGTGATTTGTGCTTTTTCTGAAACATTAGAGTTTGTTCTGTGATGCCTAAATGTGTGTTTGGTGCTTCAAGGTTGTGTAGACAGCTATGATCCCTGCCCGAGAGAGAATACTGTCTAAATGTTGCATGCAACATAACTGAAGGTGAGAAAAGCAGAGGGAGAAGGACAAGGAAACAGCAATATGTTCATTTTAGTTATAAATAAATACAAAAGGCCAAATTTTGTCCATTTGCATTTTTCTTTCAAGTCAGTGGGACTTAACCATGCAAGTACAAAGTGACAAAATAGTCTTCTTGTAGGATAACTGTACAGATCCTCCAGGGATCAGTTCTGCGTCCATTTCTGTTCAATATGTTTATCAGTGTTTTAGATAATGGCATAGAGAGTACTCTTGTAAAGTTTGCAGACAGTTACCAGTCTAAGAGGGTTGCAAGTGCTTTGGAGGATAGAATGAGAATTCAGAATGATCTGGACAAACTGAAGAAATGGTCTGAAGTAAATAGGATGAAATTAATAGGGACAAAAACAAAGTACTCCACTTAGGAAGGACCAATCAATTGCATGTATACAAAATGGGAAATGACTGCCTGGGAAGGGGTACTGTAGAAAGAGATCTGGGGAGTCATAGTGGATCACAAGCTAAATATGAGTCAACAGTGTAACACTGTTGCAAAAAAACCCAACCATATTCTGGGAAGTATTAGCAGGAGTGCTGTAAGCAAGATACAAGAAGTAATTCTTCTACTCTACTATGCACTGAATAGGCCTCAACTGAAGTATTGTATCCTGTTCTAGGCGTCATATTTCAAGAGTGATGTGGACAAGTTGGAGAACATCCAGAGAAAAGCAATAACAATGATTAAAGGTTTAGAAAACATGACCTGTGAGGGAAGATTGAAAAAAATTGTATTTGTTTGGTCTGGAGAAGAGAAGACTAAGAGGGAACATAACAGTTTTCAAGTAGATAAAAACTTGTTAGAACGAGAAGGGAGAAAAGTTGTTCTCCCTAACCTCTGAGGATAGGACAAGAAGCAGTGGGCTTAAATTGCAGTTTGTTAGACATTGGGGAAAACTTCCTGACAGGGTAGTTAAACACTGGAATAATTTGCCTAGGAAGGTTTTGGAAAGTCCATCCACAGAGCAGTTAGATAAAACACCTATCAGAGATGCTTTAGGAAATTCTTAATCCTGCCATGAGTGCAGAAGACTGGACTAAAAGATCTTTTGAGGTCACTTCGGATCTGTCTACACTGCATTCCCCTTTCGAGAGAGGAATGAATATGCAGCCGAGCGAAATCACAAGTGAAGAGTGGATTTGAATTTCCCACGCTTTATTTGCGTAATCGCGTCCGGCCGCTATTTCGAAATACCCTATTTTGAGATAAAAAATGCCATGTTAGACGAGGTTATTTTGAAAGAAACCCCTTCTTTTGAAATAACCCTTACTCCTTAACAAATGAGGTTTAACGGTTATTTCGAAAGAAGGGGTTTCTTTCAAAATAACCGCATTTACATGGCGTTTTTATCTCGAAATAGGGTATTTCGAAATAGTGGCCGGACGCAATTATGTAAATGAAGTACGGGAAATTCAAATCCGTGCTTCATTTGCAATTTCTCTCGGCTGCATTTGCATTCCTCTCTTGTAAGGAATGCAGTGTAGACAGATCTGAAGTGACCTCAAAAGATCTTTTAGCTCAGTCTTCTGCACTCATAGCAGGATTAAGAATTTCCCAGAGCATCTCTGATAGGTGTTTTATCTAACTGCTCTGTGGACGGACTTTCCAAAACCTTCCTAGGCAAATTATTCCAGTGTTTAACTACCCTGTCAGGAAGTTTTCTCCAATGTCTAACATAAACTGCAATTTAAGCCCACTCCTTCTTGTCCTATCCTTGTAAGAGGAATTCAGTGTAGACATGTCCTTCTAGTCTATGATTGCACACAGGAGGTAGTCACAATCAATCTCCCTTTTCCATCCCCTATTTAATAGGGAAAAATCATGGTTTGGATTTGAGTAAATGTGGCTTTCATAGAGATACTAAATAATGCCAAAGTGGGGACTAGACACACTAATTTTGTAGTATTGAATGTAAGTTCCTTTTGAGTTGACAGGATCCCATATAAGTTAAATGCTTAATTATAGGAGGAGTTGCATGATTTTATATTTCCTTAAAAGAAGGAGAGAAGCATAGTTCAACTCTACCAGATAGAGTATAGTATTACACTTCATTGTAAATATGAATATGTTATCAGTACTGAATATGTTATCACTACTTTCTATGGTTTGCCAAATGTGTGAATAACAGAACTGTTCTGTCTATAGGACCATTTGGGGCAGCTGCCAAGGCCCTGTACTTTAGAGCACCCTGCAACAGCTGCCCCAACTGTCCTGTGGACAGGATGGTCTCCCATATTGAGGGTCATGCACTAACTGAAGGAAGAGAAAAATTATTACATTAATAAGAACTGTCACTTGTAGAGCTATATAAAATATACAAAGCATTTTGGTTTTGGGACACATTTTCTATCATTGTTGAGCCCAGGAAGTGGAGCAACACATGCAGCAGCCTGCTCCATCCGCTGCACATCTCCCAGCCAAGTTGCTCTGCTTCACTGCATAGCGAGGAGATGGGGAAGAGGAGATGGGAAAGCAATTAAACAGGAAAATTCAGTAGATTGAGAAGGCCAAGTGGGGAATGTGCTAGATAAGATATATAAGTGAGCAGGGTTAGGCAGAGGCTTGAGTCATGAAGAGGCATTTGAGGTAAGATTTTCTAAATATGTTGGAGAATTTTTGTTTTAATTTAAAGGAGCAATAATTGTGGGATTTTCTTATGTTCTTTTCATACCACAGTCTTTCACGACATTCTGCCTTAGCAGTGTATATTCTTATTGAAATACGTTCTGTGCTGAAAAACAATTTATAGAACAGATGAATAATCTCACTGGACATTTTTATGTTCATTATGTTCAGTTCATTTTTCCATCACTGTGTCTTATACATCTCATACCACCTTGCATATAGAAGCTTACAAGTACATCTGATGTCATGGATAATACACACCTTGCTAGGTAAAGCTGAGCAAAACAAGTGATGTTAGAGTAACTCACAGCTATAAACCATGATTTGCTTAAGTTATGTAGGATAAGACACTTGCAGTTATAATTAAGGGTGAGGGATAAAACAGGGGACCACCAGCTACATGGGAAAGGGCCAGGACAATCCATCTCCACCCAGACCTCATCTCTCCCTGCCCCTGTTCCACGCTACCATGTCTCTTCCCCCAAA
>JANRFK010003679.1:44225242-44233567 GCA_030068395.1 Apalone spinifera | reverse complement strand
CCCCCCCCCGAGCGCTCCCTGGCTCCCAACATCCCCCGACCACAGCCCGTATGCTTACCTTGTTTTGCAAGGCTGCTGACCAAGGGGAAGCCTGGGTCTTAGTGCTTAACTGCTCCCCTGTTCCTATCCCTGCACTTACTCTTAAAGGGGACATGCTGTTTTATTTAAATTTTTTTTTTTGCTCAACAACTTTGGTCGCCCCCCCTCACGTTTTTTTTTCTTCAACAGAATTTTTCCCAGTGGTTTTTTTTTGGGGGTGGGGGTGGGGGTGGGGGAGGGGTTCGGTATTTTTGTTTCAACCATCTGGCAACCCACACTGCTACTGTAGTGTTTAAGCTTTAATAGCGAGTATTGTCTGTTATATGTTTGTTAGTGGAGGCTTTGGCCATTAGCAAACAGTTCTCAATCTGTAATAATAAGCACAGAGTCTCTATAGATTCTCTATGCCCTCCTTTCTATTATTTATTTATTAGATTTTGCACACCTTTTTAAGAGCAGCTGAAAGCAAAAGTTCTTTTGGAAATGTTTGTAAGGTGTTTTGAATTCTTTAGGGGAAAGTTCTATATATAAAATAAGAGTTTATTATTTCACTTTGGGATATTGAGTTGCAGGAAAATATTGCCAAATATTGCTACAGAGAGCATAGATATGAATGTTTAATTGTCTATATATAAGCTAGAAGGAATTCTTTGTCAGCACTTGGTTTTTGAATTTATCTGCATTTTCAAAGCATTGGCCTAGAGTACCTTAAACAAAAAGATGCTATGAACACATAGAACAACAATGAATTTTAAATTGAAAACACTTTGTGCAGATTGATTCTTACTCTGACTTAAACTGGAAAATTGCACATGATCTCTAACTTTGAATGCTACTTTAATTTCCGTGAATAACAGGAAATGTTGAAATATATAGTAAGTAGGTGAGCTGTTGTATCAAGAGTACTATGCAATAGTAGGTTTGATGAAAATATTAAATGGCCTGCTAGACTGATTGATCATTTAAATAGCCTGCAGTTTCACAGTGTATATCTGCAGTGTAGCTAGTTATATGCATGTGCTGATAATGGAAACTGTAAAATATTCATTTTTTTTACATTAGGATATTGACCATTGAAAATGCAGGATTGTGGTTGATGCACAGTGTTCAATACATTTTCAGTAACATGGCAGGATTCCTCCCCTGGATGTGGGCAATGAATGGCACATCACTTCTGGCTTATGCTGGCTAATGTTTATTTTCAGCTTGTTTTAAAGCTACTAGATTAGGAGAAGAGCTATATTTATGTATACTCTATGGACTACCAGTGCTAATTCAAGGAAATATAATTTCTTACAATACATGCACATTTTTGGTCATTTTTGTATTTTTAAAAAGTACAAAAAATTATTTGTCTCTAGTATCTTGGTACTTTATAACAGAAGCTCTGAGAGTTTTGAAAGTATTGTTGCTGTTTCCATCTGTACAAAGCTTATATTAGCTTTATAAATTCAGCTATCAGCTGATGCTGAAGCCTTCCACACTTTGGTTTATTTATATGGCTTCCCTTGAGTCAAAAAATTCTGTGTGTATACAAATATGCAAGTGTAATAGATAGACAAATAGGTATGGTGTTTGTCATGAGCAATTTTTTGGTAATTCCATCTGATCTAGCCAATGCTATTGCTCAGCTAGAGAGTGAATTTATACAGTCACACTTGATACATGGGAATTCATTATTATAGCACTGAAATTAATAGCATTTCTAGACAATGATACAGCAGATAGGGATGATTCCTACAGGTTATTGCCTCTAACTATTCAAGAATTTTGTGATAGTAAGCATATGCCATTGATTGCCATTGAACAAAGATTTCTCTCGTAGAGACGCTTGAAGAGGTGGATACTCTGTGTGTGCTATGAAGGTGCTAATTCAGCAAAAGCAAAATGTTGGGCTCACCAAAGAGAATTAAAACTATGAAATACAACATCAGAAACAGGTTAATTCAGTGATACAGTTGAGACATTTTCAAATCCGTGCATAACTCCCATTAACTCAATGGAGTTTGTGCATTTAAAATTTTAAGGGTAATCTTATTAAAACTTTCTTTACCTCCTTAATTATTTTAAACAAAAGGGAAATCAACATTTTTGTGAAAAGTATCTTCTTATTTGAGGTACTTGTGGCATTTTGTTTGTGTTTGTAGGAAACTGTTTTCAAGAAAGCAAGTTCTGTTGAATGGAAGAAAATGAATTTCATGTTGCAAAGTCATGCTTTCTATATTTGGCTGAATTACTGTTTATTTTCCCATGACTGTTAACAAACGTTATAAAGCATATATGTAGCCTGACTTTGTGCTCTTTCAGTGTTTTAATCTTATCCTGCCTTTCCCGGAAAACATGCCCTGTGGATGACTGTAAGTTGTGGTTTTTAGGGTTTCCCAAATATTTCTTATGTGTATCTTGGGGTTGTTTGTTTAAATTCTAAATGTCTATGGTATGGGTACTATTACATTTTTCTAATACATTTGTTTTGGATTTTGTGGTTATAACAAGAAGAACCTTAGCTTTGATTTCATGTTCTTTTTTAAGAAAATGCTAGAGCATAGCTGTCTCAAGTGCCTGGTTTATTTTCCAAATGCATTTGCTGTGTGATGGAACAGATCTTGCCATATATTGGCAGCATTATGGAGTTAGATTCTTGGCTGAACTCTCTGGAGATCCCAAACGATCACACTCGTTCATGGTAAAATAACTAAAAGTAACACATACTGCAGATTAGTTCCAAGGCCACTAGCATTATTTATTTAACAATGAATGAGTATATAACAACTATTAAAAATCTGACACTGACTGCTTAACACAACTGCCATCCAACCTGATTTGGAAGACTATTAAACCTCCAAAAGATATATTCAGATAAACGGAAGTATGAAAATTCCATGTTGGAGCTCACATTTTATGTTAAAGTCAACTTTTTGTAGATAGCTAAGAGAGTACAGATGGCCTTTAAGATCATCCAGAGTTTTTAGGCTTAAACAAAATTTAAGGTGGAGATGAAGCCTCTACCTTGATAAAGCTGTTTTTGTTTTATGCGTCAATTATTTGTTAAACATTTAATATTATTAAATAGAAGTACTAACTACAAATATTTAACACCTCTTTAAAGACAGATTTAAAAAAAACCTGCCCAGGTTATGATCTGCTTTTTCTGTGGATATAAGTAACTTTCTGTTCAGATTTGAGAAGAGGTAGAGTTTAATTTTTGTTGCTTCTCCTATGCGGTCCAACAACCATTCCTCATTTTTTGAGGATAAGGATTCTATCCTTTTAGATCCTAACATACCTTACTGGATTAACTTTAATCTCCTCTGATGGCCAAAACTACATCCAAAACTGCATCCAAAATTACTTCTGTCAGCTTCCTAGTTTCTCTCCAACAGTTTTATTTCTGAATTCTGCCAAATGCAATCTAATTTCTTTTTAACATAGCTTTTAATTAATACTTCTTTACATTTCTGTCATTCCCATAACTTTATACATCCTACTTTTATTTTTAGTCTACTGTCACCATAGAAACCTTCTTTGTGACTCAATATTTCATTTTTGGGAAGAAAGTCATGTTTTCTAAACAACTTTTACTTGTCAAGCATACATAGAATAGGGGAAAATACAAGATATCGTGTTTTCCAACTTTTACATACATAAATTAGAATATGAAATGCATTTTATAGTAACTGTATATCTCAAAGGCTGTCTTTACATTATATGTGTACATCATGTGTGCTTAGCATTATAGGGTCTTGACTATGGATTGTTGAGTAAAAATAATAAATTAATACAATTGATTAAGGTTCAGAGTAAATTATACTGTTTGCTTTTTGAGCAGTTAGATGTTCTGTCACAACTTTAGGGGTGTGTAATAATCATTTGAATTTGGGGGTGGTTCACTTTTTCCCAGATCCAGATACAATATTATAGAAAGGTTTCAGTGTTAATTATACAGCCTTTGTATTGATGATAAATATTTTTTGGAGAGATGACCGCAGTTTGTCAATAATGGATTCTAGTGGTGCTATCTACCTCTCCATTGACTTTCAGTAGCCATGAAGATCAGTCATATGCCAATTTCACAGATTGTATGTAGATACTTTAATACTTTATAAAAACGCCACAGGAGTTTGCCAGAACTCCTAGAATGTGTTGACTACTGCTCCAGTTCTATTCCAATTAGGGATGTAAGCAGCTAGTCAACTGTCTGATAAGCAAAAACTTATCGGATAGTCTACTAGTCCTTCAATTAGTCACCTTCTCCCCTCTCCCCTTTGCTGCCTCTATCAGAGGTAGCAACGGGAGGTGGAGGAGCCAGTGCTGGGGGGAGCCAGCTTAAAAGTCAATTCTCCCCAGCACCATCTCCACGGAGGGGTAGGGGAAGCAGGGGGTTGGGCCCAGTCCTAGATGCTGTGCCTCTGCTTTTTAAAAGTATATACTTTTAAACTTAATATATTTAAAAATCAGAAGAGCAGTGCCAGGTTCCCCCCACTGCGCTCCAGCCTTTTAAATGTATTTAAAAGTCTAAAGCGCAGTAGGGGGGCCCAGTGTGAACCAGGAATCAGCTGTCCCAGCTCGCACTGGGTCCCCCTCCCACTGCATTTCAGCCTTTTAAATGAATTAAATACTCTTAATACATTTAAAAGGCAGAGCCACAGTGTGATTAGCTCTGCTGTGGCTCCCCCACTTATCGACTATTCAGCTAGTCAATGGAAAATTCGACTAGTCGATTAGTCGATTAAACTAAATATAACCTCACTAATTCTCATGGAAGGAACCTAACCATCTCAAATTCAATCAGTTTTGTTTCTTGAGATGAGAGAAAATACTTCACAGCAAGAAAAGATTGTTTTTTTTTATCCAAGTGGAGATATTGCTGATTCACCAAACTGTCAACTACTTGCAAAGGTTCTTCTACTCTAAACTTTCTAGTTATTATAACTGAGTAAAAATACTCCATTGTCTCTGCCGGGGCATATGATGGCACAAACTTTCCATGTTACAGTAAGTTAGACTTTAGGCTGGATGACCACCACCCACATTCTAATTTTCTATCAGTAGCTTCATCTGTCATGGTTCACCTGAATTCAAAGATAACTATGAGAAATTACAAAGGGAGCTATTCAACTATATGCAAAAAAAAAAAATCATGTCTTACTAAGCTTTTGGGTAATCCAGTGCCAAGTATATTCTTCCAGAAAGCTATAAGATCCTAATGAGCCGTTAAGTCTCACAAATGATTGCAAAGCTATTAAAAAGAGCTTATTAATTATCAATCAGACATGGTCCTTCCTTAATTATTCAAAGCCAGCAGGTCAAAAGAAAAAGTCCAGCACAATGGTCTTTGTGATCTCTACCAAATGGTGCTCAGGAAGGACATGATTTTGTCTACTATTGATCTGATAGGTGTCAAGAAACTAAGCAGTTATGATTAGAAGCAGCCCCCTGCTTTCTTTGGTTTCTCTTTTGCACTTTTTGTTAAAAAGAGATGTATCGGCTATGTGCTGGGGGTGGGGAGAGTTAGATCTGTAAAATCTTGTTTCCTAACTTTTTGGGTAAGTACTATTGCATTGTGAATCTAGAGTAACTTCATTGACATCTCTAGCCATCTGTTTTCTTTACTGGTAATTATATCGCTATATGAGCCTTGCAAAATCCACCTCTACTCGGTCATGTAAAAAACATTCACAGGGTAAGTATGAACAGATTCATTTACTTCTACAGCATCTTTATTTTTTTTTAAAACATGCTGAATTTCTTGCCCTAATTTAAAAATATGAACTCAGTGTTCATAATAGTGTGCTTCACTGATAATTCAGTAGCAGATAAAGTGTAGAACCTGTTCCACTTCATGGGGATGAGGCCTACCCCAGTGCACTCTTTAATGAGGCGAGGGGCTGATTGTATTGGTGTTCAGCTTCTGGGGCATGAGACAGGTGGATTTTTTATTTTTGTTTTTCCTGTAAAATCCCATTGTCCAATGGGAATTATGTGTTGAGTAAAGGCCCAATTTTTCTCCCACTGGAATTTCAATGAAATTCACTGGCTGCAGGATTGAGAAACTCCATACAAAGTTGGTACTAGGCTAATAATACTCCATTGTATCTGATTTGATGCTTGCACTTTCTCTGATAGCACATATCTCACATGCTCACAAACTTATGCAAATTCTATTATTCCACAGATTTTGAATTAGCTCAGTTTAGAGGCCCCATGGCAGCAGCTGCCATTGTTGAAAGGCTACAATTTCTTTTTTGTTGTTGTTTAATATACTTTTAGGATATTTTGTTGTATGTTTGAGCAGGCTTGAGGGGTTTTGGTTGTTGTTTTGGGGTTGGGCATTTAGGATGAGGGAGAAGTATTACTTTATTTTAGTCAGTATGAAGTTCTTGCTCCTTTTCAACTATATATCCTAATGTTTTCAAAATTATATTTTCAGAAACATATATTGAGTGTAGGAAGAGCTGATTGGTGAAGTTCAACAGTGGATGTCTGTGTTATCAGTTTCAGAAGGAAACATGGACAGTTGATACAAAAGAGAATTGCGGGGACTGTGGGGATAATTAGAAGAAAATATGAGAGCGAGAAACAAAGACAAGATGGACCTTCTGGTCAAATAGAATTTCATTTTGAAATATTCTGTTGTGGCAGCATTCTTTATTAGGAAGACCATCAGCATACATTCAGGAAAAGTCAGTTCCACTTACTTGCACACTTATGCTAATTTCAGTGGAACTTTCTTGTATATTTGAAAGCCTGGAAAAAATACTTAATTGTCACATTTAGCTTTATCTGACTATAGCATTCATATTATTAGAAATAGAAAATAAAGTTTGAATCAAATATAATCACTTTAATAACAAAAATAACTTTTGGCTTTATTAGAATTAATTTGAAAATACACTGAAAATAGAGAAAGGTCTGTCAATAAATTTTCTTTCTGGAGTGAGAACTTCCTACAAAATTAATTTTTTTCCTAGTGCAAGGCAACATTTAAATAATTAAAGGCTACTTGTCATCTATTTCTGTGCAGACGGTGGTTACCTACACTCTTGTTGGCTCTCTAATAATTAAAGGCTACTTGTCATCTATTTAGAGGTGCAGACGGTGGTTACCTACACTCTTGTTGGCTCTCTAATTCAAGAGCAAAGCAGGCTTTAACTTCACTACATTTGGAGCCTATCGTGATCTGAAACAAACAGACAAGAGCTGAACCTGAGGTTCTCTCAAAAACAAAAGAAGACCCACTTAACCTGTTGTATCCTACACTGTCAGTGCCTCATATTCCACAAATAGCACACAGTTTTAACATGACTATTTGAGGCTACCTGCTGTAGGGATGTTTCTTAGCTGTTGTACTGTTAAAAATACTAACTTGGAGGTCCCAAGAACCAGAAAAAACATTGTTTCTACAGTCAAAGCTAGTGACTCAGTCTTTTGTTTAGGATGGGGGTGGGGGAATTGGAACCTTGTCAGAATCACTGAGAGTCAAACAGGAATTTCTGTGCTGTAAGTTTCCAGATTTGATAACCACAAGGAAGGAAGAAGCATGCTTTTCCTCATTGGTGGTGCAGAGTTGTTGACCAAAAGAAGAGTGATGCACCTGTAGGTCATTATTGGCATTACAGCAACTCATTGCTAGATCATAAAATTACTTTGACAGGTTATGAATACTGAAGCTTCTCTAACTATCATGGCCTACTCCATCATCTTCATTCATTCATTGTCAAGAAGATATCCTCTTCAGAAGACTGGGATCAAATAAAAAAAGGATAAAAGAAGAAACATTTTTACAGTATTTTATAATTTTAAAAAATCATTTTGCATGATAGAATAAAAGGGTAAATTCTCTAGAAGAGAGAATTGCAATTGATGGTTTTCTAGATATTTTATATTTGTTTGATATACTAAATAATTTCAATAATTGCTGTGCTTTTAAAGGGAGACAGGTACTTCAAAAAGCAGTCATAGCTTGTACAAATGAGAACTCTTGAATATTTTAATCATTGGTTGAACAAAGTCTATATAGATGTTGTAGATATGTATTTTTCTGTAAAATGTTTAAATACATAAATCCATTGGTTACTCTATAATATTTAGTAATGTACTTTTTCTTCATGTTTTAGTCACATGCTCTTCCACCATGGTAAGTGAAGCTACCATATGTCAGTTCTTATTGAGTAACATCAGAGGAAAATTCTTTAAAACGCCAGGGAAGGGAGAAAGTTTACCAGAAAAAAATAGGCTTTGTTGGGGCATACTTAACTAAAATATTAACATTTGTCCTTTCTCTGC
>JANRFK010003679.1:44217742-44220242 GCA_030068395.1 Apalone spinifera | reverse complement strand
ACTGAGGCTTAATCACTGGAGCGTAGAGTAGAATAATGACATCTTGTGTCTTGCTCAACATAGTACTGTTAATGTATCCCAGAATCATATTTGCTTTTTTTGCAACAGTGTCACATGGTTGACTCATATTTGGCTTGTGGTCCACTATGATCCTTAGATCGCTTTCTGCGGTACTTCTTCCTAGACAGTCACTTCTCATTCTGTATGTATGAAACTGATTGTTCTTTCCTAAATGGAGTACTTTGTATTTGTCTTTATTAAACTTCATCCTATTAACCTCTGACCATTTCTCCATGTTGTCTGGGTCATTTTGAATTTTGATCCTATCCTCCAAAGCACTTGCAACCCCTCCCAGCTTAGTATCATCTGCAACCTTAATAAGTGTACTTTCTATGCCATCATCTAAAGCAGGGATGGGCAAAAGGGCCTCCGTGGGCTGGATCTGGCCGCCAAACGGGTGGATCCAGCACGTGGAGGCCCTGCTGCTCCTCTGCCCCCAGGCCAATTAGGACTGGGGGCGAGGGAGTGCGCAAAGCCTCCTCCTGCCCTGCCAGGAGTGCATAGTGCTTTTAAGTGCCCTGTGTTGCTCACAGGGCAGGGACAGAGCGGAGGAAGCTTCATGCACTTCCCCCAACCCCAGACCCTAATTGGCCTAGGGGCAGGGGAGTGCGGGAAGTCTTCTCCCATGCTAGTGGCATGGACAGCTATGGGAAATTTGGGGAAGGGAAAAGGCACTCTCTCACCCCCAGACCAATCACTGTCAGGGGTGGGAAACCCAGAAGTATTTTGACTCCGCCCCTTCTGTTTGATGCCTCACCCCTTCATGTGTGGCCTGGGGCCACTTCAAAAATTTCTGAAGTGGCTCCCAGCAAAAAATTATTGCCCACTCCTGATCTAAATCGTTGATGAAGATATTGAACAGAACCAGTCCCAAAGCAGACACCTGTAGAACCCTGTTTGTTATGCCTTTCCAGCATGACTGAGAACCGTTAATAACTACTCTGTGAGGGTATGTCTACACATCAGAGTTAATTCGAAATAGCCATTATTTCAAATTAACTTTAATAGCGTCTACACAGGCAAACCTCAACGTCGAAATAAATTCGAATTAGCGGAGCGCTTATTTCAAATTTGGTAAACCTCACATTCTACGAGGAATGATGCCAAATTTGAAATAGCGAAATCGAAATGAGCGCTGTGTAGGTGCTTATTTCAAAATAGGGGGCCTTCAGCCCTTCCCAGGGTGCCCTGGTGGCCACTCTGGGCTGAACCAGGAAAATTCCTCTGTTTTCCTTCCTTCCCCATCCCCCAAAACCTGGAGCCCTTAAAGGGGTAGACTCAGTTTGGCCACAGAGCCTGTGCCAGCTCTAGGCCTGCCAGCCCAGAGCCCGCAGCCGCTGCCTCTGACCCAGTTGCCAGCATGAGCCAGCCAGCCAGTGCCAGCCAGCCTTCCACCGCTCCCCAGGAGCAGTCTGGCAGCTCCCAGGAGCCTGCCAGGGGCTGCAAAAGGCAGGCGCCTTCCTGGTCCAGTGCGGAGATCATGGACCTGATTGATATTTGGGGGGAGGCCTCCAATGTCTATGATCTCCACACTAGATGCAGGAATGCGGCCATCTACAGATGGATGGCTGACAGCCTGGCCACCAAAGGCCACATGCGGAACCAGGAGCAGGTGCGCATGAAAATTAAGGAGCTGAGGCAGGCCTATGCCAGGGCCACAGGGGGCAGCTCCCAACCAGGGGCAGACCCAGATCCCTTCCCCTACTTTGAGGCCCTGGACCTCATCTTGGGGGGCTGGATGGTCCGTACCCCCCAGGTGGTCATCGACCATGGGGCAGAGGGCCCTGACTAGGGCACGGAGGAGGAGAAGGAGGACGGCAGCCAGGAGTCGCAGGAGCTTGGAGGGAGCGTGGCACTCACCCTGGACTCCCAAGGCATACCAGCAGCAATATCACTGCTGTCTTCCAAGGCCGGGAAGGCATCGACATGTGAGTGCCATCACTGTCCCCTTGTGCGGGGCAAAGGGGGGGAGAGGGAGCCCAGAGACCGCGCGTGTGGGCCTTGCTGAGCACGGATCACGCAGCAGCCTGTGCTTGTGCCATGCCAGCCAAGGCATATGGCCCCGCCTGGCTGCCACACAGGGGCCCTGGCCCGTTACCCACACACATGTATATATGAAGGCACATGACATGCTCCGTACCCCGGGGAGGGACACTGCACAATGCCCTCCCTCCAAAAGCCCCTTCTATGCAGAGACAGGGCACATCTTCCTCCTTTCCCCCACACCTACACTATATACAGCACAAGGGCATGGGTACAGTCCCGGGCCAGCTCACACTCCTGGGGATAGCAGGATAAGATGGTGCAGAGACCTGCTGTCCTCACCTTGCAGAGGGGGGCTGGGTTTTACCCACTGTGTCCCCAGGGATAACTGACCATGTCTCTGGTTTCTCCACAGCTGCACCAGCTGCGAGTGCAGGGTGCACCACCCTGCCCAGGA
>JANRFK010003679.1:44204877-44217642 GCA_030068395.1 Apalone spinifera | reverse complement strand
TTCATCCTGAAGTTCTGGGTCCACTGTTGGTCTCCCTAGTGCTCCAGGACGATGTGGTCCCTCCAGTTGCTGCTGGTGTCCAGATGCCAGATGTGGCGGGGCATGTTGGCGTCCGGCCGCTGCTCCACCACAGCCCCCAGGAGGGTCCGGAAGAGGACCTGGGGGTTGGACTGCTGCAGAAGCTTCCAGGCAGCCTCCAGCACTTGCTGCCGGGCTTGCATCAAGACATCCAAAATGAGCACCAGAGTACCCAGAGGCAGCTCTGGCTCCATGGTACCAAGAGCTGTGGTGTCCTGAGTCAGGGCAACCAAAGCAGTCAGAGAAAAATAATGATTTGCTGTCCCTCAGCGAGGTAGGCAAGCAAGCAGGAAAACCTGAGAACCGGCTGTTCGGGGGGGTTCCTTTAAGCACAAGCCTCAGATAGCCTCAGACAGCACCACATAAAGCAACTACTGACCTGATGCCCTGCTGGAACAGGTTTCATCTGGCCTTAAATGCGATTCAGCATCCAATCAGTGTGGACACACTATTTCAAAATAGCAAAACGTTATTTTGAAATACATTTTATGTATAGACGCATTATTTCGAAATAACTTATTTCGAATTAACTATTTTGAAATAAGATATTTTGAAATAACACTGTAGTGTAGACATACCCTGAGAATGGTTATCCAGCCAGTTATGCAACCACCTTACAATAGCCCCATCTACGTTGTATTTCCCTGGTTTATTGATAAGAAGGTCATGCGAGACCATATCAAATGCTTTACTAAAGTCTAGGTATACACATCCACTGCTTCTCCCTTATCCACAAGACTTGTTATCATATCAAAGAAAGCTATTGGATTGGTCTGACATGATTTGTTCTTTACAGATCCATGCTGGCTGTTACCTTATTATCTTCCAGGTGTTTGCAGATGAATTTCTTAATTACTTGCTCCATTATCTTCCCTGGCACAGAAGTTAAACTCACTGGTCTGTAGTTTCTTGGGTTGTTCTGATTTCCCTTGTTATAGATGGGAACTATATTTGCCCTTTTCCAGTCGTCTGGAATATCTCCCAACTTCCATGATTTTTCAAAGATAATAGCTAAAGGCTCAGATACCTCCTACATCAGCTATTTGAGTATTCTAGGAAGCATTTCATCAGGCCGTGATGACTTGAAAACAGATAATTTTTCTAAGAAATTTTTAACTTGTTCTTTTTTTTATTTTGACTTTATTTTATTCTAAACGTACCCCATTTCCACTAGCATTCACTATGTTAGGCATCCTGTCACCATCAGACTTCTTGGTGAAAACTGAAACAAAGACGTTATTAAGCACCTCTCCCATTTCCAAGTTTCCTGTTATTGTTTCTCCCTCTTCACTGAGCATTAGGCCTACCCTGTCCTTGGTCTTCTTCTTGCTTCTAATATATTTGAAAGGAAAGGAAAATTGTGTTTCAATTCAACCCAATTAGTATGTGCTAAAGTGCATATTGCTTTGTCTCCACAGAATTTAGAATGTCTTCATTAGAGCATTCTAGCTAACACATTTTATTTAAAACAAAGACTTAGACATATCACTTGATAGTTCTCACCTAGGGACCTGCTTACCCACAGAGAGCGTGGGAAGGAGGGCCACCTAGCCCTGTTCCACCCTCAGCCACAGCTTTGCTCCACGCAAGCTACCTCCACCTCTAGCCCCTTCTCCTCTAGCCCCAGTAAGCCCAAGCCCCTCTGCTGAGCCAAGTGTGTAGTAATGGCGGGGGCGGGAGAAGACAGATTCGGATGTTGTTAAGGGAGGGCATGACAGGAAAAGTTTCCACACCATTGCTGTTGCTCCCCAACAAAGACCATCTAGGAGCATGAAACTAATCTAGCAGAAATATGTGGGCTGGCCTTTTTGTGCTAAAATAAATAATTCTTTCTTCCTGCACGTGTATAACGTAACAAGATTTCCAGTTATGTAGTCTTTGAGTGGGAAGATTGAGGATGGAACTATGCGGAGTTTGATAACACTGGACCGAAGACAGTATTTTCTGGGATAGTGGTCAATTATAAGGAGGAAGTAAGGGCTGAAAAGTGGGATGACAGGCAACTGCTAAAGTCAAAAGAACTGAATATCACCTTTTTACTGAGTATTTTTATGCCATTGACAGTGTTTCTGATTTGAAAAATTAAAGTTTTATTCAGTTTATTACAGTGTTAGTATCTGGAAAAAGATTTATAGTAATCATTTTCATTTTTTTCTGCTGTTAAGATTGCTTTATTACTGTGCCTTTGCCAAAAACACATTTTAAGAGCTTGAATTCAAAATTAAATATGACCTCAGTGCTTTAAAACACAATTACAATAACTATCCATTAAATAGCTCTTTAAGATTTTTTTTTACTATTGACATATGGTCAATATACATATGTCAGTTATTAAATACATTATTTTATGCTATGCTAGCCAGTTAATATATTCCAGCTGCTATAGTAAATATGACCAAAGACAAGGTATGTTGGGGAAGTGTTACATAAACTGCTTCCTAGATTAAATTGCCACATTCTCTCATATCACATGGTATACAATGGTAAAGAACAAAATTAGCTATACTGATAACAGAGAAATGTGTATTACTTATATAGAATAGAACAAACCAATTTTTAAGAAAGGCACTTATGTGGCAAGGTTATTTATTAATGAGATCGTATACAAGTTAATGGAACTGCAACATAGATTCACCTAAAGCCCAAAGGAGAGCAGTCCCTAGGCACAATGCACATTTTAAAAAAATGTCGCTGTACTTCAGAAAACATTTAGCCATTATTTATAATGCATAGTTATGTAAATTATAATGTTGTCTCACCTCTCTGGTATAGCTCCTGATCCATGCAGTCAAACTCATACAACCCTGTGAAGTCCTGTTAACTTCAGTGGAGCTTTGTATGGGGTAAAGAGGCTGCCAGTGCAAATTCCTTTGTAGGATCAGGGCCATAAACTGCATCTTTTATAGAATCCCAGATTACCCTCCCATGAGTATTTTTAAGAGTGGGTTCTGTCTATAGGCTAGCGGAGGGTTTTGTCAGACTCAGAGGAGGTACTAAATGCATCAGGCTGTACCATGAAAAGCTGCCCTTCCCACATCTCTAGAGAAGATATTCATATGAATCCATTCACAGATCAAAAAGAGCTCATAATGAGTAGTACTGGTTCACCACATTACACTTTTTCCAGGACTATCTAGAGGAGTTAACTCAATTGTAGTGCAATATTTAAGCAGAATTTCAGAATAAAAAACCATATCTGTATGACTATGATATAGGGGGAAATGTCACTGGAATTGGGGTACAGGAGAGAAATATGAAGCTTTTGAAATATGAAAATAGGGAAGAAAATTAATGAAGTTTATTATGTATATACATTTCCCTGGTCAGTGTGCTGGAACTATTTGTTTAGTGAGAGCCATTGAACCAAACTGTGTATGATGGATTCCACTTCAAGCCTGCAGGCACTGCAGCATCCCTAGTTCCAGCACCTATATTCCTGGTGTTTTGCAGTTGGAAAATGTATCTTCTTCCATAGAAGTCATATACTGGCAATAATTCATAATTTGCTTTTGTTTTCAGTTGTCTCTTTTTTCATCTGATCCTGCCCCCTTCTCCCTGGTCAGACAGCCTACTCCCAGTCTGCTTCTGCATCCTACCTCCCACCCAAACCTTGCACTTCACCCCCTTCTATACCCCACCTTCTGCCTAGAGGGGTATTTGATTTAAAATGAATTTTGGTAAACTAACATGAGAAAGTTAAAGTGCTTAAACTGTTTAATAATTTCAATTAATTTTTCCTTTCTTACTGGTTAACTTGAACCATTCTTCATAGCTACAGAACTAGCAAAATGGCTACCTTCTGAGCTACCTTCTGAGCTGAATGGCCAGAGAGTGGCTGCTGTTGGCCAGGCGCCCAGTTCTGAAGGAAACACCCAACCAGAAACAGTGTAGAAGTAAGCATAGCAAAGCCACAACCCTCCTGTGATAAGCTTGCAACCTTCCCCCACAACTCTTTTTCAGGTCAGGACCCCTACAAGTACAACACTGTGACATTTCAGATATTATTAGCAGAAATCATGACTATTTTTAAAGTCCTCTGACTGTGAAATTGACCAAAATGGACTGTGAATTTGTTAGAGCAATACTGATGAGCTCTGCAGATCCCCGTGGGTGGAGAGATACAGGCAGGACAGATGAGGGCAGGGCATGGGCTGGAAAATAGTGAGTAGGGATAGAGATGAGAACATGGCTCATGAAGAGGAAAGCTTGGGTGAAAATGTTTGGTTAAAGTATACCTGAGCACCCCATCTTTTGGAGGTCCCTTTTGGCATTTGGGAGTATAGAATCTTACTTCAGTGATAATTAACTGCTGAGCAACTGATGCCTGCGGGAGAGATTGCAGGGATGGCCACCCAGAGGAGTAGCGAGGGCATGGAAGGCACTCCATTTAGCAATTAAAATTTTGGCAGAGGCATGGGGGACAGTGCATGTCCCAAGTGCTACCATGAACTGTAAATCAGAGTGGTCAATAAGCCGGAGGTTGTTTGCGAGGGTTAACCCCCAGGGAGCCTTTGGCACTTTATTTACCTGTATGTCCACAGGCACAGCTGCTTGCAGTTCCCAGCCAATGGAAAGCGGTGTCCAGGTCTGTGCCTCTTCCTGCAGTGCCTGTTGGTCAGGAATAACAATTTGAGGCCAATGGGAGCTGCAAAAGCAGCTGTGCTTGCAGAACACAAGTAAATAAAGCTCTGGTGGCTCACTAGGAACTAACCCTGGTGAACTGCCTCTGGCCCACAGGCCACTTATTGCCCACTCCTGCTGGAATTTTTTTTTAATAATACCTTTATTGGCTTTGCCAGTATACCCTACTGTTTTCAGTACACTGATAGGAACCTGCTTAGTAACTTGAAGAAAAGAGGAGCTTTTCTTTCCATTTAAGTCAGATGTAAATAACATTCACAGTACATTTAGGTGAACTGATGGCCTAGGTGTGCTGCCATGCAAGGAATTGAAGTTGAGAATGCTAGCTGGCATAAGCTAGAAGCACTGAAGGCAGCATGCTTCATGGTCTTGTCTCACTCCCCAGCAAATCCTATTGGCTGACTGAAGGACTTCACTGCTTTCAAAGTGCTTCCTGAATGATGACTACAGTGTGCTTACTCAAATGCTGGTTTATATGCTCAAATTCCCCCACACATGTGGATGCAATAGAGCCATATACAATCACGGTGAATAGTTTCCCACATGATGTAGTCAGGGTGTAGTTACACAGATCCTTGTAAAATACACTGGCCCACAGATTTGCGGTGTGTTCAAAGAGTATAGATAAGTGCTTTGGAGCTTGTTGTTCCTGCCTATAATGACTTGAACCACAGATTTCTGTGTTGTGTATTAGATAGTAGGCAGCAAATTGCATTTTTCAGTTGGTTTTAACTTTCTGGGGGAAACAGTAATTCTGCCAACATCTAGTGAGTTGCAAATGTAATGGAAAGATCAAGACTTTGACTGGATGTTCCATAGAAATGAACTGTGATTATTTAAAAAAAACCCACCCACTAATTTAGTCATTGAAAGGAGACTTTTGTAGAGCCTTCTGAGAAGCCTGTCCCCTCGAGTGTGATCTGGCATCCCCAGGGTGATTATGCCTGAGGACTTCGTCCTCCATATAGAGCAGAGGTGGGAAACCTTTTTTGGGTGGGGGCTGCTGACCCACAGAAAAATCAGTCAGTCGGGCAGGGAGCAGCAGGGGGCTGGCATGCAAGTATGAGCTCCCCAATGCTGCGTTGAACCCCAGGGGGCCAGATCCAGGCAAGCTGGGGACTGCATCTAGCCCCTGGGCCTTAGGTTCCCCACCCCAAATGTAGAGCATGTGGGAGAGTTAGAAAGTCATGGCCTTCCCCACCTCTGACCAAGTTTTTGCTCAAACCATCGGAGTTCCTCTTAATCCTATTCTAGACACTGAAAATGAGTACGTTTTTGGCAGATAGTTGCTAATGCATGTTAATTAACTCATATAGAGAGAGAACCTGGTGTAAACAAAGATGGGGGTGTTTAAACACGTTAGTGGGTTGTGATCAATGCCTATAGTCTTTTTTTTTAACTGACTCACTTTGCTTCTCAGCAGTATTCATAGCTTATGTTTGAGATCTCTTTCTGGGAGAAATGAGGTTGTTTCTCCCTGTCCGTGACTCCAGTATTACAAAAGTCATTTCTTCCTTCACCTACTACAGATCTCTTAGGCTGCCAAAGGCAGCTGACACAGCAGCATGTCTGATTTCTTGCAGCAAGTTGCAACTTTACCCCACCCCCCTTGTATGTTTCTGCTGAAACCATTGGGGAGTCCCTTATTTGTTAAGTGCTTTGGAGTAGGCACTTGAAATTTTGCAGTGTGGTTGCTGTGGTGTTACAAAAGCATCTTTTTTCTGTACCGGTGAAAAGAGCTGTACAAATTTGGCCAAGCCATTGTAAACCTTTGAAAAGACTTGGTAGCCAAAGATTGGTAGCCAAATTCCCTGAAGATTCTGTCCGTACTGGGCATGTTCTAACTGGGGAGAGAGGCACTGCGCAGGACTTTCTCCCCAGTTGCTGCTCCCAGTTGTTGCATCGCACTGTGGCACCACTTCTCTTACCTCTGCTGCCATCCATTCCACCTGGAGGAGGAACAGTCTAGGAAACAAGTTGGACCGGGTGGGGGCAGAGCTTCGTGGAAGTAGTTGGGCCAAGAAGCAAGGAGGGGAAAGTAGGACTGGGAACTGTTGGGCTCAAGGAAGATCCAGGATTGAATGACCGAGGAAAGTGAGATTGTTAGCAGATGAAGTGGGGCTGTAGTAGTGTCAGACATCCATTGAAGCGGGAGGGACTGATTGATGGGAGGATTGGAGACAGTAAGGCAGACTGGGAACCAGTTGGGTTTGGAGAGTGGAAGACTTGAGATTGAAAAAACCACTGTGATAAATAGACAAGAATGAGGATCTTAAGCAGAGGTGTATAAGTAGGGAGGAGTGGGTGTGGGAGGGGGAAATTGAAATTGTAGTGCTTGGCTTTGCAATCTTACACAGATGCACACAACTCATATTGTGTATCGTAGTTTATTTTTCTTGAACCAACATACTATCTTCAAAAAATTTAAGTCCATCCCTCCATCGATTGTTTTCTTTCTTCTGTTGTCCTAAATACAGTATCCCAGGGCAGGAGCATGTTTGAAATTGGCGTCTCTCAATATTGGATTCTGATCAAAATGCCACGGAGTAACTGGTAGCACTTAATGACCTTCTGCACTATCACTTGAGTCTTTAGGTCATTAAAATTGATTTTCCTTATCATGGCATGTGAAGACAGGAGTCTGATTCTCCTCTTATCTCTAACAAGTACATTATGGCACACACCAACAGAACAGTGTATCTACACACCAGCTTTCTAGTCATCAGAAGTGGCAGGATCAGTTGCTGCCCAGAGGCTGGTTTTTTAAATAACTCATTCTCGTGTAAGTGACTATCTTTTATGTCCTGATCCTGCAAACACATCATGTGTTTAATCTTAGTTATATAAATAGTCCCACTGAAGTCAATAAGACCAGACATGTGAAAGTTAAGGATATTTATGTTTGCAAGACCAGAGGCCTCATTAAAGAAGACCAATAAAGGCTAGTTGGTGTGAAGACTGAAATATTTACTTCATATAACCTAAAAAGGGAAACTTCCAAGTATATGAAATCCCTTTGGTGTCCAAAATTCTGATTTAGGCAAAGTCATGCTTGCTTTTTTTTGGGGGGGGGGGGAGGTATTCACATGAAGGAGAGAGAGGAAAATTTGCATTAATTAGTATCACAAAGATCCACTAGATAAATGCCAACCGAACCCCTCCCTTCCTCCACCACCACCCAAATTTGCAGTATGTCATAGAATGACTTTTATAGCATTTAAAATTTTTATGGATATTCTTTTGTAAATGTTCAAATCTCATTCTCAAGAAAGTCTTTAAACTATAAGTACTTCAGCATTAATTTCAAGTTTGGGGTAGTATTTCCATTTATTTCAACTTTCTTCTTTGTTTTAATCCTTTATTCCTAATGTAAAGACATTTCATTTATAAGAAGCTAAATTAAACTACATAAGAAGAATGAGCCTCATATGGGTTTTAAACTTTAAAAAGCTGCTTTGTTCATTGATTCAGTTGTGGAAAACAAACACAACATAGACATAAGGCTATTTGAACTCTTTATTTGCCACATTTACAATATTAATAACACTGTTTCTAGAAGTTGTCACATCATATAAAAGATCTTCATTCCAGATTGTCTTTTGGGGCCAAATTGAGACTGGATGCATGCATTTAATAAATTGTAGTCTCAAGTAGTCATTTTTGTAAATAATTAGCTTCCGTGAAAGAATAAGTTAGCATATTGTATGCATCTAATGTTGCAAATGTACACACAGCAAACTTTCCTATTAATCAACAGTCAAGCACTGTAAGTTGGGTCTCATACATAATGAATTGTGCTTAAACCTCATGGGTTTCATTGATAGAAAAATAAGAGAAAACACAAGTGTAGTAAGCTTCTGAATAAAATTTAACTAGATTGCTCTGCATCCTGTAATTGTTTTGGAATCATTAGGGACTAGATAATTCATCTTCAGTTTTGGGGTGTTTTTGTCTTCATCTATCAAAGAAAGACTATTTATATGATGTTAAGACGTTGATTAAATACATTTTTAAAATTTTCACATTGACAGTACACATCCTAGCTAAATATATTTTTCAGTTTTATGCATCTTTCTTTAAGGAAACCTGGTTGGCTGAGTGAATTTTTGAAGTCTTGTTTCAATGCTGATTTCATGCTTTAATTATTACTGACTTGTACATGTGAAAAATGTCATGCCACCATTTTCTGTAAGCAAAAACCATTTTGATGCATAGGCTTTGAAACCTGCTCTTAATGGCTGATATAAATAAACATTAAAACATTAAGACAGCTTATTTACACTTTAGCCTTGATCCTGCAGACTCGTCCTTATTCACAAAGCGAATCCCATTGACTTTAGTGGGTCATCTCCCATGGCAAGCGATTACTCATGTGAGCAAGGGTTTGTGTTTTCCACAATTTGCTAAATGAAACAGCAAAATGCCTCGGAAATAAAAATCACGATCTTTTAAACAAGAACATTTTTCTTAATTAGCACTGGACCCTTGTATTCTGCGGCAAGCCAACTGTAAATTCTGCGACTAACTTAAAAAATTATCATGAGGTAAAATAAGAAATAATTAGAGCTAGTCAGGAATGTTTTGACAAAACAGTTTATCATTGGAAAATGCTGGTTTGTCAAAACCAAAGCTTGTCATGGGAATTTATCCATTTTAGCAAAACTTTTCTTGAGAAAGGTTTCATGGGTCCTGGATAGAATTTCTTCTCAAAGTTTGTGTGCATGCCTGCCCATCTGTCTCTCCATGTTATTCATCTGGGATGTGGAATATTTAATCATGTGTACCAAGTGGCACACCTTCAACAAAAGAGACTCATCCCCGATTATCTACACTGACTGGCATATAGACGTTCAGGTTTCTGCTCTGACTTAGACGGAGTAGAGACTTGAAGTTAGGGGAGTCTCCTGGGAAATAGGAGACCCAATCATTGTGCTGTTGTCTGAGCTGGGGGAAGGGTTGCTATTGTACTTTCTCTTTCTTTCTTTCTCTCTATGAAAACTTTCCAAAAATATTTTGTCTTTGTCCTGATACCAAATAGGAAACTTTCTGAAGAACATGGAAAAATATCCTTCTCCGCTCTAGAGATAATATTGAGTGACACAATTCTTTTTAATCCCATCTTAAATCCAGTAACATTATGTTGATGTTATAACATTTATTTAATCAAACAAGCCTCTTTTGTAATGATTCCCAACAAAGCAAGATTCCTGTTGTGTGACAATGCTCTTGCACATGCTCCCAAGGTGGGCATATAACTCCAGCTCCTGTCTTAGATTGCAGATGGCTTCTGGTGCTTGAGCCAGAAGTTGCTCTCTGATTACTGTATGTTGAGAAATTCCTTTAAGGTTGCTACACTGTCTACCTGGCCTTACTGGTATAAGCAGGCTGGTCAGTACTAAAGGCATTTTTGTAACATGTTTCAATCCTGGAGGCAGCTACTTTCTAGTAAACCTCTGTTAGTAACTTCATGTGTCTGAGAGAGGATTTGCTGACAGTAACAGGGATCAGAAAAGGCCATGCAATACTGTTGGGGTCACTGCTGACAAAAGTATTTGTGATAACCATGACTTCTTTCTATGTAGAAAATCCTTCATGAATCCTTTTAGTCTTAGGGTCACATAGAGACGTTCTCATCTTGTCAAGGTTATCTGGAAACTGATTTGGCTACTAACCTGTTCAAAGACATCCTTAGCTGTTTCCTTTCCATTCTCTTTCCAGAATTCCACTTTGTCATCCAGAAAATACTTTCCTTTGCACCTGTGTACTGATTTGAGTAAGGTCTTTTCCATAAGCTTGATGTTAAAAGGCCCTTAAAGTTTTATCTACAGCTGTAACCCTTATTAAGTCTATCCACATTTTTACTTTTGTTTGACATTAAATGGGTTTTTTAGTCTCTTAACAGGGCCATGTCTAAATTGCTGTCAGATTGCATCACACATTCTTCCAGCCTACCAAGACTACAAGGTCACAATCAAAGACTATTCTTTATAGTGTACGTCTGCTACAGCAACAGGCCTCTGGTCTTTTCCCCTTAACAAGGAGATTAACATGGCAGCCACATGGAGCTCTTTATATATGTTCACCAAACACTTGTCTAGGTTTGGGGCTTAATTTCATATTAGGATAGAGAAAGTTAAAAAACTTGGGCTGGAAGTCCCAAAACACTTTATTGTATTGATCGTAGGTTGGGTAAGTTTCTGTTACCTTTTTACCTTTTTCCTATTTGTTTTGGGTATAATTTTATCCTGCTTTTCAAACAAACAGACAAACAAACAGAGCTGCTATTGTTGGTTATGGACTTTTTACCCCTTTATTTTAAAGGGGAAATGAGTTTGTTAATCTTATGTGCAAGATATCTTAAATGTGTCTATACTACACTGTATCCATTAAATCATTCTTACCAGAGATTCTTTTATCACTGTTGCTCAAAAAGATAATTCTGAGAATTGATGAACCTTTAGAATGCTCAGAATGGTTCAGATTGTGCAAAATATTCATGGGAAAGAAACTACCAGTTACTGAACAGCAGGGGTCTCCAACCTTTTTAACCATAAGATTACTTTTTCAATGTAAGTGCAATGTAAGATCTACTTCAAACCCAAATACTCTTGCTCCGCTTCCTTCCTGCCCCTTCTTCGAGGCCTCACCCTGCTCACTCCATCCCCCCTCCCTCCCTGAGCCTCATTCGCTTTCACCAGGCTGGGGTAGAGGGTTGAGGTGTAGGCTCTGGTCTTGAGCCAAGGAGTTTGGAGTGTGGGAGGGGCTCTGGGCTTAGCCTAGGGTGGAGGATTGGGATCCGGGGGGGGGGTTTCAGGGAGCAAACTCTGAGAGGAGTTTGGATGCAGGGGGACTAACATCTGGGCAGGAGGTGCAGGGCTGGGACAGGGGTTGAGGAAGCAGGCTCTGGCTGGGCACCACTTAACTGAGATTTCTTCTGGGTGGTGGATCAGTGAGGTTAAGGCAGACTTACTCCTGCCCTGGCCCTGCACCGCTCCTGAAAGCAGCTGGCATGTATAGCAATGGCTCCATGGTTCCATGTGCTGCCCCTCATTTACAGGTACCAACCCCACAGCTTCTACTGGCCATGGTTCCCCATTATTGATCAATGGGAGCTGTAGGAGTGGTGTCTGCAGGCAAGACAGCATGTCGAGACCCCCCTGCTCTGCCTTTCTCAGGAGTTTCAGGGACATGTCAGCCACTTGCAGGAGCAGCAGTTACCAAAGGGATAATTTCTCCGGCCATGACAGGTTAGGCATTTTAGAACTCACTACTCAAAGAATTAAATTTAAGCGTAAGAGAGAAATGAAAAATATGAAATGCACAGACCAGTCAAAATCAAAAGTAACTCACTTTGCAAGCAGTAAAAGTAGTAACAACCATCTCCCACATGTGTACTGGGTTGGGAGTTGAGAGTGAAGGTCAGTGTGTGTTTGTGAGAATGACAGAGATAAACACACTGTGTGAAAATGGCAGAGATTGCATTGCCAGGCTCCCTCCATTCCCTTCTCTCTGTGTGGAGAGGGGTACAGAAGCGGGGGGAGGAACACCCTGACATCAGTGCCCCCCCCCCACCTCCCACACTCTTCTCAGCAAGCAGGAGGCTCCTAAGGGGGCAGCTCCAGGGCAGAGACCAGGAGCAGCATGACAGTGTGTGGATGGGCAACTGAAATACCAGTGCTTGATAGCTTTCTGGCCAAACCAGTCAGGATCCCCTGTCAGAGGCTCCAAGATCTTCCGGTAGATCCCAGTCTAGTGGTTGGTGACCACAGCTGTACAGCATTATTGTTTTCTCTCTCACATGCATTCTCTCATTCACAGGCCAACCTGCTTGTACAGGGATGTTAAATATCGGGTAATTGAATAGTCAGTTAACCTCATGAATTCTTATCCGTTACTCGACTATTCTTATCCGTTACTCAACTATTCCAGCAGCCAGTGCACTCTGGCCCCACTCCCGAGGAGCCCCCTGCCACTCTATGCTGCTGCCTCTGTGGACTATAGGCCGGTCAGTCTTACCTCGGTTCCTGGAAAAATCATGGAAGGAAT
>JANRFK010003679.1:44184062-44204777 GCA_030068395.1 Apalone spinifera | reverse complement strand
GGTCAGACTAGATGATCAAAATGGTCCCTTCTGACCTTAAAGTCTATGAGTCTTAAAAAGAGGCAGCAGTGCAGGGTGTCAGGCGGAAGATGGTCTGCGAGGGGAGCCAGTTTAAAAACCAGCTCCTTTCGCAGATCCTTTCGCCTGTTGCCCCCCACTGGTGCCTGTAATACAGCAGCTCCTGTCTGGGAGGGAGGCTGAGCTTCTGGACCTGATGTTAGCCGGAACTGAGCTGGGCTGCCTGGCTCCTAATAAACTTTAAATGAAGAGCCGCAAGGGGAGTAGGTCCTGGACCCAGTGTGAGCCAGGACTGAGCTGGGCTGCTGGCCAGCCTAACAAAAAATGTAGTCCGTAGCTACAATAGTACAATAGTCTGTAGCTTTTGCTTATCAGTTAATCGACTACATTATTACATCCCTACTTGTACATACATTTCAGCTACAAAAGCTGGATATTATGCTATGCTGTAAATATACTTGGATATTTCAAGAAATAAATTATGAACATTTCTGTTAGAGATCCTTTAATATGCAGTTTGCCAAGTAGTTTTACCTTGGTAATTAGTTATGGAAATGGTTTTGTTTAAATTGATGCTGAGAAATCTTGGTTGTACTGGAGGGTTTAGTGATGGAGAGGGATTAGGATTAGGTAGAGAGATTCACGGTTCATGTCACAAGACAAAGGGAGCATTCTCCTTTCTTACCTTCTCCTGTTTCCGCTCTTGTCCATCCTTTGTGGTGATTGTTTTTGGTTTCTCTTTGTGGGATCCCCTCCCATTTGCTGTTCTCAATGTCTGATTTCACCTCCTTGCCTCAGATATGGTTGCACAATACAGTTTCTTCCTAGCTCTTTGTTGTTCCAGGTACAGAGAGGGGGACCCATGTGGTTACATGTCAGCTCCTCAACTGGAAAGGGTTTGGTTTTCTTAAGTACTTTGCACACCTAGAGAGAATGATTGAACAAGGAGTGAGAGAGCAAAGAGAAATCTTGAAATTGCTAAAAGAACTAGTGGCATGCCTGGCAACAGAGTCCCCCTGCTATGACCTGGCCTATAAGAAACTATCATGCTGATGGCAAAAAGAGGAAATTTTTCTGCAGGTTCACATGCCATCTGCAGCAGTAAAGACATTCTTAAGGCCATTTTCTTAGCATTAAAATCATAGAAAGCCCCAGAGTCCCTGTTGATTGAATCAAAATACAGGTAGAAGCTTTCTAGTACAGCACTCTTTGGTCCAGCAACTTCTGTAGTCCAGCATGATTTTAGTTAGCCAGATGTCCACTTACCATGGATGTGACCACGTTTCCCACAATTCTGTAAGGTTTGTTTACAGCAACCAGTCCTGGCTATCACAATTCTATGCTGTTCTTTAACTGTAATTTACCCCTAAATGTCTTCTAAGAGCCCAGTAAGCATTGGGACTGTTGGTAATGTGCTAGATAATATTGACCTCCCGTGGTTTAGTAACTTGTCTGGTTTGGCATTGGTCAGATCCCAAGGGTGCCTTCCTATAGTGATTCAACCTGTATATTTAGTACAAAAAATATTGTTCATATACAACAGGGTTAATGGTGAAATGAATACATTCAAGGAAATTACGTTTAGGTACCAAAACATGCAGTGTGACATGACAATGTTTGCAGTCCCTTACATTTGCTGAGTCCCTAGGGATGGTAGGATGTCTCAGACCAAAGTGTGATCTCACATGCCATATGTGCAACAGTATCAGAATACTGCAAAGTTAATGGAGTGCCTGCCTTAATTCAGGGATAACTTACTTTAATCACATCTTCAATGTAATACGAAAAATTACAACAAAATGCTCTTTTTATTGACATCTTATTGATTTTTCAGATCTTTATTCATATTTTCTAAAGGGACTGACTCCTTTATGATTACTCCATTGATATAATAAATATGCAATTATCTGAGTCAACACTTATGATCATTAACTGCACACTTATGGCATAGGGAGTAGAACTTCCCATTTTTATTCCTGTTTGTTTATTTCAACAACTTGAAATAAAGAAGAATATCCAGTCACTCCCAGATCCCCTTTTCAGGCTAACCACTAGAGGGTGAGATAATTACCAAGTGATAAAGCCTTGAACATGTCTGATTATGTATAGTGGAAATTAGCATAATATGCTAACTGTACCTATTATATTTAACAATTGCAGGTGCCGGTGTAACATTCTTAGAATGAATTGATTTATGTTTACAAGGATTCTACACCCTAAGGAAATTGCCATCTGAGTCATTAAAATAGCAGTGGGCAATAACCAGACGTTGGGCTGGACACGGTTCACAAGGATTAGCCCCCTGGTGGGCTGCCAGTACTTTATTTACCTGTGACTCTGTAGGTACAGCTGCTTGAAGCTCCCTTTCACTGCAGATCACCATTCCGAACCAATGGGAGCTGTGGGAAGTGGTGCAAACCGGGACACTGCTTCCCGCAGCTCCCATTGGCTGGAAACAGTGGTCTGTGGCCAACAGGAGCTTCAAGTAGCCATAGCTGTGGATGTGCAGGTAAATAAAGCACCAGCAGCCCATGAGGGGCTAAGCTTGGTGAGCCGCGTCCAGCTTATTGCCCACCCATTACAACATAAAAATAGCCATAATGGGTCAGACCAAACATCCTCCTAGCCCAATATCCTGTCTTCTGACAGTGACCAATGCCAGGTGCCCCAGAAGAAATGAATAGAATAATCATAATGTGATCCATTCCCTATCACCCATTCCCAGACCTGATGGAGTCTAAGAACACCATCCATGCCAATAGTCACTCATGGTCCTATCCTCCATTAATTTATCTAGTTCTTTTTAAGACCATGTTAAAATCTGGGCATTAACAACATCCTCTGGCAGGAAGCTCCACAGGTTGACTGTACATTATGTGAAGAAATATTTCATTTTGTTGGTTTTAAACCTGCTGCCTATAAATTTCATTTGGTGACCATAGTTATTGTTATACTGTGTCATTGTAGTATATTATCTTTTTATTTTAAAAGACAACTCAAGGTCTATCTTAGAATGTTTCAGTTAAACTTTATTAAACTTATTAAAGCCAAAAAAGGAAGCTTTAAATAAAATCCATTCAAATTTGGAATATGGTAAACCACAGTGGTGTTGTATCCCTAAACATAATAATAGGTCTTCTCTGTGCACATATGAAAATCTAACATTTCCTCAACAATGGTATTGAAGCCAACTTGCTGCCTACATGTTTGTTTTTAAAGTATTTCTGTGTTTGCCAATAGTTGCATGTCTTGGAAGAAGCCTTATTAAACTGAAACATACGGGGTTTATATTTTTCCTTGTTATAACATTCTGTTCCTTTCTGTTTCATGTAAAAATACAATTTTAAGGAAAATCTCTAATGGGATAAGAGAACCAGACCATTCTCTGCGTTGTAGGAGCAGCGGTCCAGTTTGTGCTTCGCTGTGAGGCTTACACACAGCGACGTCAATAGAACAAATCATGAAGTGTAATAAAAACAATAGTATGATACAGTTACTTTATGTGTACAGTAGACTGGTAAGACATCAGAGCAGTGGCTCTCAAACTGTGGGTCATAATCCCATGATAGGTCACAACCTGTGTTCCCTCTAAGCTGCTGGGCAGTATAGCTTCACAAGTGATTAATCAGGCCCTGCCCCCTGTGCAAGGAGCCAACTGATTGGGAGGGGCTGATTAATCATCTGTGAAGCTGTGCTGCCACTCAGCTTAGAGGGAATACTGGTCACAACCCCATTTTAGTGGGGTCCCTAGGGCTGACTTAGAATTGTTGGGGCTCGAGCCCCAGGGCCAAGGCCTGAGGGTGTCAGCCTTGGACACTGAGGCTCAGGTTAAAGGCCTTCTACTTAAGGTTCATGCCCTTGAGTTTTGATATTGGCTCCACTACCTGGGGCAGTAGGGCTCAGGGGGACACAGGCGTCAGTCCCCCGCTTGGGGTCATGTAATAATTATTGTCAGAAGTGGGTCACAGTGCAATGAAGTTTAAGAACCCCTGTTCTACAGTGAACTAAACCATTAGTGAATTCTGCCAGCCAGTGTCTGAACTGTCACATGTGCCACAACTGATAATCAAACTGAGATACTTGGTCTGCAGGTATGTGCAAACTTCATGGGTTCCAAAAGGGAGCCTCCTCTGGGCCAAGCTAGAAGGAAATGTGCTAAGCTTGTCTCAGCTGGAAGTTGCTCTTTGCATGTTGTGTAGCAGCTCAGTTGGTGATTAGGAGTGTGGAGATTTTTTCTTTTGGGCTAAGCATCATGCATTAACTTGTGAAGAGGAGAGCAGCAAGTTTCTAGATTTTAATATAACAAGCAAGGAGTTATTTGGATGCTCTACTTACTTGGGAAAATCCAGGGGTGATTTTTTTGAGCAACCTTATGCTGCTGAGCTCGATAATTATTTGGATTTCTGGACTTTGCTGTAGGAAGGTCTTTAGAAGCCTCTTTGTCACAGATGTAGCTGCTGTGGCACCACGGTTATGTTAATAAGAGGCAGAACACTGATGAGTAATACAAGACTTTAAAAAGAACAAGAATGACTTATTTTTAAGTGGACATTTTTGTTACCCGTACAAAAAATAAGATTGTTTTAGGCTGTATCAGCTATGTTAAATGTTGAGTCATAAATCCTTATTTTAGGATCAGAGTCAATTTAACAACATTTCATCCATGAATGGTTATTTAATACCAACACAGAAAGAGTTAAAAAGGAGATCTAAAGTAGAAATGTGCGGGGTAAAGCAGAGATGGAGATCTTTAGCACAAGCATAAAAAAATCAATTTAAGATAAATTTTACTACTATGAAAATTCTGCAGATGTCCTTTAAAGAGTGGGAAATGCTAAGAAATACAGGTCACATTTTAATTCAGTTGGCAGACTAGAAATATAGCAAGAAATGGAACTTGTATCCTCCAGGGATGCTGGACAGCACCTAATTTCATTCACTAACCTAAGCAAGTATAAGTCTTTACATCCCCAAAAAGAGCCTTGGTAATATAGGAAAATGCAGAACTCCCTTCTCCCCCACCCCCACCCCAAAAAATGCATTTTAAAGGAATGCTTTTCATTATACTAATAAGGTTGCAAATGTGTGGCTTTTTGTCTTGAGGGAAGCCAATGAAATCCTTTAACAGAAAAGCAAGACAGTATATTTTAGTGAAAAAAAAATATGGGCAAATCTGCCACACTTGGACACAAGAATACTGTTCTGAAATGCTTATAAATGTTTATGCATTACCTTCATCAAGCAAATGTACACGTAGATCTTTCCAATTAAACTGAGGGCTATTGCTTATTGAGAAAACTGTGAAACTCACTGAAATAACTGTTCCTTCGTTTCTTGGCTTTCTTGGATGAATATGCTTATTTTATTTTCATGTGTAAAAATAAAAGTCATGTTTTGTTATGTTGCAGTTCAAGATTCAAGCTGCTCATAGGTGTAGCATAGAATCTGTGGTTACTTTGGCTGTTATTTTGTTTGCTATTGGCTCCTTGCCTCTGGTGGCTGGATAACTAAGGATTAAGGCCCTTTCCCTATGGATCAAAGAGGGAAAGACCATTAACATAGAGGTTCCCCATTTTTTGTTTATTCATTGCTGAAGGCTAGTTGCAAAGTGTAAAAATTAGGCATTTGCCTCCTAAATGTGAATCTCAGGGAAGGACAGAAAGAACTTGAGTAAAGAAAGCATATATAGATTGTAGTATAATGTGTTCAGAAACTTCCAAAGAAACATCAAACACTGAATAAAAGAAATTTCACCTGAGGGAAAACATTACATAATCTGGATCATTTACTCTAAGTTTCTTCTGATAAATGTTTCAATCTTGAATGTGCGTGGTGCCTTCTTGTTATATGGATCAGAGAAGTCCATTTTGTGCTGTTGTAGATTTCAAGAGTTTTATTATTTTATTACAGTGAAATATACTGAAGAAATTCATAGAGTCTCCAGTCAATAGGATCCTATTGTAGTGAGAGATGTACAAACATAAAATAATCTAGTGCTGAGCCCAGAGAGCTTGCAGTCTAAGGCTCCAAGGCAGCATGTGAATAAAGTTTATGCACATAAATAGTCCCTCTGAATTGGATTCTTTGACCAATAGTTTTAAACCCCCCAAAATGTAAAAGGTGTTTAAAACCTTTACAAAGCACTTCAACAGGCAAACCCCTCAAAAGTATAGTCTGTCCATAAAAATACAGAGAAGAGCAACAAGTTTGCATTTAATAGAAAGGCTTCTAGCAAGCTTGGTATACAGATGAATCTTCTTCAGTTTCTTCTGTTTTTCCTTTTTTTTCTTATATGCCAAACAATCAATATTTAACTTGCATTTTTAATGCTTTTAACAGATTGTTTAATCATCTGTTGCATACCTTCTCTCTCCCTGGTATTTTAACTTTCCCACCTTTGTTTCTCCATTCTACTATATTACTTTCTTGCTAATCAGCAGTGTGCCCTTCGGTGCTTAACAATTAGTTAGAAAATGACTTGGTGTTGGGGAGAATTGCAAGGCCATTTGATCATGCACAATTCAAACAGATGAGGGTTTCACTTCTGAGAATAATCTCTAAAATAGCTTCTCACTATACATCATTTATCCTATCCAGAGGCAGAGACAAGAGTAGGTGTCTGATTACATTGATACCCTGTTGTTTTCAGTTTCATATGCATTTGTGGATCAATCATTTGAGATGGTTAGGTCTTGTTGCAAAGGTGCCTTGTGGCAAAAACAGACTTGGAGTCTTTTATATAATTACCGATACATCATACATTTTTTCATTTGCTTAGGTTTCCTATTAAAGAGAAAATATTTTGTTAGGTGTCTAATACTTTGGCATGCTGGGAAATAGTTTAGGATTTCCTCCACAACCCCCATCTGAGTGATTGAAAGGACCCAAGAACTTTGCTTTATTTCCCTCAGCATTGCTGGGACTTTTCTGTATATTTATTACTCCTAGGAGGATCCCCTACATATGCTTCACCTGCTTTGCACCTAATTCCACCCTCAACATTTTGCCATGTACCTGCCATTCTCCTATCAGAGAATTAGTCTGTTAAGTTTGTAGTATTGTCAAGGGAAATACTGTTGGGCTATAAATGGAGCTTCCTTTTCCTGGGACTGAGCATATCTGCAGCAGAAAACAAGAAACCAGGACTGGAACATATATTGAGTGGTCCCTTGTGATAGCAAAAGCACCCTGAGTAGACAGTTTCCAAACAGTCTGTTTTATAATGATCAGAAAATTACTGAATGGTTTATTGGAAAGAATAATAAACACTGGGTGCTGAAAAGTTTTTGGCAGCCTTAAAGAAGGTGTGGTTGCTCATTTTGGCATTGATTCATGATGTCAGCTCTGTATATAACCATTCATAGATTATTAGAATGCTCCCACACACATCCTTTCTCCTCTATATTTTGCTGGTGGGGCATGTTAATTTTATTAGTATATAAAGACAAATTAATTCTCCCAAACTTTGAGACACACCCACAAAGGCTCCACTGTCCCGTGGTGTTTGGATGTGCCAGGAAAGCTCTTGTAGAGTCATGGATCAACTTGCTTTGCTCTAAAGGAAGTATGTGGGTCAGGAAGACTCCCCGTTTTCAGCAGCCTACTCTGTCCAAATGCTTTGTCGCTGAAATCTCAAATATATCAGCTGTGTAATATTTATGTACTTTGTGTTGCTCTTATTCAAGAAATAAAGTGAATTGAATATTGTGCAATATGATGCTGCATATAATGAAAGCAAAACCAGCCAATTTACTGTCTTTTCCCCCCACCTCCGCACAAACCCCACATAGTCTTAATAGCAGGAAAAGAAGAAAATCATGAGATAGTGGGGAGAATTAATCCTTAACTGTATAGGTGTTCTCTGCAATATTGGTGCTATTTGAAAATCTAAGTTACTTAAAACCAAGCTAATTCTCAGTTGCCTCCCTTCACTTCCACAAGTGGAGGAAAGCGGTAACTTGATGATACTAGCTGGAAGAGAAAAGTGCTGTTTGCATAGATTGCTATTTCTTTTCTTCTGTTCTTTGGGGGAACTGTATGTAGTTATTGGGCTCTGCTAGATGTCAGAGAGCAAGAAAGAGAGAAAACCTTCTCCATTGTGCAGCTACAACCACTTGGACGGTGTTGAGGCTGTCATTTTACTGCCCTGTTGAACTTGTACATTTTCACTTCTGGTGTCCCTTCCACCATTATCCACACCCCTCCCCACTCTAGCTGGTTTTTTTTTTTTTTAATATGGCTGCATCTGTGCATGGCCTCTTCCCCACTGTAGGCATTGGATATTCAAACAGGTAAGTTAAAAAAGAAAGTCCTATATTTTTCATAGTTATTATTCTTTATTCACCTTGTATTGTCATTGCGTTTCTAAAGATGAGGAATCTCTTTGATTACTGATGTTCTGAATTGTTATACACTTGTCACATTGGTAAAAGAAATTGGAGACAATGAATGGGATTAATTTACTAAACATTTTAATTAAAGGTATATGTGTATGTGTGTATTATATGTTTGTGTGTATTTATATACATTCCCAATACTTTAACAGGTATAAAATACTTATTTTTATAATGAAAGTACAAAAATACTATACATTGTATAATACACATTTCAGTTTACCTGAATTGGAAAGTATATATATATATACCAGTAAGTATCACTCAAGCTTTTTGCTGCAACTAGGCATGGAGCTGTTGCTTTATTGCAGTTCCTTTTCTAATTTGATTTTCATTTTTTCCTTATGGAGCAGCATTCTGTATTAATGTTTATGAGGGGAAAAATAAGTCCATGTAACATTAACATTTTTCTTCTGTTTAATGTAGTAAATATTTTCTCTGTGTCTTTAGCATGCTAAAATGTGCAGCCATTTGGCTATTCAACTTATTAAAACTAATGTTATCACTTTTCCAGCACTAAGGAGTCCTTGGTTACTTATGAGGAATGTGATGGTCCAGAGGAAATGACAGAACCACTAAAACAGTGCACAGCCTGGCTTCAGGCCTACTTCTGTGAGCCCTGTAT
Source organism: Apalone spinifera (assembly GCA_030068395.1). Lineage (NCBI taxonomy): Eukaryota > Metazoa > Chordata > Testudines > Trionychidae > Apalone > Apalone spinifera. The sequence goes on along the minus strand of JANRFK010003679.1, from coordinate 44,195,741 downwards.
GATCAAGAAACTTCCTATGCCTCCTTTTCACCATCCAGTTTTTGAGCAAGGTCTGTAACTAAGTTTGCTATAAGATTTCATTTATAGTGTTTTGTCTTGATTAACTATCACTTATGTTCTGTTTTCAGTTTCACTGCATCAGTGTGGGGCATTTTACGTTGCACTAAATAGAGATTGCATGTAGCATAGTTTATTGTAGCTACCAGGGTTCATAGTCTCCAAGTGCTCCAAATAGTTGTGTTAGTTTTGGCACAGGTTTCCATAATTCTTGGCAAAAACAGTAAAAATGATTAATTTCAACTCTTGACGTTTGGTGGCTGAAAGGTTTAAATATGAGCAAATCTGAATGGCAGTAAATTTTTCAATAAGCCTATTGTTAACTTAAACTATCTTTTAGCCAACAACATAGGGAATGAGGCTTATAAATGGACAATTAGCCCGTTCTATAAACACAGTTGGTGATAGTTACGTTACACTAGGTAGCTATGTTGTATCTTTTTTTATTAGTTTTAAAACAAATTCTTAAAATTATTACAGATATTTTAATTTTTAAATAGATGCAAAGAGCAAGTTTTGTTACCAAGCAGCAATAATATACATAGATTTGAATAAAAACATTGCTTAAGAAATTTTCCCCTTACCACTTTCCATTTATTGCTTCTTTTTTTCTCCAAGACCTCTTAACATAAAAGTCAATTACATGAAGTGAAATAGTCTTCAGTAAAAATCACAGTAGTTTGCTTTCTGCAGTGGCCTCTTTCCTGTCTCTCCATGAAGGTAATCTTTTGACTGCGAATACTAGATACATTTTAAAGAAATTGTGTTTTTAATTAAATATATTTAAAGTGCTCTCTGAGAAACTAGGTTCGGTAACAACATATTTATTACCCAAAAAAGAGAACTAGTGGCTTCCCTATTATACACTGTAACACAGCATTGATGTTTCCATCATAAATTTATCTTCAATAACACAGCCATAAAGATTCCCTCTCAGCTGAAAATTAGAGACAAATTATGGTTCTCCAATGCAGGTATACTGGAAAATATGGAGTCTTTTCCCCTCCATTCCATGTCTCTGCACAGTATGTAGTCAAATACAGCAAGCACCACTCTGTGAGGACAGAAGTGTCCTTTCAAATGCCAGTAGTGCTAAATGGCCCATGGAGTTTAAGTCTGGTCAGGATGGTAACCTATGTCCTATTAGGATGTGCTAGAAAGCTGTTCTGAGGGAACCACAGTCTGTCCCTCCAACATGTAACCACTTCTGTTATGCTGTTCTGCATTTAGGAGCCTTAATTTGGACTATAGAGTATAGCGTAGGAGTCTCTAAAATACAGCTTGCAGGCCTCATCTGGCCCACCAACACATTTTGACCAGCCCTCTGAGTCCAGTGACACTACACTTACGTGCAGCCCATCAGGGTAATCTGGTGGGCCTTGAGAGTTTTACAATGAGCCTCTGCTATTTGCCGTTCTCAGCCAATAAGAGTTGTGGGAAGTGACACAGGTCACAGGGATGTGCTAGCCTCCACTTCCTGCAACTCCCATTGGCCAGTGAAGCACAGACACTGGGAGCTGCCTGCAGATGGTGAAGGACACAGATCTGGTGAGATGGAGTGGTCTCAAAAGTTTTGGACTTGGTGTGCTCCAGAGAGACTCAGAAATGGGGCTTGTGCAAGCCATTTGTACTAAGTTTTACAGAATTCCAATTTGAAAACACACAGGCATATTTAATACAACTTTTAACCACTGAGCCACTTGCTTTTCAGGAAATATTTGTCCTGGTGCAAACACTGTTTTTGCTGTCTTGTAGAACTGCAATGGTAGAACATGAAGTTCCCACAAGGAACTTAAAACAAGCCTGTACGCACCTCAACAGAAAAGCACAGTCCAGTACTTGATGCAGCAAAGACCAACTAAACCTATAAGAGGGATTTTTTTGGCCCCATTCTGCACTCTACCTCATCTTCCCTCTCCGTTGCCCTTCTCCGTACTTCCCTAGTATACCACCACCTCTTCCTCCCATCTTGCTCACCTTACCATGCACATTGCTAAGATAAAAAGATAACCCTCACTTAGGGTTGCCAGGTGTCCGGTATTGACCTGGACAGTCCAATATTTTTTCTTCCTGTCCGGTAAAAAAATTCAGAAAATACCGGACACCTAAAATGTCCGGTGTTTTCTGATTTTTTTCCCAGCCAGGAGGCAAAAATCCCAGATGCTTACTTGGTTCCATAGGGGAGCTGTCTGGCCCGGAGCAGGAAGACAAGATGGCGGACGGCCCCTGGCAGCCTCTTAGGGCCAAAAAGCATTTCTTAAAGGGGCCATGCTGGGGTTTTTTATTATTTATTTATTTATTTGTTTGTTTATTTTTGATTAATAACTTTCGGGGACCTTTTTTTTTTCCCCCTGCTCAATATCTTTGGTCTCCCGATTAATTCTTCTCAACAGAATCTTTTCCCTGCTGTGTTTTTTTGGGGGGGAGATGAGTGGGGGGGTGTTCATTATTTTTGGTTATACCATCTGGCAACCCTACCCCCACTTACCAACTTTTTCTCACCCTCTGCTGTCTTGCCTGTGTTAACTGCGAGCTATTCAGGGTAGGAATAGTTTCTTGCACCTTTAGAGTTAAATACAAAATGTATATATTATTTTCTATAATTAACCTGCTCTGGCCCACCATAAGAGCAAAACTGAGTGATGTGATCCTGACTGCTGAAAGTTTGAGGATCCTCACTGAAGGGTCTAATTTTCAAACATGCAGTAATTGCATATGTTGCCTATGTTGAACCTACAAAACAAACATGCAAGCACATGTAAAACAGACATTGCCATGCACAAAATAGATAATTTAACATGCAGTTAGTTCTATGTGCACAATTGAATACAAATGGATGTTTTGTGGTCACAATTTAGGCTTCTGTGATTGCAAATTTCACCTATTCATGATTGCTTGCATTTTTATTAAAAAATCGTTTGGTATTTATCAGTTTCCTTTTTGTATACAGTACTTTATTATTTTACTGACTAAATGCAGTTTTGACTTTAAAAATGAAAATTGGCAAGCAGTTTTTCTGTGGTGTCATTTTTTTTAAAGAGGGAAATAATGTAATCACTGTGTACAGTGACTCTTTATTGAATTGATCAATGCATATGATAGCAGTTATTGAAATGCAACAACTGTTATTGTTTTGTTATAGGGAAACTATTAAGTAAATAACATTTTACACTTTTTTCTCATCACTTTTTTGCATGATTATAAAGGCTTAAATGGAGATCACATTAGTAATACACATTTTATACTTGCAAAATAAGCTTTTTATTAGGAGATATTTTAATTGTGTGGTTAATGAACTAGAGATGTATCAGTTCTTGTTTATATCATTCACATTTTAACATGAAAAGTTGGGTTTTTATGATAGATTGCTACAAAATGTCAAAACTTTAAATTCAGTGTTGCACTGTTAAAATGTAGCTGTTAAGCCCTTGGAATGATTGCCTGTAAAAGTGCCATAGATTTTTCCATCAGTTGGAATGAAGTTAAGCACTTTGACATGTTTCATTGTTGTCTAAAAGTCTTTTAATATAGATCAGGGTTGAGGCACGCTGGTGAAACAGTGAGGGAAAGCATGCATTGCTGCTGCTCTTCCTAATGTGAACGTTTAACCGGTTTACTGATTAAGGTTAACTGGTAGGGCTGGAGCAGTTCCCTGCCTGTCATGGGTAGGGGGCTGCTTCAGCCCTGTAGGGATCCCACAGTGGACAGGAGCTGCTTAGTGCAGTCCAGTGTTTCCTAAACTTTTTAAGACCAAGGAACACCAAACAATAATTTTTTATGAGGAACACCAAAGATTTTTTGTTGAGCCAAAAAAAAAAAAAAGAGGCGGGGAAAGTTCTTAAGCAGGAAAAAAATAGGTCGCCTGCCCCTTAAGGGCAGCCATTCTCCGTGGCACACCGGTGTACTGCAGAACACAGTTTAAGAAACACTGGTGTAGCCCCTGCCTGTGTTGGGCCCAGGTGCCCCCCTTTAATTGGTTAATCAATTAAACAATATGTTTCACCTGTTAGCCAATTAAATGGGATTTTACATCCCTATCCCATATCTGCTCTTTGAATAAATAAAATTTTTCAGTCTCCAAGACTGTCAACCAGTTTAAGCACTTTTTGTACCACAAAATTCTGCTAGTCATGGTTTACTTGCACAAAAAGCTCAGGATTGAAACTTTGAACGTGGTTAATGAAATATAATAGTTCAAAATTAATAATTACAGATTTTATTTTAGTTTCTGTTTTCAGGAACCAGGTCCTGCAGAAATTTGCCTTTATATGTGATGACCCATGGTAACTTCATAAGCCTCCTGGGCTCTTCACCTATAGAGACTGCTCCTTATTCTGAGAGGAGTCGCTGCAGCAGCTACAGAATGTGTAATGAGGCATTCTGAGCCACTCCCTTCACACGAGCACCAGCTCTGATTTTGCTAGTCTAATTGCTCTATTGCAATTATGTCATTGTCAGTATTATTGTGAGAGTTCAGAGATCAGCCAAGAAGAGAAAAGAAAGATCCATTGAGCTAAAATACTTCTGTGAGCAGGAAGGGAGAATAAGATTCCTCCTCCTTACTGATTTTTATCTCTTTCCACTCTTTAGAAGCAGCCAAGAGGGAGAGTAAATCCAGTAAAAAGCCAAATGAATTTCTGCTTGTTATGCAACCTTGAGTAGGGGGTTTGCAGGCCCTGAGAATTTAGTACATGGTAGGAGCAAGGCCCTGATATACAGGAGTCCTGCTTCTCCCAGGTGGGTCTGCAGTTCTTAGCTATGCAACAGGTGTGAGTTTTTGAAGGTTAGGGCTTCTGCAGCAAGCCTACTTTTGGTTGGCCTCCCACTGAGCCTGGGGCATAATGTTTAGTAACCTTTTATGCTACAAGTTTGTTTTTTTGGAACCCTAAAATAGGTTTTCCTCATTTTAACATGTGCAGTTCCAGGTTTTTTAAATTTAGTTCAATTACTTAGGCTTGGACTGAGACCAGGTGTGCACATTTTATGGTAGAAATAAGCAAATGTATAAAGGGAATGCTGACACAGACTAAATTGGCCAAACTGCACTGATGTGATATCTTTCTTTGTATGGTTTCTCAGTCACTCTCTTTCCATTATTTCATATAATACAATTGTTGGAACAAATGGGAGACCATCATATTGAACATGTACTATAACTTCACAAATGTAATATTTGTAGAAAGTTAATTAATAGGAAGACTAAGATAGTAAAGTGTCACATAGAGGGTTTTCATAGTGCATGTTGTATGTTAAAGCTTATTTGTGAAGGGAGCCTCTAGTCTTGCAGAATTGCTCAACTGAGTTTTAGGTATTTATGTTTTTCACATTGGCATTTGAATGTCCAGCTCTAGGCACTTTTTAAAAAACTGATGTAAGCAGAGGAATAATAATCCAAAACTGTGAAGACTTGATCATGCTAGATCACCCTCTTATGCAAGTCATTCTACCAACGAGCCTAACTCCCTAATCCAACCATTACAACCTTCAACCCAGCTACTTCCCCACATATCCTCAAGAATGAATGGAGTTTGCAGCATGTGCCTTTTATAGATTAGGGAAAAAAGTTGATTCTATAATTAAATATCTCCACGCTACAAAATGGATTCTCAGCTCCTTTTCTTCTAAACCAGTGGACTGTTATCTCAGGTACTTCTGATGGCCATAACTATGGCAGTATGACCTGAGCAGAAGACATAGTCTCTCAGTTGCCTTCCAGCCAAATATTTCATGCTTAATGCTAGATCCAGCATAGAGTTGCAAACCCTCTTTGTTTTTTGGGGAGTCTCCCAAAATTGGACTCTACTGAAGCCAAACTAGGAGATTTTAGGCTGCTAAAATTTTGGTGTCACAATGGGGCCACCTGACCTGACCTGACCTGACTAAGGATGTTAAATATTGGGTAACTGAATAATTGATTAACCTCATGAATTCTTATTGGTTACTCAACTATTCTATACAGTAGTCCGTAGGGGTAGAGCCAGCATCCAGTGCACTCTAGCCCCACTCCCAAGAAACCCCCTGACATTCTGCACTACTGCCTCTGTATCAGAGGCAGCAGCGTGGGGTGCTTGGCAGGAGCTGGTCCGCGATGGGGGCTAGTTTAAAAAACAGCTCCCCTTGCAGACCATCTGTCTGTCACCCCATGCTGCTGCCTCTGATACAGAGGTAGCAGCAGCCCCTGCCCAGGGCAGGTCTGAGTTCCTGGACATAGTGCAAGCCAAAACAGAGCTGGGCTGCGTGCCTACCAGGCTCCTAATACATTTTAAATGCAGAGCTGCAACAGGTGTAGGTCCCGGACCTGGCACAAACTGGAACTGAGCCAGGCTGCTGGCCAGCCTGCTAAAAATTTACTAGTGAAGGATGGGGGAATACATGTAGTCTATAGCATATAGTCTTTTGCTTATCGATTAATCGACTGTACTATTCCCTAGCCCTGACTCCACACTGCTTCTGGAAGTGGCTGGCACCTCTTTGCATCCCCAAATTCCCTCCCAGAACTCGTACCTCACCTCCCAATCCCCTGAACCCCCACAACCACACAAACCCCCTTCCTGAGCTTGCACCCCACATCCCTTCCTGAACTCCAAGCCCTTGCCTCAGCCTGGAGACCTCTCAAGCACCTAGATTCCTTTCCAGAACTTGCACCTCTTCCTGTCAGCTGAGGTCAGGGGGTTTGGAGGGTGGGAGGAAGCTCCCCAGCCTCAGCCTTGAGCCTCCTCCCACACTCCAAACTCCTCAGCCCCAGCCCAGAGCCCACACTGCTTCCCTTACTCCAATCCCCTGTCCATCCTGGTGAAAGGGAGTGAATGTTGAACAGCTCCAGGGATGGAGTGAGTGGGGCAGGGCCTCAGAGGTCAGGGTAGGAAGCAGATGTTTGGGTATTCATGATTAGAGAATTGGTAGCCCTAGTGCAGCGGTACCTGGATGAAGTCTGGCCCAGGATAAGCCTCTGAAACAGGGCTACTCAACTTTGGAAACCCCAGGGGCCACAATGATACCCACAGCACATGCCGAGGGCCGCAACTCTAAGTGTGGTTGCATATATATGCAAATCACTTATTTCACTCTGATGGGCATGAGTACAAAGATTAAGGCAAGACTACACAACACACAGGCCCCATTTAAGTCAGTTCTGCTGATATTAATAAAATGCAATATTTACCCGATTTCCACCCATATAAGCAATTATAATACAGGAATTTAACTACTAAAATGCATATCAACAAAAGACTATTATATTGTTTTGTATTGGCTACCACCTGCGGGCACGTGTTGAGCCCTTCATAAACCCAAACGACCCCGTGGGCTACATGTTGAGTAGCCCAGCTTTGGAATCATGTGCCTAAAATGGCAACATATTTCTTCAAGGCCTGACAGTAAGTCTCCATCCATTGGGCCTGAAGGCTCCAATGTGCATGTAAGCCATACTTACCTGCATAGAAAAAGTAAGCAAAATGCAAAAAAGGAAAATATTTGGTGGCAAACAATTAGTAGAAGGACAAAAACAGAGATGACAAAGAAATGAATACTTACGCTAAAGCTGAATTTCATGCTTGACATGTAAAGGTGTTTTGAGTTCAAGAAAGTAAAATACAGCCCCATCCATATTTCTCTCACTCAGGACCTTTTAGATAGAAATAGCTCAATTCTGTACACTGGACAATAAGCAAAAAAGCTTATTGAGCACTCTCTCTCTCTCTTAGAAACTTAAATCAAAGAGGTCAGTTAATCTCGCTATATTCAGCTCTCAGTGACAACAGTACACTAAGGCTATGTCTACACAGCAACATTATTTTGAAATAACTAGTGTTATTTTTAAATAACATAGTCCACGTCTACACAGCCAGCAGTTATTTTGACATAATGGAGGACTTGTTACTCCAACTAGTGTAACCCTCATTTTATGAGACATAAGGGAAGTTGTAGGAAGAGTGCTCTATTTCAAAATAAGTGCTGTATAAACAGCACCAAAATTCAAAATAAGCTATTTTGAAATAAACTACGCAATTGACGGAGCTCAATTTGCATAGCTTATTTCGAGTTAAGTCCTGCTGTGTAGATGCATCCTAACTGAAATGCTTATTATCATCAGTAAAAAAGGCTTTATTAACCTTTTCATGTCATTTTATACAGCCGGTCCCCGAGTTGCGAACGGTCGACTTACGACTGTTCAAAGTTACGACCAAAGCTGTCGTAAATGGCGGGCCCCAAGTTACGAATGTGATCCATGCTTACGGACAGCGCGGTCGCGTGTAACTCAATGGGGTCTGACTTCCGAACGAACTGAGTTACGACCAATTGCTTGGTCCATAACCGGTTTGTAAATCGGGAAGAGGCTGTAGTTACTAGATCATTCGTGGTTGTTAAATTTAATTTTTTCATCAACTTCCGGTGGTGGTTTTTTTTTGCTACATCAGTCTACATACACCAGTTCCTATTTCTTCTGCATATATCTATTGAACATCTTATTTCAAAAAAAACCTCTAATGAAAATCCTGCCATATGAGTTATGGGAGTATATACTTTTTTGTGTGAATGAATTAATTTTCTCACTGTATGCCTTCCAGTGGAAGGGAGGATGTACCTTGGAAGTTATTCATATGGTAACTAGAAATGAGAATGGAACCATCACAAGGAGTTGTCACTTGAGCACAGCATTATAAAATATGCCTCTGAAATTGAAAGTCCATCATTTACCATTATGGAAGAGTGTTGCTAGTTCCTTGATCATTCTTCCATCCTATCTCAGGTAGAATCTAGCAGCACCTCTTTGTTTCACTGCTGTGTTGCAGGAAATGAGACTAAACTTTAAAAAAATCTACCACTCTGCTTACAAAGAAGCAATGGGGGATCGCAAAAAGCTCTTGTAACTCTTTGGGAAGAGCACATGCCCACAAAAATTGAATTGCCATTGATCTCATGTTCTCTACATATAGTTTCATTATGTAGTTGCAACTCTAAATATGGTTTAAAAGTTTTCTGAAGATAGAGGAGCTATCTCCACTATCATTTTGGTAGTCAACAGATTCGAAATCACATGAATTTTTATGCTCAAAAACTTTGTTTATTCAAGACTGTATTTTGTGCTCTTAAACTTACATTCCACTGTACGTACAAAGAAAGTGCATTTTTATCTCCACTACAATGTAGCCCTGTGTATTTCCAATGCATAAAGACATGCGCACTAACGAAGGATGATTACTAAAATAAGAAAAGCATATACAGTATTATAGTCAATACAGATCACTTTCCCTTTGCTTTAAATTAAAACTTGTAAAAAAATTGTAGATTTTGCTGAGATATTACTTAGTGAAGTAAAAGGGTTTTAAACCTCAGATGACAGTTTATTGATTACAACAAGAAAGCAACTCTATACTCGAATTAAGTGGGAAAGAAACAGCTGATTAATATGTAGTTCTTTAAAACTTAGAGCTATTAAACTACTTTTCAGAGATAGCAGAAAGAAATCTTTGAAGTAAGAGAGTGAATAAGCAGAAATGGGGAAGTAAGTTGACCTGTAAATAACTTAACTGTTCTGTTTGAAAACCTAGATCATTAACAGAGGGCATATCTACATTGGGAAGTTATTTTGAAATAACAAGGTGAGCGTCCACAGAGCAAGCCCATTATTTTGAAATTATTTCAAAATAACGAGTTTGTTCTTTTGAAGAAATAACCCCTGCTTGTGATGAGGAATAACGCCACTTTCAAAATTGTTATTTCAAAATAGCATTGGTGTGGATGCTCAACTGCTGTTATTTTGAAATAACTGGTCTCCAGAAGCCTCTCACTGCTGCTCTTGTGGTCACTCTGGCCACACACCAGACAACTCCAAGGCTCAACTTCTTCTGCACTCTTTAAAGATACAGACAGAAGGATAAGGACTTGTGGCACCACACCGGCCCTTTCAGCCCCATGCCACACAGCAGCCACCTTTTATGAAGCCATGAGTTACCTGAGCGCTCCCTCACCTGCAGCCTCTGACCAAGGGAAAAAGAGGGCACTGGCCTAGACTGGTGTGGAGATCCTGAATCTCATCAGGGTCTAGGGCGAGAAGACAGACCTGCAGGATCTCTGCACAAGATGTCAAAACGCTGATGTGTATAGACAGATGGCTGGCAGCCTGGCCCAGAAGGGGCACAGCCACACCTAAGACCAAGTGTAGATGAAAATTAAAGAAATATGGCAGGCCTACATGAAGGCCGGGGTACTCTGTACTCGAAGGGACCACAGACCTGTCACTTTTATGAGCAGCTGGATGCCATCCTGGGGGAGGGGAGGTCACCTCCCCTTGCCATCATCAACTCCATCCAAGACATGCCCATAGTCAGCCTCCATGAGGGTGGGGCTGTGGAAGAAGAGGAGGAGGAGAGTTGACCAGCCTGGACACCATGCCCGCCAGCTAGGAGATCGTCATCTGCCTGGAGCCAGTCTCCCCTCCCTCACCCCCCTGGCATGTCTCCCAGGTCTCAGATGAACCCAGAGAAGGCAGTTTCAGTGAATTCTATCACTTTCTGTATACACATGGGGGGGACGAGGGGAGAGGGAGAACGGGCAGGCAGCAAGGGGCTGCGCACTTCTCACTCGACCTTCTTGGCCTGGGGCTTTCACAACAGCCTGGCTCATGGAGTACCAGTGCAGAGCACTCAGCTTCATGACACTCTCACACTGGAACCCCTTGCTTCATCCCACAAAGTTCCTGTACAGGCCTACAGTGGGACACCTTCCCACTGGGGAAGACTGGGGTCTTGGAAACACAGCAGTTCCAAGGTCAAGGCTCATGCCCACACTCTTGGAAACACAGCAGTTCCATGCAGCAGAAGGCTCGTGCCCACACTCTTGAGCAGCATCCATTCCTGGTCAAGTGTGGTGACGTAGCGGACACTGATCCTATGCATGGGAGGAATTGAAGGGGACCCCAGTAATATTCTCAACAGAAAGCAGCCTCTGTCACTCACACAACTCCCCCTCCAGAAGGCAGGGATAGAATTTCTTTCTCTGTGGAATGCCGCCATTGCTGGATCTAGTGTGTGTGGGACATGAAAGGAAGCCTAGCCGCCGTGTACCCCCCTTCCCACGCACAGGTTCCTGGCCTGGCCTGGCATGGCCTGCAACTTCCCATGCCTGCTTATCCCCAGGACATGGGGTATGGAGGCTCCCCTGGGACATCTGTGCTCCTGCAGGAAAGTGTCCGCTGTCTAGGCAACAGATGGCCTTGCTCAAAACACATTGCCATCATCTAAACTGAGACCTTCGGTGTCGGGTCGCAGATTAGAGCTAAGCTTCATGCATGGGATGACTGCCCTTGTTACTTTTCTTCACAGTTAGGCCAGTTGTGAGCCTGGCATGTCCACCACCTTCCATGCCATCTTCCTGACCTCACGAGAGCTGCTGGCGAAAATGACCCCACAAGGATTTGGTGCAGGAACACCGTGAGTGCCTCCGTTCCCTGAACCACAACTTTGAGGAGCAGTGCCAGGAGCTTCAGTCTGACTGGGAGCTGAGACAGATGATATGGGAGAAGCTGTCACATTAGCATGAGGGCCGTGTGCGCCTCGATCTTGCGAACTTGCGAACAGGCACTGCTAACGGAGTTTGAAGAGGGAGTTCTCCAGGTAAAAG
>JANRFK010003679.1:44165727-44175609 GCA_030068395.1 Apalone spinifera | reverse complement strand
GGGATCTAGGGGTAATAGTGGACCACAAGCTGAATATGAGTCAGCAGTGTGATGGGTGGCAAAAAAAGCAAACATGATTCTGGGTTGCATTAACAGGTGTGTTGTGAGCAAGACACGAGAGTCATTCTTCCGCTCTGCTCTGCGCTGGTTAGGCCTCAGAGTATTGTGTCCAGTTCTGGGCACCTCATTTCAAGAAAGATGTGGAGAAATTGGAGAGGGTACAGAAAAGAGCAACAAGAATGATTAAAGGTCTAGAGAACATGACCTATGAAGGAAGGCTGAAAGAATTGGGTTTGTTTAGTTTAGAAAAGAGAAGATTGAGGGGGGACATGATAGCAGTTTTCAGGTATCTAAAAGGGTGTCATAAGGAGGAGGGAGAAAACTTGTTCATCTTGGCCCTCTGAGGATAGAACAAGAAGCAATGGGCTTAAACTGGCAGTCTGTAACAATACCTGCTGCTGCTGTGGCTGGAGGAGGTCTAGAGGCCTAGCAGATACTCCATAGACAAAATAATAACTCTCCCAGCCCCCCTCCTCCGATCCCTGTCCTGGTGGCTGCAGTCTCATGTGGTGCAGGCAGAGGTTCCCTTTCACCAACCACAGCCCATGCTCACCCTCACCATGGGTCCTTCAGTTATGGGATATGGGGTGCACGTAGGCACACTCTGGACTCAGGGGCAGGTGGTTCAAGACAGAACTCTCTCATCGCATCAACATCAAGGAGCTGACCTCACAGCCTGAAAAACTCTAGAGTGAGTCTCAGATCTCTGGGGATCCATGCACCTGACCTGCCAAGTGTTCCTTCCACAATTATGGGGACAATATATTTCGGTACTACTAGACATTACCACAACAACGTTTTATGTAAACTCACAGGTGGGTGGTGCTCAGTCCTCTCCCCTCTGTTGCAAAGCCTTGCTCCTGTGGGACTTTTGTATTCCCCATAGCATTCACCTCTGTGCTTCTGTGCAGCATGCCTTGGTAGACCACCTCAGCCATTCATTCAGCACCCACAAATGATCACTTTGGGCAGACGTCTTCCTGTCCATATTCCACAAGTGAGGTCCTCCCTGGGTGGAGTAACCACGAGTGCCACCTTTATTGTTCCTTTCAAACAGTCTGGGGTTCCTAACAGACGCTTTTCATTTATCCTGTTTGGGTCAACTTCTGTATGCCTTCCCGCCCTTCCCCTGTATACACATGGTCCTCCTCAAAGTTCATCAGGACAGAGCATCCCTTATACTAGTCGCACCCGCTTGCTGGAGGTCAGATGGGTCCTGGTGTTTTACATTGAATGTACAAAACTATTTCATAAATCAATTCAACTCTTTACTGCAATAGCAGAGGGGATAAAAGGCCTCTCCGTATCAGCTCAGCACCTTTCATCCTGGATCACTTCCTGCATCCCAGTGCACTACAGCCTAGCTAAAGTCCCAGCAGCAACACTGACAGCACATTCCACAAAGCTCAGTCCTCCTTTATGACGTTTCTCACAAGTCCCTATCCAGGACATCTGCTGAGCAGCCACATGGTATTCCATCCACACCTTGTCACACTATGCCATCCCTCAGCACGCACAAGACAATGTGACTTTTAGCAGGGTGGTCCTGCAATCAGCAGCTAGGTGATCTCCAACCCCTCCTCTGGGGCAAACTGCTGGTGAACCACTTATGGAATGCACATGAGAAAATCACTTGAAAAAAGAAAACTGTTACCTGTCTTTCATAACTGTTGTTCAAGACGTGTTGCTTTTGTCCATACCAAATCCCACCCTTTTCCCCTCTATTGGAATAATAGGGGAAGAAGAAGCAGAGAGGGTGAGTTGTGTTATATACTGCCCTTTGAAGGCACCACTCCAGGAAGCTCCACTGCCAGCCCAGTAGGTACCACTAAGGAAAAAATTCTCCGACAATCTTGCACACAGTACACACACACCTATCAAAATGGACATGAGCAATACATCTCAAAGAAGAACTTTACTAAAGTAAGTAACCATTTTTTTTTTTAGTATAGATGCTCTTTTTATCCATTTGACTAGAGAATGCCCTTCTCCCCTGAATCCAGGCTATTTTGCTGTTTCTCCTTTTGTTTCTCACTGTGTAAGTGAGAGCTGGACAATATATCCCAGAAAAATAAGGAGTTACTGAACTGCAAAAACATACACTTTTCACAGAAAAATTGCATCTCGCACTCCTTTCAGATTAAAATATGCAAGAACCAACATAAATAGCACACTTTTTTCCCCATGAATTGGGCCTTTGATGTTCAAGAGGAGCCAATATTAAAGGACATCCCTAGAAGGCTGTAGAAACTGTTCCTATTTATGACAAATGTAAAACAGTACAAATCTAGCTGAATGTGATGGTGTCATTAGTTTGTGAATCGCATCCTTGAAAATAACTGTGGAGGAGCCAAATCGGTTTAAAAGAAGATAACAAAATGGTTTAAGCTACTTAGGTTGAATGCCAATTATATTTTAATATTCAACTGAGCATATTTTACTAAGAAAAAAGGCAGTGTCGACGCATGCATAACTCATTGGTAGCGTCGACCAGCTGTGCCACTCTTCTCTTCGAATCACTTTGTGCATTTTAGTAGCATGGTAATTTAGTAGAGAACTACCTGAGTGATGGCATTTTCAATGAGCAGGTAATCTACAGAGAATTTTTATATGGTTATGAGTTCTGTGCTTCAGCCTGGCAACACAAAAATACATCAAGACCAATTACGGTATCAACTTTCAGCGTGATACCCTTGCCACGCAAGTGCATGTATTTCTGCCCCAGGCATTTCAAATTGCATCTAATTTGAAATCTTTGGGGTTTTAATTAAATTTCAGAATATATGGAATTCTTCATTAGTACCTGCTCTGAATAGCAGATTATACTTCTCTCAGTCTCTCGTTAAAGAAATAGGCTGTGGTAAATAGCATGTTCAAGAACTGATCATTTGTGGTGCCTGGATATTGGGAACAGAAATACTGAAATGCAAAATAATATCAAAAAGATTATTAGTCCAGTGAGGGATTCTTGATTTGTATTTTAATGGAATTTTACATTTCTCTTAATGATTTGCAAATTGTCCTCTGATTATAAGATGCATTAAGCTTTTCATTTTAATGGCGAGACACAGCCATTAGCAGAATTTTTTTCTGCCTTCTTTTTAGAGTGCTTCCCTGCAGCAGATAAATATTGAAACCATTAACACCTTTTGATGTACTTTATAGTGCTGCAGCTTGGTCCGATACATGAATGAATGTGGCCTTTTATATTTTAGCACTTTGCTTGAAGCTTATGATTCTCTTTACATGGGTGAACAATGAATGAAACTAAAACCACAATTCCTTTTCAGGCAAACAAGAAAATAAAAACTTACTTCCGTGCAATTAATACTCCAAATGCTTCAGTGAACACTATTCATATTTAATTCAGAAAACCCATGTAAATACAGATGTCTGAGATTTTTAGACCAACAAAAGTCAGGATCTTAAACGTTAAGGATGTTATTCTGACCTTAACTCTCACCATTCAACTGAGGAGTGAATAGGATTGTGGTAGTGGTACAGCAGCCTTTGTTAAAAATTTAGGAGCAGCGCTTCCTCTTGATTTACAAGATACAGAAACATAACTCCCTATGTATAGATGGAAGAATATACAGTACACTTTTCTGGGTATGTTAATTTCATGGGATATGGTAGTAAGGCATGGAATAAGAACATCTTTTATGACAGCTATAAAATGTGTATTATTTCCATGATGACACAGATCTGTGTAAATAAATTGGTGTGTTCTATCCGGTAAATCTGTATTCAGACAACTTAGGGGTTTTTTTGTTTGCTTTGCTTTGCTTTGCTTTGTTTCTTTGTTTTTTGGCTATGTGGAAACAAGAATGGTTGTTTCAGAGATGTACTGGCCACTGAAGTAAAATAGTTTTAAGCATGGCTTTGTTTTGTGTGTATTCCTCTCCCATCATCTCAAATACCCTCTCTCCCCAACCCCAGAAATGGAGGTGAGTTTTAGCCTTCTTTCTCCTGGCACACAGTCCTATAACACAGAAAGTTCTCTAGCAAGGATGCATGTGTAGGGCTGCTTATTCAGTTTGTTAATCACAGTTCCTAGACAGCCCGCAGAGGTGACTAATGGGTCTATTCATTAATGTGTTTGCGGGATCTGTCTTTGAATAATTTGAACCTAAGTGTTCAAATTGTAGCAGAACTTAGTGGAACAGCTAGCTGTGTAATGCTACCTATGTCAGTCAAGCAGCTAGATACTTTTATTAAAACATGTTTTATCTGCACAATTATTGTGACTCAGTTCTTTAAAACAAAAAAACAAAAACAAAAAAACCACATCACTATGGTTAATAGAACATTGAGATTGAAGTGAAGAACTTCCAAAGGTCAGATGCTAAAACTTTGTTGTGTTATGAGTTTTATATATTATTTGTCAGATAATACAATACTAATAAATTGATACAAACTTAGCTTATATGCAGTGAACAAATATTGTGTGCTGTTCTGTATTAGTCTGTTTTTACTACATTAATTTTTAATTTGTAATTCATTTATATATTTAACAATACAAAAATGTATCTTAAAAATAGAAAGGATTATTTTGCTCACATTTCTCACATGAACTAATGAAGATGTCATATTTGTTGCATTCAAATTCAGACAATGTCATATTTGCTGCATTTGTACACACAAAACAAGATGCCTGTCTCCATATTGGAATATATTAATAACTTTCTAGGACAATTATCTGTGGCAACACAATCTTTACAAAGGAACAGCAGGTGCAAATTCCTTGATCCAGAGCCATTTGGGAACCATGTAAAAATGAAACTAACACTTCATCAGTGTAATTCTAAATGGAATTGTATGAAAAAGGCAGTTGTGCTTGCAGCATTGAGAACTGCAAGACAGAGGATCTCTCATCCCATCCCATCTCCCCATTTCACACACAGGTCCTCTGCAACCTGGATGGAAAGTCTAAAGGAAGTCTTAAGTGCCACATTATGTAATTTGACATTATACAGTTAGTAACAATCATAATATATATTATGATCCCCCACAAATGTTACTTGATTACTTTTTCTAAAATATCCCAAGCTATCCTGTTTCATATATTGCCTGCAGCTGTTTTGTAAATGAACTTGCTGGGGCACTTTAATGAGTGTTTTTGGAGGTAAGGTTAATAGACTTTTCAAACTAGGATGCGTAGTGTGTTGCTGCACAATATTATAGCATAATATATAAAATATGTTCCCTGCATTGTATAAGTAACTCTAGTTTATAAATATTATTTATTGTCCATGACAAATATACAGGGCCTAATCCCACTCCAGTTCAAGTCAAAATTGATGTTCATTGTCTCCTTGATGTACAGAATTGATGCAGAACAGAGACTTTATCAGGGCTGAGTTCATAATGAGAAAAAGATGGACCATGTTTTAGTATATATGACAGTATATATTTTCCCATGGTGTAATAATGTAAATGTGGCTGATTTGAATTTGATCCACCTTTTTATTTTTAAAAGAAGAGAAAGAAATCTTCATTGGACTAGGACCAAACATGGAAATTTTAATCCAGAGCAATTTTTTGTTGCTACATGAGACCAGAATTCAGTTTGTAGATCCTGTCTGGTGATTCCCAACTGGTAAGGAATGTTGTGGTGGTATGTCTCCCAGATTCTTGAGGCAGGATGGGCCATGTATTTTGCAGTAACCTCTGTGAGTAGAATTAGTTGAAATATAGGGGAAAATTCACCAAAACATTTTTCATGTTAAAATCGAATTTCAGACTTGTCTAAATTTTCTTAAAGCTCTTTGTGACCGAAAGAAAAGTGACTCTAAAAGGACTCCTTCCAGTCCTATTCAGACAGAAATGGATGTCTCAGTGTGGAGTGAGTATATGAGTGTCCACTTCTGTTGACTTGAAAAGGAGTCCACTAAATATAGACACAGAAACATTTCCTTAGTTTTCATACACAGTAAACATCACCGTTCCTATTGACCTCAATAGGTTCTCAATATCTTTAAAAATCAGGACCTCAGTGTACTGGATTGCTTCTGTCTTCCCAAATCTTTTGTGTTTTTTGCATACTTACATATTTTGACTCTTATGTGTAATCTTGATAGAAATTATCTGACGGTTCCTGTAGTGTATTGTGCATAGTTGCTGCATACTAGTGCTGATGGTTGTATGATTGAAAATGGTCCAAAACTGACTCATTTGAAATTAAGTAGAAATATTTGATTCCTAAGTAAATTTTTGTAATAGTAAGGACAGGCCTAGAACACATTTCTACAGCTGCATTATAAACTCTTAAATATAGAGTTTATTATAAAAATGCTGGCAGTTTCTTGTCAATGGTGTTAGCACTGCAAATGATTGCGTTCCAGTGGTTGCTTCAGACCTTAGATGCTCTTATCCAACAGCCATAAAACATAGTGATACTAATTTCTCAGTACCCACAATATCCTAAAAACCTAAACATCTGACTTACAATATGGCTGTGTCTAGACTTGCCAGCTGTCTACCCTGGCCGCTTGAATTTGCACAAGAGCACTGACTTTGTAATGTACAAAATCAGTGCTGCTTGCGCAAATACTTTGATGCTCCCGCTCGGGCAAAAGCCCTCTTGCGCAAATGCTTTTGTGCAAGAGGGCCAGTGTAGACAACCCAGAACCGTTTTGCGCAAAAAAGCCCCGATGGCTAAAATGGCGATCGGGGCTTTCTTGCGCAAAACCGTGTCTAGATTGGCATGGATGCTTTTGCGCAAAAGCGCTTTTTGCGCAAAAGCATCCATGCCAATCTAGACACTCTTTTCCGCAAATACTTTTAACGGAAAACTTTTCCGTTAAAAGTATTTGCGGAAAATCATGCCAATCTAGATGTAGCCTATGAGTTTAAAATTGCCAAAAGAAACTTTTAACTCTGTGTTTGTTTTAGACTATTTTTATGAATATGCATAAGTGATTCATTGAAGATTTAACATCTTGTCTGTGTCTTATGGAATCTGTCAGGAATTATCCTCTTATAGCTTGTTAATAAAGGCATTGCTGCTTCTAGAACAGTTCATATGCAATGCATATGCAGGCTAAGGATTCAGTTCACATGTCAGATCAAAACTCCATGCTGTATAGACAGGCTGGTGGTAGGGGAGTAGGAAGAAAATAGAGAAGCCTTTCAAGGAGGTGTAGTATGTAGTTTTTCAGTATTCTAAGCATGAGTTCTATTTTAATGCAAGAAATTGAATATTTATTGAAAGAATACTCTGTTGTGTATTACCTTGGAGCACAAAAGAATACCTGTTGAAGTAATAGCTTATTAAAGAATAATTTTAAAAAGAATGCAAAGAAATTTAGGGTAGGACTTGTTTCCACAGTATTGACCTAGTAAATTAATGGTGTAAATAGCTATGCATTTTCCATGCACAGTGGCACTGTATATTTCCTGAAACAACAAAATACCACTTAAAACTCACTTTTTGATATCAAGGTTTTGTATTTTAACTGATTCAAGCTGTAGCAGAAAGAACATTTTAATCGCCATATTTAAAACCTTCGGGAAGAGCGTGAAAGTCCAAGACTCTGTGCAAGCTAATGCTCATGGAGTTATCTTTATATGAACCTTTGAAGTGGGAAAGAGTTGGGAGCCCTAAAAGGAGATGACCAGCAGTGAGGGATGGCAAGGAAATGCAAGCTCTGTAAAAGAAGGATCCCCTTTTACCTATTAACATAACTACCTGAGTGTCACAGACCACTCGTGACTTCTGTGCCTGTATCATACATCATCTGTATCATGAGGGGACAGCGCAGAGTAGAATTAATGACTGTGTTTCTGCTGGGTTTGGTGAAATGCATATGGCATAGAGGTGTCCAGCCTTGTCATTCTTTCCCTAAAACACCACTTCTGGTGCCCAAATCATGCAGAGTTGGCTTTCTGGGCTTACTGTAAATTCTGAAGATTGAAAGAAAAATGCCATGGCTTCACACTTCTTCTGCTCTTGTATGTTGGTTCTCCTTGTATAACAAAGAGTAATCCAAGATAACTATGTTTGTATTATCTGTGCACATAATTTAGACTTTACCATGATGTGCACTACCCATTCTATATTTTGGGGCATTTGAGCTGCTTTTTACCTATTACATTCCCTGTGCCTCATAGTAGTAGAAAAAAAGTATATAGAATGAGAAATTCTAGCAGAATGTTTTTAGAACATTTTAATTGTATAGTATAGAAAATTCTGTTGCTCAGTGTAATGGAACATACCTCAAAAATTATCTTGAATTTTTACAAATTATTTTCCTGTTCAGCCAATACTGTATTCTGCTACCCTACCAACACTGGAATGCAAAGGCAAATGAATTTTATTTTGGGGGATTTTATAACTTGGCCATAAAATATGTAAAAGGCTAAATCTGAGCAGAAAATACAGCTTCCTCTTACCGTAACTTAAGCCAAGAGAATGGTTTGGTTGTGCCAGGAAAACGGGATGTGCCCCCAATGAGAGTGCTTCTCATAAAACCATATAGGAAAGAGACAGAATCATCAAGTAAGTGAAAGGGGCTGGCTGAGGGTGCCCAACCCCTTCTGGGTCTCCCCTAGGTGTCCTTTAGGGAGGATGGGAGGACTGAAGTTTTCCCCCTCCCGATTCATATGAGAGCATTGCTGGCTACTTGCCTTCATCAGGGAGTCAGGGGACAGTGTACAGTTTGCTGCATTCTGTTTAGGGTGCGCAAGAGGCAGATAAAACTGGACCTGCCTCAGCCAGGGGACATGCACCCCTCCCCCAGTTGTGCCTGGAGCTGCAGCAGCCACGGAGAGGTGCTTCTCACCCAGCCCCAATCTGCTGCGGTGAGAGATGGCTGGGGCAGCTGTCTCCAGGACAGCCCACATATTGAACCCATCATTCTCAGCCCCGCCCTAGAGCAGTTATTTAAATGGAAAAAAAACCCCAAAAATTAATTGAGTTAAGGACCCAAGCAACACTGGGTAAATCTAGAGTTTTATATTTGTGTTCTTGAACACTGGGTGATGGAACACATAAAATTCTACAGTCTTAATAAGGTGTACCGATTTAGGAAGCAAAAGAACAGCAGTCTTTGATCATACAAGGGGTACTGTGGAATGAGAGCATGACTTGATTGCACCCTCTCTCCAGTCTCACTAACAATATTGTAAATTCCTGGAATCTAGAAAAATGTCCTGGCATATGCAATATTTTCTGTATTTGGAAAATATAACACCAGATGTTCATGTTTTTGCTCTAGTGGATCAAATAAGGACCTTTTTCAAAAGTGACTTAGGCACTTAAGGGCCTGAATTGCATTGCCTTTCATGTTGAAGTCTGATAACTAACCAGTTCATATTTTTAGTTTTTAATGATGACAGACTCACCTATACTGAAGGTCCAGTGTATGGGACACTAAACTGGAACTTAGAAGAACCAGGCTCTGTCACTGATCATGTGCGTAATTGTGGGTAACCCATTTCACATCTCCACACCTCAGTATCCCCATTTTTCTTTGGAGAAAATAACCTACTTAAAGCATGCAGGTGAAAAGCTCTATATAAGAACTAATTGTTGTTTTGTGGGTTGTAAACCTATCAAGGGAATAAACCACATCTTCTTATATATTTGATAAGTGCCGGGTACAACAAGGCCTTCATCCCAATTTTCACTGCTGGGTATTACTCAATATAAATAATAAACAGTAATGGTATCTGAATAGATAGGGGGAAGATCCTGGATAGTGATTTCTGTTGGTTCCCTATTTCAGGAGCACTGGGTGTCAGGAAAATATAACTAGACAGCATCAGAGCTAAGCCAGTGATATGTGGTCTTCCAAGCACCAAAGTAACACTGTAGTAGAA
>JANRFK010003679.1:44155727-44160727 GCA_030068395.1 Apalone spinifera | reverse complement strand
TTGCAAGGACACTGAGGACCTGGCAGTTTCTGAAGACTGGCCCAGACTATCGGGGCCCCCAAACCGACAAGAAAATCCTGCTGATTTTACCCGAGGGTTCAGATCCTGAGGACCTGCCGCGGAGCCTGGTATACCCCAAGGAAGAATCTGGAAGTGACCCAGAGATAGCCAATGAGAATTCAGACTGAGTTAATTGTGGTGTAGTGAGTCAGCGTGTTGCAGGATGGATCACTGCTGTCCCCAGTGGCAGTCAGCCCTGCCACTGCCAGGGCCCTAGACCAGGGGGCAGTGGAGTGGGGAGAGCCTGCATCCCCCTGCCACCCTAATCCCTGAGTGGCAGTCTCCCCCTTGCAACTATGAACTGAATTTGTTTGCCCAAACCTGTGCTAGGGCCTGGGCTCGTCTTAAGACTCCTGACTGCCCTGTGCAGGCATCACCTAGAGACTATGAACTGTGTTTGTGCGTATACCCTGCCCTGCCCCAGGGCTTGGGCCTAGCCCATGGACTGTGTTTGTTTGCCTCACGCACCCTGTAATAAGGGCCTGGACTTAAAGGGAACCATTGGCTTAAAGGGAACCACTGGGATCCCAAGTGCTGGGCTTATAGACTGCGGCCCAGCTGGATCATAGGCTTGTGCCCCTGGATTATGTAGGATGCATTTGTTTGCTCTGGGTCTACATAGACTGGGAATGGGGTGAGGGCTGGCTGAACCTTAGGCCTGAGCCCCAGGACTGAGCCAGTTGGCCTACAGTATCCCTTCACCTACATGTAGAATGTCTCAAAGATAATAAGGTGATAATAAGTAACAGCATAGATTTGTCAAGAACAAATCCTGTCAAATCAGACTGATCACTTTCTTTGACAGGGTAACAAGCCTTGTAGATAAGGGAGAAGTGGTAGATGTGGTAGACCTAGACTTCAGTAAGGCATTTGATACAGTCTCACATGGTCTTTTGACTAACAGACTAGGGAAATACAACCTAGATATAGCTAGTATAAGATGAGTGTATAGCTGCTAGAATAGCCTTTCCCAGAGTGTAGAGATAAATGGTTCACAGCCATGTTGGAAGGGCATAACAAGTGAGATTCTGCAAGGATCGGTTCAGGATCCAATTCTGTTCAATATCTTCATTAATGATTTAGATAATGGCATAGAGGGCACTCTTATAAAGTTTGCAAATGATACCAAGTTGGGAGGATAGGGTTATAATTCAAAACAATCTGGAGAAACTGGAGAAATGGTCTGACGTAAATAGGATGAAATTCTATAAGGATGAATGGCAAAGTACTCCACTTAAGAATTGCACACATACAAACTGGGAAATGACTACATGAGCAGAAGTACTGTGAAAAGCAACATGGGGTCATAATGGACCACCAGATAAATATGAGTATAAATATTGAAACACTGTTTCAAAAAAATCAAACATCATTCCTAACTGTCAGAGTGGTTAGCCGCTGGAACAAATTGCCTAGGGAGGTTGTGGAAGCTCCATCACTGGAGATTTTTAAAACAGGTTACACAAACACCTGTCAGGGATGGTCTGGATGGTGCTTGGTCCTGCTGTGAGTGCAGGGGACTGGACTTGATGACTTCTCAAGGGTCCTCCAGTTCTATGATTCATCTCATATCCTCTCATGGAAGGAAGAACATCTCATCCTTGGGCAGAAGCAAAAGTGAAACTCCAACTTGCTAGCAAACTTTTCAGAAAAGTGTAATGTTTATTTATAGCCCACTAAATATTTATGTCTTTACATCCTTCAGTTTAAGATGAAAAATATTTACCCCCTTGAACTGCACTTGTAGCACATATGCCAGAGAATGTTGGAGCATACCAGTTGCTTGTTGGTATCCCACCTTTTTGGGGTCAAAATGGAAGGGCAATATTTTAGTATTAACAGTGAATGTCAAGGTCTGTTACAAATGCTGGACTTGATTTTACTTAAAATGCTTGATGAAACCACTCAGCTGCTGTACTGTCATTATCAGGCATTTGAAAATTACTCCAATCTAGGCCAGAAGTTTTGAATATGTAATGAATGAGTAAGGCTGAGTGTCTGTCATGGAGGCCACAGAAAGTCACAGGTTTCCTCACCTTCATGACTTCTACAGTGGCCAGTGCAGATGGCTCGGGGGCTGCCTGAGCAGATCAGACAGCTTCTGGGACAGCCGCTGCTGGGGTAGTTTGGCTGTTGGAGAGGATTCAAGCCTGGGGGAGGGAGTTGGAGCATGTTATGGTGCTCACCACGGGGGGGGGACTCCCCAGAAGCAATTGCCATGTCCGTGAGGGCAGGGAAATGGACTCGATGACTTCTCAAAGTCCCTTCCAGTTCTAGTGTTCTATGATTCTATGATACACTGCCCCTTTCGTGAGTTCCACCCTTGCAGCTCCCATTGCCTGCAGCCGGGTAAGGAACCCTGCCAGTCCTATCATTCCTCTCTCCCCCAGCACCAGTGGGGTCATGGCCCATGTACTTCCCGCTACCCCCAGCACCAGTGGAGGTCCTAGGGTCAGACATCTACCCACAGCGCCCCCAGATCACCCTCCTTGAGCACCCTTGGGCCCCCAGCCCAAGTTTTAGTTAGATGTATAAAGTACATGTCTTGGACAGGTCACAGGCCATTAATTTTTGTTTATTGCCTGAGACCAGTTCATGACTTTTACTAAAAATAGCCATCACTAAAACATAGCCTTAGTAATGAGAATTACTTCAACAAGGGGTGGTTTTATAATACAGTTATGTTACTGTTGACTTAAAAGTTTTCTATTGAAATAGTTGTTATTGCCACAGAGTGTTTTCAAAGTGAAATAATGCCTTGAATTGTGTCACTGAAATATACATAAGGGATGCAGCCTCAAATGAGTTTTGTAGTTCCTCTGCTAAATACTAGTAAGAATAAAAATACAATGCCACTCTTGCCCGTTATGTGTAAATGTTTTTATTGCATAACTTTCTAATTCAATATCTTAATCTTTAATCTCTTAATACAATTATATGGATTTAGTACTTGTAAAAGAAATCAAAGTGACATTCCTGGTGATCCCTATCCACTGAATTAGTTCAGCAAAAACAATGCAATGGAACTTTCTCATTTGTCCTCTCGATGTTTCTCAACCATGACTTGAAGGACTGGAATCTGTGTGTGACTGAAATCAGCCTCCATGCCCTTTCACTTTGAGATGCCTCTATTTAAACTTCTCAGGGATGTCCATGAGAGCCAACTATGGTTATGATTTTTCACAGTACTGCTGAAAAACATTTATGTTGCAGAATGTAACATTCCTAGAATTTAACCAAAATTTTTTTTAACAACGTTGACATTTGAATATGTAAAGTCAACGGACCCTGCTCTTATTTGGGTCTGGGAGGTAGGACTGAATCCGTGACTTTAGGGGCTAAAGCCATATGCCTCTACTGCATGACCTAAAAGCCAACTGGCTCTCACCTAAGGCTGTAGAGTAGACTTCACTCCCTCTTCTCAAAGCCTCTGGGTTGACACAAGCACCAATCACAATAGTAGTCATTATGAGCACAACCTGTTTACTTCTTACTATCCCAGCAAACAGATATCTAGAAAGAGGGTGAGGAATAGGCATGACGATGGTCCCACTCATCCATACCCTGTAACACAGTCTTTTCTATCCTAATGTCAATACTGGGATATGGGTGATATGGTCGGAATAGGGGCAAGAAACCAGGATACCCAAATCAGCCAGTGGAAGCAGGTAGCTCAAGAAAAGCAGCCCTAACCAGGGGAAACGTGAATGTATAGCCTCCTCTTCCTGGTCTTGGTTTAACTAGAAGCAGGGAACCAATCAGGACCACTCTGAGTTCCACCAATCAGATCCCAGGGCTGGAGGCCCCAGTTCTAGTTAAGCTTCTAATTTTGGCAGTTGTCGGCAGTTTGGAACTTACTAGCTCCTAAAACCCTGTGTACCAGGTTGAGTACCTGTGGTTCTTGGTACCTAATGGATGGCATAGGATATGTACCTCATGGATGGCAATCATTCTCAGAATTTTTCCAACTGATACATAATCTTGTTGTTCCTTCCCTGGGTACAATGCACCTCTGCTACATAGAGTTACGTGTAAATCACACAGACCGTACCTATCTAATTTATCTTATCTAGGTTTTAATATTGGACCCCTCATATTGGTAGCTGAACATCTAACAGGTAGCATGAAAATGTATAGGAGCCAATAGTATGTGCTCCTTATAAAAAAAAATCCACTAATGGATACAGTGGGAAATGTAGTTACAAAATAAGTATGTCAGTCAGTTTGTGAAAATGGTATTTATATTTTAACGTAAAAATGTGGGCATAGTTATGGTATTTGTTGGTGCATATCCAAAAAATAATACGAATCAGGTGTACTAAATATTCTTTGTAAATAGAATACGTACACCAAAAGAGTACTGGGGTGCGGGTCATACAGATGGTCGGTTTTTAAGGTGGAGAGGCCATATAAATAGATACATTTAATAATGATACACCATTATGTTTATATTGCTCTGGGGTGTGGAGTAATTTCAGATAGTGTAGAATTACTTCTGCTATCTTTAATCTAGCTTGCTTGCTGAAAACAGCAGTGAGGATGTGGCGGCATGGGCTTCAGCGTAGACTACACAAGCCCACCTGACACCCCTGGGTATAAACTTGCTCGTGCAGACCTCCATATTCCCACTGTTATTTTTAGTACTAGCTAGATTAATGCTAGCATGGGTATGTCTCCACAAGCTCAAATCACAATCCCAGTTACAATGTAGACATACCTTTAGACTCATATGTCATAAGCAGAATTATTATATTTTAACTGAATATTCTCCATTCCTGGTACTGGTAGATTAGCCAAAAAAAGTAAGCCTCACTCTCAGGTCTGAGGTTGAATTTGCAGCAACAGCAGTTAGAAAACAATTAATAGTTTTACTTGTCAAATGAGTAAATATACAGTAAACTTCCAATAATCCGGCACCTTTAGGACCCAGGGGGTGCCGG
>JANRFK010003679.1:44132862-44155627 GCA_030068395.1 Apalone spinifera | reverse complement strand
GACCATCAGGAGTGCCAGAGCATTGGATGCTGGACTAATGGAGTTTTACTGTAATAGGGAATTAATTGAGGGGTGAAAAAATGGAATCGCTATGGTTTTAAATATTTTTAAAATACATATCTCAGTAGAGTTAATTATGGATTGTATACATTTAATAGGACATATCCTAAATGAAAATGATTAATTTATTTTTACATTTTATGTTTGACCTTCCTGAACCACTTTAGTCTTTACTTTAGTTCTGCCACTTATGAGGTCATAATGGTCATAGTTAACTTGTAAAATACATCTAATATTTTGAATTAGGCAAGGTCACATTCCACATTTTGTATCTACTGTAATATATGTATATATCATGCAAGCAGACAGAGAAAATAAGAGGAAACTCTTTCTTAGACTTTCAACAGTGAGCGTTCTCAAATATTTGCAGCACCTTAAGTTTCAATCTTCATCTTGTATATCTGTTTCAAATATATTGTTGGTCTATTTATTGTATGTATAGGACACTTGGCATCATGTTATATCTAGATATAATATTTAAATTCCAGGGCACTCTTTTAAAACACAGTAAAATGATAATACAATAAAATATTAAATTATCATTTATAGTCAGTAATTTGCAGTCATTTTTTTTAAAAAGGAGGAAAAAGGATTGGTTCATGTCATTTCCAATGTGCAAAATAATTTTGAAATGTAAAAATCAGGAGAGTGACTAGTTCAGAGAATTGGTAATGAGATAGGTACAAGTAGCTATTTAACCCAGGTTAATTGTGACTGAAATTTGTTTTTTCTCTAATAGTAGTTTAGTGGCATGTGAAGCATGTATTTGATTTCCATAGTTCACAATGGACAAATGCTCAAATCACTAAAAACTACCATCATGATTGGAACTAACTGGTAAAGTAGTTGGTACAATTATCAGAAATATGTAGGATTAAACTGAACATGGTTGTTCTTTCAACCACTGAGATCAAGGTCAAGTTTTCTACATAATATGGAACTTTACTGTCATTCTTGTTTGTAGATAAACTGACATTTTCAGTCTTCAAGGTACAGGCATAGGCTTTTTCATCAGTACTCACTATATCCCTCTTTCGACAGAGGGATGTAAATTAGACATCATCCCTCTTTCGACAGAGGGATGTAAATTAGACACTTCGAAATTGCAAATGAAGCCAGGATTTGAACTTCCCGCGCTTCATTTAATTAATTACATCATGGTGCTCTTTCGAAAAAGTGCTATTTCAAAATTGAAACCGTAGTCTAGATGCGGTTCTTTTGAAAGTAGAAACCTTTTTCAAAAGCTCTAGACTGCGGTTTCAATTTCGAAATAGCGCTTTTTTGAAAGAGCGCCATGATGTGATTATGCATATGAAGCGCGGGAAATTCAAATCCCAGTTTCATTTGCAATTTCGAAGTGTCTAATTTACATCCCTCTGTCGAAAGAGGGATGTAGTCTAGACACATCCTGAGAGAGGGATGGATTATTTTTAAACATCATTCTCGTAATGCTTAGTATAGACTACACAACTGATATGGTGAATGTAGGAATTTGTCTATGTTTACATTTGGATACACACCAAAAATAGACTTGAATAAGTTATCTGGCTCCCAACACTGAACTTTTGAGGCATAGTCCATCTGCCTGTCTTGTCCTGTTCTTTCCAGCCTCACTCTTGGCTCATGGAATAAGTAGAAGGAATTAGGCCTCTTACTTTTTTTTAAATTACCTTGCCCTAAGAATGTTTAGACATATAGAGAGTGAGGGGAAATTACTGGCATTCTTACCTGAGTGTCCACTATTCCCTCTGCTCTTCCTATCTGAGGTTGCCTGCAGCATCTGGATTTCTGTGGTCGTTATTATGCCTAGATGCTTTGATTGTAATTTGTAGTTGTATTTTATAATGCTTCCAGCCTTTAATTAAATTATTGTGTGACATACCCAACCTTAAAATAAACATGTATCTTCAGTTTGTGTTTGTTCATATGGGGAAATGTGTTCTTACACACATCATATGACTAGAAAGTGACATATTACCTGTCCATTTAGATATTAACAGTAGGTTTGTTTTAAAAAAACAAACAAAACAAAAGTTGTTTTTTTTTTCAGGTACAGGATGAACCTCTCTTGTCTGGCATCCTCAGGACCTCACTGGTGCTGAACCAGAGAATTTGCTGGCCCACAAGAGGTCAATATTTTCTAACAGCATTACTTCCACTTCCACTGTTTACTGGGCTCTTAGAAGA
Organism: Apalone spinifera; assembly: GCA_030068395.1. Classification (NCBI taxonomy): domain Eukaryota; kingdom Metazoa; phylum Chordata; order Testudines; family Trionychidae; genus Apalone; species Apalone spinifera. The sequence continues at coordinate 44,153,380 of JANRFK010003679.1, read as the reverse complement.
CATTTGGGGGTAAATTAGAGCTAAATAAGAACACAGAACACTGAGAACTAGGACTGGTGGCTATAAATAAACTTTATGGGATCATGGGAAAATTGGCCACACCCATGATAAGTGAACATCTGTCTAACTAAAATCATGCCGGACTACCAATGTTGCCAAATCAGAGAGTGCCAGACTAGAGAGGTTCAACCTGTATTTATAACTTCACTTAGACTCATTCTTGGCATACAGGCTTTCAACTTGGAAGTGCATTGTTTGAACTTTATTCAACAAAATTGTTTGGCCTGGTGTTTAGTTAAAAGTTTGAAGGTTTTAGATTTTTTTGTACTTGCTCAAATGTAACTTAGATTTCTTATAAAATTTGGGAAGTTATTAGCAGGTAATGGAATCTAATTCCTGTTGTTTTTTTATTGTAAAAAGAACAAAGCAATAAGAAATGTGATATTTTCCAATACTTGTAAAAGTTACTTTTGTGTATGCTTAAAAGGTATTGTGAAGGGATGGTTGATGTCAGGGTTGGGTTTTTGTGTGTTTTTTTCAGTGAGGGGAAGTTACAGTTCTCATGTCTTTTCAATAAATAATCTTGGGCTATATTTTCAGAATAAACTGTTGAAGTAAATTGTGTGTAAGTCACATCCTGCCTAAGCCAGACATCCTCAGCAGAGAGAGCTGATAGAAGTAACAGGTTCCGACCTGTTCCATGAAGGATGTATTACTGTTTATGGAGGGGCCAGGGAATGACATTCAATTTCTGCATATGCACAGGTGCATAATCCTGTACATTTTTATTCCTACCTTGTCTTCCATTGCCTATCTGATAGTGACCAAGGGGTCCAGATTCCTACAGCTAGCTATTGTTAACCCTGTTAACAATCCAGTTATGATCAAGGATGGCCACAGCCATTACATTTAGATACTCAAATAGAATATCCAAGGCTAAACTAAATTGACCATCTCAAACAAAACACTGCTTCCAACAGCTACAGAATCCCCAAATGAAGCCACAAACAATCCCTGAAAATCTGAGACAGCATGGATCTCGCACATCCTCGGCAGTATATCCCTAGCAGCAGGGTTTTCTCTCTCTCAATATCTTTTTTACCTTGTCATTTATTTGTCCAGTTTTTTGTTTCTTCTTTGCCCTCACCACCATTTTTTCTTCTCAATCCCTTTTTTCCTCTTTCTCTCCATGAGGCCATTATATCTTCCACACTTTCCTTCTGCCTTTTCATTTAGCCTTCCAGTTTCTCACAGTCCCTTTCCAGAATGCAAGGTATTGGCTGGCCACTTACCCATTAGGGATGTAAAATTTCAATTAATTTGCATCGACTATTCAATTAGTCGATAAGGGCACTTCCACCTTTGAAGTGTAGCAACAGCCCCAACTTCAAAGGCAAAAGCGTAGAGGGGGTCTCAAACAGTCCCCTGTTGGCCCCATGCTCCCTGAGGCATTTCAGAGTGGCAGCCCCACATGAAGCCCGGGGTCAGCTGATCTCAGGCTCCATGCAGCGCTGCCACTTTGAAACACCACTTACAGCCTGGGGTCAGCTGTAGACTCCCATCTGGCCCCGAGCTGTATATGGCATTTCAAAGCAGCAGACCCTAGGCTCCACACAGCGCTGCTGCTTTGAAGCACCCCATTTTCTCCCCCCCTTGCTGCCTCTTTCTGATAGAGGCACCAAGGGGAGTAGAAGAGACTAGTCAACTAGCATGTCGACTAGTCGTTCACATCTCTATTACCCATGTGACCAATTTCCTCCTATTGCTGAAGACCTGGCATGAGACAAACATCTGATCCGCTTGAGAATGACCAGTTATTTCTTAAGGGGAAGCAGGTTATTCAGGTCTGTTCCCTAGCACACCTTAAGCCCTTCATCCAACATGATCTTCTAAAATGCATCTTTAATTGAAATACCTATACCCCTGCTGCCTGGACTTCATTATATGGGTTGGACCTCTCTGATCTAGCACCCTGAGGACCTGACTGGTCCCAGATAAGGGGATTTGCCAGACCAGGGGAGGTCCTTCCCCTAATGGCCCATGCTAAACCACCGCCCGCCTGCCTGGCCAGCGGTCACTCCCTGGGCCAGAGCTCTCTAGCTCCTGCTAGCCCGGCTGCTGCCGGGGTCAGAGTTGCAAAGCCTGGGCTGGAGCTTCCTGGCTGCCACCAGGGTCAGAGCTGGGCAGCTGGGGCTGGAACTTTGTGGCTGCTGCCAGCCCCCTGCTACTGCCCAGTTGCTGGGGCCAGATCTCCCCACTGTGGTGCCCCCTTCCCCCCCACAGGACTCCCAAGTGAGTCCCACTCCTAACCGTCCCTCTTCCCTTCCCCCACTCCACCCCTGCCACGCTACTTCCTCATGGCCAGACCTCCCTATACCTGGACTCTGTGGTCCAGGAACATCTGTGGTCCTGCCAGATCATGGCTGTTTCTGGACCAGAGAGTCCTGGTTAAGGGAGGTACAACCTGTATTCTTTTCTTAAAAACAATGCAAGGAAAACTCAGCAAGGAATGTATATCACTATCTAAGCCTGTTGTTCTAGTTTCCCATCTCTATGAGAGGAGTGAGTTGTATTGAAAGATTTCACATGTGAATGAATCCCTTATTTACAGTCTTCAGATATGACCAATGCAGCTATTAGAAATGCTTGTTCTACTTAATTGCACCTAGCAGGTCCAAATGGAGAAGAAAACCTTTACCAGTCAAAAAGCCAGTGGTGTCTCTTGGGCCCATAATTCTTTGCCTATGAGATATCTGATACCCACAGTGCTAGAACCTTCATATCAACATATCACCCCTTTCACAATGCACTGTACATTTAGGGATACAATTTAAGAAGCAGATTTTAAAACAAAATATATGTTTGAACAAAGTCGGGCTCTCTCTTGTTAGCAATAACCATTGTCTGGAAAGAGGGCAGCAGAGAGTTTTACGGAATGGAAACTATTTCTTATGCAACATATACAGTATGTACACTATGATAGCAGCAGGCATGGAAAACAAAAAACACTTTTGCCTAGTCACTTTGGATGATGTAGTATGCCTCAGTCATGGCTCTGCTTCATGTACATCTCAAAAATTCTACATCTTCATGTACATCTCAAAAAGTCATCCTAACCTTAGGAAAATATAAATATTGTCATAAGTGTGTAAAAGTATATCACTTTATAATGATATTTTATAGCATAAAATATTGGCATGTGTATTGAAAATGGATGAAGATTCAGCCATCTGATTTTGAGCAGGTTATGCATACAGGCACTAACACTTGTAGACAGTTTAATAACAGTATTTGGCACTGTCTCTTCGAGCTGCTTAAACTAATTAATGCATTTGCTCTCTACAGGGCAAAATTGGATTTTCAGAAGCATTTCTAAAATGATGTGGATGATTGCTAAATATTTCATTATTTTGAGCTAAAACTTCTAACATTTTGTGACAGTAAAGTTACAGTATATACCGATTAATTTGAAAAATGTACAGTGAATCAGAAAATATGATCTCTGTCCTTACATACAGATACATAATTGTTTTATTATACAATATTTTTAGAATGTTAAAAGGTACTCAATAATTTGGCCATCACGGTACAAAGAACCATTATTGCTGTGCTCTCAAATGATGATTTTGGAACCATTCCATTGTTTCCTGTAACTATTCCATGCTCCAGTTAAATTTGCACAGACTTCTCATTTTATTCCTACAGGTTTTGTAAAGTTCCAGGTCCACCTACCCTGCTGGGCCTAACCCGCCTCCTACTCCTCTGCCAAAAAGAGGGTGGAGGGAGAGGAAAAATTTGGAGCGAGTCCCTGGCAATGTGGATTTACTTTATTTCATTGATTTAAAAAATGACATCAGGCAATAATTCCCTGAAATCCCTGAGTGCTTAAGGTTAACACTAATCTTGCTGGCTTAAAAAGAGGTTAAAAAATAATAAGTTAACAATTTGATTTGAAATAAACCTTTCTAAAGAAATCATAGTAAACAAAATCTGTTTGCCTAAGGAAACCCTCCTAGCAATCAGCTAGTAACACAACTGCATGTGCTAATGAACCCAAAGCTGTTAATGTGGTTTCTTCAGTTAAATTGATTCATGAATTTTGAAGAGAACATTATCTAATGAATTTTCTTTGAATAGAAAGCAATTAAAAGGACAAATCAGTCTGATTAACCCCAAAGTCACCCTACTGCCACAAATGGTGTACAGTTTGAAATTATATCATAAAAAACTAGAGCAGATTTGCTATCTCTTTGCCCTCTGCTAATCCATGTAAATTAATGAACAACAAAGTTAATTTCTTTGATGACCCTTTTCTAGTATCACCTGGATTATGCTGATGTTTAATTTGCTTAATGTTATAATAAAGACTAAACAGATTTTTTCAATGAAGTGATTATCATTCTCTTCAGTTAAGGAGTCATTTTTATTATTTAACACACAAATAATGGTGTATGGGTTTTCTTTAAGAGCAAAATCACATTTCTCTAGGTTTGAATATAACATAGTTGCTGGCACTCAGTCGCAGAATAAGAAGAAAATATTTTAATCAATTTTGTTCATTGCTGAAGGAGGAAACTAGTATTTTCATCGTTTGCTTTTCATTTGTTATTAGTTTGTTACCCTCGGTAGAAATGTTTTGTTGTTTTCATCACAACTTCTGCAAGTAACTTGGAAGAACAATAGATGTTAAACCAAACTAAATTCTAAACTAGATATAAGTTTTCTTTATGTAAAATAATTCTTGGTTGCAAAGTTAAAACCATACAGAGGGGGAAATGTTTTAATCCATTCATTTGTGCAGTATTGCAACATGTTGAAAACTAAAAGCAATTTGATAATTGTAAATTAAAACTAAAATAATGGAAGTTTCTTTATTTGTCATGCCCTTATCATTAAGGATGTACTGTACATTGAAGGTCACAGCCAGTCCTTACACTTTATAATGTATAGAATTCAGAACAGTAGCTTGGGGGTCTCTACTATAAAATGCAGTCAGCCAGGATAATACCAAGTCCACTGGCTCTAGGGCTTCTTTCCCAGTGTGTCCCAGCTGAAGTTTGAAATTAACTAGAGATACAAGAGCTTTGTAAAATAGGTAGAGCCAGTTATTTCTTCCCTCTTTAATTTGTCTCTGTGCTAATTTATATTCTGCCAGTTTAATGGAAAACCATATTGTATGAGTTAACAGGATAATTGTACTTGAAGCAAATTAAAAATATAGAAAAATCAAAGCCTTAAATCCCTTTTTATAGTGATCAATTACTTGAAGCACTCTAATAATCATGTATTTAAATATAGGACACAATAACAGGACTGAGTATTTGGGCTGTGTTAATTTAAAATAGAAAAGTTGCTGTTCATTCCATAGTTTGTGTAAGAGTTCTTAATGATTTTTATCTTGGCTATTTAAGCCATCCTTATGAATAGTGTATTGCTGCTGCTTTTTTCAGATTCATTCACCAGACAAGTGTTATGGACCCTGTTGAGAGATGTGAAATTTGGAGAGGCAGTTTCTTACAAGCAATTAGCAGACCTGGCAGGCAACAGCAAAGCAGCAAGAGCAGTGGGAGGAGCAATGAGAAGCAATCCTGTAAGTTCATGTCAACTCTCAAATAAAGTTGATGGAAGATGGTGGGTTTAAACAGAAAGCTTTGTGGGCTAAATGTCATTAGATTAAATTTATCTGCTATGAAAACTACTGTACCATGAGTAATAAGGTCAGTAAGTGTTTTTAATCAGCATTAATGCATAAACCAGTTTAATATGATTTATTCCCCACCATTTATGTTGTTAGTAGGTTTGAAAAGAAGCGTTTGACTTGTTTTAATGTAATTCATCAACCTATACAATTTTTTGTTATTCTTTGAACATTTTATATACTTGGAATGGAGAATCCTTTGCCACGTAACAGTGACACTTTCTCCAAGAACGCGAATGACTTTAACTAAGTTATAAACTAGTATATCCCATTGGGCCTGAAAATAGTTCTGACAATGTGAGAGGAGTGAATAGATTCTTCATTCATAAAGGCACAAATATGACTCAGATTCTCAGCATCATGGGTTCTGGACTTTCTGGAATGGCCAATTCTCTCCTCACTTCAGAGGCTGGGCCAGAACCTCAGCTGGTGTAAGTGGAATAGCTCCATTAAATTCAGCAGAATTATGAACCTCTGATTTTGTAAAGCCATTGATGAGCCCTCTGAAAGTTGCCTCCAATACTTTCAGCATACCAAGATGACTCATGGTTTGGCTGGGATCCACTATTGTGGATATACTAAACTTAAGGTTATTTTGGTCCTGGAACATGGTAGGTAATTAAAAATCAACATATGGAGGAAGGAAAATGAAGAGGGAGTTTGGCTTCTCAGCCACACTGAGTTTTGGGTTTGGGGATATTTGCCCTTTCCCTAAGATCAGACCGCCCTGTGGAATGATTGGATATGTTACTTATCTCAGTGTGCATAGGTGGTGGGTGAAATTGCTACTTCGGGACACAAGTTTTCCAACCTATGACTCCATCCATACTCCACTCCTGCCCCACCCAGACTCTGCCCCCACTCTGCCCAGGCTCCACCTCTGCCCAATGTCTCCATCTTCTCTTCCCTCCCTGTTTCTGTTCACCCCTTTTGGCCAAGTCCCTGAACCAAATGTGGCAAATAACATTTTAAAAAACGCTCTTCTAAAATTTCTTTCTAAAGAAAATGGGAGCATGTTTTCAACTGCATGCCAGATTGTGAAGACTGGATATACAGAAGGTACCTAATTAAAAGCTCTAAATTTGGGAACAAAAAAATGTCAGTCACAGGTCTTTTGATATACCCTGAAGTTTGTCAGAGATTTATTTGCAAAACCTTTGTAGTTAGGGCAAGTCAGTTGTCCTGCTGAATACAACATTAAATATTATGGAATACATAAATGTAGCCCTTCTCTGTTTTACATTTTCTTCATCAGTACTTCTAAGCTGATTTTATATTTTAAGTTTACACTTAAGCCTTCATAAAGTAAGCATTCTAGATTACTATATATTTAAACTTACTGAAACAAAGACATTATTTTAAATTAAGTCAGAGCAGCTCAGTGTGTTCATAACAAAGTTGATTGCATTTAGAAAAAGGGAGCACTAATTTATTTTGTATATGATTTTCATAAAAAGACACGTTTATGAAATTTCACAATATGTTTGTTAAAGATAAGTAACCAAAGATTTTAGGCATAACAGAGGCTTTTATATCTTAAATGAGGCACTGATTTTGGTGGGTTCTCTTAAAACTAGTTTATCAATTATTCATAGGTAAAAGGAAAACTCATTTGTCCAGCTATCTGGAAGAAAAGGCATGTTGTCCCTTCAATGTGGGGGGCGGGGAGTGAAAGGAGAGGAGGGATGGTTAGAAAGGACGGGGAGACTTTGGAAGCAAGTTTTTATGCTACAGTAAAATGTGTATTTTAGATAAGGGTGGGTGGTCTTTTGAACAATTTATTTTAAAAACTATATGTCTGACAATCCAAGCATTTAAGGCTAAAACTGAATACTCAGATTGTGCATCTAAATATTTATGCAATGATTTTTTAGAGATGTGATTTTATATTCTTCAGCAACTAACTAATGAAAATTTTAAACTAATGAACAACTGTTTTTGTCAGTAAATTCAGGGTGGGTACATGCCTGTTAAATGGTTTCATTAACACTTAACGGCTTTTTCACAGGTTCAGTGTTATGCTAATAGGTCTAGCAAAGGAGAAGGCTTTTCACTTTTAAGTTCACAGATCCACATTGGGGAAGAATCATCAGTCTGCAAGTTGTAACAGCCTGCTGTGGGAGCCTTCAGGAACAGTCAGAATAGGGATAGAATGAGGGGGATGGTTGGGCACTAAGACCCAGGGAAGGCATTGCTTCCCTTTTGACTCAAAGGGCATATCTACACTAGGAAATTGTTTCAAAATAAGTAAAATCAAAATAATAACTCCAGATTTAACATAATCGAAATAGCATGTCCCCACTATAGGGAGCATCTAAATAGCTCAGAATTATTTTGAAATAGCATGTCCACACTGATTGGAGCCTGCCTTGGACTTAGAGCCCCCAGAAGCACTCCAGGAAGGGCACTAGGAGGGCAGATACTTCCTGTGGCTGCTTGGTCAGGCAAACTGTGATGCGTGCTTTCAGGGTCTCCTCTCTATGGCTGCATCTTACACACCACTCCCCATTGCCTCCCGCCTTGCCGGACACAAAATGGATGCAGTGAGCCCTGGTTGCCCTTGCCAATGCCGCAGCACTCACAACGTGGAGCAGGAGCTGCTGCAAAACAGTGCCATGCTCACGGGCCTTGTGCTGTTCCTCATTGCGCAGTACTTCCACACTGCCTGCATGCTGCTCCAGCAGGTCAAGGACCAGCCTAAACCTCAGGCCCTCATCACCCAGGTCCTGGTGCTGCAAATGCCTGTCACTCCCCTGGACACCACTGCTTCTGGTGGTGGGAGATCAGTTTGGACTGGTGGGACCACATCATCCTGCAGCCATGGGATGGCCAGCAGTGGTTCCAGAACTTCCGTATGCCTAAGGCCACTTCCCTAGAGCTCTGTGAGTGGCTCACCCCTGCCCTCAGGTGACAGGACACCCAACTGCGACTTGCCATCCCTGAGCAGAAGTGTGCCAACATTGCACTCTGGAAGCTTGCCACACCAGACAGCTACCACTCCATCAGAAACCAGTTCAGCGTGGGGAAATCCACAGCTGGGATCATGCACTTGCAAGAAGGCAAGGCCATCAACCACGTGCTGCTATGGAGAATCGTCACTCTGGGAAACATGAACACCATCGTGGACAGCTTTGCCGCCATGGGCTTCCCCAACTGTGTGGGGTGGGGTCATAAACAGCGCACACATCCTCATCCTGCCTCTCCTTCCCCCCTCTTCCCCACCGCAACTGCCGTGCCTCAGATTATATAAACAGAAAGGGGTACTTCTGCAGGCGCTTGTGGCTCACAACCGACACTTCACCCACATCAACGTCAGCTGGGCAGGGAAGGCTTATGAAGCCCGCATCTTCCGGAACTCCAGCCTATTCCAAAAGATGCACGCAGGCACCTTTTTCCCCAACCACACCATCAGAGTCAGGGATGTGGACATGCCCACCTACATCCTGGGCCTATCCCTTGCTCCCCTAGCTCACGAAGCCCTACATGGGCAGCCTGGACCCCACTGAGCAGCATTTCAATGCTAGGCTGAACAGGTGCCGCATGGTGGTGGGGTGTGCATTCGGCTGCTTAAACGGGAGGTTCAGAAGTCTTCTCACCTGTCTGGACCTCAGTGAGTGCAACATCCCCTTTGTGGTGGCTGCAATATGCTCTACAACCTATGTGAGAGCAAGAGGGAGACTTTCCTGCCAGAGTGGGGGAAAGAGGCTGAGCAGCTGGCCAGAGCAAATGAGCAGCCGGACATCAGTGTCATTCAGAGAGTACATCAAAAGGCTGTACTCATCAGGGAGGCCTAAGGGACAGTTCCGTAAGAGCTCAGCTTTGAGACCTTCCCCCCTCCTCCAGTGCTTCTCAACAGGCGGACTCTGTGTTCTCCCTGTGTGCCTTTTCTCCCTGTGACGGGGCAGGAGCGCCCTGCACTCCCGTCCCACCACCGGCCGCGCTGCTGGCGGCTCGCACGCTGGCGGCGGCGGATCCGCAGTCCGGGCGCCGGGCGGCAGGGGCAGCGGCGTACCGGCCTTGCACCGGGTGCTCCCTGGCCGCCTGCGGTCTGGCACAAGCGGGGGCGCCGGGGGAGGTCCAGGAAGCCGTGACATCACGCGCCGCGCCATCAAGTGGGCGGGGGCACGCACGCACCATGCCGGGTGGAAACTCCCCCGTGGAGAAATGGCCGGGAATTTAAACCCCGGCAGGGAAAGGAGAAGGGGGAGGCAGAAGGAGGCGGCCCCAGATGAAGGACCAACCCCGGATGGGACCCAAACTAAGGAGGTGAGCCGGCGGACGAGGGGAGAGGAAGTAGCCCAGGGCGGGCGTTGGAGCCTGCGGGCTGGCGCGTTACGGCATAGGCCCCACCAGCCGGACCGAACTCGGAGGCGATTCGAGTCCTTAGGGCCCTGGGCTGGGGTCCGTGAGAGGGGGTGGGCCCGGACCCCCCTCTCCCCGCTTCGGGAGACTGATTGTCGGACGCCCTCGGAGGGACATTATTGATTGACTCGCAGGGTGAGGGGCACATGGGGATTGTCGGAAAGGGAAAAGGGTGTTCGAGACTGTCAGACCCCAGGGGTCACCTTGGTGGCCCATTTACACTCCCCCACACCTCCTTTCCCCTGCCTCCTTTTCCACCTTCACCCTCCCCTGCAGAGCAAATAAAAAAGCCTTCATTTGTGAAAAAACAAGACTGTTTATTGTGGGGATATACAACAGGGGAGGGACTAGAGAAAGAACCTGGACTCGGGGAAGGAAATTCAGGAAGGGGGCTGGGACTGGCACCTGCCTCAGGTTGTTCGGGAGGCTTTGGCTGCCTGAGAGGTCCCACCCCCATATTCTGGGGCCCCAGTGGTCCCTGGAGGGATGGGGTGGTATAGGCGGGGAAGGCGGGAGATGGCTGGTGGCCTGTTCCATGCATAAGGCCATGCGCTCCATCACCGAGGTGAGGGAGGAGCACATGGCCTCATGGTGGCCTGCCAGCTGGTCCTAGGCAGCCCTCTGCTGCTCCTGGTCAGCAGCCCACTCCTGGCATTCCTCTTGAAGCCCCTGGACAAGGGACTGGAGGCAGGCCATCTGCTCCCTCATTAGGTCTTCCTGGGTTCTCTTCCTTCTGCAGATCCCACAGTCGGGCAGATGGCGTAAGGAGTGCAGGACATGCTAAGCTGGCCCAGCTGTGAAGAAAATTTACAAGGGCAGTCATCCAGGGAGACACTGTGTAAGACCCTTCACCCTAATCTCTGAGCCAACACCAAAGGTCTCGGTTCAGAAGATGGTGATATCCTTCAAGCAAGGCCATATCATATGTTGCTTAGACAGCAAGCACTTTCCTGCAGTGGCACAGATGTCCCAGGTAAGCATCGCTACACCCATGGCCTGGGGACACACAGGCATGGGAGGATGCTGGCTAGGCATGGGGCTGAGTGCTCCAGACTGGCACTCCATGTGCACCCAAATGCACAGGCTATTGTTCGACCCCCAGACCAAGTAGGCTGAGTGAGGAGTATGTAGCCCCTCACAGCCCCACCGCCTGTCCCTGCATGTAAATAGGGAAAGTTATAGAACTCACTTTAAGTTCCTCCCCTGGGAACATCTGATGCTAGGGAGACATCCTGGGAGAGGGGAACTGGCTCCAGGGTGGGGAGCAGGTCCTGGCTGGTGGGCATGGTTGCCTGGCTAGCCTCCTTCTCCTCCTCCGCAATCCCGTCCTTGTGGAGGCTGAAGCTGGTCATGTCCTTTGCCAGACTCGATGACAATGTGGGGGGAGATGATCGTCCTCCTCTAAGGATGGCATCCACCTGGTCATATTAGTGGTACATGTGCGTGCTGCCCCAGAGCATCCGCTCTGCTCCCTGGCCTTGTCAGGATGAGGTCCAGAATATCCACACCAGTCCAGGCAAGGAGCTCTCCTGTGTCTCTGGCCAGTGGCAATGGAGAGAGCTGCAGTAGTGCTGGCAGCTCTGGGAGGCTCTGAAGAAGCATTGAGATCTGCCATGGCACTTGAGTTGCTGCTGTGTGGCATGGGACTGGCAGAGCTGGCCACATGGCAAAAGCCCTTCTCCTTCAGCCTGGAATTTTAAGCTCTGCCAGAGAAGGGGAGCACTGGAGATGACAAGTGTGGCCAGAGCTGTCAGACGTGCAGCTGAGCGAGGCTTCTGGCAACTAATTATTTTGAATTAGCAGCACCGGATCATTCACATTTACACAATTTCGATGTTACAATTTCAAATAAGCATTATTCCCTGAGGAAAACAGGAATACAGATTTCAAAATAATAATCCCGTTATTTTGAAATAACAGGCTTCGTAGTGTGGACATTCTACTTATTATTTTAAAATCGGGGGGGGGGGGGGGGGGGGGGGGGGGGGGGGGTATTTTGAAAAAACTCTTTAGTGTAGACTAGGACTTATACTCACTGCCCATGTCAGAATGACTTAGGTGCAGGCCATAGTCAGATCCTGGTATCATCTGTGGGAGCCACGCTTTTTGGGCTTATAGAAAAACATTGATTTCATCATTCATTGTTACTAAAGTACAGTAAAAGGGATGTTATAGCCTTTTCATCTTTTAACTGATGCCACAGCTACCCTCCTACAAAGACATTTTGTTTGGTTTCTATTAACAGTACAGCCTTCTCAGTCATTCTTGAGCATGTTTTTCCTTGTTACCAAATGCCCTCAGCAACGTGTATCTTTCCATACTTTACTATGTCTTTATTTCTCTGGAATCATAGCTTCTGTAATCTTTGACCTTCCATGTTATTTTTATATTCAGTTTTCTCAGGTTTTTCTTTAATAGGGTACATAAGAGACAACAAAATGTGGTAGGAAAGTGAATACAAAAATTTGTATTTGCAAGTGGAGGTGACTCTACATATACAAATCATAAAGTTTTGCTTTTCATGGTGCCACATACACTGTGCATATTTATCTTGATTTATAAAGGAAATCTAGCATAGCTGACCCACATACTGGGACTTGTAGTTCTAAGAACAGCATGCAGATTTAAAGGAAAAATAACAGAGATGTGTCAAAAAGACAATCCTTTTGGAATACAATAAAATTATGTGTGTGTACTTGTGTATAATGTATATGGGATCTCTAATTACAGATATAGGAGATCTGCAATGAAAGTGTGCGTATGGAAAAAGACAGTAGCATCATTACAGCATAATAATATTAATATTTTATATTAGCAAGTTTCCATTGTGAAATGTTGGCATGGTATTGTATTAGTATTTGCCTTTCTGTAATGCACTGCAATAATCTGCAGTATGCTAAAATGTGGTATTGTGTCAGGAACAGAAAACAATGTAGCTGCAGCATGTGATGGAAATAACTAAAATAAGATAGAACCCCATTTTTAAAAATTGCCATAGCTTTGCTGTATATTTTCAGAACTATTTTCATCCTTGCTCACAGGGGAAAAAGCAGGAATTTTCACACCTCAACCTGCTGTTACCACTACTTTGGATGCTGCTGCTCCACTGCAGCCTGAGGGCAAAGCTGGGTACATTTCTAGGCAATAGCAATTACATATCCTTTTGCACAAAACTACATTGTTATTCTTTGAGAACTGTTTCCTGTAGGTTTGCATTGTATTGCCTTGTCTTAATGTACACCATATTGTATTGGAAAGCAATCTATCATATTAAAATAAGTTGCATTGTCAAGTACAGCACAATGTATTTACAAAATATAGTATCATTCTGTGTTTGTAGATTGTTTCGTATGAAAGTCTCATATGCAATTATAAAATTCTTAATATGCTTTTTGTATTGCATTTTCAAACTTCACAAGCACATCATCAAACGTATATTTCACTGTGCACTAGCTAACTATTTAAAATGGATTTTTTTCAATGAAGGAGGGTAATGATGTTTTAAATCTACTATTTTGAAATATTATTAAATAATTTGGTGAAATTGCCAGTTGAGTCCTTATAAGAAATACCTGTGCTGCGTTACATCTGTTACATGAATAATATACGTCTTCATTAAGATGGAAATACCCTTTTTGAGTAGTCAACGCTCCTATATAATGTGTCAAAAATGCATAAATCAGCTGCTTTTGTAGTATTCTGAAGAGCTAAGTGTTGTTATTGTGTGCCCCTAATGTGTCCTGAGTTTAAGGATATGCATGAAAAGAATGTGCAGTTTCAAAAGCCATTGTCAGTTATCAGATTTTTGTACATAATATAATGATTTAAAATTTACTGAATATAGCATATGGTCCTCCTTGTACCATCTATGCAAAATACTTACCACAATATATGATATCAGCAATTGTTTGCTAACATTATTTGGTTATTGACTGTTGGCTGGTACTATAACAGTATTCAGAAACCTGCATTATTTTGCAACCTGTCTGATGAATCTGTTCGTACACTGTTAAGCTACTTCAATGTGTCTGTCCAAATATGACCAGAGTCACTGCAATTATAAAATATGATTTCTTGAGGGTTGTCAGTTGTATTATCACTAGAAAAATAACTATATATAAAATCTACCATGACTGAAATCAAAAATAGTAATAAAAAATATATGCCTTACATTTGCTACCACATAACAAAATACTTTTCCATGAAGCATGTCTGGTTAGTGCTTAATTTCTGTAGTGTACATTGTACAAATTTCCTTTGTAGTTAGGTTGCTTCACATAATTCATACAATGACCTTCAACTTTATGAGAAAGTGGAAAAGGTGCCGGCAGCAGCTGAGAGATGCAACATCTTTTCTTCAAATTATGCCAAGGACATGGCAGGCATGGCTCACCTTTTGGAAGAAAAACTTCAAATAGTTTACTGCAGTTTAGATAGATTGTGAGGTCTGTGGTCCTCAAAGGGAACCCATAAACTTAAATTAAAAAATCTCATTAGAATACTATAGGAGGATCAAAAAGAAATCACAGAGGCTCATGGGAGATACGGAATGTTGGGCTGATTAGTCCAAGGCCATCATAAAATGACTATTCTATGACTTAAGTAAGATGTCTTCAGTGGTCTGTTAACAGAAGCAATAACTATATAAAGTCTCTTTATATTCTTTCTGCTTATGTTACTGTTCAGGCTAAAACCTAACTAAGTGTATAACTTGACACTACTATCGATCTAACATAAGTCAAGAATATTGTTCAACCAAAATTTTTGAAACATTCAAGATTGAATAGAGTAATTGCGCATTTAAGAAAAGATTGTGAAGTATGGATTTAAAATGTTACAAATGCATAAAACTAGTTGTGCATTAATTCCTTAGGTGGCTGGCAATAAACTTGAACACATGCTGGTTCATATTATAGTATTTGTTTCTATCAGGGAATAGGGGAGAAAAAGCAATGGGACACGAGAAAACTGAAAGATGATTTTTTGCTAAGTGTGATTTTTGTTGTATGTTATAACTTGATATTTCAGCTGTTTCCATTATGGCCTCACTGATCTATTTTTGACAGTTTGGCAGCTTTCTGTAAGTATTCAGTCCATCAACCAGTGTACTAGGATGGTCAGTTTTCTATTGCGTCAAATTGAAAACTCTTAACAAGCAGAGCACCACAGTTGAACACCATTCTGTTTCATCCTCAGACAGAATTTGCTAAATGCAGTTTAGAGGCAATCAATACATTGTGCGGAGAGTTTTTTCCCCACCTTTTTCTAAACAAACGCATTATTGAGGAGTTAGTTTATTCACAGATTGCCATAAGCGTTAATGACCACCCGAGTCTTGTTCTGCCAGTCACCTAGATGGCTGTTGATAAAGATTTAGCATCATGTTCTAAGTGTCAGGCCTGTCAGTAGTGCTGAACCATTTGACCAGAAGAAAAAACGCACAGGGAGCTATTGATTACAGCTTCTCAGTGTCACTTGTTCACCAGGATTTAGGTATTGATGAGGCTGCGAGTGAAAACAAGCTCTTTCCCTTGTGGGCCGCTACCCAGAAGAACAAAAGCAAAGTTGGAGAAAATATTCAGCTGGTACCTGAATCAGAGAAATTCCATTATTGATTGAAGGGCCCCTTCATGTTATTTTTGTTGGAGACAAATCTATGGTTTGGAAGTTTTATAGCATTTGAGATAGGGTCTGTGTAAGTGATGGATTCATGTATTGGATGAATTAGATTTCACAGCATGAAGATTTCAATGGAGATGTAATGTTATGAACCGCTTGCTTATTGATAAAAATTGCATTACGCGTAGCTGGGGTTTAAAGCAGAAGATTAGGATAGTGTATTCCTTGCAAAATGTCCTTAGGGCTCTAATAAATTTTAGCACGTTTAATTATTTTTGTAGTCTGAAAGTTGTCACCACAATTAAACCAAACTGAAGTGATATTCAGTATTTTTAAATTACTGGGTGATTGTAATGCATTTTCTTCAATTATTTCCTGCACTGTGTAGAATGATATGTACATTCTACACATGTACATAACAAACAAATCATATGCACAACATGCATTTTGACAAACATGGCATAAATTGTCTTATTTCTACAACTGTAAATAAAATTGTATTTGTTTTGCACCTTTGATTGCATAGCTTGCACTTTGCCTGTTCTTTTCTGCCAGAACTACTTCTGGTTTCCAGCAGCAGCAATTTTTTTAATAAAAAGAACTTGGCATCAAAACATTTTCTCACCCTATACTCCTAAATGCTTTCTCACCCTATCCCAAAAAAAGAGGGATCAGATTAAAAGCAGGAATCAAGTTACACTGGCTATAATCTGTTTTGGACTAGTGCCAGTGTTCTAACTCCTTGCTCCTCTCAGAGATAGGAACAGAAGGTGCATCCCACTGGAGATGTGAGACGCCCAGATTTCCTCTTATATATAAAGCATCTGGGTGAGATTTGCATGATACGAGAGCACGTTGGTGGTGGGCCATCAGGGATCCCATTTCCGCTCTATAGAATGATCTTTGCCAGCCCCAGGGTGAATTACAGCAGCCTATGGACTGCTTTAACTTGTGCCAGCTGCCAGTGGTCCCCAAAGGATCATATTCCAGCTGAGATTTGGTGACATGTCCTTTTCCACCTGAACACACATTCTACTTCAGGGGGAAGTTGGCACAAGACTGGACTTTACCCTAGCAGAGCTTTGTGCCTTTCCCCCTCTCTCTGAGGGAATTCGCAGCTGGCCAGCTACAGTCTTGCTACCACCTGAGTAGCACAAAAAGAGCTGGATCAGATGAGTGTGCCTAGCCCCAGAAGTTTGCAAGGTATATGATTTTAGCATCAGAACACCCTGATTTATAAAAAAGCTAATTTAAATATCTTCATTTTTACAATTTATTATTACCATTTACAATGTCACTCCAAGACGTGTAATTAGTAACTAATGTAGATTTTATGAATGGAAAGGTATAAAAAATAATAATTTTAAAAGTAACTTAATTATAGTGTGACATAAACAACACATGTGATGGTGGTCTATACATATGTTATTGATGCTCTTTGGAGATGACCTGCATGATTCATTTGTGGCCTTGACACTTGTGAACAAGATCAGTCAAATTTGTATATCACCATATACTATATATGGTATAGATCTAAATTTTTTTTTTAATTAACAACATATGTAATGTCCATTATCCTATTTCCTTTCTATCATCAGTATTTTTAAATCCATTTGCCTTCCATTTCTGTTCAACGGTTTGATCCTGCAAGTGCTGAATATTAAGGGCACTCAGCACACTGCAGCTTTTCAGATGTCAGGTCATATTCTTAAGTATAGAGTACTTGAATAAGCATAGTTGGAGCCTTATAACAGAAAAACTGCAAAGTGGAATAGAAAATTAATCAGTATAGTGTTTTGCATCTGTTCATACAGATTAAGAAAGCTGTACCAGATAATTTTGAATCTAAAATGTTCAGCATCTTGAAGGATGCACTTTTTAGTGCCTCATTCCTTTCACGGTTGCATCACTGCATTTGAAATACTTTCCAGTTACCAAAACAAATGTTATAAAATTAAAGATGATGTGCTGAATGTTTTATGATGTGCATTTCATATTGTTAATTAAAAACTGCATTTATATACTTATATATTTCTCTACATATCAGTATGTTATATATTTTTCAAGTACATTTCTAAAACCCTTGACATTCTGCTATGACTGATGCAGAGCAAAAGGTTTAAAAAACAGTTTCTCAAGTTATTGAGAGTACAAACAAAATCAATCTCAGATTGACTTGCTATTAACTAATTATTATAATAATAATCGTACATATTACTTTTTGTGAAGTTCTCAGATATTTTAACCTAAGAAGTATCATTTTACATATGGGAAACTGAAACACAAAGAGTTGAAGTGATTTATCTAAAGTCACTGAGAATACTAGTAGCAAAACTAGGACTAGAATTCAAGTTTCCTGAGTCCCAAGGCAGTGCTCTATAGACTAGTCAACAATGTTAGTTGTTAACGTAGTAGCAAAGGGATACCTGGCAAACATCCCATTTTCTAGAACAACTCTGTTCTCTTTATGTATTTTAGGTATTTATAATGCATCCATTGCTACAGCACTTAGATCTTAGACAAAGCAGTAGGTATTGTCCTTATTCTGTCACTATTATTTTTTCCTTTCGGAAAATTGTTTTTGGCATAACCAAATATTCATAATTCAATACCTATTTTTAGTTATGCTACCATGCTGATGAATGCTCATGAGGTACTGCATGCTTCTTTGAGCTTTGGAGAAACATCAGCAAATTATATGGATATGTGTATCTCAGGGCCTGAAATGTGATCTTCCTTTTCTTGCATTTGGAATTGTGTTGACTTATGTTTATGTAGATGCATTGCTTTGCAGGACCAGGATCTATTTGAGCCCTTTGTTTTCTACAGTATGGTCTAGATCCTGCCCTGGTTTGCAGTCCTTTCACTGTGCAAAGGTGTCTCAAGTGATAGACACTAGAAGATTCTCTTTCTGCATGGGGAATTCTATGGTGACCTAAAGATACTGTAACAGATGCTGTGCCAACCAATTCCCAATCGCTGGCACCAACAATTCTAGACTGTCAGAGAGTGGTGGAGTTATGTGGCAGCAGACATAGATTGCGTTAGTTTTCAAACTGCTCTAGTTTATGGTAGGGACCGGACCAGACCAGCACATGGATGGCCCCTGGATTAGGGGACCATAAAGGTCATTTAAAATTGCCTTTGTCTCCTTCTCTCCATTGTTATGCAAAGTGCTGCTCATTGGCAACTCGGGATCAGGGCGAGGAGAGGAGGGTCTCACATGCATGCACATTTTCTTCCCAGAGATGATCTATAAGCTGATGACTTCAATAGGATTGCACGGGTTCTGACTCAGTACAGAATCAGTCCCCTTTGCTCTCTCGCTTTCCTCCTCACCAACTCTTAAACTATTTCAAAGATACCTTCATGTATTTGTATCATTTATGCATGATTTATACACCTCTATTTAAAAAAAAACAAAAAACAAACATAGGATATATTTCTCCGTCTTCATATAGTCTTCTCTTCACTATCAAGGAGTATGCAAGGGAGAGAGTCAGCTGAAAAACCTGTTTTACTATCTTCCAAAATGCAGATTTTGGCAATAGAAGGGTATGTAATTTAAGGCCACCCAATGGGTCGTTAACAAATCCACTAACAAGTTATATGGTGTTTCTGGGCCCATTTACTCTGTTGTTTAATTTGAAAAGTTGTTACCATGAGAACCAGGTTGTTTTTGTGCTGACTCTGGGATAAAGAACACCTGTTAAACTCTCATATCAGCTGTCAGGATTCTCGTATAAGAAGTGCATTTTTATTCAGCACTGGATAAGACATACTACAAACAACTGAAGGCACATACTACAGGTATCTGCAGAAATCTCAGCAACATGACAATAATTGATTTTGCACTTTTAACATGCTGTAAATTTGTGCTTCGCCTATTTGTTTCATCACATCATTTACAATTAATGTCTTAAAGAGGAACCGGACTCCTTAGATTACATTTGTTTGAATTCTTCTCCTATGTTTTTAAGAATGTGCTTCTAACCCGTTGTCTATTACTGACCTGTCCAGTTGTGTGTTTGAGTCTGTGGTGTTGAGGTGCAGGGAGTTCAGAGCAATTGCATTTTTTCATAGAACATGTAACATGTAATAGTTATCATGGCTTTTACTTGTTCTTTGGGAGGAGACCTTTGCCTCCTCTTTAAGAACTCTAACAATCTCTCCATTTTCCCTTGTTTTTAATCTGTTATCCCTACACTCAACACTGTTTATTTTTTCTGCTCAGAACTGGTTTCCTTTTCAGAGCTCACCAATGTCACGGCTTAATTGCCCAGAGGGGGCAGCACTGAGTGATAAATATTCCTACCTTGCAAGGTCTGAGTGAACTGCATCCTCTGCATTTCCAGCCTGCCTCCTTTCAGTGAGCCAGAAATCAGTCCTGGACTTGGCAGCTGACATGCCCATGTACTAATACAGAAAATGGCCACTATCCAAACTCGTAACTTAATATTTGAATCCAGGTTGCCAGTAATTTAATGGTGTATTAGTAGCCATCCTAACCCCTCTGTTCTTGGTGGCCTACTCATGTCTGGTTTCTCTGCTCACTTAAGCTATGTCTAGACTGCAGGTTTCTTGCTCAAGAAGCTTTTATTGGAAGACATCTTCCTCAAAAACTTCTTGCGCAAGAGCACGTCCACACTGCAAAAGCGCACCGAAAAAGTGATGGGCTTTTGCAAAAGAGAGAATCCAGACTGCATGTAGAATAGAGATAGAAATGTAGCTGTGTTAGTCTGGTGTAGCTGAAACAAAATATAGGACTATGTAGCACTTTAAGACTAACACGATGGTTTATTAGATGATGAGCTTTCATGGGCCAGACCCACTTCCTCA
>JANRFK010003679.1:44120760-44132762 GCA_030068395.1 Apalone spinifera | reverse complement strand
AAGCTCATCATCTAATAAGCCATCTTGTTAGTCTTTAAAGTGCTACATAGTCCTATATTTTGTTTTAGACTGCATGGACGCTCTCTTGAAAGTAAGCACTGATTGGTATGCACAGAATGGCCACCAGGGCACCTGTGCTTTTTCCTCTTTCTTCTTTTTGCTCAAAATCCCCCTCTTCCATGTCCACACACACTTTTTTGTGAAAGATCTCTTCCGCAAAAAGGCTTCTTTCTCGTAGAAAGAGGATTACCAATTGCGCAAAAAAACCTTCTGTTCTTTCGATTCTCTTGTGCAAAAATGTGCTTGAGGTGTCGACGCTTGGCGAGTTTTTGAAGAAAAATGGCTGTTTTTCCGCAAAAACTCTGTAGTGTAGACATAGCCTAACTGGTGAATGGTAAAAGTAATTGCTGTTGTAAACTAGGGGTTCTCAACCTTTTTTTCTTATTGAGCCTCTTCACTTCAAACATGCTATAAAAACTCCATGGTCTAGTTGTGCAACTACAACTGTGTTTCTGCATATAAAAGTCAGGGCCAGTGTAAAAGGGTTGCAAGCAAAGTAATTATCTGGGCCACCCATCACAAAGGGCTCTGTAAAGCTAAGCTTCTCAAACCTTAACTTCAGCTCCAGGTGATGGGGCTTGGGGCCCTGAACTGCAGTCCTGCACAGTGGGACTTTGGCTTTCTGCCCCGGGCCCTAGTAATTCTAATGCTGGTCATGTTTAATGGACCCCCTGAAACATCCTCATGGCCTTCCGAAGGGGCCCAGAGCCCTGGTTGAGGATCATGGTGGTAAGCTAATGTGCACTAGAGGCTTTCTTCCCACATCTATTGCTCCCATAGTCTGCTATGAGAGCCAGGGGACACGGAGAGCAGATGGCGTCCACCACAGATAAATCAGAGATGGGTGAGCAGTATGTGAGCCTGACTCTGCCAGCCTTGCTCCTGCACGGTGCCCTGGTCTTACTGGCACCCAACCAGGGCCCTCTAAGGTGTGATTTACATTCCTGTCCAGAGAAACACAAGAACTATAATTCATAATGATCTCAAGAAAACAGAGACAGACATTTCAGATCCCTTATTTTCGTATGCATATATATTTTGCAGGTTCCGATTA
The DNA here is from genome assembly GCA_030068395.1 of Apalone spinifera. Lineage (NCBI taxonomy): Eukaryota > Metazoa > Chordata > Testudines > Trionychidae > Apalone > Apalone spinifera. The sequence continues at coordinate 44,131,648 of JANRFK010003679.1, read as the reverse complement.
TAATACCATGCCACAGAGTGATTTGCAGCAGTGGACAGACTGGCAACTACGGAGGAGGAACTCATCTGAAACAGTGGCTTTTGTCACATGAGAAGCTTCAGAAAGAAAAGTTAGCATATTGATGCAGTTCAGCCACAGCTGTTATACAGCCAAAACACATAACCAAAGATACTTGGCTTATAACAAGCTTTCAGAACACACAGTAGAATTCAGGAAAATGGTAAATATTTGAGTGACATATAAATATAATACAACATCCGAAGTGAAATGTGTGGTGGCACTACTATATTAAAAAAGCTGGATGTGTCCTAGGGGACGCAGCTTGTATGCCCTTTCTTGTTTTTACATTTTACAGCAGAATGAGTACAGCGGACTGTGCCTGTTGTGCATGTATTTTGTTCCCATCTCCAGTCCTGTTTTGTTCTATTTTTAATGTCCATTAAAGCAAGGATAAGGGAGTGGGAGGGGCATGGCAAATGTTAGGTGCAACTGCCCCTCTAAGGAAGCATCTGGCTCACAGAGGGGACAGCCGGCAGTCTGAAGCCTTTGCGTGTTTCTGAGAGCAAAATGAAATGCAAAAGCTTTAGCACACACCTCCCTGTTCCTGCCTCGCTTTGTATTTGTCCAGATTGAAAAGCTTGTACCTCTGCCAGGATTGGTGCCCAAGATTCTCCTGTTTTTCTTTGATGTTTGAACTGTTGAAATGATGTTTTACGTAAACAGTTGTTAATTAAACACATTGAGAATCATTCAAAAGGAAATGCCTATTGAATTGCCTATTCACAGCTTTTCTTTTCAAATTGTTGGAGATGTTTAAAAGATACAAATAAAAATTAGTTTATCTTTTATTGACATTGCAGTCACTAGTCAGTAAAGAAGATGCTGGAAAATTATTTTATGCCAAATAGCTTTTTTCCAAGTAAGCAATTAAGATACAGTAGCTTGCTCAAAAATTAAAATGGTTATATTTTTGTATCAGTAATATTATGATTTTTACTTATTGTATTTAGCTTTAAAGTGTATTATGCAACACTCTGAGTACTTAGGAATAAAGCTTTTTTTTTCAATATAGGTTATCTGTAGAAAATGTAGGCAGTCAAAAGATATTGAAGGTAAATTTTCTGATTACTTAAAAAGGATTCCATGAAAATAAAATATTACAAACTACCAAGAGCTGAAATTTTCAGTCTGGGAATCATAAATTATAACATGGAAATACTGATTTTATGGGGTTTTTTCACATTCTCATAGGTGTCTCTTTAGAAAGCTCGTTGCTAACAAAGAAATTTCTGTATTATGTTACAATGTATTACTTTGTTAATGCAGCGTTATTGATATCTTACCTTTTTAATAAAGTTATGTTATGCATGTACATGTTTCTGTGGGTATGTGTGTAAATAAAATGCAGTACATGATGTATGGAGAAAATAAACTATACCCAACTGTACAATATAAGGCTGTATTTTTATCAAGGGTTTCTGGTGGCAATATAAACCAAGAAAGCAAAGCTCAAGTGGTTTGTACATGTCACCAGAACCCTGAGATAAAAATATAGCCTTATAATATGTACAGTTTGGGTGTATTTTATCTTTTATAATATGTGGATACCAACAAGCGAACACAATGCCTTCTGCAAACTTTAAACTTTTTCAAATATTACATCACTTGCATCTTATCTGTAGATATTTACATTTGTTTTGTCAGAAATGTGTTCTCCTTCTGAACTAGTAAATGTGAATGTCATGAGGACACTGTCATTGAATACAGTAAGTGTAAATCATTCAAAGTGTAGAGGAACAGTTTTTTAGCAAAACCTCAACACAGTCTCCAGTTTTGTACTTCAACTCACGTACACAAATATTTGCAACTACAGTTTTGTGTCCACAACCTTTTGCAGGTGCCATTTATATCATTAGGCTGTCTAAGCATTTGATTGTACTTGGGTACTTAAATCAGTTGGACCCGCCTGTTTTTTGAGCTCACAAGTTTATGAGGATAAAACTGAAAACCAGGAGATAGACAATGAAAAGTTTAACAATCAGAACATATTGAGAACTAAAATTTATAATTTCATACTGTAAAACAAGTTTATAAAAAAGAAACTATATCTGGTATGCAACTTGTTTGCCTACGTGTATATAATAATATAATTATAAAATAAGTAAATTTGCTCCTGACGCTTTATTCTGAATTTTTTTCTTTTTGTGGAATTTTTTTACTTGTTTTCAAGATAAGTAAAATTTAGGTTGAAAATTATTGCAGGGCTATAGCAACATGCTATTAGTTTCAGATATACAGGAAGAAGCTTTAGAATGATAATAGAAATTCTCTTATAATAAGCATACTGTTTTGTTGTCTGAGCAGCCTACATTTATGATCTTGCATACTGTTGTTTGTTTTTGTGTTGTAGGCCAAGCTGCATATTCTTTGTCTGCATGTTTTCCAATAGAGGGCACTAGAGCTTAGAAGAATTAAATGCATGTGTTTTACAATGTGTTTAGACCCTCATTCACTACTTTTTTTCCTCTACTGTTTAAGAATGAATTTGAAAATGAACAGCGGAGTTGAAATCTCTGAGCTGCCCTATTTGCAATGCTTCAGACAGTCTGCCTCAGGAATTAGCTGTCTAGTATTATTACAGTCCTGCATTCTGCATCCCATGTATGTATTGTGAAAGGTGCTGTAGTTAGATAGTAAGATGAAGAATGGCCTTTCTTTGCCAGTGATTTCAGAGATTGCTAATGATGCCCAAACTGCAGACTGGTATGACCACTAATGAAGGGCACTATGACACAAGAACCTCTAGGGGTTCTGTTTCAAGGAGGGGAATCCACATTGCTACTTAGGTATACTGTTAGCGTTCTCTCTCTCTCTCTCTCTCTCTCTCTCTCTCTTTTTTTTTGTAATAGTGCTGATTATCAAAATATGATATCTTGATTCTGTGCAGTACTCTGGCCAAATGACCCTCCATGATGAAATACTTAGAACAACACAAATGAGCTATTGAGAATTTGCACCCACTGAAACTATACATCAGGTAATTCTATTAGGACTCTTCCATACACTTGGCAAAATATGTGCATATGTTGTATTCCATACCAGTGTTTTTGAATTATCAGAAGTGTAGCTTTAAAAATAATTTATCAGAAAAAAAAAACCCAAGGAAGACTGGGGTTTGGTTTTGGCCTGCTTTTGTTGTGTCACAGCAGTACAATACCAGTTTTCTGTTTTCTGTCTCTGAGGGTTTTCTCTGCCTTGTCATAACAGTCTTGATATATGCCCTGAAGTTTCCACTAAAGAAGGCAACAGCATGGTTCAAACTGGCATTGTTTTGTACAGGTCTGAGTACTGCTATGAGAAGCCAGTAGAAATTAACATAAAAAGCAATCACTTGGAGTAGCCTAAAGCCTATTCTGGTGAGAGGTCACAGCATAGTTTATGAAAATATAGAACTAAAGAAAAAGTATTTTTTTAAATCCAAATAAAAAAAGCTAGAAAAAGGAAATCTATGTTCTTTTTTACTTGGAATTGGGTTCCACTGACCTATCAAGTTTCCTCCCATTCAGCCTTGCATTGCTTTGAACTGCTGACATTGAGACACTGTGCAGCCAGGCACGACAGCTGGCTCTGCAGCATCTAATACCAACACATGCTGTTTTAGCCCATTTCCAGAGACTAAGATAATGAAAGATTCAAAAATAATATTTGTTTTGGCGGAACTACATTTATAATGAAATAGATGCCCTTGACCATGGGAGAAACTGAATTTTGCAATGGGTCATTCTTTTCCTTTTTTTTTTCTTCTCCTTCCATAGAAAACATCATCTACAGCAAACCTAAACACAACAGAAATGTTTTAAAAGAAATATGTTGTGTTTTCTGCATTAGAAATACAATAAAATTGCATCCGCACTAGTTCTCTTTTATGCCCAAATGAAAAATGCAGATTACATCCTATGTATCAGTACAAATGATAAAGGGCCTCAGGCTTAAAGATTGTTACAGATCACTTTCATGCAAGCACAGTTTTTGAAGAAATGAGCTCATACTGTAAGCATCTTAAACAGTAAACCAATTCATTGTAGTCATAAGGACATTTTTAAATGTAAGCCCAAATTCTGTTCTCCATGTTCATGTAAGCAGTCCCATGAGAATTAGTGAAACTTCTTGTCTTGGTCAGAAGAGCAGGATTATAAAGTGTATATTTAATTTTTCTTCAGTAATTGCCAGGTACCAGATTATACTATGTTCACTTCCATGTTCTTTAATTCGTATTGATGTTAATTTTTTAACATATTTATTTAATAACTAACTGTGGACATGTTAGATGAAGAATATTATTGTTGCCAGTATGATTCTGATTATGTTAAGCTATAGACATGCTAAAAACAAAATAGCAACATCAAACTACTGTTGTTTATAAATATTACCGAACATTTATCCTTTATCATATTTCACAGTGTTTTACCAAATTTAGAATTTGATAATACTGATAATTGTACTGGATGTGATGCATAATGTAAATACATTTTGAATTAAGTTGTCTATTCTGTCTTTATTTCTACATGTGAATGATGGTATTTCTGGACATGTTTTCTTTTTTTTTTTAATGCAATATAAGAGTAAAATCTATAAAAAGAGATTGCTTAAAAACTTAAAGCACACTAATCCAATGGGAGTCCTGTAAGATTTATATGCTATCTCAAGAGTAACTGCTCAGTAACAATCTTATAGACATGTAAAAATCCTTGAAGAATTGCATTTACAGATTTAATTGTAATTCCTGTTATATTCTAACATAACTAGAATAGAATTGTATTTAAAAAGCTTCTCTTTAGTACTCTTCTCCCCTTGTTCAGTCACTGTAGATCTCCTTTTCTGTTTAACTGTGACTTGCTTTGAAAACAATGGAAAATATTACTGACAGTACATTCAGTTGCTATTAAAGTGGGCAGGATATTTTAGTTACATTGATGTGCAAATCGGTCATACTGGCTTTATAGCTCGTCAAAAGACTGTGCTATTTGTGTTTCAAATAACATACATAGTGTATGAGTAATAAATATGCTTAATACAGGATGTGAAAAAGTAGGAGGATTTTTTTTTTTCAATTTTCTCCCACAGATTTTTCCGGAAGGCCTGCCATAATACAAACTTCCCCCATCCCGCATTCTTAATAGTTTTAATGTTCTGTGGTTCTCTGTATTAATGACATTTTGTTCACATTTTTCTTTTCATTGTGCACTATTCATCAGCAAGGGAGAACATTCTATGCACTGAGATGTTTTAGGATTTAAAATAGTTTGCTTTTTAAAAAAAAATCTTGATCTTGCTTGTTGGTGGGTTGTTTTTTCTTTGTTTTTTCTATTAGGGTTTTTTTCCCCCCTATTTAGTTGGCTTTTGATTAAAATGTTGGTGTTTAAGAAGCTGAAGTTAACAACAGTTTTATTCTTTATCAGTTTTGGAAGTATGAAGGTTTAAAATGAGCTCTGTACAGAATGCTGATCCAGAACAGCCTCTGGTCTGTGTGAAGTAATGTGTAGGTGGCAGTTAAAAGCTGAAGCCAGAGACTAGAGAAACTGCAGGTACTGATGTGTCTTTAAGTGACTAAGGGAAGTAGTCCAAAGTCTTCTGGACCAAGTGGCACCAGCTGCAGACAGATGGGGAATGTCTGGGCTCCATCACCCTCAAGTCTGCTCAGACAAGGATCTATATATTAGGGTGGGAGAGTGGATAAGAAAGTAAGAAATGGTAGCTGTGTGGTAAGGTGAAAATTGACGTGAGCACAGTGTACTTGACAGTGCCTTTGATTGATGAAAGGATATTGTTAACAAGCCTTTAAAGTTTCTCATTAATGTTTTTTCATTGAAAAAAGCCACAAGAAAAAAATTCCACATGGACAGTAATTAAGATCGATCCCATACAGTATGTTTAGTTATCAATTTTTAAAAACCTCTTTAAGAACCTTATTTAGTTATTTTAAACAATGCTTTCTTTTTATTTGTTGCAGTGAGCAGTCCTTGAGTGCTATAAAATTGTGTTGTGAACTCTGCAAAAACTACTAATTATAAAAAATGCAGAATCCCATTTAGGTGTGTTTTTAAAAGCTTTCCATATGTTTTAATTTGAAATACAGGAAACCAGACAACAGTAGTCCAGATTCACTGCAGCTCTTGTCTGCTTTGAGCCATCAGAGCAGCACAAAAGAGCCAGAATGTAGCAGTGAATCTGGTCCAGTATAGGTAATATGTAATGTATGTTGCATGAACTATGACACTATCCTTCTTTGCTTTGTGAATCTATCACTGTTGTTTTGTTGTGTTTACCTGGAAGTACAGTGAGTTAATGAAAGTAGTTGAGAGTTATATGTCCTTTTCTCAATGAGTAGACATCAATCCACTATTCTAAATTCAATGGGAGTTCAATCCATGGGAGCGCTTGGTCTCGGCATGAGACTTGGCCATATCCCAGCATAGTACTTTGTGAAGGACTGGAGGCTTATTTGTGTTTTGGGATTAGGCAGGCTTCTTTAGAACACAAGTTAGAGATAAACACTCACTGAAGTTAAAAAATGACTGAAAAGGCCAATATATAATTAAAACAACCATAACATAAACTCCCAAAGTGAAAATCTTTATAGTCATTGAAAAGTGGAAGCTTCTTCCATAACCTACATGTCCCAATTTTGTCACTCATCTAATAAAATTAGCCTTGTAATAATAATTTTCACTTTCCGATGAATATCAAGACTACTTCACTCAAAATATAAAATCAATTGAAAATGGGCCATTTGGTAGTTCTTTATCTTCCCTTTGTGCTTATTCTCATTGGAGAGTACCCTCAGCACAGCTCCTCTAAATTATCATTAAGAGTGAGCTACTTGATTTAAAGGAGGGAGGAAAATTGTTATTGGCCAAGGAGATACAAGAGTGTAGGAACAAAATGTTCTTTCTAATAAATCTGATGAATTTGACTCAAATTTTTAAAAATCTGTCTGGCTAGAGAAAGATTTGCTTTACAGTGTATCATGTTGTTTTCATTAGTTTGTGCTGTGCTATGTCTATCGAGCTAATGGATAGTTTGCCACACACCGATAATGGCTAAGTTTTAAAAAATAAAACCTAAAACTAGGCCCTTAAGTCTTAGGATAGATTTTCAAAAGTGTTGAACTTTTGAAAATATGGCCACTTAGGTATCTGTCTATAGATTTTTTTTATTTGCTGGACTATTCTTTTTTGGAAGATAATAGGCAGCTAAAAGTCTTACTAAATACTACAAAAAAAGTAAACTACAATAAAATCACCCTCCATCATGTCCAAAGGAATAAAATACTATAATATCTTTAGAATGCAGTAATAGTAGATGAAGTTTGATTACAAGAACATCACATATTTACTAATAGATCAAACATTATTGATTATGCAGGTGGAATAACACTTTGCCTCCAAAGTGTCTACATCTTAGAGAGCCTGTAGTTATAGTTGTAAAGTACCTTATGGTTATTTGGAGTGAAAAACATTATGTAATATAATCTACTGGATTATTAAATTAATATTTGGTGTTAGAGCTATATGAAAATATTCCTCTATTCTGCAGGTGGGATAAGATTATCAACCTCTTTTTTATAATCTAATACCTGACCAAATGGCACTGAAATGCACGCTCCCAGAAATGACATCTCTTGCACTAATTCACTGGAACAGTTACCCTTTGGCTTAGTATATTTCATAACATCTTCCTAAATCCGTGTTAGGAACTTGCTACTCCTAGGAGAATTAGAGGAGCTGGGCAACCGTCATAAGCTTGTTTGCTGCTGAGCAAACACCAGGGACTAACTTGCATGAATAGAGAACAAGCTGGGAACCTGGAGTAAGTGAAGGAGAGAAGAGGCGATCTGACACAGACCACACTCATAAACAAATACTGAAGATCATATCCCAAAATTTTTTGTTTCTGGCCATTTCTGAAGAAACTCCATTAAAGTTATTGGTGATCCTCTGTATTTATACTAGGTTAAATGAAATTAGAATTTGGCCCTTATTCCTCTAATTTCACTCAGAACTTGTAGAAATTATCATTTGGTCCAAAAGGAGGGTTATAGAGTACAGCTCCTATGCCTCTGTAAGGAGCTTCTTCAAAATTCAATCTTATTGTATTGTAAAGTAGGAAAACTACCTATTTTGGGAGTGTATGTATGTATGTCTGAAAGAAAAGATCTCATCTGAGTCTAGTTTGTAAAATCTGCCTATTTCTCCATTTATCCAGATGCGCCTCTTCCTTCTACTTTTTTAGTCAGAGATCATGTCATAACTACCCCTGCATTTATGCAGACATAGCCAGTACATAATACACAACATACAGAAATATGGTGTCCACAGATTTAGACAAGACAAATGAAGGTGATGGGGGCTAATAAACAGGATCTCAACCTGTTTTGATCTTATGCAGTTGCCATAAGGCAGCTCGAAGTATGGTCTGTGACCATCTTGCAGGTGAGCCATAGGCTTGGGGTTTCACCCCCAACCCCAGTAGGAAGCCTGTACTGGCACTCCAGCCTTTCACCCACCAGCTCTGCTTGCTGCCGCTTTCCCTCGGCACAGCTAGGGGAACGGTAGTACAGGAAACCACTTGTGTGGAGTCTTTCCCTGCTGCTCCTATTGGCTGAAATCACAGCCAATAGGAGCAGTGCAGTGCCTGGAAGCAGCAGGAGGTGTGGAGCCAGGTAAGCATGCCTCATCCCCCTCATGCCCAGACTCTGTAGCCCTACCCCCCTCCCACCCAGATTCCCCCCACCCTCAACTCGCTCCTGCATCCGACTTCCTACCCAGACCTCGCACCCTCACCCTCTCCTCTACCATTTTGTCATCATGGGTGGTTGGCTGATGGTCCATGGAAAAGTCTGCATTGAGCAGGGTGGATCACAAGCCAAAAAGTTTGAGAACCAACCAAATACATAAGGAATGATTACCCAGATATGCTTCCATGACCATCCAGCCCAATAATAGGAATTTGGACAAATATTTCAAAATCATCTGATTAAGGTTCCAGACCACAGCAAAACTAAGCCTAATGCCCTATTGCTCTATGCTTGCGTATGAGCTCTCCAAACTAGCCCCATTCTTTCACTGGACACACATGCATAATAAATAAAATATGCTTCCACACAAGCACACTTCCTGATGGCCTCCAAAGAGATGAAAACCCAAAATCCACCTAACCAGCCCCTTGAAGAGGGGAATTCCTTCCTGACATCATTCCAGAATCGACAAGTAGTGATGATAAACCCAAAACTCATTAGTAAACCAGTCCTAGCACCATAATGCCCCCAAAATCATGGGGCAGGAAAGGGTTTCAAAAGGATGGCAGTCCAGCTCAGCACAAAAATAAATCCAGTTGTATTTGGGTGCTGAAGTACAGTATAGTCTAAATGTAGCCTCCACCCTTTAAATATTAGCTAATGTTCCTACTATCCTGAGTATTCATGCAAGAGAAAGGAATTTTCACTTGCTATTGTTATGGAATGAATTGTGATGCATCATGGGCTGCTGAAATTGTCAAAGACATCCTTTTATGGTCACTTGACTGATACCTATAACATTGCCTGCCACTCTGAAATGATCCAGTGCCTAAGCAGATAGTTCAGTTGTAGGAAGGCTGGAATAGAATCAATGTGCCTGAGGCTGCTCTCCTGATAGTATGCATCCAGATCCTTGAGATGGCCCTTCTATCCGAATGTAGTGCTGAGGGAATTGTTCATTTGTCTAAAGACTTTCTGTCATTACTTTCCTCAGCATTGCACGAGCTACCACTTTGATTTAAAATATCAGCAGTTAGCTGATTTTTTGTATGATTGCATATATTGTTACTGGGAGAGTGAACGGACATATAAGGTCTATGGAACTTCTATATCTCAGTCTCAGTCATCCATTTATATATTTTTCTCCTTGCCATTTTCTATGTCTACTGGCAGGACAGAACAGAGAGGTAATGGGGAGGCTAAATGCACAGCTGCCTGTGATCTGCCTTGAAAATTATGATGGGCTGGAATTGTTGGTTTCTTGATTATCCTAGAGGCTCCTTTATTTATTTATTTTTAAGTTTCTCATTTTATGTAAGCATTTGTGTCCAACAGGATATCTGTTTGGCGTAAAGGACAAAAGACAGATTCATTGGCTCAGTAAGTCAGTCTTGTGCCACAAAGCAGATTTAAATCTATTTAACTGGCTGCTTGGAAGTTCCCTCCATGTCAGTGAAACACCGAGAGAGAGATGGCAGCTACTATGCCAATACCTACCAATCCCTTCCCAGCATAGGACAAGAAGCAATTGGCTTAAATTGCAGCAGTGGACGTTTAAGTTGGATATTAGGAAACACTTTCTAACTTTCAGGGTGGTTAAACATGGGAATAAGTTGCCTAGGGAGGTTGTGGAATCTCCATCTCTGGAGATATTTAATAGCAGATTAGATAGACATCTGTTGGGGATGATGTAGATCAGGCCTGGGCAAAATACACCCTGTGGCCCAGATCCAGCCTGCCAACCCACCGGATCCGGCCTGTGGAGGCAGCGGGGAACCCCAGGCAGGCTCCCCAGCTTGCCTTGCAGCCCCCGCGTGCTGTGCAGAAATGCAGCTACAGGGCTCCGTTTCTGTTTTAAAACGGGAGGGGAGAAGTTTTAGGAGCTGCCCCCCTCCCCCAGCACATTTCCACTGACTGGTTTCTGGCAGAAATCAGCCAATGGGAGCTGCTTGTTAGAATAACAGGCAGTTAAGAAAAATCTTGCCCCCTCTCCTGGGTTCAGTTATCGTAAAATCTCGAGTATAATGTGCACTTTTTTCCCGTTTTTTTTAGCATCAAAGATGGGGTGCACATTATCTATAGGAGGTTTTT
>JANRFK010003679.1:44109502-44120660 GCA_030068395.1 Apalone spinifera | reverse complement strand
AACTCAGGGTGAGCACTATACATAGGTGCGCATTATACTCGAGATTTTACGGTATTCATGAAGCACGTGGCCAGGCAAGCAGGCTGGCTAAGAAACATTTTAAGCTCTGCAGGCAGGCAGGTTAGTTTGGCAGCTGACAAGTAAGTCTCTTGACCACAGCCTGATCTGGCACGCCAGCCCTTCCCTGCTCCAACTCTCTGTCCTCCTCCCCCCACTCAACATACCCAAACCCTCTGTTCCCCTCTTACACTCATGCCTCCTTCCAGATCTGGCACCCCAATCTCCTGCCCCAGATCACAATCCCCTCCTATCCAGGTCACATCCCAAACCCCTGCCCTAGGTTACAACAACCTGCTTCATCCCAACTCCTTCCCAGACTCCAGTCTCCCTCCTCCACCCCAATCCTTTACCCCAAGCTCCCTTCTGCACCCAACCTCCATTCTAGACCCCACATCTCTTCCATTAATATTGAAAGAGTGCCGCCCTCAACCACTTTCCAAAATCTTGGAGTGGCCCCCCATCAAAAATTATTGCCCACTCCTGATGTAGATGGTGCTTGGTCCTGCCATGAAGGCAAGGGACTGGACTGGATGACCTCTCGAGGTCCCTTCCAGTTCTAGTATTTATGATAGGGGCCACTATGTTGTGCCCTACATCCCAGAGAGTTGACCAAATCTACTCCACATGCCTTGGCATAAATAATATAAAGTGAGTAGTCTCATCTAGCAATGGGATTTACATTTCTACATCCCTGAATCACTTGAACATGAAATTTAGGCTCCCAAATCAGTTAGACATTGCACCACTCAGCACAGCAATGCCTAAATAGCTTCACAAATCTGGGTCCAATTCACATTGTCCATGTTCTGGAATTCTTACTCAGACAATTCCTGCATGGAAGTCAGTGAGTCTTGACTGATCAAGACATTCAGGGTTTAGCCTGCTGTTTTTAGTACATTTTAAACATATTTTATGAGGGTATAAAGCTATTTTATAAACATTAAAACCAGCTCCATAGTTTATGTGTCACCTAAAGGAATGGGTAATATTTGCCCACAAGAGTTGCACTTTAAATGCGGATCATTGTGACTTGCATAGTTGTAAATGTTAATTTTCTTCATTGCTGAGTTGCAGGAGGAGACGTGGAAGTGGAGAGCATCTGAGGGTATGTTTACACAGCATTGTAAAGCAAGCCTCCCGGTCCATCTGACAGTCTCAGGTTAGTGGGATTCACATTAGCACTCTAAAAATAACTGTAGCTAGCACTTGGAAACAACCCCCTTTCTAGGCTTTTGAGTGTAAGCTCTGGCCCAAGCCTCAGCTTCAAAGCACAGTTATTTTTAGTGCTACTCCAAATGTATCAATTCAGGCTCACTCCAGCATGCTGTGTAGACGTACCCTCAGTGATTGGAGCCAAGAAAGCATTTGCTGAGAAGATCATGACAGCTACTCAGCCCCGTCTACTTGACAGAACTACTGTATAATAAGAATTTGCAGGTTGCAGTCGTGTTAGTCCTAATATATTAGAGAGAGATGGTGGCTGACATAATATATTGGATAAACTTCTGTTGGTGAAAGAGACAAGCTTTCAAGCTACGCCGAGCTCTTCTTCAGACTTGTTTGTATAATAGCAGGGCACTTACCTCAAATCATAGGCTGTGAAAACTGACATTTCCATTCCAATTACTCAGCTAGCTTGTTCTTTTGTGCAACTTTTTTTGTAAGTGAAACAGTTGAAGTCATCTAGAAATCTAACTCGCTGTTGTCCTATTCCAAGTGGAATTATGGGGTTTGTGACATGCATTAGATGTAGCTGGAGAATGAATGTTGTTTGTGATGTTTGCTTTGTGTGTGTGATTAGTCAAAGGTAGTATTCATCTCCCAAAGCCCAGTATGTTTTGTCAGCTCAATCTTGCTGTGTCCCTGCTATACTTCCTATTCCTATTGATCCTACTCCACAAAATCCTTCTCTGTACCCCTCTTTTGCCTACAAATTGAATAAGGAAATATTCTTGCACTGATTTTTTTTCTCTGCCTCTTTTAGTTGCCTAACAACTTTTTTATTTTCTGTCACCTGAATTGATCTATATTGTACTTTAGGCCTTATGGCTGAATACATTTCACACATTAATCACGTCATTCTGCATGCCCCTCTGCTCTGTCAGTGATGCTGAGTGTGTCCACATCTTCCATTATCAGGTTTCCATTATAAGCCTTCTTTTAAAATGCTTTCTGACTTTTCTGAAGAAAAATGTTTGTATATGAAAACATACAAAGTAATTTATGCTGTGTATAAGATTGAGAATAACATATGATTCTATCAGGCTAGTTTGCTGTATTACACATTCTGTATTTTAGGTGAAAGTCTGTACTTTAAGCCACTTTTTTGCCATCACAATCCTGGTCTGTTCTAGGAGCTGGGCTGGCTCCCAGCATAATTTAGACAGCTCCAAGGTCTTGTCTGAGTTATGGCAGCTTCCACCAGCTGCCCTATGGGCTGCCGTGCTGCCCAGAAAGTCCAGAGGCTGCACTGCTGCTGTATTGCCCCCACATTTACACCCTCTGCAAGAGCTTGGGGGAAAGGGGGAGGAGAGGAGCCTAGGAAGGCACTCTTATGGCTGTATTTTGCATTGCCTGCACCAAAGGAAGCCTATGGGTACGTTTTATGAGGCTCCAATCCTTCTACACAGCATAAAGAGGCCTAAGAAAGGTGAAGATCTCAATCTAAAGCTCTTTATATACTTTTCTGTTCAAAACTAGAGATGATGATGATCTTGAGCTCAAACCCTGGATCTGAACTTTTGAGCTTTGAGGAAATTTGGATCTGGATCCAAGTATTGTGACTGAGGCCCATCTGTATTCAAGACATATTTTTAACAAGATAGCCACTCAGTTTTAAGGAAAACATAATTGCTTATAGTCTTTATCTACATTTCTTTCAGAAAAGCTAGGTGAAGATATTCCTATCACAGTCGAAAGAATAATTAACCTCAAGCTTCTTAGTGAATTTACTACATCCTTGGACAGTGGCTGTAAACATGGGTTATATAAAAACCATTCATGGGATGAAAAATATTGTTGTGCTAAATGTCTGTGGATAGTAATCTTCATAGCCTCATCAAAGCAACCAATACAATAAAATCTATTGATTGATGAGTTCGATATCACACAACATCAACTGTAATGAATGAAAAAATATAAACAGAAAAGAGCAAAAATAGTTCTAAAATGGCCTTATTTGAAAATATGGAATTATAAGGATCAACAGTCCTGGAAAAAAGTTTATCAACACATGAGGCAAACTGCAAGGCATGCCCCACAACATGGGAAATCAAGTAAGATGTTTGTACTATGTCTGGTCCCTTTGCCAAATATTTAAAAGCTGATTCTTGTCCATATAGATTGATTTCTATGATTTAATTTGCCTTTGTTGGGTGGTTAGCATAACCATTTTCCAGCCAATCCTTTAATTTTTCCTTCTGTTTCCCATAGAAGTTCTCTATAAAAGTGATGTTTCCTCTAACTAAGGACAGGTAGATTAAGTGCTACGATGGAAGGCATTGCTTGAGAGCAATGAAAGACATCCGCTAGGAACTCTGCCCATTGCCCATACAGTAATCCAAACTCTTACCAGGCCCCAAACTAGTCTTCTCAAAAATTTAATTTGGGATCCCATCCCTTAGCTGACTTTGCTTCTGCTTTCAATGTGAAACTAGCTGAGATTGGTTTGAATACATTTTGAGATTCTATTAAAAACTTGCTTCAGTCTTCAAAATAAGACATACTGCCTTCTCTCAATACAGCCAAATGTTTTAGATTGAGTTTCATGCTCTTGTTTTGCTTTCGTAATAAAATTGTCAAATCTTGAACGTTGTGAGCTTGTAAGCACTGTAAGGGATTGAACAAAATTCACCACTTTTTCTTTCAGATTCATCTGTGCCTTCTGGGTTCAGATGGACTTGACAATCAGAATAAAAGTCAGTGGGAGCCAAAAGAAAGCAATAAAACTAATAAGCTGTACATAGTTCTAGTCAGAACCAAAACTCAGATCACATCAAGAAACATGTTATGCTATTATTTAGACAATTGTTTCAGCCTTCAATAAGATCCTCTTTATTTTGAATTCATGGCTTACTACATACCTAGAAAACAATGATAACAACATAGAAAACAATATAGATTGTCATTGTATGTGTGTTAGTCCTTGAAGATGCATATACCCGTGAGGAAACATTTACATATTTAAGCAAAATTTACAGTCAAGACCAAGATGACTCTCTAAGGAACTCGCCAGGAAGATGTCTTTTACACGAGGAAAACAGATGATCAAGTTAAAACAGCTCTTATACGCAACCAAGATAGTAATACTGATATATCCAAAACTAAGGCAAAAAGTGTAGACCATGAAAATGGCCAAGAATTTACAGAAGACACAGTAATTGCTCAAAGATGATCTCTTGCTAAGATAGTCAAGGTGCTAATTTTGTGCAAAAGGCACACATTTCTGTGACAGGTCCAGGCCATTTTCAGGCAAATAAGAGCCTGTGGCAGATCACTGGGAACATAAATCTGCATAGAATGCATTGCCAGAAGTGTAGAACTCCCAGCCAAAAAGTTAATATAACATCCGGGGGACATGGTGTAGATACTTAGATAAAGAGTCAGCTTCTAGCAATAGGAAAGCTTATGGTATGTCACTTAATTGTGCGGGTTAAGAAATACACCTTCCTAAACTGGTTTTATTTAAAATACTACTTTAAATTCATGTCTTTTACTCCAGTAAAGCAATAGCTCTATAAAATCTTGATTTAACTAACATTCCCACAAGGATGCACTATTCAGGAGGGCCATCACAAAACAAAATGTTTAAAGCCTTGTCATAAAATGGGACAATGGCACACCCCATGAGGTAAAATTTCTGACCAAACCATCACACTATCCAGGAAGTAAAGTGGAATCCTTTTTAACCTTGCCCTCTGAATTAACCGCTGCTCTGGCTACTAAGTCTGTCCCCTGAATTAACCCCTGCTCTTGCTACTAAGTCATTGCTGCCAAATGAGTGATTGAGATTCACAGAGATCCCAGCTATAGTGTGTACTATTGGCATAAGTTGATGCCAAGCTAGTTCAAACACACTAAAGGCCCCGGAACCCAGCTCAGACACCTAGAGCTGACTCACTGCATCCTTTTGGGCCCAAATCTTTCTTCACTCAACTGGGAGTCAACACTAAATACCGAAAACAAAAGATGACAACATATGCATGTAACATTATTTTACAATATATGCTACATGTATAATAATGAAAGCTGACACTCCTTGAATTTTCTGATGCAACCAGGCCAATGGAAGTGGCTTTAATCTTATGAGAATGGATGTACTGTCCTGGAGAATAGTACTTGAAGTCCCATCCTCATGCATGCCCATGGTCTCATAGCTCTTAGATAAGATATATTTGGCAAAATCCACCTCTAGCAGGGGGCACACTACCAGGAAGTGCTGATAGTGCCAACCTGTAGGAAAGTTTCTAGAAGCTTTCCTAATGTTTCCTGCAAATCCTTAGAGCCACCAATCTCTTGACAAGACCACTGGCTGTGTCAGATAGTCACACAAAATGATGAAGCATTTTGCCTATCTGCTTCCAGTCACAGTACCCTAAACTAAAGCAAGACAGCACATTAGTGTCCTTCTGTGAGTGTTTGCTCATATCTATTCCAATTAGGTGTGGGCACACTGCATGCATGGCCAATGGTACGTTTTTACCCTGGGTGCTTCCTGTCGAGTCAACTGTGGAGCCCCCTGGAGTGGCATCAGTACAATGCACTATATATAACCTTGTCTCACTGACCGCCCCTCAGTTTAATCTTATTGCCAGTTATGGCTGTTGGAACTGTGGCTCTTTTGCATAGCAAGTGCCACAGATTCCTAGCATTTATAGTTAATTTGTTTGACAATAGTTAATAGTTAGCAGTTAGTTAGCATTGTAGCAGGGGGAGCGAAGGGGTTCCCCTTCTTACTTATGTCCTCTTCAGGACCTATAGCATGCCAAGGTCCTAGGACTGCATACCCTGCCAAAAATGTATGCTGACGAGCAATCCCCATGACTCATGTCTTCAGAGCCTAGGAGAAGCCCACCAAGCAGATCTGCAAGGCCTTCAGGACTTGGAACAGAAAGGAGCAGGACTTTCGCTTGAAGCAGCTACTTATGGATTCTGCTTTCTGACTGCAAAGACAAAACTAGCAATAAAGGAGGACTCTTGACATGGGCAATCCCTGCAGTCCTCCTCCCGGTGCCAATCTCATTCTCTGGCATGTTCTTCTAAAGCAGCCAACTCCTCATCGGGGCTGGCAGTGGCTCCAGCTACCATGCCCTCAGTGTCCACAGGTTCTGATGGGCTTAGATCCCAAGGCATGGAGGTGCTGAGTTCTTCCTGCATCCAGAGCCCAATTGTCTTGGATCTCCAAGGGTGGAACAATGCTGGTCATCCCATCCTCTATACTGGGCACATTTGAGGCTGGTAGGGGTCTTACTGAGAAGGCACAGTCTCTTCATAGGGACAGGCCTACCACTCCCCACCAGATTTCACAGGGGAAGCTGGTCATGCTCTTGCTCCAGCCCCAGTATCCCTCTCCTCAGAGTCCCGGCACTGCTCTGTCGAGTACCATTGGTCTGACTTATGGCATTGGTCTAACTTGTTGGACCGTACTTGTAGCCACTCCTTTCAGACCCATTGCTGCATGAGAGCATCTGTAGTGAATAGATCCTGGTTATATTTGGAGCTGTCCCATCACTCCAACCATTCCCAGTACCTAAACACTAACATGTTCTCATCCCAATTAGGTGTCAGTTCTTCTTCCTTCACAAGCCTCTGCTTCATGGAGAGGGTGAAAGGAGTCAGGGGCTGAAAATGCCAGTGAAAAGGAAGCATCTGACTGACTTCTGGGGCAGACAGCAGCCAGGTCAGGATAGCCTGAATCAGTTGTTTTGGGATTGGACCGAGCCAGGGCCACCCCTCTCTCTCTCCAGATCCATGTCAATGCTGCAGCATATAAGAGGGATCCTTAAACCCTGTCAGCCCCTAAGACAGAGGTGGACAATAATTGTTAATGGGAGACCACTTCAAGATTCTGGTAAGTGGACAAGGGGCTACATTTCTCTATGGAGGGAGTATGAGGTCTGGGGTGCAGGAGAGGGTTTGAGAAAGAGTTTGGGTGAAGAACAGGGTGGGATCTGGGGCAAGGGCTGGGGGTGCAGGATCCAGGAGGGGTAGGGGTACAGGAGTGGATTCTAGCCTGGGGGAGGAGCATAGGAAGGAATGCAGAGTGTGGGAGGGACTCCCTCCCTGCTGCAGCCCAGGCTGGGTTGGGTGGTCCATGGGCTGGATCCAGCAGTCTGCAGGCCAGATCCAGCAGCTTGGTGGGCCAGATCCAGCCCATGGGCCATATCTTGTCTACCCCTGTTCTAAACAAACTGAGCAGTGGTTCTCCACCCTGCCTACCCCCAGCAACCCCACTATCCTGGCAGATTGCAAAACTAGTTGAATTTGATCAAAAAATGGGAGAGTATTCTTGAAAAGAACAGTTTTATAGTTTCAAATATTACTATAGTCTATGGGAGGACATGACCTCTTCTCCTGTGGGTCTGTGGACAGCCAATCCACCTCATTATGTCATCACATTGTGAGATGAGGGGAATCAGCAGGATAACCAGAGCCAAGAATTTGGGTCTCTGGCCAGGGCTACACAATCACAGAGTCCCAGGGCAGGGCAGCAACAAGAGTCTAGGGGCTCAGGCCTGTGTGTAGGCTGAGCAATAAATGGTCAGTCAGCCCAGGCCCTGGATCAGGGCGGGGCAGCAAAAGGAATCCAGGGTTCAGGCAGAGTTGTAGGAAGTAAATTAGCCCATGCTTTGGTTCACAGCAGGGAAGAGTCAGTCAGTCACTCAGGCAAGAGTCTTAAGGGAGAGGGGAGACTGCCACTCAACCTGTGGGTGCCAGGGGGTATGCAGGCCACTCTACTATGTCCTGAAGCAGGGCCCTAACAGTGGCAGAGTGGTCTTCCACCGAGTCAGCAGAGATCCAGGCTGCAACATGCTGATTCACCTCCTGTCAGCATTGCGGCCAAATGGATCTACCATCCCTGGGCCATTTCCACGCTTTCCCTTCCAGAGTACCTGCCAGTCCAGAGAGCTGAGCAGTTGGTGGGGGTCTCTGTCACCAATAGCTGCTCTTACTGGGTCAAGTCAGCCCAGTGGTCCTACCAGTCTGGGCCAGTCATCGGCATCCTCTGGGGTCAAGTCAGTGATCCAGGCAGTGTGGGCCAGTCATCTGCCTCCTATGAGCTAACTGCAACCTCCCAGTGCAGGAACTTAAGGGAAACATCAGTCCCTTCCAGCTGGGTTTAACTGAGCCCTCAACTCTGGCCTGCATACTTCCAGTCCCACCCCTTGCTTCCTAGAAGGCAGGGTGAGAGTGGTGTGGCTCCACCCACCAGGATGCAGAGACATACTTCTCCCTGTCTGAGTCTCTAGGCAGCTAGCTACCTCAGTAAAATTATCCATTGCATAGGGCATGAAACACAAAATAAGGCAGGTGTTCTGTGCTTTGGACATTTGTCACATCAGTGGCTGGTATCACACACTGAAAGTTTGTAACGTTGAGAGTTATGAGGACACTGCTGACAAAGAGAGCCAGTTGGAGAGAGCATGAGCAAAATCCAACAATCCTTCCAAACCTGAGATGGGGGAACGGAAGGCTGAGAAATACTTTTATCAAATAGTCATTCTTTATAGTGAGCTCCACAAATGCCTGCTGCACTGTATTCCGTCTTTTGAGGAAGAATATTTTAATAGCCTTTTGTTGTTGTTGTTATTGCAGAATACAAAATACTTGGATGAGCTTCATAATTTATTACAGAGTTCATGGACTTAATTTCCATGAACAGCAAGACCTCAAGCTGACATGTCCCAAAACAATATATTAAAATGCTGAAAATCTACAGTACCAAGAGATTTCTTTTTAATGTGAAGTAAATTCAAAAGCTTTCCAATGAAAAGTGAATTTGCTTTCATGCAAAATGACTCAGTAAATTACAGAAAGACCATTAAAAGTTAGTTGTGATACAGTTAAAAATATTAATTATACAGTGGAAGAGGAGGGATGTGCATTGACTTTTTGGAAATACACATGTTGGTAAAAAAAAATCAACCAATCTACTGAATATGAAACTCCCATCTGAAGTTCCCTAGAATCAGCACTTCCTTCTCTATTTCATGTGGTTACATCTTTAAATTTTGTAAGGCCTTTCTAAAGGAAAAAAAGGCCTTTCCTTTCTAAAAGGAAAAAAAACCCAGGTTTGCAATATTTGGATTGAAGGATATGTACTATAAAATAGTGGCTTTCATTAAGATGAGTCACAGTAAAAGAAACAAAAAGGCACTTTGATATAACAGAGAATAGTAGATGAACTGCACAATATTTGGGGTTTCTTAAATTCTGAGCATCTCCTGCTTGTTTTGTGCTTGTTCACTAAACTAGCAATACAAATAATGTTTGGCTGCTAAGGGAGCAAAAAGTGTCTCCCTAGCACACAGAAGTTGTTTGTTAGTAGCTGACTATTTTGTAGGAGAAGGTAAATGTTTCTTATTTTAGTTTCAAGAATTAAAATTTAACACTAGGTTCCTGATTTTTTTAGCTTTCCGATAGCTGTTATTTATAGAAGTTTTCTTCCTTCTCTTAGATTTCTCTTAGAATTAAATAAGCACTTTATAGCCAAGGAAAAAGACTATGTCAAATGTGCAAATAAGCTAATATCAGTGAGACGGGAGGAAGGGAAGATCTGTTACTGTTGCACAAAATCCACAGCAATCTAATCATGATCTCTGTTAGTTAGCAAGATGTGTATGAGATGTTGTATAAAGCAGACACATCCAGGAAATAATGCCTGTCCAGTGTAGCCAGATGGAATGGGTGTCTCCTGACATAACATTTATTTTAATAAATGTTCAATTAAAACTACTGCTGTAATACAAGCATCTTCCAGAAGTAGACTGGGAATTAATATGGTTGTTGATAGAAATAAACATTTAGGTAACTGTGCACAGGTCTTATCTCTTATTTTGCCTTAAAATAGTGGTTTATAAGTTCTGGATCTCTGCCGTTCCCGTGCATCTTCTCAGTAGCTATAACATGTATGTAATCTCTGTTTATTTGTATATTCACAGAAATAGTGAGAGAAAGGTCTTACACTAGCACAAAGACTTTGTATCTACAGTATAGCCATAATGTATAGTCTATTTAATATAGAGTTTATATTTAGTTCAAATTGTGGATAAAATGGTAGAGGAAGAGTAATCTGTTTTAGACCCTAATCCAGCAGAGTACGTAAACGTAACTTTAAGGATGTGAATAAAGAGTACACTTATGAAGTTTGCAGACAATACCAAGCTGAGAGAGGATGCAGGGACTTTGGAGAATGGAATTAAAATTTAAAATGATCTAGACAAACTGGAGAAGTGGTCTGAAGTAAATAGGATGAAATTCAGTAATGACAAATGCAAAGTGTTCCTTCTGAAGTGAAGTAAGTACACACATACAAAATTGGAAATTACAGTTTGTAAGGAGTATTTTAGAAAGGGATCTGGGAGTTATAGTAGATCACAAGCTAAATATGAATTTACAGTGTGACATTGTTGCAAAAATATAGCAACAATCATTCTGGGCTGTATTAGCAGGTGTGTTATAAGCAAGATGGGCATTGGAATTGATGACCTTCTGAGGTCTCTTCGGGTATGTCTACACTATGGTGTTATTTCAAAATAGCTTATTTCAAAATAACATGTCTAGACACAAAATGCATTTCGAAATAGCATTTTGCTATTTTGAAATAGCATGTCCACACTGATGGGACGCTGAATCGCATTTAAGGCAGGCCGGAACCAGTTCTGGTAGGACATCAGGTCAGGAGTTACCTTGTGTGGCTGCTGACTGAGGCTATCTGAGGCCTGTGCTTAAAGGGACCCTCCTCCCTCCCCGCCCCTGGACAGCCGGCTCTAAGGTTTCCCTACTTGCTTGCCTACCTCACTGAGGGACAGCAAAGCATTTTTTTCATGCTCTGGTTGCCCTCACTCAGGACACCACAGCACTCTGCAACATGGAGCCG
>JANRFK010003679.1:44098969-44109402 GCA_030068395.1 Apalone spinifera | reverse complement strand
AAAATAGGGGCAGGGCTCTGGGTCTGCCCCTGGTTGGGAGCTGCCCCCTGTGGCACTGGCATAGGCCTGTTGCAGCTCCTTTATTTTCATGCAAATCTGCTCCTGGGTTTGCATGTGGCCTTTGGTGGCCAGGCTGGCAGCCATCCACCTGCAGACAGTTGTGTTCCTCCATTTAGTGCAGAGATCATGGAGGTTGGAGGCATCCCCCAAACCTAAATTAGGTCCCTGATCTCCAAACTGGACCAGGCAGGTGCCCACCTTTTCCAGCCCCTGGAAGGCTCCTGGGAGCTGGCAGACTGGTCCTGGGGAGCGGTGGCAGGCTGGCTGGCACTGGCTGCCTGGCTCATGCTGGGACCACTGGGTCAGGTGCAGCGACTGCTGGCTCTGGGCTGGCAGGCTTGGAGCTGGCACAGGCACTGTGGCCAGAGTCTACCCCTTTAAGGACTCCGGGGAGTGGGGGAGGGAGAGGAGTTTTCTTAGTTGTGCCCAGAGTGGCCACCACTACACACCATCTACACAACGCTTATTTCGAAATAAGCCCTCCGCTATTTCAATTTGATTTCGAAATACCAGTTTGGCAGTGTAGATGCTGGTAAAGTTGATTTTGAAATAACTTTTCTGTGTAGACATACCCTTCCAGCCCTATGATTCTAAGACACAAGAAGTAATTCTTGCACTCTACTGTGCATTGCTTAGGCCTCAGCTGAAGTATTGTATCCAGTTCTGGGTGCCATATTTCAAGAAAGATGTGGACAAATTGGAGGAAGTCCAGAGAAGAGCAACAAAAATTATTAAGGGTGTGGAAAACATGACTTATGAGGGAAGATTGAAAAAAATGTGTGTGTTTAATCTGGAGAAGAAAAGACTGTCAGGCCACAGAACAATTTTCAAGTCACATAAAAGGTTGATAGAAGAAGGAGAAGAAAAATTGTTTTCCTTAACCTTTGAGGATAGAATAAGAAGCAATGAGCTTAAATTACAGAAAAGGAGTTTTAGGTTGGACATTAAATGGGACACTAGAGGTGGTGTAGGTTGGACATTAGCGGGGTTATGGATTGATTACCTGTTCTGATCACTCTTCCTCTGGGGTATCAGGCATTGGCCACTGTCGGAAGACAGGATACTAGCCTAGATGGACATTTGGTCTGACCCAGTATGGCCATTCTTATGTTCCTATTAGGAAAAACTTTCTAACCATCAGAGTAGTTGAGTTGGTATAAATTGGCTAGAGAAGTTGTGAGATCTACATCATTGGAGATTTTACAGAACAAGTTAGAAAAACATCGTCAGGAATGGTCTAGATCAGTGGGGTCTGAGCAGCTGCCTGCCTTGTGGTTCACGGCTTGAGTTCTGTTCCCTCCTTCTCCCCCATGCAGCAAGGAGCCTGCGCAGCAATGAGGCTTGGAGCACCAGCTCTGGCTTCTGGCTCGGGAGGTGTGCAGGGGGAGCTGAAGAAAGCCCTCACCAGACCTAACTCCCCATTCGTGTCTGCCCCCAGTGCCCGTGAGAGCCGCCCCAGCTCCCTGCCTGCCTCCACTGGGCAGCACAGGAACCCCACACAGAGCCAGGACACATTCCCCATGGGTTTGAGGCCCTGCCCCCACATGCACGCTGCTGCTGCTGCTTCACCCACCCTGGTCCCACCAGCATGGGGGAACAGGCCACCCTGTCCCCCAGTGCCCAGTAGCTGCCACCACATGAGACGGGTGGAGGGTATCTGGGGTGTCAAGGAGTGGGGTGTAATGAGGGTGCTAGGACCAAAGAAACAATAAGGTGTGGAGACAATGGTGGAGCTGGGTTGAGGGAGCGATGAGGCAGTGGAGGGGCTAGTAGAGTGCAAGCAATGAGGTGTGGGAATCTGCCCCCGAGAGCCAACCCGGCTCCTTGCCTGTCGCCAGGGTTGGCACAGGGACCCTGCATAGAGCTGGGACACCTTCCCCCATGCGGGAGGGATGGGAGTCTGTGGGCCAGGTGTGCGGGAAGCAGGAGCTAGGGTCAGAAGGCAATGGGGGAATTGGGCACTGGGGTGTGATGGGGTCAGGCTCAGAGATGGTAGGACCTGGGGGCACATGGTAAAGTGTGACCCCTCCCCACAGGGCTGTGCAAGAAGCAGACCCCAGGGACTGCCCAAAGCTTGACTCATGCCGGGGAGCAGGGCACAGACAGATGGACAAAGTGCAAGCCCTGGACTGATGCAGAGGGAGAGCAGGCTTGGCTCAGGTCAGTCCATTGCTCTGAAATCACCCCCGGCTCTAACAAACTAGACCCTCCCCCTTCTCCCACCCAAAGCTGGGGACAGAATAGAACTTTAGCTTCACATCAGGGCACTGAGGTCAGCATCAACAATTCCTCCTGAAACACACTGAATGAAGTGCTGCTTTTACACAGATTCACCCCAGAAGTGGCTGCATCTCAGCACTGATCCCTGCCCCAGGGCCAGCTCCTTCTCTGCACCAGAGAGATACCTATATAACCAGCCCTAGTGTCCGTGGCTGCCTCATAGCCTGTGAAGCTTCCCTGAGAATCCTGTTGTGGGGGGGACGCTGGGAGCCAACATCTCTAGCAGGGTAAATGAATTGGACAGTCATGGGGTTGGGGAGCCCAGGAGCTACTTGCTGGCCAGGAGGGACCTGAGCTCCCTCCCCCTTCCCACGCTGCTGGGGGAATGGTAGTGCAGTGACACGCTATCTGAAGGCTTTCCCTGCTGCAATGGGGTGCAAAGCCAGGTAAGCATCCCTCCTCATGCTCATACCCTGTACCTCAATCCCCCTCACTCACTCCCACCAAGATCCTGCACCCTCCCTTGCTCCTGCACCTTTTTCTGGCCAGACACCTACCCCCACCATGCTCCTGCATCCACCATTGTTCTTGCACCCTCCCTCCTGGCCAGACACCCTACTCCCAGCCTGCTTCAGCCCCCTACCTTCCACCCAGACCTCGCACTATCACCCCACCTCCTGCCCAGATCCTGCACTCCTATCCCTTTCCCACTCACTGGCAGCCCTGTCCCATACACTGAAACGCTCTTTTTTGTCCCCACCCCAGAACCTAAGGCTGTCCACAAAATCCACTAATAAAAAAGTAAATCTGGCATGTATGAAGCCCTGAATCTCAGTCCTCCCTGTCCCTTCCCCTCGCGTCATGGGGCTGGTGCACCAGAGGAATGAGGTGGCTCGGTTGGAAGCCACATCAGTGAGAGTTGGGGGGTTTTGGAGCAGTTTTTATGCTTCTCAATTGTGTGGTCCCCAATTGATATTTCTATGGATCATGGCTTCTTACCCAAAAAAGTTTCCCCACCCTGCCATAAATACAGAAAACATTGAAGCCTTTTGTGTGGACATAATTTAACATTTTACTTTAATTAAAATGAAGTTTTATAAACTAACATGAGAACGTTAAAACACTTAATTAATGGTGAGTTTCCATTAGCAACTGGTGGTCTGTGGAAAGGTTTGCATTGAGCCAGGTGGACCACAGGCCAAAAAGTTTGAGACCCACTGGTTTAGATAATATTTAGTCTTGCCATGAGTGCAGGCCACTGGACTAGATGATCTCTCAAGTGTATTCCAGTCCTATAATTCTATGAATCTCGCAGGAGATAAATGGACTACTCATGCTTAAGTTATACATATGCTCAAGTCTTATTTTGGATCATGGCCATAATATACACTTAAGTTTTGGCCACATATTCAAAGGCTGGAATTGTTACATTGGTTACAATTTATCTTTATTGTGTTATGAGTTTGATTGCCCATCAAAACACATTGTAGGTTTTATGCAAAATCCTTTGGATGACTGGTGTGTCTTGATTATACATATATAAGTCCTCTGCTTTTAGGCCCAAATCCAGATATAGCATAAGTAGGTGGGAATCCCATTGACATAAATGGAAGTTTCATGGGTTTATGTCAGAGATGAATCTGAGATTTACAAGCAGGCAGTCTGGAAATGAGGATGCTGAAAAGGTTGAATTCACAATTTATTCTCAAAAGGAAACACTCGGTGTTTGACTGGCAAAATAATGTATACACTTCTTAAAAATGGTTAATTTACCTCAATTAGAGGTAGACAATTATTGCAGAACTTTTCCCATGCATTGACATGCCCTCACTTTGAATTTGCTTTCCATGATCATGCATCTGATGAAATTATATTCATATGAATGCTCATGAAAAATGAATCTTAACCTTCATACTTATTTTGTGGATAGTAAATTTTACATTTGCACATCCAAGTATCATTCCTGGAAGTGTTATGTTTTAAATGATGTATTTTATATTTTAAATTGCATATTGAGGAGACTGCTTAACATAGCAGGGGGACAAGATTCCCCAAACCCCAGACCAGAGCTCTGAGAGAAGAATGTTAAATTACGCAGACAAGTATCTGAATGCTAGGATGGTTTGCACTCATACAATTGCACTGTGACAATAGAAAAATTATTTTAAGCTACACCTATAAACCAGCTGAGTATTTCTAGAAATGAGGCTTTGGGAAACCTGTGAGACCCTAATTTTATCTGTCCACCACATCGACCAATCTATTGAAGTGGGGGGGGGAACAAACAAGTAAACAAAAATCAGCATTGGAGGGGGAAGACTTCAAATAACACATTGCTTTGAGGCACTTTTAAAGCAGATAATGATGATGAGAGCCCAATCCAGCAAACACACACACGCTTGAGTACCTTTATGCACCTGAATAGTGAATTTATTGACACTGTTTATGTGCCAAACATTACATGTGTAACTGTGCAGAGGATTGGACACAAATTATTTTCTCATCTGTAATAAATAGTAAATGTTTACATTTTTACTAATATAGTTGTTACTTCGTATTTTGCTTTTAACTATTTATATAACACATTTATTTATAAAATGCAGTAATAGATTAGAGAACAAGTATTACATGTGATACAAACCTTGATAATTTATTGTTAAGATACAGTTACTTTCATGTGCTCCTGTGTGTGTCAGATGTTTTTCAGGTATTGTAATTGTGTTTGTTAAATACATGTTAGCAGGACTAGATATTGCTTTATGACTTTATAAGTGTCTCTAAATTTACTGATGAGAAATAGGATATTATATTTAAATTATATATATGGTGCATTACATTTTTCTATTGTTCCCACCACCACTTTCGTTTCATTGTTTTGCTTCCATGGTGAGCCTCATATATGTATCTTCAAAATTTGTAGTATTTTTTTTAAGTGTGGGCAATTTAGTACTAGAAACTTAATTCAAGAGACCTTTAACCTTTAAACTGTCACATGACTATTGATTTTCAATATTGTAAGGTTCTATGCCTCCGTAAGCATGTAGTTCAGCAGATTCAGAAGTTTTTCCCTTATCAGTTCAGTCCCTGAGTACTTGTGCATTAAGACAACAAATATCCACAGTTAACGGTGTGTCACATGGCAGTTCAGTGGACGTGCCAATTTTCTAATGAAGTTGGGTTGTTGGCAAACACACCAGTCATCATATATTGAAAGAGGTCTTCTTTTGTGTATTTCCAACACACTTGAGTGCTTCTAAAGATACCAGTTACATAATTGTCTAAGGGCCAAGTGAGGGGTGAAAACACATCCATCCAGTGCCAGTACAGAAACAAGTGAAAACAGTGGAATTAAAAGCAAAGTGGCACCAGGTTTTGTTAAGTCTTAATAGCTACTATATGAATTTGTCAGTTGTGCCAAATGAACACAATTTTATGAATATGTGATATACATTGATGTAGCATCTCAGGACTAATATTGTTTTCAGAAAAAAATACTGTTAATAGTTAAATGCTCCTTCCTAGTTGTAGCTTAATTATTATATATAGATATAAATTAAGAGGGAAATACTGGTAATGCGGCAAGACATTTTTAAGGCCTAATATGGTATGTGACTGGATTATTTTTTAATACCAGGATGTTACTTTAAACACCTTGCTTCTTTGTAATCACCAATTAGTTAAATCAGCTGAGGTACTGAGGCTTCAATGAATAATGTGCAGCAGGCCCCATGAATAACTTAGCAAACTAACCTTCACAGTTTGAATGAAGATACGCTTTAATCCTCGCACCCTAAAAAGAAAGTAGGGGAGAGGATTGCATTGATTAATGAAATTGTTACAACTAGAGAAAGAAAATGTGATTGGTTTGAGCACCAATGTTACCTGTTTAATTGGCATGTTGGATAAAAATAAAATAAAAAACAATTGAAATGACTGAAATATATATTAAATAAATAAAAACGTTATGAGTTAGTTCAGCCAAACAAGCCTGTTTCAATTCAGGTAAATAGTTTAAAATCAGACATGTCTCATACTGGACTTTTTACTGGAATGGTGAAATATATAATGAAATTCAACAAGGAAACTGGAAAAACAGCCAAATTGGTGCAGCAAAGTGGTTAATAGGATCATTAGCCTACTCGCTGTATTTTTTTGGACATTGTGTTCCTGTACCATAGTACTCCAGAGCAGATTGCAGGAACAGGCTGACAGTTACTAGCTAACTCAGCAGTGCTGGGTGCAAACTGCCATCTTCCTGTGGATTTACAGCTGCCACTTCTGCTACTTCAATTAGTTCTATAGCACACAGATGTTGCTTAAATGTTGCTGCTAATGATACTGCAATAAGCGTAAGATTCATGCCATATTTTGAGGCACGTAAATTTCTCAAGTGGCACAATTAAAGTGGAAATATTAGGTGGGGAGAACTTGGCAGTCTCTAGAACTTGGAAAGCGCACCCGCTATGCAATAATGGGTCAAAAATTCATTCAAGTTTTACTGCTGTTCAGAGTTTTAAAAGACTTTTCACAGTTGAATGCAAAGTAGTAAAAACCAGAGTATTAGGAAATGAGAATGCTGTTCTGTTATTCAGACATGACTTTTATTTTTAAATTGAAATCACATGCTTACCTTCAGTACTGTTATTGCATGTTGAATATCCACACTTGAAAGATGTATTGGAGTGTAAAAAAAAACTTTTTAAGCAGTTATGAATTAATTGCTCAGATTGTATGAAAGTTAGAATGTCAGTTACATTAGTAAAAAAAAATTGTTTCCCCAAATCACACACATAGACAGCATCAATCATTTCAGACGCCAGATGTAGCCTCCGAACTGTAGCCTGACAACAAATCTCATGTTTGTGCAGCAACCAAGCAATTATTCTTTCCATTATATCTCTCAATGACAGATCTCCAAACCCAGGGCTGTAAAAATTAGAATTTGGGCTTATACAGTTGTGTCAGGTCTTTAAATAAATTCATAAATAAGAAAACTTATCATAGCTGCAGTGTTTATGAGCTTGTCAAAGTACATGTACATAATTTTCATCAAAATTTCTTTTACCTGATTTCCAATCCTCCAGGATTAGATTTATCAACAGCTCATTCCAGGTAAAGCTCTGTGCCTGTTTCCAACTGGCTTCTCCATGTAAAAACAGTACTTTAGAAAAGAAAGGCCTGTTGTTTTGACTGTATTTGGGCAATTTATAAGCTTTTCTTCCTCTTAAATGTTTAACTCTTGGTTGAAATATTTATTTTTAATTTACTGCCCTCTCAATTGGTATTTGGGATAATGTAATTCACTAACAGTGCATTTGAATGGGAACATCATACTGGCAGAAATTCTAAGTGATGAAGTAAACACAAAGAAAGACCATTGGTAATTCAAACTATTGATGTATTTGAGAAGGGTTGGGAGATCGACTTTTATTTTAAAACATCTAACATTTTTGGTATTAACATTAACTCTTAAAATTAAATTAATGTTAAATTAAATTATTAGGACAACAATCTGACCATCAAATAGCAAAGTACCATGCAGTCAAGCATCAATACATTGTATCTAAATTACTTATTTTCTTCCAAAGTGCCCCAACATTTTCATTTTTCTATATTGCTCCATACCTCTCCTGTTTTGGATTATTTAACAGCAAATCTTACAGATGTCAGTTTTGTCTTGTTCTAAAGCAACAAGGACAATAAGTTCCAGCTGACCTCAGTACAATGAATCTTGTAAGAGCACAATATGTATTTTATACTGGCAGTGAAAAGCTTACATGTAATTGAGAGAGAGAGAGAGAAATGTCACTGTAGCATTTTTGTTGACACTGCACTATCTGTGTGTGTAAGAAGCCCCAGAACCTGGCAAACAAGGGTGTAAGCAGCAAGATGTTCACATTGAATCCATGAACTTGTCTGTCTGTCTCTCTTTTTTAGTCTAGCATTATGAGGTCAGATTCTCAAGCTAATGAAACATTATCATAATAGGAAGTGGCACAAGGAAAAATATAAAGCAATATTTAACAATCAGACAGGCTACAGGCATATGGCATTTGAAACCAGTTGCAAAAATGGATTCTGTTTTTCTAAGTATTTTGTGTTCCATAATGCTTAAGGTACTGTTTTGTATATATTGTTCTTGCACTATATATTGATATGCTATGCCACAATATATTTTATTCATATAGTGTTCGTTACTTGGCTAGGATGCCATCTATAGAAAATTAATGTCTTGGTCCAAATCATTATTTCTGCAATGAATTATATAGCTAAATAATTACCATCTGTAGGAAATAACTTGATTTGAATGAGTATGAAATATATCACTTTGGTATATGGTTTTTGGCTATATTATTTCCACATTTAAAATGAAGTATTCTGTTCATATTGACATGAACTGTTCAGTGTATGCAAAAAACAGGAGACTTCACAAAATATCAAAAATATGTTACATAACATTCACAAATCAATATTTCTGTGCCATTAGTCAGCATATGGGCTGTTTGTAAATTTTATTGGATATCACTTTTCAACTAGGTATGGAAAAGGCTGTTTTTAAATAAATTGTATCTATATGGAAATCTTTTGAGTTAACCTTTAATTGTAGGTAATTCTTATTTTTAAGTCGATAAGAAATAGCATTCAGAAATATGTGGCTCTTGATAGTCCATCAGTGTCTGACCCATGTGAGGGAGCCTGAGGCAACTCCAGATCCATCAGTACAACCCGCCTGTAGAGCTTACCAAAGAGCCAGACCCTGTAACTGGAAGAATATCTGTTCCAACTGAGCAAATAAGCCAAGATCTTGCTTTAACTGACACACAAAGAGAAGAAAGAAAGGGGCTATGTCATCGTGTTCCAAAACACCAACACTTTTTTGTGATTAAATATGTTGACATGACAAACAACATATTGACAGAAAAAATGTGATTTTTAAAAAGAAAATTAAAATAGCACAAAAAGATTTTTGCCTGACATTTTAAGTAGATTTGCAGTTTACAATCACTTTTTTATTAGCAATGAGGAATTGTACAGATTTCTTGATCCTGCCTGCAAAAATAAGATGTGATGACTCCAAAAGTGGGATGCCCCCCTGCCAGGGTCACATGTCTTGTACACAGTACTTGAGACACTTCTCATTGTTATATACTTAAACCCTATTCCTGCTCTCATTGAGCTCAAAAGCTGTAGGATTGAATCTGTATTCATGGTGATGACTTTTTAGTAGCTGTGCTATTTCACATAATTGGAACCCTAATGTTCTGTGCATGTTCCCAGAGCTTCTACTTTCCCTAACAGTAGGTTTTCAGCACATCATACCATGCACTGCCTCACAGTTGGGGCAAATCTACACTAGGAAATTATTTCAAAATAATTAAAATTGAAATAATAACTCCGATTTAACAACATCGAACTAGCACATCCCCATTACGGGGTAGCATCAAAGTTAGTCAGAATTATTTTGAAATAGTGCGTCCACACTGATTGGAGCCTGCCTTGGACTTAAAGCCCCCAGAAGCACTCTGGGGAGGGCACCAGGAGGGTGGACACTTTTGGGGGTTGCTTGTTCAGTCAAGCTGCGATGCGTGCTTTCTGGGGCTCCTCTCTACATCTGTCTCTCACATGACTCTCCTCCTCTTCTGCCTCCCCCCACGCGGGACACAAAATGGATGAGTGTGCACTGGTTGTCCTTGCAGATGCCACAGTGCTCACAACATGGAGCCATAGCTGCTGCAAAGCAGTGCCAGGCTCAAGGGCTTTGTCCTATGCATCATGGTGCAGTACTACCAAATTGTTCGCATTCTGCTCCAGCAGGAGGAGGGCCAGCCCAGACCACAGGCCCTCATCACCCAGGTCCTGGTGCTCCTGCTGCTGTGCATGCCCCTCAATCCCCTGGACACTGTGGAATGCTGATTCTGGCGGTGGGAAATCAGTTTGGACTGGTGGGACTAGGCCTTCTCAGAGCCAGGGCCAGGAGGGCCATTTGGCCCAGGCCTCAGGAGACAAAGGGGCCTCAAATTTTGACATTTTTTTTACCAAGTCATTTCCATTTATTATACACCTTTCAGTTGTAACCGAGACAACAAAAGAAGCTATATATTGATTTAAATTTATCAAAAAATTGATTTAAATCATTGTGGGATCTTGAGCCT
>JANRFK010003679.1:44080678-44094867 GCA_030068395.1 Apalone spinifera | reverse complement strand
TGTGGCACTGATGTGAGGGGTGGGGCATATGGGGAGCAGGGTATAGAAGGGAGAGAGAAGGGGGGAGGAGAGGGAACCTGTCAGCTGGACAGGTGAGTTGGGTCCCGCAGGGGCCATGTGGGAAGGAAATGACCCAGGGTAAGGCTGAGTGGACACCCGAGGGTTGGTGTGTTTAGGGGTAACGCCCTACCAACCAAGATGGGGAAGGGCTCCCTGTCTTTAGGGCCCTGGGTCAGGACTTGGAGTGAGGGTGGGCCCAGGTCCCCCTTCTGCCACTGTGAGTTGGGCTAACAAGTGCCTATGCTTGGGGGGGGAAGAAGGTTACGGCTAGAACTACAGGTATGGATTTGTGGGGCGAGAAGTATTGACCCCCCAGGACATGTGGGGACATATGTAAATAAATGTGGAAGTATTGAGGAACTCAAGGGTGCTCTCAAAGGTCATTAGGTTGGGCGCGGGCGCCGGGGCGGAGTGGTAGGACACATGGCATGCTACAGGGCCCCTGCATTCCCTGTGTGTGCCTTTCTTCTCCTACTCCTCCTTTCCCCTCACCCACACAGAGTAAAAAAAGCCTTTTTTGGGGGAAACAACAGGACTGTTTATTGGGAATATATATAACGGGGGGGAAGGGACTGAGGAAAGAACCTGAAATGGGAAAGACAGGGTAGTGGCTCGGGAATGGGGCTAGGGCTGGTGCCTGGCTCTGGTTATTTGGGAGGCTTTGGCTGCCTGAGCAGTCCCACTGTCTCATATGCTGCAGCCCCAGCAGCCCCTGGGAGACTAGGTGGGTTATTTCAAAATAACCCTGTAGTGTAGACCAGGGCTTGGAGGCATTCAGAAATCAGGAGTTTCATTTATCTAAAAATGCATGTTTAAAAACAACCATAGACACTGTATTAAATAAAGATTTGAAATTCTCTATTCATACTCACATTCTCTCCTCAGTCAACACAAACTATTGCTATTAACCCTCTGCTGTAAGCATTTTTCCCATGAAGGAATGTTTTCTAATGTTGACACAAGGGCATAATACCAAATAATAATAATAAAAAAAATACAAATGGAAGACCCATAAACTGACCTGAATTGGTTTTTAAACCTACATATTTTAAGTAGCTCATGCAAGAGAAATAGCCTGTTCATGCGAATTTCTGAGATAAGGCTCTTGGAGTCTTTGATTTGTATTCATGAAAACCGAATCAACATGTGATGATAATTTTATGGGATTTCCAAAAAGAGAGTGCCCTTTTCCTACATAATTTATTATTTCTGTGATTCATCAAAGCTTTTTGTCCTCTGGCACATAACTGGTCATCTGTGATTTATACACCAAAGCAGTAAGTAGCTCCAAAATGGAGTAAAAGGGCAATAGTGTTCACACAAAAATGAGAATGTTTGAAAAAAAGCTTGGCTTAAGTTACTGCAGCAATATAGAAAATATAACGTAAGACATTGTGAAGTTGCAAGGGGGTTTATGTGTGGATTTAGTCAGCACTACCATTTAGGGAAAAAATCTATGTAGTTTCCCTAGCAATTGCCATAGTGTGTTGTATTTGTGTTCTCTGATAGACAGATTGGACCATGTTCATCTCTAGTGTAACTCCGTTGCCTTCACCAGGAATGAATATGGTCCCATGTACTTTTTTAAAAGTCTCTTCCACAGCAAATTGTTAAATGAGCATTAACATCTTTAAATGTTTTCAGATAAATACATTATACAATCTTAAATGCAACTGGGAATGAATGTATTTCTCATAAAGACCCGATGGGTCCACCCAGACTTGCCCTTGTAAGCTTGGGAAATAGAAACAAGCCTATGCTTCATTGGCTTAACCACAAAAATTCAACAAGTGTCTGTATCAGCTCATTCCTTGTCTGAAAGAAAAAAGAATACAAATGTGTTTATTTCCTTTTTGAAAAGATTTACAAACTTCCTTCCATCTCTGACTTTGGGAGTTTGTTTCTTATTTCAAATATCCTTTGTAATCTATTATGATATATAGGCCAGTGGTTTTTTTCCCCCCTCACTTCAGCCTATGTCCTCTTGTTATTTAGGAATTAATTATGATGATATCTCATATAACTCATTAGTATCAATTAATTCTTTCCCTTTCATGATTTTATATAGCTAAATTAGATTGCCTCTTAGGACCTTAATAATCAGTATTGGACTCATTTAGACATATCTCTTCTCCCCTCCTCCCAATTTCACTAGGAGTTAGAGGATGCGTTTGCTGTAAATGCTACAGCCTATCCACTTAGTAACATAGCTAGGAATGCATCATGCTGGAGCTCTGCTCTCTGCATTCCTTTCCCATTGGCTAGATACAGAATCTGATTCAAGGACTCTGTATTTAAAGCCCTCTATTGGATTGGCCAAATCTATCTTATCTGACAGACCACCTCTACCTCTACGACCATGACCTGCCATAACAGCAGTGTTCCACTGGACCTATGAAACTGCAGACCCGTGGTGTCCAATACCGTAGCCAATAGCCACATGTAGCTATTTGGTTGAGTATGGCTAACTGGCTTGAACAATGTGGCTATTTGGCTGGTTGAATGTGGCTAGTTCGCTATAATAGCAGCCAACTTAGTGGCTACTGCTTCAGAATTGGTTAGATACCACTGCTGTAGACAAATAAAGGGTACAGGAAACAAAGATTAGAGCAGCTCTTGTGAAAGGCTCCTACAAGAGACAAGTCACATTTGAAAATGTGACCCATGTTTATTTGTTTGAACCAGAGCCAAGAACTTCTGGAAAATCTGCCTCTAGTTGTGGCTGCAGTTGAAAATCTGGCATTGAATGCTGTTAAATGGAGTTTGATGGTGAAAGAGCTTTGGAGAAAAAAATAAAACTTTGGGTTTTTACCATGGTTAGTTTAAGAAAGCAGCTGAGCAGCCAACAGGAGTTATCAATAGAAAGGAAGAGATGTGAGCCTAATCAAAGTGGAAACTCGAGGATGAGAGGGTAGATTTGTGAGCTGTAAGCCCAGAGGTGACAAAAGATCACCACAGAGGGTGAAATCACACAGGAGGTGAGAAAGGAGAGAACCGGGAGCGGACTCATGGAAAAATCCCATAGAGAGTAAGGAGGAAAGAAAAAGGCTCCCCAACAGCAATGCCAAAGATTGATTAGCAAGGTTACAACCATGATGGGATAGGAGCACAGAAGCCACAGCCTCTGGAAGAAAGTATTTCATGGAAACTTGTATAAGGAGCTGTGTGAAAAGTTGCAGAAAGTGTAAATGTTTTTGTCTAGGTTCTATCCTCTCCACCACCAAAAAAGAGCTGCTGCTGCCATCCTCACAACCTTTCCTAATGATATTACTGCATTCCTGAGTGACAGAGCACAGTACCAAGATGAGATGAGGAAAACATATTGCCATTCATAAACATTAGTACTAGCAGTGAGGGGGGGAAATAACTTGAATACTACAAATCTTTGATATCCCAAGAAAGGACACAATTTATTGGAAGCTATTGTAAAAAAAGAAATAATGAAATAAATACAGGTTGAACCTCTCTAATCTGCCACTCTCTGGTACGCAACATCAGTGGTCCAATGTGATTTTAGTCATCATGGGTGTGGCCAGGTTTCCCGTGGTCCCATAAAGTTTGTTTACAGCCACCAGTCTAGTCTCTCAGTGTTCTAGGCTGTTATTTAGCTCTAAATTACCCTAAATGTCTTCTAAGAGCCCAGTAAGCAGTAGAAGTGTTGGTAATGCTGCTAGACTATATTGACCTCCTGTGGTTCTGCAAATTCCTGGTTCAGCACTGGTCAGATCTCGAGGGTGCCAGACTAGAGAGGTTCAACCTGAATAAATGACATATTAGCCTTGTTGGTGCCTGAGGCCTGATGTATACCTGATGTATACAAGTTGGTAGTTGACCAATTCTGGTGGTTGACCAGTTCCGAAATAACTATATCAATATAATTTAGCTATCCTGCAATAGCTCTGTGAGCAAAGTAATTATTCTGGAATAATGTTACTTTATTGTGCAATACTGTGTCTAGGTGGGGAAAAATATGGGAAAATACCAATTGCAAGATATCTTATTCTGCAATACTGTGCCAGTCAATGTCCTTATATAGGCTTTCAGTTTTCAAAATGGAAATTAGGTGTTTTTTAAATGTTTAGCCTTTGTTTATTAAAGTGACCTGACAATAATTTGCATCGGAATATTTTCTTTTAGATAACTACTAATTATTAAAGATACTTTGTTACATAGTTAAAACTATGTTAGTTGTATAATACATAGTTTATACAACTAAACATAGTTTATACATAAAAACAGCCATACTGGGTCAGACCAAATGTTCATCTAGCCCAGTATCCTATCTCCTGACAGTGGCCAATACCAGATACCCCCGAGGGAGAGAATATAACCCCACTAGTTACCTCTCTCCACTCTAAAATGTACCATTTATTCCTACCCTTTGTTTCCTGTCTTTTAACCAGTTATCAATCCATGAAAGGACCTTCCCTCTTATCCCAAGACAACTTACTTTATGTAAGAGCCTTTGGAGAGGGACCTTGTCAAAGGCTTTCTGGAAATCTAAGTACACTATATCCACTGGATCCCTCTTGTCCACATGTTTGTTCACCCCCTCAAAGAACTCTAGCATATTAATAAGGCATGATTTCCCTTTACAGAAACCATATTGCCTTTCCCTCAATAAATTATGTTAGTCTGTAATTGCCAGGATCACCTCTAGAGCCTTTTTTAAATATTGGTGTCACATTAACTATCTTCCAGTCATTAGGTACAGAAGCTGATTTAAAGGATAGGTTCAAAACCACAGTTAATAGTTCCACAGTTTCACATTTGAGTTCTTTCAGAACTCTTAGGTAAATGCCATCTGGTCCTGGTTGCTGTTAAGTTTATCAGTTTGTTCCAAAACCTCCTCTAATAACACCTCAATCTGGGACAATTCCTCAGATTTGTCACCTAAAAAGAATGGCTCGGGTTTGGGGATCTCCCCAATATCCTCAGCTGTGAAGACTAAAGCAAATAATTTGTTTAACTTTTTATCTCTCACGGCTTCTTTTACTTGGTTGTTAAGCCACAGTGGCACTTTTTTTGTTCTCTTACTGTGTTTTTTAATTTGGGATCTACATTTAAGTTGGCCTCCATTATGGTGTCTTCAAAAAATTTCCATGCAGCTTGCAGAGATTTTACTTTTGTTATTCTTCCTTTTAATTTCTCCTCATTTTTGTATAATTCCCCTTTCTAAAATTAAATGCCACAGTGTCAGGCTGCTGAGGTGAGTCATTGCTCTGGTTATTTCAAAGTACTTTTCAATCAACGAAACGTTAAAACCATTTATGAATAGGACTTCATCGTGTCTTTCAGTTCTTACCAGTTCTTCATATTTTAAGTGATGTTTTCGTGTGTATGCATAAAAGCTGGAGAAACAACAATATCAAGAGAAGTTGTGAACTTCTACCCTTCATTGTAATAGGCAGGGCTCGACAAATCACTGCGGATCTTGCGCATGCGCAGTGCGGGGCTGGCGAGTAGGTTTCACCGCTGTTTGTCAAGCCCTGGTAATAGACATGAACTTGGAAGCCCTAATTATGGTTAGGTAAATGCCAACATAATTAACTCTCTCATTGCTCATTGGCACACCGTATGGCTGAACATATCTGGCATGTCCCATTGATTCAAATGAGTGAAAGTGTTGGAGGAAACTGCTTTGGAAACACATATATGATCCAGTGGCAGTAAATGCTATTAAACAACAAGCTTTCTCCTGCATCATTTAGTTAGCTGCA
Organism: Apalone spinifera; assembly: GCA_030068395.1. NCBI lineage: Eukaryota > Metazoa > Chordata > Testudines > Trionychidae > Apalone > Apalone spinifera. The sequence goes on along the minus strand of JANRFK010003679.1, from coordinate 44,089,087 downwards.
TAACCTAGGACATAGACCATCTTTATTTTACTCATTTTAAGGAAGTCACTTTGCTTTGTGTACAAAGACCTGTGGGCTTTGTCCCTCTTCCATGAGGGAGCTGATATATATGAACGTTTGAAACCCATACATACTATGAGGCATGGCACATTAGGAATATACCTAAAAGAGCTATTGTAAGCCTAGTTTAGTTTTTAGTCAAATGGTCAGTGAAAAAAATGCACAGAAAAGGTGGCTTGTACACAGTCAGTGAACTCAAATTAAACAGATGAAGTTTTGAAGATCCCTTAGCAACAGTTTATCTCAGTCTAAAGGTATTGTGTTGAAATAGTATTGTCTAAGCCAGAGTGCAGGCATGCCATGCAGTGACAATCTTACTCAGCTTCAACGTCCATATTTCACTTGGTGTCTTTTGTAGCAATCCGACTTATTCTTGCTACATAGGACGGATAAGGGGGGCCCTGAAAATAGGGCAGTTGAGGGGCTCCTCCAGTGGCACAGTGGATAAGGTACCTGTCTTGGGAGTCAAGGGTTCAAGCCCCATTCTCAACCAACCTGGACCTGGAAACTTTGGGACATAGGACAGATAAGGGGGGGCCAGAATGTCAGGAGGTTGGGGTACTCCTCCAATGGTATCCATGACAAAGTGCTTGGCAGAGAATGATTGACCAATATGAGCAGTGATTTAGCATGTTTGCTACCACCCCAAGAAACTCGTCTGTTTCTCTCCATTCATCAAAACTAGCAACTTGAGTTATCTGTTTTCCAAACATGATTTCAGGCTATTCTATGATTCTCCAAAATAGCCTCTTGTCTGGGGGCATTTGCTCTGCAGCTCTGATGAAAGTATGTCTTCACTACATAGTTAACCCAGTTTTTTATCCATCTTTAGCTTAACCCTCCTACCAGAAAATCCCGTGACCTGGGTTTATAGATGTTTTAAGCTTGGGTTAGATTACTCAGCAGGAGATGTTAGTTAGAGAGTCCAGGTTCTGGTTTAACTCAGACTGAAGCATTCCTGCTTTGCAGAGAGGATGCAGGAAAAATCACTTTGATGGTTGATATGCCTTGTCATAATTTCCCTTGAAGGACAGACAGTTTTGTCCATAATTGACCCAATAGAATAGGAAAATGTTCTGGACTGTCTCCATACAAAGCATGATGGGATATGCCCCTGGACACACAGGGGTGAATGTGAAAACCCAGGTGCTCAGCCCCTACTCCCCTGACCAATCACCTAGATTAGCTATCCAGTGAAAATAGACCCTGACATTTTTAGCCGAATGCTTCATCTGGTATCCAAAGGTAGTTTTAAAGACCAGAATATATATATTGTTGAAAAATGATACTGTAGATGAATGTAATTGCTTATCATACAAACAGGGCCATTTTGTTTCTGTCCCTTATGGATCATCACAGATGGTAACCCAGACCACCAAAATGGATTGCAAAATTTATGTAGATTCAGATACAAATACATAAGCCTTACTGAAAGTCATACCATTAAAGATGTTTTCAGACAGGTAGTTAGATCAAAGCAACACAATGCCATGTACAAGAGTTGTTATAAACTACAAAGAAAACCTCAGTGGGTGAAGATAACATATTTCCCTGCTTTTACATGGAGTAAGGAAAAGGTACATTTTTGTATGGTTTAGTGAGATGCTTAGTCATTGAATGCTGTAGTTACATAAGTTAACTGAAGAACTCCAGATTGGCCATGTGAAAGGCTTTTTTAGTACAGGTTGAACCTCTTTAATCTGGCACCCTTGGGATTTGACTGGTGCCAGAATGATTTGAGGTCAATATTGTCTGGCAGCCTTACCAACACTTCCACTGCTCACTGGGCTCTTGGAAGACACTTAGAGGTAAATTGGAGCTAAATAACAGCACAGAACATTGAAAGCTAGGACTGGTGGCTGTAAACAAAGTTTATAGGTGTACAGAAACCCCTGTGAGTGGAGGATGGCCCACACCACCCGGGACATCCTCCCGCATCCAAGGCTTCTGCAGGCACACATGTCCAATGGACAAGTACCAGCAACAGCATCTGGAGGCATTGCGAGCCCTGCACAGGACCATCGACCACTGGGTGGAGGAGTACCTACAGCTACAGTGGCAAAAGGTGCTGTCTCCTCCCGCTCCATCCTCTGCTCCCTCTCCAGCTATCACTCCTCCTCCCACTCCCTCTCCCCCTCCCGCTTATCCCTCTCTGCCACTCCCAGCCCTAGCTCTGAGCCTCTCCTCCCCATTTCTCCCCCTTCCAGCTCCTCCTTCAAGGTCCCCACCACCCCTTCTTCCACCCTCTCTCCTCCCCTCTCCCAGGTTCTTTCCCCTCTCTCCCTCCAGTTGCATTGACCCTCCCTCCCCCAGTTCCGTAAAATAGAGAAACTTAGTTTGTTTTTTCTTGGCCAAACTTGTGTTTATTTGTTCATCAGGAACAGGGGGAAGAGTCAGATATGTGGAAGGATGGCAGTGAGGAGTGAAGCAGAAGAGCCCAATGGGGCTGACCAGGGAACAATGTTACTGCTCCCCTGGAGAGAAGCTCTCCCTCAGGGCCTCTCTGATGCGCACAGCCCTCTGATGAGCCTGCCGGATGGCAGCCATGCATGGCTGCTCATACACCCTGCCTATGTGGTCCGCCTCCACCCCCACCCTGGCAGGAAGGCCTTCCCTTTCCTCTCGTGCATGTCATGTGGAATGTTGTGCTCCCTGAGGTCCAGGCAGGTGACGAGGCATCTAAAACGCGCCTTCAGGCACCTTTGACCACCATGAGGGCCGTGCTCAGCCTGGCATTAAATGCCTGTCATGAAGGATTGAGGTGGCCTATGTAGAGCTTGATGAGCCATGACTGTACGGGATAGGCTGCATCCCCCACCAGGCACAAGGGCATGTCCACACCCCTGACCCTGATGTGGCAGTCAGGGAAGAAAATTCCAGCTAGCAGCTTCTAGCAGATGCTAGAGTTCCTGAACACATGTGTGTCATGTGCTTTCCCCAACCACCCAACATTTATGTCTGTAAGCTTTCCCCAGTGGTCAGTTGCAGCCTGCAGGACCACTGAAAAGTATCCCTTGTGACTAATGTACATTGATTCCCAGTGGTCTGGGGCACAGATAGGGATATGTGTCCCATTGACAGCCCCCTGCAGTTGGGGAACCCAGGGCGCCAAACCCCTTGATGATGGCATCCACATCTGCAAGGCAGATGACTCTGCACAGCAGGGTGCTGCAGGTGCCCTGACCACCTGCAGAAGGAGACAAAGCAACCAAGAATCACAGGGGTGCCAGGGTGTCTGAAAGTTCCCCCCTCCTGTTCCCTCTCTTCCCCGCTCACCAGGAGCAACCCCCTGCAATCACAGCCACCACAGGCAAGGCTTTGTGCAGGTGGGACAGAACAAACCCTACCAGGGCGGGGACTTGCACCACCTCCACCCTCACCCTCACGGTGCCCAGACCACGGCGAGTGGCATCAGGTCCTGTAGCCGCTCCCCCACATACCCAAGGAGGATCTCCAAGAAGCCCTGGGGAGTGGGTGCCTGCAGAAAGTGCTGCATGACCTGAAGTAGAAGCTTCAAGAGCTGAAGACTGCACGGAGGCAGCTCCTGCTCCATAGCAGAGTGCTGTGGTGTCCTGAGCCAGGACAACCAGAGCAAGAAGAGAAAATGCTTTGCTGTCCCTCAAGGTACATCTAGACTACACACTTTTTTCGAAAGAAGCTTTTTCGGGGGGGGGGGTTCGAAAAAATGTCTTTCGAAAGAGAGCATGCAGACTGCAAACACGGATTGAAAAAGCGATCCGTTTTTTTGAAAGAGAGTGTCCTGATTGCCTGGACACTCTGTCGACAGACAGGGTACCCAGAACCACTTCTGTCAGAGCATGGGGGCAGCATTTACTTCCTGGTGCTGCGGCATGCCGCTTGCTGCAACGACATGTGCTGAAAGGTATCACTTGGACAGCCGTTCCTCTGCTTCTGCAGCACGCTGGCTTGCAATCCTCTTTGAGGGCAGCAAGGTCTAGCAGTGCCTGCTGTGCCCAGCTTTCTTTATTGGACGCCACAGGGGGTTTTTTTGTTTTTGTTTTTGTTTTGTTTTTGGCTATGGAGCCGCAGCTGCCTTTGGGCATCCTATGGCCCCACAGTGCCATGCTGCAGCTTCTGCAGCAGTTTCAACGGACCGCCTGGATGGTCCTGGCCCAGCACCAGTCAGACTTTGGCCTTGAGACCCTCACCTCAGATTTGGGAGTACTGGCCTTGCCCCCGAACCTCATGTTGGAGAAGCGTTATTGGAGGCTGGACACCAGCTCCGACTGGTGGGACCGCCTCATGTTGGAGCTGTGGGACGACCAGCAGTGGCTCAGCAACTTTGGCATGTGTAAGGCCACCTTCCTCAAGCTGTGATCCTGGCTCACCCCTGCCCTCCAACAACAGAACACCCACTTGCGGCTCACCATCCCTCGGGAAAAGAAGGTCACTATTGCCATGTGGAAGCTTGCCAACCCCAACAGGGCCATCTTGATGGAGGGTAAGGCACTTCCAGGGGACAGTCCCGGGGGGAAGGGGCGGTTTGGAAAAGGTGGACCGTTGGAAAAGGGCAGAGGGATTAGAGGAGGAGGGTGAGTGGGGACAAGGCCCAGACCTTGGGTGGAGGGTGTCCTGCCCTCACCCATCCCTGCTGCTGGGGGCGATGGCCCCCTGGCGAGTGGCTCCCGGGTTCTTAGTGGGGAAAGAGAGGGTGAATGGGGCAGGCATCTTCCAAGGGCTCAGGGCCCCTCTCATTCTCTGTTTTGTGTGTGTGTGTCTAATGTCTCCTTCTGCAGGTGGGGATGGCCATCAACTCTGTGCTGCGGCGCAGGATTATCCGCATCAGAGACATGGCCTCCATCGTGGCCGGATTCGCTGCCCTTGGATTCCTGAATTGTGGAGGAGCAGTCGATGGGACACACATCCCGATCTGTGCACTGCCACATCGGGCAGCCCAGTTTATTAATAGGAAAGGCTACTTCTTGATGGTCATGCAGGATCTGGTGGACCACTGGGGACAATTTACTGACATTTATGTTGGCTGGTCGGGTCGTGCACATGATCCCCGCATATTTCATAACTCTTGCCTGTACCATAGGCTGCAGGCTGGAACATTCTTCCCACAGCAGGACTTTGCTCTTGGGGACCTCCAGATGCCGACTTCCATTGTGGGCGACGCAGCCTACCCACTGATGCTGTGGCTTATGAAGCCCTATACTGGCCACCTTGACTCAAGCAAAGAACAATTTAACGCACATCTAAACCGGGCTCGGATGCAGGTAGAATGCTCCTTTGGACGTCTGAAGGAGAGGTTCACGTGCCTACTGAGCCGCCTCGATATGGGGGAGCGCAACATCCCTGAGGTGGTGGCCGCGTGTTGCATGCTCCACAACCTGGTGGAGAGCAAAGGGGAGGCCTTCCTCCCAGGGTGGGGGCCAGAGGCTGGTGACAGCTGCCATCCGCCAAGCACATCAATTGGGGGTGCGTATCCGGGAGGCCTTGAGGGAGAGGTTCTCTGAAGGAGCCCACTAACTCTCCCTAGGGAATCCCCAATGGGGGCTTGTGTCTTGCTCACCACCCAATACATTTCCCAACATAACACTAACCCTTCTCCATTCCCCAGAAAATCAAGACAGACACTGTTTTTTAGCTGAAGAAAAACTTTGTTGGAACTTTACAATAAACTCTATCAATTTTAAATAATTTTTTTAAACTTTCTTATAAATGTGTTTTAACTTTTTACAATACATTTTAAAATACTGGGGTGGAGAGGGGTGCAAAACCTGGAGGAGGGAAGCGGGAAGGGAGAGGGAGGGTCAGAAGCTGTAGGGAGGCAGGGAACTAGGAAGGGAGCTCAGGACTAGGAGCGCCTGCACCTGCCGCCTCGGGTCTGGGATCCTGTACGTACTCAAGGTTGGGTGGGGCCTAGGAGAACAAGGGGCTATGGGGGGGGGGCTGCAGCTGAATCAGGGATGGCAGGGAGGAGGGGGAGCCATGGGGGCAGGACTTGGCTAGGCCATGACCTCCCAAATTGTGGCACAGATGTAGTCTCCTTGCCTCACCAGTCCAGCTCGCGCCAATTGGCCTCCTTCCAGAACTTCTGCATGAAGGTCTGATGCATGTCCCACAGAACGGCTATGTGCTGGTGCATCAGTTCTTGGTGGGTCCACCAGTGCCTGCGGCTCCCTCAGCTTCGGCTAGCCAGCTGGGCTGGTGTAGCTCGCCCATCATTCATGGTTGTTGAGGCTGTGGAGGACAAGAGGGAGAGGTGGTCGGTCATCCCTGAACCCACAGCCTTATTAGAGGGGATGCTCATGTCCCACGACTCAGGCCCCATGTCAAGGCTGATTCCCCACTCTGGCACGATGAATGCAGAAGTGGGGGTCCACAAAAGCACCCCAAAATCTGATCTCCACAGGCTTGGGTATGAAACTTCCCCCAAAAATCCTAACACCTGGACTTTGGGGATTCTGTTGCCACCATCAAGTGCTTTTGAACCAACAAACAGGGTGGACACTTGAATCCTACCCCAGGGGCACCCCAAGCACTTTTCTCCAAAGTGCTTGAAAAAGACAGAGAAAATACAAACTTCAGTCTGAGGTTGCTATCCTCTAGTCAGAGGCAGGCAGATCCCACAGACAGATTTCCAAGGACACAGAAATGAAACAATGCCAGTTTATTACAAAAAAACCAAATAAACTTTTATTATCAAACAATATTCCTGTTACAAGCATAATGACTTGATGGAAAAGTTACCAATTAATATACTCATGGGGGACTCCCATGGGCTAAGAACTTAGTTATAAAAGAGAGGAAATCCCATTTCTAACAGCACAGACTTCAGATCCACATTCCCAAGCCATAAAACAATAAAACCTGATGGATTTATCTAGACTTTATCCTACTTACACATTATGAAGAGTCTTTTCTTGGAGAGATACATGTCTTCTGTCTCCCTTAGTATCTAAGCAAACTGGCCAGAGACACAGAAGAGAAAACCCAAAACTTCCTTTGAAATCCCTACCTGCATTTCTATTGACTGACCACTACCTGGCTAGGTATAGGGACATTTTTAACCTCTTTGTCCCCAGGCTGCTGGCCAACCCTCATGGTTATGTCACCCCGTGGGGCCTGCCCAGCAGCCCTGGTCTCACATGGGCCCTGTGGTGCCCAGGGGCCCCCTGCATGCCTCCCCGCTTCCCCCCATGGATAAGCAGCCCAGGAAAGTGTCCTTCCAGAGTGGGTTCACAGGTGCATGAGAGCGGCACACTGCCGCTGCACATGCTTGACTGGCCAGCTGCACACTGTCCAGGCCAAGCATTACATGTGATTTCATGCCCCATCCACTGTGAACCAGCCTTCCCCACCCTGTCCATGCGCCAACCTCACAGCATTCACCTGATGTTCCACTTAAATTTAAAAATAAAATCACCTTTATCACTTCAAACCCAGTGTAAATTATTATTTTGGAGGAGCAATCAGTGTGCACATTGCCCCTTTCATTCTTAAAGTGGGCTTACCGAAATAACACTAGTCTACAATTTTTTAGAAGTTGTCTGCTTCAGAGATAAAATGTGCTATTTATTATGTATTTCGATGTGCTGAATTCAAATATGACAATTAAAACAACTGATTGGCTACTGTTTCCAAGATATTTAAGTTTTTACATTTTATGTCTATGTATATTGTGTAGATAGTAGAGTTTTAATCATCAATTGTAAACCTAGGTCTTTTCATGTGTTTATGGTTGCTTTACATGATAATATTTCACCTGTCCTGTTTATGTAACACTTTAAAAATCAGCAAAAGGGTTATATACATAAAATTTATAATGAAACAAAAGGCAAAAAACTATTATGTACATAGCTTAGTCCTATTCAGTGTCTACTCGGCGCTTCTTGGCTTGTCTCTTGTATTCATTAAATGGAGCATCTCTTGTCACTGTCCAGCAATAATCCTGATGAAATCGCTCGCCATGCTCCTCGCTCACTGCTCCGCAGTTCGGTGGAAAAAAATCTAGATGAGAGTGCAAAAAATGTATCTTTAGTGACATGTTGCAACCAAGGCTTTTGTATGCCTTGAGGAGGTTTTCCACCAACAACCTGTAGTTGTCTGCCTTGTTGTTTCTGAGAAAATGTATTGCCACTAATTGGAAGGCTTTCCATGCAGTCTTTTTCTTGCCACACAGTGCATGGTCAAATGCATCATCTCGAAGAAGTTCATGAATCTGAGGACCAACAAAGACACCTTCCTTTATCTTAGCTTCACTTAACCTTGGACATTTTCCATGGAGGTACTTGAAAGCTGCTAGTGTTTTGTCCAGGGCCTTGACAGAGTTCTTCATCAGACCCAGCTTGATGTGAAAGGGTGGTAACAAAATCTTCCTTG
>JANRFK010003679.1:44051995-44073305 GCA_030068395.1 Apalone spinifera | reverse complement strand
AGTGCCCCCTCCTCTCCCTTCCCTGCTCTGTACCGCAAGCAGGAGGCTCCCAGGCTACCTTGGGGCATCTCCAAGGTAAAGGGCAGGAGATGAGCAGCAGTGCAGGGAGGGGCAGCTGAAGTGCTGTGCTTGAGAGCCTCTTGGCCAAACCAGTCAGGATCACCTGTCAGAGTGCCAAGAACTACCAGTAGATCCCGATCTACTGGTTGGGACCACTGGTTTATGTGCTCTCCACAACCGTATGTGGTAGGTCCTTTAACTGGCTGGCCAGAAGAAAAGAATAAATGTCTCTCATAAGGATTCTCTGCAGTTGGAGGAAGAGGGGGAGGAAGAGGATGTTTACTTGTACTGAGCATTACTTGTACTCCAAAGAGGAGCAGGAAGTGACTTAGATGTGGGGTGGAGTGGGGCAGATGGATACTGTCCTTCCATATGTTGTGCGGGGCGGGAGAGACATTTACATGCCAGGCAGTTCTGGAGGATCGTTCTTTTACCCTCAATATGTGCCTTTGGAATCAGAGTAGAACCAGGTTTTGTCATGATCTGCTGTGGGCATTGCATTAGTTGTCTTTATCCTTTGGGATTGGGGGGGTAATTTTCACTCTCCTCCTGATTGGTTGAGGTGGGGAGGGTATTTTTGTTTTTCCTGCAATAGCTCAGGGATGGGGGGTTGTGTTCTGGGAGCTTAAGTTAAAATGTTGCATATTAGTAAATAAAAATGTGGCCATTATCCAGGGCAGATTGTAGTTGTTTTGGAAGGAATAAAGTGATCAGATAAAATGGTTTGAAAGGAAATTTAGAGGAAAGGATCCCTTAAGGAAAGTTGGGAAGGAGGTTCTGGGGCTCCTATATCTGGTACAATAGGAAACCAAATCCCCTTCCTTTTCAGTCTCCTTAGCCCTCATATGTGAGACGAGTGGTAGGATCCCAACAATAAGCTGGCTGGCACCAGGTTGAAAAGGTGGAGAGCTCCTGGCAGCCTCCCAAACAGATGGAAATGATTAAGGAAATAATGATGAACTGCACTATATTGCTGGGTACTCCCGGATATTTTAGGTGAATAAAGCTGTGACATTATTCAACTGCATCTATTGCCTCTTAGGTTTCTTCCAATGTGGCCAGATAAATGATCTTATAGTTGAGCTCACCTCTCCTATTTGTGCCAGACTACTAATAGAGTAGATTGTGTTCTGGTGAAGCAGGCTTTTGACACAACTGAAGTGGAGTCAGCAATGGCAGCTCTGTGAATCTTTCCGTTGTGAGATCTGCTTTTGGTGTCATGTGCCTTGATCTGACTGACATTAGCCCATAGTTACAATGTCTTTCAAAATGTCTGCTTTGAACATGTATTGTGCTGACAAAGCCCACCACTATAAGAAACCCTTTAAAAACAGTTGCAAAACCAAAAATTAGTAACTAGCATGTAGATAACTAGATTGAGTTTAAAATGCATTGCTCTTTGGAGAAACTTTTGACATTTAGGTGTGTGTTTCATTGTTGAAAAGAAATGGTGTGTCTACACTACAGAGTTTTGTCAGAAAAATGGCTGTTTTTCTGACAACATTTGAGGAACATCCTCACTGCAATTGCATTCTTCCGCAAGAAAGTTGAAAGAACAGAAAGGGTTTTCCAGCACTGGTAAACCTCATTCTTTAAGGAAGAAGCCTTTTTGTGAAAAAGCTCTTTCGCAAAAAGGCGTGTGTTGACGGGGAAGACGGAGTTCTTTCAAAAGAAGAGGAAAGAGGAAAAAGCACAGGTGCCTGGTGGCCATTCCATCCATAGCAATCACAGCTTACATGTGACAGAGCATCCATTCAATCTGGACACTCTCTTTTGAAAAAGCAGATCGCTTTTTCTATGCACTTATGCATGGTGGGCGCACTCTTTTGGAAGAAGTTTTTTTCTGAAGAACTCTTCCGAAAAAAACTTCTTCCAAAAGAAGCCTGTAGTCTAGACGTAGCCAGAGAGAGTAAAGAGGCCATTGCTGAGGCATTCAAAATTAAGAAGTACTTGGAAGACCTAGCTTCAGTGTCCTTCTCTGACACAAATTTCCTCTGCATCACATGCGAGGTGTGAGGATAAATACATCAGAAGTTTTGAGAAGCCCAGATATTAGAGTGGAGTCATTTTAGTCCCTTAGAAAAATAGTAGTGGCCTACAAAGTTTGTTCTGTTTTATATTTCAAATTTAGACTTTTGCTCTTGTTAATTTTTTATTATGTATATGTGCTTCACCAGTGTATTTTCCCCTATGAGTCTTTGCTTTTCTGAATATCAGTTTGTCCTGATTTTTCATGGTGATCTTAGAGCATGTTAAAATGAGAGTATCATAATTGAAGGTTTGGACCGTTGACTCTTTAATAAAAGTGTCCAAAATCTAAAATGTTAATTGGTCATTGAAGAATAGAGTTTTAGACACTCTGACTAAAAATCATTTCCCCTTCCAAGACCTCTGCATTCATTACCTTGACTTTTCTGGTGTCTCATTTCACTAATTCTCAAGTCACCAGAATTTCTGGGGCTAGATAGTTTCTGAAAAACAAGAAGAAAAAAGACTTTCTGAGACTATACCAATCTTTCAAAGAAGGCTGCAAGCTAAGTTCTCTCTAATTTTTTCCATTGATGTGCCAAATGAATATTCTTATGTGCACCAAAATCGAGGTTATGAGTGGATGTGTGTCACCCATAGAAACAAAAAACCTATATATATATATTTTTAATGTTTTCAATATGAATAATTTCTCCAGCTAAGACAAATTAGACATTTTAGAACTTACTACTGAAATAATTACATTTAAGAATAACAGAGAAATAAAATTATGAAATGCACAGACCAGTTAAAAAACTGAAGTAACAGCACTTTGAAAGAATAACTTTACAGCGAATATATGCCCATTGCAGGAAGAACCAAGAAGTAATAACACAGGTATGTAAACAACACAGGTAGGGGTGTGTTTGTGTGAGAGAGAGAAACTCCATGTAAATGCATGCGTGAGACAGCATCTGTGTGTGTGTGTGTGTGTGTGTGTGTGTGTCCGTCCCCTGGGAGTGGCTGGCCAGGGACTTCATGGAAGAGGGGAACAACATGTCTGCAGAGTAGAGGAGAGGGGCACATAAATATATGTGCTGGATGCACACAGCTCTGCTAATCAAGTGTGCAGTGGTTGGCGGACTCTTGGTGGTTGCACGGCCATCTAGTTTAGATGGAACGCTGGCTGCAAGAGCATGTTTTTTCTTTTTCAGATACTTTTAAAATTAAATGCTAGGAAATTTAGAACTAATCAAAGCAATATTTCTTTACACAATATACAGCCAACCTGCAGAATTCACTGCTGCAGGAGGTCATCAAGGCAAATATAATAGATTTTTTAAAAAAAGAGCTAGATAGTTTTATGATCTCTGGCTCTGAACAGACCCTTCTGAGGGAAAACCTGTACGAGAGTCTAAGGAAGAGGAAATCATCAAGTTTCAAATTAATGGAGATTTCTTCCTAATTGTTCCATCAGAGGATGTGAAGAAAGTCTGCCCCATAGGCTTGTCATGGAACAAGCCACAGATCCTCTAAGTACAAAACCCTACACATCCCCTAAGTCCATCTGTGCAGAGGCTTTTTATCTCCATTCTCTTGCAGAGTAATTTCAGGAACCAACTAGCGAGAGAGACTGCGGAACTGGTCTTCGTATGCAAATTTGATACGTTTACCAAGGTATTGAACAAAGACATTTTGGGAATGTGCCAGTACACTCAACACCCAAATGACATCAAAAGCTAAATATCAGACACTTGCAGCCCACACTATTAGCCTCATTTAGCGCAGTAGTTAAGGATGTTAAAGAAATGCTTATCGGATAGTCAGTCGACTAGTCAACTAGTTGATTCCCCCTACCTCCTTGCTGCCTCTATCAGATAGAGTCAGCAAAGTGGAGAGAAGAGGGGGTACAGCGAGGCGGCATTCAAAGGGGCAGTGCCTCACAGGTGAGCCCGGGATCAGGTTCCGCTGAAATGCCGGGTTCCGCTGAAATGTGCAGCTTTTCAAATTGGCAGCAAAGCATGGAGCCCAGGGTCAGTGGGGGAGTCAGATTCCCCCAATGACACCGGGCTCCATGCTGTGCTGGCACTTTGAAATGAACAAGAGCCTCTGCTAGGGACTCTTGTACATTTCAAGGCAGGCACACCACATGCAGCCCCGCTGGGGCTCTGTACATTTCACAGGAAGAATGTGGAAGTGCCTATCGACTAGTTGAGTATGGATGGAAACTCCATCCACTACTCAAGGAATAAATTAACTGCAATTTAACATCCTTACTGGTGGCTAATTAAAGTAGGGTGGACCTATGCTGGACTACCTTTGCCAGATAGTTTTAGTAGAGTTCTATCAATAAAGTTGTGGCCTGTTTAAACAACATTATTATATTGTCTGCCTTTCTGCTGGGTCTAAGTCAAGGGTGAACTACAGAAATTAGTCATATTCAATTCATTTTAAAATTGTAGTATTGTTTTTAGAGAATGGGCCAAATTATGATCTCACTTATTCCGTATAAATGTGTAGTGTAAATCTGCAATTAAGTCACTGGAGTTAAACTAAGGTATAACCAAAGTACAGAAAGCCAGAATTAGGGCCAACAATTGTTGTGCTAATAAATATCTTTTCCTAGGAAATTATATTGTATTGTCAAGGGGAGGTAGCTTCAGCATACTTGTGGCTTTGTGAAGCATCCACCTATTTAACCCATCCATCACTGCAGGATCCAAATTGAAAGCAACAAAAGAAAAGTTTAGATCAGTGGAATTTTACTTCCAAATATAAACATACCCCAGTGAAAAAATATTGTCCTAATAAGAATGACAACAGATGTACTCTCTAACCACTGTTCTCCTTTCATTATTTGAGCTTTTGACCTTTGGTTCCATTTAAGTGAACATTGGCTACATAATATGTAGCTTTTGTAGATACTAGTTAGGAGGTATTATTGACTTCAAATTTATAAATATTTAATCTTCACATTAAAAATATGGGACAGCATAGCCATTAGAGTCTGACAATAAAAAGGCTTTCTCTTTTGATCAAGATGGTAGAAGAATGTAAGACAAGATTTTTATTAAGGGAAAACAAAAATTGAAATTGCTGACAGAAACAATGTTAATTTGACCTAGAAGAAGCTCAGTTGTGAATGCCCAAATGTTTGTTGTAGCATCTAAAATTGTTCTTTCTGTTGTGTCTTATATTTGAACTTAGTATAGGAAATGTGCAAAGTACAAGCAGCTCACACAAACCAAAATAGATGGTTTATTTGTCAGCTACCATTAAGAATGGAGGAGAAAAGTTCAGCACATGATAAAGAGCTTAAATCTTTATTTTCCACTCAGAAAGTGGAGTCCTTACATTATAAATTACTCAGTCCTTGTCCTTGGTATGGCAGCTGCTGCAAATTGGTATGAACATTACATAATCTTAAATATTGATTCTTGTTAGATAAAACCATCCTGAAAGTACCACCCTTCCCCAACACATACACATATACAGCATTGATATTTTCCTAATATTTTAGAGCAGCACAGATATTGTTCATAAATATACATTGATTGATTAGGTAAATTATTTAAAAAAATTAAAAAGCCTTATTGAAGTAACAGTCTTTTGTTACAGTTAAGCATTGCAATCTCTAATGAATGGTTCTGGCCAAATTTTGCATTCAATAATGTTGTTCTTCCCTGAGTTACACCTGATTTACAGCAGTATAACTGAGAGCAGAATTTAGTAGTGTATGCTAACTTGCCATGCTTATGAAATTTTGGGCCAGTAGGAGAACTAAGACTATATTTTGCTGGGATATTATCAGACTCTTGGCATATTGTCACTCAGCCATAAAGCATAAAATATGGGCCAGAGTGGGGTGTCCAACTATGGGTTTTAGCAAATACTGATTTTTTTCCATAAGAAAAATATTGGCAATACATTAGCCTGTGTTACAAAGTAACCTGTCTTTGTAAGAAGTTTCATGTCCTGGCTCTTACCTGTTATCTAGCATGCCTTCAGATCAGTAGAATTCTGGGACTTGTAGAGCAGGCTTCATTAGAACTGTTGGGTAGAAGCCAGGCCTAGTGGGGACAGAAAGAAGTGGAATATGAGCTACTTTTTCAGGGTAGAGAAAGACCTGTGGAGAGCAGGAAGCTCTCCACTGGAAGTCTGGAAGAGAATAATGCTGGTATTGGCTTGGGAAGAGACTAATGGTTTCCTGAAACTCCTTCCCTATGGGATGAACCTTTCTTATGGGAGAGAGAATTAAAACAAGGAATCATTGCTTGTGTCAGCTCAGAAATCGGTCAGTCCTTAGGGCCACGGGCAAAAAGAATAAGCTGAGTAGTAATGGACAGAGTTGTTTCTAGTGCTGATGAACAGATGGATCTAGTGGTGCCAAAAAAGGCCATTGATCTGAAGAGAAAACTAGCCTGGGAAAGGTCTGACCAGGTCGTGGGAATTCTGCACGCAGGGCAGGACAACATCAACACATGCAGGAGCACAAGCACTGATGCTGCCATTATGGGAGTGCCTCCTACAGCTGATGAGTCAATTAACATTCAACAGAAGGAGAAGTACCAGAAGAAATGGACAACCAGGCACCTGGCCCTGAGAGAAGGGGACAAGCAACTGAGGAGCATTAGGTCACTGTAGAAGAAAGAGATGGCCTGCTCACTGTGGCTACTGAGCTTGAGACTGGTTAGAGCTCAAACCTCACCATCACAAAGTAGAAAGCACAGATGAATTTTAAATAAAGAATGAAAGATTTTCCCTGTGATTGGGGAAGATTGTAAGGTGTAACCAGGGGACTTGCCCCAAGAGGCTGGAGAGCCTGTGGCTAAACAAACCCTGACTATAGGACAAGCCACACCTGAATTGAATCAGGTAATACCAGAGTAAAAAAGAGAAAATGTGAAGCTCAGGAAACTGGAACTGGAACTGGAACTGGAGCTGTGGGGAGCAAGAACACTTCTGCAGGGCACAAAATCTGCATGGGAAAAGTGCAAAAAGCAAAAGAAAGATCTTTAGGCGAGAAGACCTGGGAGACACCAGGCCCAGGGAAGAGACTGACAGTTAGACCCTCAGGGACTCTGTGGCCAGCTGAAGCTTGGTTGCAGATTACATGAGTTTGTATTTTGTTCTGAAAGATTGTGTTTGTCTCTGTCCAGCAGTCCATGAGGTATCTGGGGTTTGGAGCTTGGAGGGCCAGTGTGCACCTAGGGACTAAATAAATGGGATCCCTTCTGAGAACTGTATGGATTACTTTGTATAATATGAATATTTAAAGGGTCCCTGAAGAGATGACAGGGCCAGAGGCATGCCACAAGAGGGCATTGAAAAGGTAATCAGTGGCCACACCTCCATAGGTTGCATTATCTTTGCTGGGCAGTCCCCAATTCTGGAATAACTTCCAACTCACACAAAGAGGTAGCTCATGCACAGCTACCATCGGGAGAGAACATGTCTCCACATTATCAGCGGTGTTAGAGATCGTAGAGGCAAAGGGCCTTCTCTCTCCCCGCCCTTCTGTAGACCTCACAAGATAACCCAAACTTCGGGGACAGACCTACAGCTAATTCTGTGGGAAAAATGCTACCAGAAAAATCCCGGAGGATATCTGTGAGGAGAAGAGAGGACGATCTCATCAGGACCTCTATTCTCTGTCTTGAGGTGGAATGATTGGACCAATCTGCCCATGTAACTCAATTGATGTCAGTGACAGGCATAGGCAAGACCAAAACCAGACCTTTCAAGGAACCATTTGGGCAAAGGATCAGTGGGTATGAACATGTTTTTAATTATCCATATTTTTTCACAACACAAAATGTAAAACGATCTGTTTACAGAATAGCACTAATACATGTTTATTATTTTTAGAGTAATTATAATTTCTATGTTTTGACATCTGCCAGTTACTGAAGCCAAGCTTTTTTGACATGTTTGCCATACCATTGAGTGTTTTCAGGGCATTATTTGTCTTTTAAAGTCCTGCTGTGAACCTGTGTTTTTTCAGTGTCAAGCTAGTTCCCTCCTTAGTGGGAAATTGATTAGGAGTATTGGAAAGGTTGCCATTAGAGGAAGTGCAGATCAGGAGTAGTATAACAGCTGAAAAAGGAGGGCTCAGCCTAAACCTACATTAAGTGGTGAGCCTGCAACTTTATATCAGCAGACTTTTACCAGTAAATATTGGTTTAAAACTGAAAACTAAAAGCCTTATGAGTGATTTCCCCATGAAAAACAATGTTCATTTCTTTTTATGTTTTGATAAACAGAACTTTTTAAAAGGTTCCAGGATACTACAGAACTTACAGCCTTTTAAGGTTTTCCCATCCATATTGACTACACATGACATCTACTGAAAACCACAAATGTACAGGTTAGCAGAAACAAAAATAGCATTAAAATGTTGTAAAGCATTTGATAAGATGTTGTCTGTCGTATCTGTAATCTCCCTTCTGTGTATTACAAAAGAACAGAATACAAGCTGACAAATACAAGCATGTTTACAGTAGTACTACTATTTAATTAAAACTCTTGTCTGACTCAGTCTTCTTTTATTCCCATCTCCTGGTACTAGTCCTTCATGCTGAATACAAGTGGTGGAAGGAGGAGATACTGAGAGTAATTCTCATCTGTCTATCATATTCTTGGTTTTGCTGATCTACTGTGGTAGTCTTGATTTTCACTCAATTGTAACATAAACCGAACAGGAACATTCTGTGTAATAACATTCAAATTGCAATGACAGCTTTTTGGGAGCTCAGACTGATTTGGGAAATAATGTGGTAATATCACTTGAACAAGTAGTCGGTCCCTAAGTCATGCAGACATGCCATTGTGGACCAAAAAGGAAACAGAGTTTAATGAGAAATATAGATGTTGAACAGGTCTTCAGTCCCTCAGCGACATACCCTCCTTTAAGAAAATGTAAAATCACAGAATCTTTTATCTGTCTCACTCCACCCAGGTTTCAAGCTGTTCTTTTTTTTCTAAAGAAAAGTTGTCTGTCTTATAAAGAGGATTGTGGTATTGTTGGTCTAGTTCAGCTTCTGTAGAATTCAATAGCAGGTTCCCTCCATTTATCTCCACCAATGAAGACAATCTCATTCTGTTTCTTCAGCAAGCAGAGTGTGCTGCGTATTGTGATGAACTGGCTGAGCAATGATGGATCAGCAGGAGGCAGGGTGGTCAGTCTGCTGGGAGGACTCTGTTGTTCATTTTCTCCTCTTGCTCGGGAGCATGATGTGGTAGGTTATCTGCAGAAAAGGATTCTGTGACACTTAGTAAGGTAGCTTGGAGAAGTGCACAGAGGCCTGGTGGAACACAGGGTTAAAAGCAAGAGGGTGGGTGAGTGTATTGTGATGCATCACATTAGGGCAGTAATGGGCCACCTAGGCTAATAAGTGGGCTGCATGAGTGGCCCCTTCATCTCAGTGGCCTGCAAACAGCATACAGCTCACTTCACTTGCTCTTGCTTTATATGCATGTCACTTTAGTAATATCAGTGGGGAGGAGGGGGAATATGCGAATGGAAACCAGCAGAATCTGGCAACTCTGCGTGTTGGCAACAGTAAACAAAATGTCTCGTGGGCTTCACATAGAACCCCGATGGGCCACAGGTTTCTCACCACTGCATTAGGGCCGCTAGAGCTTTAACAGCTGATGTGCCTATAGCACTTGGCTCGGCCATCACACACCTGGCATGCTACTGGGAACATCAAGACATGACCTTCTAGAGATCCTATGAAAAATCTCCAATCACTATACAATTTTCTATGGCATGAAAATCTAGTGCCATTCTTCTCCCTTTTTCTCCTGACTCTGCTTCCGACACAGTCTGGTGGCAAACTCAGCTATGGTGTTGTTTTATGACCTTGACCTTCCACTGCTTACACATATGTGCCATCAGTGTGAGTTCTGCAAGCAGGAATTCAGGACTGATTTTTTGGCTGTCATTAAACTAAGTTTTCCACTAAATAATTTTTTCAGCAGTACCTCTGTTCCTGTGTGTACATAGAGCAGGGGTGGGCAATAATTTTTGCCTGGGGGCCACTTCAAAAAATTTTGAAGTAGCCCCGGGCCACCCAGAAGGGGTGAGGTCTAAACAGGAAAGGACGGGGCTCCCCCACCCCCAGACCATAATTGGTCTGGGCCTGGGGTAGCCCCTTTGCCCCCCTTCCCACTAGGCACCTATGCCCTGGAAGAGGCTTGGCATGCTTTCCCACCCCCAGGCCAATCAGGTCTGGGGGTGGGGGAGTGTGCAAAGCCTCCTTTGCTTTCCTCTCCCCGCCCCGCCCTGCAAGCAGCGCGAGACGCTGCTCCTGGCAGGGTGGGAGGAGGCTTTGGGTGCTCCCCCACTTCCAGGTCCTAATTGGCCTGGGGGCAGGAAAGCAGCAAGGCCTCTGTGGGCCGGATCCACCTGTTTGGTGGGCCGGATCCAGCCTGTGGAGGTCCTTTTGCCCACCCCTGGTATAGAGGCTACCACAATGGAGCAGTAATCTTCTTGGGGTCTCTATGCACTGCCTTAATATAAGTAAAGTGGACAATGCTCTTCAAATATGATATACTGTCTAAAATGGAATTTCATAACTGTTTCATATAACAAAGTATTAAATCCAAGTTTACTAATGCAAATATATAAACATGAATGTGTGAGCTGTGCTCAATTAGTTCCACATGTGATATATTTCCAATAAATGAAAATCACCTTTATTTTATAAATTCCACTTCCCCCTTTTGACACTCCTCCCACTTTGCTGTCACATCGGTGTTCAATTGCTTGTTATTCTCTAAGCTATTTTTATGGATTTTTGCCTTAAGAGAATGGTGGAAATCACAAGAGGCTATAACAAAGGTAAAATTCCTGGAAGCTATAGTATAACATTTCCTTCCTGTTGTATAAGTCATCTTTAGTGAATTTAGCATTTGTGTGAGATCTGATATTATTAGTACTGAATCACTATTTGATTATAGCTCAGAATGGACAGACTCAACATAAGATATCAATGTGCACTTGGAAAATATCCAAATTCAGAAATTTAGTGACAGCATAAAGCACAATCTCCTTAGCCTGTGTGGCACTAGCAACTTCTCATTTTGTTACATTTTAACACATCTTTAAACATTGATTTAATAAATGTGTTTAACTGCATCATTCTTTGTATTGGAAGCTTCAGGGGGTAGCCAAGTTAGCCTGTACAGAATAAATATAAAAACCAGCAAATGGTCTGGTAACACTTTATAGACTAACAAAACATGTAGAACTCATCTGAACTCTGGTCATCTGAAGAAGTGGGCTGTGCCCATGAAAGCTCATGATACCACCTACATGTTTTGTTGGTCTATAAAGTGCTACCAGGCCATTTGTCATTGGATCTGTATGCAGTGTCTCCATGAACTGGAAAACTACAAGCCCTCTTGATAAAAATGAAAATAGCCTAACCAGCTGGTATCTTCATTTTTAAAAAAGTTTGTAAAATTTAATTTTTTCATTTTTCACAATGATAATTTCACGGATTATTTTTCCATTCACTGTCCCCACCCCACACCTCCACTCAGCCACAGATACAACAGTAAATACTGCCCTCTTTTCTTGGGGTAGCTCTAGTTTACATGAAGTTCTATGGAATACAGAGTACTTGATAACTTATTCTTTGTTGTCTTTAGAAAGAACAGGAAAAATTGTTTTTAGAGTTTCATTTGTTTGTTGTACTCTTAGACCAATTCTTTCTACTCAGCACTTGATGAGAATGGAGATGATAAACAAAAATGCCTCTGAACATATGTATCATCGCTGTCCTAAATACAGCGATGATACATATGTATAATTGTGAAGGACAAAGATCATTATAAAATTAATGATATTTTAATAACATTTCAAGTAGGAAAGAAGCCTTGAGGTCTATCTAAATCTGTCCAACATTGGTACATGTAATGCATTTTCCCTCTAAGTGCTTCTTCAATACTTTTTTGAATATGTTCACAATTGCAGCTTCCACGTGTTAATTAGGTCACTCCACACATTAATTACCCTCTGTATAACAGTTTCTCTTGAACTCCCTTAGGCTATATCTAGACTGCAGGCTTCTTTCGGAAGAAGTTTTTTTCAGAAGAGATCTTCTGGAAAAACTTCTTCCGAAAGAGAGTGTCTACACACAAAAGAGCATCAAAAAAGTGATGCACTTTTTCGAAAGAGCATCCAGACTGATTGGATGCTCTCTCCCTAAAAGGCCACCCGGAACCACTTCAGACATGGCTTTAGGTCACCCATTGTTTCCGAGTGCTGGTGCCGGAGCCTTGCAGAGACACGTGCTTAAAGGGACCCTCCTGGACAGCCGTTTCTCTCCTTCTGCTGCATGCTTGCTACCTCTTCAAGGGACAACAAAGCTCTTGCAGTGCCTGCTGTGGTTGCCTTATTCTTTTTTGGACACCACAGCTTTGTTCTTTGTGCCATAGAGCTGGAGCTGCCCCTGGGCATGCGATGGCCCCACACGGCCATGCTGCCGTTTTTGCAGCACTTTGTTCCAGCTGCCTTCCTGGTCCTGCACAAGCTGCCCTTGCTTTGTAGTTTCCTGCTTTCTTGGTTGGGAGCTGATTATCTTCACATATGTTTGTGGCATCCGGTGTCTCACTACTGCCAACTAATTTGCATTTTCATCTTCAAATTTCTTTCACTTTCAACATCTTCTAATAAACCGATTGTTACTTTGTCAAAGATTAGTACTAGGTGATGGGATTTCTCATGTGGGCTCGTGCAGAGTTCAATGCTGTCCCTTTCCCCGGGGTGGTGTGTATATGAGAGGGAAGAGGAGATACTGTGGAAATGGGTTGGCATGGTCATTGATTTCTGGTGACACTCACCTTAGTCACCGTTTCATCAGTTGGTTGTGGTCATTATCCATCTTTCCCTGAGTTTGGTTGAGAATAAGGTTTGATCAAGAGCCAGCTAGTTGTGGATCTGCCTGTGGTGATGTTGGGGGGTTACTGGAAATAATCAGAGGAAATAGTGGAGGACATATCTGTTCGTTCAGCTGAACTGGTGTTCTATCTTTTGTTACTAAGATAATACTTATGGAAAGATCTTCCTGTATTCAGAGCTCCAGGCAGCAACAGTAGCCAATAAACCTTTTCCCATCTTTCCTTGGCTCAGACATGGCAACATTTCCTTTCAGATGCAGATATTGTTTCTATTATCCCTCACTTTGTCTCCTTCAGCCTAGTCTATGTTTAGAAGTTTTTCACATACAGAACACAGAGATAGCAACGACTTCTCGTTTGTTTCAGATGTAATTAGAAGTTCTGTCTTCATTTGCTTTTTTATAGTTTTGGCCTTGAGTGTTTTAGCAATCACTGTTCTCTTCATACCATTAATCTATCTGTTGAAATCAATTGGATTTGTTCATATGAGGGTTTGAAGCAGTGATTGTAGTAGATGGTTCTAAACTCTGGAATTAGTCTTCCCTTGATCCTACAGAACCCAAGTCTATTAATTGCATGCTACTCATTTCTGAGGGGGTGCGTTAAGAGAGGAGGATTTAGTTGGTTTGGGGATGTTCTGATAATTATATTTTGATATTATCAGTTTTTGATTACTAGATTCTTTCAATGTTCAGAGAAAGATGTTGATGGGGAAGGTAAACATTTCACATAAGTGACACAGTATGACTGTGTCTACACTGGCGCGATCTTGCGCAAAAGCAGCCGCTCTTGCGCAAAAACTTGCTGCCTGTCTACACTGGTCGCGTGTTCTTGCGCAAGTAAACTGACGTTCTAATGTATGAAATCAGGGCTTCTTGGGCCAGAACTCTGATGCTTCCGCTCAGGAATAAGCCCTTTTGCACAACTGTTCTTGCACAAGAGGCCAGTGTAGGCAGGCAACATGAATTTATTGCGCAAGAAAGCCCTATGGTTAAAATGGCCATCAGAGCTTTCTTGTGCAAGAGAGTGTCTACACTGGTATGGATGCTCTTGTGCAAAAGCACATGCCAGTGTAGACGCTCTCTTCTGGAAGAGTTTTTGCAAAGAACTCTTCCGCAAAAGAGTTTTTGCACAAGATCACACTAGTGTAGACGTAGCCTATGTGTATCCTCTGTACTTTTGTTTTATTTGGTGCAAATCCATACTTTAAAATATTGATTCCCTCATTCATTTGTTAATAGATTAGTTTGGAAATGGCATTGATCAATATTTTATTTTTTCTGGCCTAATTAATATACCTTTTATGCAACTTTTCCATGACCTGTAGGGGAGATCATTCTCCTTTTGTTTGTTATTTACATCTCCTAGAAGGAAATTAGCATGAACACTTCATATGAACAGTGCATCCATTTTAAGGCAAACAGCTGTGGATGACAGTGAGTGGCCAGGTTGTGCTGTTAGAGTGACCTTGTAAAATGGCATACTTGAAAAAAAGTGTTTTTATTCAAATACTATTCTTATTATGTGGACTTTTTAAAAATAATACTGCAGTGCCTAAAAGCAAGCACTGTAGCAATTGCTTTTTTTCTATCTCAAGATTGTAACAGCATAGGCCAGAGACAAGCAATCAGAAAGGATCATTGAATCATAGAATACTAGAACTGGAAGGGACCTTGAGAGATCATCAAGTCCAGTCCCCTGCCCTCACAGCAGAACCAAGCACCATCTAGATCATCCCTGACAGATGTCAATCCAACCTGCTCGTAAATATCTCCAGTGATGGAAATTCCACAACTTCCCTAGGTAATTTATTCCAGTTTTAAACCACCCTGACAGTTTGGAAGTTTTTCCTAATGTACAACCTAAATCTCCCAGGCTGCAATTTTAGCCCATTGCTTCTCGTCCTAACAATTTCACCCCTTCTTCCCTTTGACCCCCTTTTAGATACCTGAAAACTGCTATCATGTCCCCCCTCAATCTTTTCTTTTCTAAACTAAACAAACCCACTTCTTTCAGTCTTCGCTCATGGGTCATGTTTTCTAGACCTTTAATCATTTTTGTTGCTCTTCTCTTGACCTTCTCCAGTTTCTCCACATGTTTCTTGAATTGTGGCACCCAGAAATGGACACAATATTCCAGCTGAGGCATAATCAGCACAAAGAAGAGCAGAAGAATGACTTCTCGTGTCTTGCTCACAACACTCCTATTAATGCATCCCAGAATCATGTTTGCTTTTTTTGCAACAGTGTCACTTGGTTGAGTCATATTTAGCTTGTAGTCCACTATGACTCCTAAATCCCTTTCAGCAGTATTCTTTCCTAGAGAGTCACTTTCCATTCTGTATATGTGAAACTGATTGTTCCTTCCTAGGTGGAGTACTTTGCATTTGTCCTTATTAAACTTTATCCTGTTTACATCAGACCATTTCTCTAGTTTGTCCAGATCATTTTGAATTACGGCCCTATCCTCCAAAGTACTTGCAACCTCTCCCAGCTTGGTATCATCTGCAAACTTAATAAGCGTACACTCTACACCATCATCTAAATCGTTGATGAAGCTGTTGAACAGAACCAGTCCCAAAACAGACCCCTGCAGAACCCCACTTGTTATGTCCTTCCAGCATGATTGTGAACTCTTAATAACTACTTTTGAGAACAGTTATCCAGCCAGTTATGCACCCACCTTATAGTAGTCCCATCCAGGTTGTATTTCCCTAGTTTATTGATAAGAAGGTCATGCAAGACTGTATGAAATGCTTTACTAAAATCTAGGTATACTACATCTACCACTTCTCCCTTATCCATAAGACTTATTATCCTATCAAATAAAGCTATCAGATTGGTTTGACATGATTTGTTCTTTACATGGCCATGCTGGCTGTTACCTATCACTTTATTATCTTCCGAGTGGTTTACAGATAATTTCCTTAATTACTTGCTCCATTATCTTCCCTGGCACGGAAGTTAAACTGAATGGTCTGAAGTTTCCTGGGTTGTTCTTATTTCTCTTTTTATAGATTGGCATTATATTTGCCCTTTTCCAGTCTTCTGGAATCTCTCCTGTCTTCCATTACTTTTCAAAAATGATACCTATAGGCTCAGATACCTCCTACATCAGCTCCTTGAGTATTCTAGAGTACATTTCATTAGGCCCAGGTGACTTTTCTAAGTACTTTTTAACTTATTCTTTTTTTATTTTAACTTCTAAACCTACACCATTTCCACTAGCATTCATTATGTTAGGCATCCTGTCACCATTAATCTTCTTGACAAAAACCGAAACAAAGAAGTCATTAAGCACCTCTGCCATTTCCAAGTTTCCTGTTATTGATTCTCCCTTTTCACTGAGCAATGGGGCCTATCCTGTACTTGGTCTTCCTCTAGCTTCTAATATATTTGTAGATTGTCTTCTTGTTACTGTTTATGTCTTTAGCTAGATTGAGCTCGTTTTGTGCTTTTGCCTTTCTAAACTTGCTCCTGCATAATTGCATTGTTTGCTTATATTCATCCTTTGTAATTTGATCTAGTTTCCACTTTTTATACTTTGTTTTGGGATGCTTGCTTGTGTTACATACCATAGAGAAGTCCTCATCGCTTATTTCCTCAGCCTCTCAGGCTAGCATTATTTGGGACAACGGTGCCATGGAGATAGCTGTGGAAGTGGTTCCAAGTAAGACTGGAGGGAATTAAAACCTACCTTAGAACCTGGCCAGAGATGAGCACTTCAGGAAAATCTGAGAATTGCTTTTGGATACTAGGAGCTTGTCCATCCCCCTGCCCTCCCACTCACACATACCAAATCTATCCCCCATAGATATGCATCCCTTCAGGCAGGACATCCCTTTATGCTGTACTCCACTGTACTAAACCAAACAAGGCCCAAGAGCAACTGATATTCTCCCTTCCCATCTCCTCAATACATTTACCCCAGCACACCAATAAAAGAGACAAGATTGCATAAAATACTTGTTTATTTAGATTTTTTGTGTGTTTTACATTTTTTTCTTTTGTGTATTTTTTCCTCTGCAATTAGTCATGGAAACAGAACAATGTTTGAAATTGCCCACTGTATTTCACAGAACTGTTTTAGTCTTATACAATAGTGTTTTAACTTTCAAGTTTGTATTAAGGATTTTGACAAGAATATGCATTCTATCTGCCATAGTGACTTTTTTCATTTTGTTTGAGTGATTAGCCTTGACAAAATTTAGCCAGGCATCCAATTGTCAGTCTAGTTGTTGTTTTGTTTTTTTGCTAAAAAATACACAGAAATGCTGACAGCCAACTTCTCAAACTGTTCAAGAAAATCTACCTTTTAAAGATTGTCAGCTAAGTCTCACGTATTTGAAAGCGTATTTTAAATTTCACAACTTGTATTTGAAATTCTTCTACACATTTGTAAACACTATACCCAAATAGCCGTATGTGACCATGTAAATCCTATAACTGATTTACAAGAGGCCCTTACAATATCCAAACTCATAAACAAAAAGTAAAAATAATATAATGAAACCATTTGCAAATATTTTCATGGAATAAGTCTCCAACACTGTAAAATGTGTAAGTAGTCAAAACAACTTACAGATATAGTATGCAGTGCTGTTTTAGTATTTCAGCTGGCCATGTCAGAATAGCAACACTGTGACTGTAATGAGGCATTAGATTTGCCACACAATTGTTTTGACGTAACTCTTAGATATGGAATGCGATCAATTGAATTTCTTATACAAAATATAGTACTTAAAATATGAATGAGAAAATAGACATTATACAAAGGAATAAATTCTGACTTACATTATAGTATGTGCCTGAATTCTTGAATAATATGTTATTTGGTTAATTTTATTAGTAAAAACAATAAAGTACCTTTTCTTTTTAAAAATTGTATTCACAAACCAACTTTTTCAAACTTTTAATTGTTTCTGGGACTGTGTTTACATGCCTTCTTAGTATATTCATTTTAAAGATTGTTTGCATACTCTGATTCAAGAGTCTGGTTCCTTGTCTCTCTTCTACCGCCTCCCTCCCCCCCTCAAAACTTATGGCAGTACATTGTATAATGACAAGTGACCAAAAAATCAATTTGTAATCTGATTTGAGGTTTTTGATTTCCTCTGATGAGTTTAAATTTCATTAAAAGCAACCTTATTCAAACATAAAAGAAATCCTTGAAGGGTAAAACAGGGAATTGTCTCAAAGAGTATAAAGAATCCAAACTCTTTTGTGCTATTTATTCATTGCATTAATTGTGAGGTACAACATGTGGTGTCGGTTGGCAGATGTACTGTTATCAGGCCCTCTGATCAGCAAGGGGAGGTAAAAAAGCACAAGGGCTCACATTCAAAAATCGTTCTTTGGCATATTGACACTTTAGTTATCAACAACCCTTATTATCTGCTTAGAGCTAGATCGCAGCTTGCTGGTGACATAATAAGCTACAAATCACTGATGGTGCCTTTCTGCATTCTCTTAATTGTATGTATTCTCTGGAAAAAAATATCATTGGGGCCTCTTGTCTTGATGAGAAATTGACATTTTCTGACTGATTATTTGGGAGCACTATGCGAGGTAGATAAGACTTACAGTTGTTTTAAAGGAGGGCAGCCATTCTTTCAGGGGCCTTTTTATTGCTCTAGTTGACCCACTTGATGAGTATGGATTTCATGAGGTCTTTTTCAGCATTTGAACTATAAAAGGTTCAGAATGACACCACCCCTTATAGACAAAAGATAACCTTGCCCTTTGAATATATTGATTCTTTATTAACTAGGCTGTTTAATGCAATGAAATGAGGCATTAGATTGAAGCCCATTTCAAGTGCTTTGAATAATCTTTAAAAGCTTGAAAGACTTTAAAAGGCTGCTCTGCAATAATTGGCATATATTTTTAGAGACTCTATTCCTTCGTTTTGATTAAGAAATTTTTATCTTTGTATTTCTAACATCATTGTAAGCTGACTTAACATTTTATCACTCCAGGTTACAGATACTTAGTTTGTCATAGGTGGTAGACTGTTCTAGCACTTGTAATTCGTAGCACAGAATTTGTTCTTTGTTTTCTTTGCATTGAATGTTAGGCTAACCGTTTAGCTACTCATTATTCAAACCTTTGAAATAAACCCAAAAGGAATAGTGCCAATAGGCATCAGGCAGACTTTCATCCCTGTAAGCCTTCTTATTTTTTGAATAAGTGGAATGCATCTGATTTAAACCTGATTCATACTCAAACAGGAGTAAACAGGAAGAAAAAAAACCTCCCTGAAATATTTGAAAATGTTTTTATATTTTCAATAATTATGTCCTGTTTTGCTCAAGAGCACAAGTAATTAGGATGACAATTGTGGACACTGATTTAAATCATACTATGTATATGGATTATAGAGCCAAAATGTGCACACCCCAATCTTGTATTGATAAAAACAAAGACATGCCTACTGAAATAGTGTAGATTGCACAAAAAAGTTACATATGCTGACTTTTCTGTGTGTAAATCAGAAATACAGTAAGCTGGTAGATTTCATTACACTTAGCATGTTTATCTACAGATATATGAAGGTGACAGTAAATAAGGAGAAAAATAGGCACAGTGAACTTTGCATGATATTAATACTGAGCTCAGAATTTTGAAATAAGCATTTTATAGTGACAGAACAAAAACTGTATTACTCCATTCTTTTGTTTAGGGTATGCTTTTGTGTTTATATGTTGGCTGGTGTTATTATTTGTTTGTATTGCTGTAGTGCCGCGAAGCCAGGCCCCCCATACCAGTTATTCCAGAATATATGGCCTGAATTGACTTATGCTGATGGAAAGCTGGCATAATAGCATGGGGCATCAGTCCCTGAGAATTTCAAATTCAGTTCTACAATGGTCTGATTCAAAGCTCTTGGAAAAATTCTCATCAATTTCAAGGAGCTGAATCAGACCCATACTGGAGAAAATCTTTTAGTTGTTGTTTTTTGGACTTTAAAAAAAATTCCTTTTGTTTATCCCCTTGGTCATCAAACACTGAGGCTTTGTCTACACTGCAGGGTTTTTGCGCAAGAAGGTTTTTGCAGAAGAGATCTGCAAAAACTTTTTGCGCAAAAAGCGCATCCACACTTCAAAAGCGCATCGCAAAAGCGATGTGCTTTTGCTCAAGAGGTTGTCCACACTGCATGGATGCTGTTGCACAAGAAAGCTCTGATGGTCATCAAAGCACCTGTGCTTTTTCTGATGGGCTCTTTTTGCAAAAGAAACCGCTGTGGAGTGTCCACACATGCTTTTTTGTGTAAGAGCTGTAGCATAAAAAGGAGTTACTCCTCGTGGGGAGAAGAATAACTCTCCTGGCAAAAGCCCTCTGTCCTGTTGATTTACTGTAATTTTTTTTTCTTTTTTCTTTTTTTTTTTGGTGCAAAAATGTGCTTGAGGTGAGGATGCTCCGCCAGTTTTTGTGCAAAAACCTTGTAGTGTAGACATAGCCTGAGGGCTGAAATATCTGTGTTCAATATTAGTAGAAACTTGGGAAGTGTCATCAGTTTTGCAAAACCAAATATATGAATGTATAATGGTAAATCCTTGATTGGAAGGTTTTGAGTTGTGTGGGTTTTTAAAGAGGTAGCTTGTTGTTTGAGTTACACAATCTGCCTCTTGGCTTCTATCAGAAAATTTGAAATCACTCTATGTAAGTGGGTAAGCATGACTGCCATGGTATCTCCATTTTACAGATAGAGGAGCTGAGGCACAGTGGTAATTGACTAACATGCCCTGGCTGCATAGTACACTCTTGGCAGAGCAGGGAATCAAATCCTTGTCCCATGACTCTTATTCCTGTTTCAACCACTAGGCCTCAGAGAAGAAATGTCGTGTGACTTTTTAACAATGAAAAGCTTATTTCATGGGACACTCTTATCTTAACCAAGACACAACTGGTTAATCTGATATTTAGAAATGAAACCTCCAGTGTTGCATTTGTTTTGTGTTTTCTCAGGTTTTTTAATAATCAAACCAGATAAAATTACTAAAAGTGAAATTCACAGACAAGAAATACTTTAATTAAATATTGTGTAAAATGAACATTTTTATACAGTTAAATATCTGAAAAAATGTACAGATAAAACAATCTTATTGTAGGGTCTTTAACAGTAAAATCTACCATTCAGTGAAGCTTTCAGTTTGGAGACAATGAAGCAATGAGTGCATTGACTAATTAATCTAAAACACAAACAGACTGCATTTATGAAGAAACTTGCAAACTTACTTAACATGTACACGTGACCTCCTGTTTAGATCAAAAACTTACTTATACAAAATAAAACTGAGGCAATTCAGTTCCAAAGTGACTTCTTAGGCTTTTCCACTTAGCTAAGCCTTATAAGTTATCACAAAATAAATGTG
>JANRFK010003679.1:44039495-44046995 GCA_030068395.1 Apalone spinifera | reverse complement strand
TTTCGAAGCAGGGCATTTCTGTTGAAAATGCCCCATCTAAACTGCCTTTTTTTTTTTTCCCAAAAATCCCCACTTCGGAAAAAAGCGGCGGCCGCCATTATGCAAATGAAGCATTGGGTATTTAAATACCGGCTTCATTTGCACTTTTGATACGTCTAATTTACATCCCTCTGCCGACAGAGGGGTGTAGTTTAGACATACCCTAAGGCTATGTCTAGACTACGCTGAAGTTTTGAAAGAGGATACGCGGTTTTTTCGGCACCTCCTTTTTCGAAAAGCCACTCTTCCCAAAAAAATGAGGTTTACACAGCTTTTCAAAAAAGAGGGGGTTGCCAAAAAACCCACATCACAACTACTTTCTCTTTTGAAAGCTCTGCTTTTGAAAATGAGCTCAGAAGAAGATATGGAAATTCCTGCTGAATTTGCATATCCTCTTTTGAAACTTCAGCGTAGTCTAGACGAACCCTAAGTCTTTTCCCCAAGGAGTTTATGATTTGTGGGTATTTTAGTGTGTATTTGTACAGCACCTTGTACAGTGAAGTCCTGGTTCATGGCTATCACTCCTAGGTACTACAGTAATATAAATAGTAAATAATAATTTTAATTGCCAGGCAAATAATAACTCTTTTTAAAAGAATACTGAATATGTTTTGCTCTGCATTGCAATCATATGTTGTACCAATGTCAAACAGCTTTCCCCATCTACGAACTATAAATTATATTAGAAAATCAAGTCTTAAATTTTGCATTTCTGAGTCCACAGCTGGCCATAGCTTTCTCACTAAAAATATTATTCAGCACCATAAATGGTGCTTAACAGGAGGAAAAAAGATTGTGCCACAAAAGAACTTTCAGCCTAAAGCCCTGCTCTTGCAAAATCCCTACATGTTATGAATGTCAGTTGCCCCACTGAAGTCATATAAAGTTGACAGGGTTACTCATGTCCCTAAAATGAAGCATGCACATAAAAGTTTGTGGGATCAGGGCTTAGAGATCCAATCTTTTAGACCCTTACTTACATGAATACTTCTTACTCACACTAATAATCCAGTTGAGGTTAAACAAACAACTTACTCTGAGAGCAAGAGTTTATAGAATCTGGTCCTAAAAAACATGTAATTTGGCAGTTGATATATGTAAGCACTGGGGAAAGTGAAATGCAAATAAAAGTTACTATTAAAAGGCAAAGGAGCTTGGAGCAGCCCTAAAGATGCTTTAAGTTATGTTGGGGGCTGAAACATGATCTGGCAGCCTCATGGATACGAAGAGAAGAAAGATGGCTTTAAACCAAGTCATCTCAGATTTGCTAAGGAGAGTATTATTTTCTCACATACAGTCAAAGCCAGCAACTGGTTTGTTTAACAGCAAGGATTACAGTAAACCCCAGCGAGCCCTACAATGCCATTACTCATTTGCACCAAGGGCTGTATTGTGTGGGATATTGCAGGGCTCAATTCTGTGACCTCTTCTGTTCATTATGTGTACAAGGCCTCAAGGGGAGGCCATGAGACAATTTGTGTAACAATGACGTTGGGATGCTGGTGACCTTTAGCACTACCTCTCAGACTTCCCTGGACCAGGACAGTATGATCAGTCAGGTTTCCTAGCACTGGATGAGAGCTAGCTGGTTGAGTCTTAATCCAGACAAGAGGCTATGCAGGGGAAAACAAACATGACAAGCAGTGATATCTGGCCCTTTAACTAAAGGGACATATTGCCTTTTATAATTCAGGTCCAAAATCTAATAGACCCATGGCTGCTTCTGGATCATCAGGTAAACAGCAGCATTTTCTTGACTATATAGGTGTGACCATTCCTAATGATGCAGAGATACCAACCATTATTTATGCTTCTTTCAGCCCCCCAGATTGGGTCATTCCAGAACTTCAATTCTTGTAAATGGCAGCTGTTCTATTTCTTATTTTATTAAATTTGCTGATCAGAAATCTCTAGTTATGTGTATGAAACTAACAGAAACACTTAGTAACACACACCAGAAATTGACTCAGTGTCAATAAGTATTTTTTTAAAAGAACTCTTCCAAATAACTCTTCATGCAAAAGCTCTTGTGGTATTTGATTAGAGAAGCACATATGACAATTCAGACACTGCAGTAGCTTCCCATTCATTTTTGGCACATTTCAATTCAAGGTTTTGATTCTGAACTGTGAGTGCCTCCCTAATTTGTATGCGGGATACCAGCTGTTGAAATCAAGCGGGGACATTTAAATGGAAAAATGTTAAAGTCTTGGGATCGGAGTATAACATTCACATTGAATGCAGTGACAACACAACCCCTATGCACTTCTTAAATTCTGCTTAAATCCTCAAAATAGGACTTATGTAGGATGTAAATGGTGCATGGGCCTTGACTGTCCTCCCTGGAGTGCAGTGAATTTCACCACCATGTGGTGTTAGCCTTCACCTCTGGAATTTGTTTTTCTCTTTGGTTTGATGAAACCAGAATATGTTGGTGCCAGACATACGTGGTTACTTGGGGCCAGAGTTTAGAAATTATTTAGATGCCTAAAAATAAAAATGGGTAGCCAGTGAAATCTAGGCACCTAACTTGCTTAGGGCTTTTGGAAATTCCACTAGATGCTTCCCTATATTTTTAGTTGCTTAAATGCCTTTCAAAATTTAGCTTCTGTGTTTTTTATGATGGTGAGTGTTCAGCGGGGAGGCTCTCTTATTGTCATTATGTACATTTTGATCATTTTAATATCCATTTTCAAATTATTTTATTATCTAGCTAAATGGACATTGGCACTTGTACAAAAATATGGGTTCTACTTGGCATAGTTTTTAGATTTACTTTCTACACAGTAAAGTGTTTGGAAAGTGCATGATATCTTGTAGGCACTACTGCAGTGTCAATAATAAAGTTCAGAATTTTTGCTGAGAAATGTGGGTCTAGATTTGGGAGGTTTCAGTGCCTGCAATCCCATCTGACTTCAGTGGGAGGTGAGCTGTTTCAGTTCAGCACAGCACAGAATTGGGCCCTGGAAAACAATTAGGCAACTAACCTTTTTGAACTGTTCAAATTAAGCAGGCATTACTTATTATCCAGACTTTGAGAAATGACGTAAAAAGCGAAAACATCCCTTTGTGGATGTTCTTATTCCTCTTATAAATTTGCATTGCACCATAATTCTGCCCCAATGCCAGCAGGTGACCAAGTGAATCCTGCAACTGATTTATACACACAAACAAAAAAGCAGAACCTTAGAGTTGCCTGTTTTAATTAAAACCTTTCATTTTTCTCACAGGCCCAAGAACTGTATCTAGTTGAACATGACAACAATGGGCCTATAAAGCCCATCAAAACATGCAAATTGGTTTAATCTGGTTTGCAATAACAGGGAAGGTCAATCCATTAAGCAACAGTTTCAACCAGTTTTCATTCTTTTGACATATTTTAAAATAACAGTTATGTGTCTAAATGGGGGGAATGTATTATTCTGTAATACTACAGTTAAAAATATTCATCAAAAATGTATGCAGAGAATGTATAAGGAAATGCAAGGAGAGTATACATGATCTGTAAGGAGCACTCAGAGACATGTGTTTAGTTTAAAGTTTAATGTATGAAACCTGAAGGGAAAATGCCAGGAAAGCAGCTACTATATCCCTCTAATGCAAGAATTAAAATCAAACTAGGATTTGCTTCAAATTTAGCACATTTTTGTGCTACAGTTTTAAGGGTGATATTCTTGCATTTATATTGCAGAACCAGAAAACTAAAATGTTGTCATTTCTCATTTCAGTTAAAGTCAAAAGGCACCACTCTCCAAAAAGACAGAGTTTTAGTGTATGCACTGAAAAGCCTGCAATACACACAAAAAATGAGAGATCCAGCTCACCTTGAAGTCCATTTCCATTTGCACTGGTGCAAGATGGTGGAGGAGAGGCTTGGGGCCTGACAACTGGAGCAAAGGCGCTCTTTTGTTTCACTGCAGAGATGACATTGGCAGGTGAGAATGAGAAAATGCCGTGTGTACTGCTACAGTTTGAAGGAAGGGTGACCGAAGAGGCTGCCATGGTAGGGCTTGACGGCACTACTGCAATAAAGCAAAAATAATCAGGACTCAGCTTGAGGTTTTTCATGGTAAACATGGAAAAAGAGAGTGATAGGGCCTTGCCGCTTAAAATATTTGAAAAAAATATAGATAGATAAAAATAAAAATAATGAAATGCCTTGGCTTGGCCACTCTCTGGATAACAGGCAAACTCTTTTGTGTTGGACTTTTGTGACAAATTGTGCAGTCCGATTTTTTTCTCTGAGATCGTATTATGGCAAATAAAGATCAATTTACTATTTTCATTTTTACGTCCAGCCTCCAGAGTCACCCCTCCTTTTATCCAGTAGCTCACATTATAGAAAATCGAAACAGTACAACTATCCGATTTTGTAATAAACATGGATCTATAGGATGATGATGTGTTACCAAAAATAGACACTTACTGCCATAAGGAGAGTTAGCTGAGGAGCCATTAAGAAATCCAGGGGAACCTGGTACACCTAGATTGGGCATGCCGGCATTGCCATATCCATTCATGCTATTGCTGACTGTGTTGTAATTGGACTGCTGAGGAGTACTGCTCGGAACATATCCTCGCGGGGAAACACTGCTTGTGTTGCGACTGTAACCTACTGTTTTAGAAACCCCCCCACCCCAAAAAAATAATGTTAATATTTATAATATAAACTTAGAGGGCTGGGGGGTTTCCTCATGCATCATATATTACAGAGTTTTAATTGATTGCACAGCTTTGCTCTAAGTTGTCTGTTACTGCCCTATCAACTCTTGCAGTTTAAGATAACCTTATCATGCCAACCTTACTTAAATCATCTGCGAGCACTCTATGTTGTCTCTCCTACTAGCATAGACAGCCAACAAAAGCCCTCTTCGATCCAAGCATGTCAGTTTCCTTCACATTTGTCTTTAGTAGCAATTATCAACAGGCTTGATTCCTGGTTTGTACCAACATACTGGGATGAACTTTCAGCCTCTCCAGACCTTCAAATGCCATAGCTGACAGGAAAAAACTTGTTTGTTGCAGTGATTTAACTTTAAAAGGCTGTTTTAGGGTCTTCATTTTTATGTTTGATATTTTTTATGCTAACAGTAAGCTAGTACTTTCATAAAGGTGCTTGTTTCTGTGACGACTAACTCAGAACCAAAGTGGAGAATGTTTATAAGACTTCTAGGGTGGAAGTGGATTAAAAGACACCTTCTTTTGTAAGCAGAGACAAGGCACAATCTGGATTTCTAACGATGGAACATCAGCCTGAATTTATTCTCATCTGTGCAATCAATATATAATTATGTTGTAAGCAAAATAATATGGCTTTGAATATACCTAAGAAGCTGTTTGTATTCCTTTCATTAGTATAAATCTAATTTTAAAATGCAGTTTGCTATACGTATGTTAGAACAATTAAATTAAGTTACAAGGATTGTATTTTTATATATTCTATACCTACATTTGTATAAAATTTTCTTACGTTTATAAAAATCTTCTAAAAATACCTTGTGGGCAAATTAGATATGCCAGTGTAAATCAGGGCTGAGGAACCTTTTTTGGGTTGAGGGCTGCTGACTCACAGAAAAATCAGTTGGGGGCAGCACACAAATGAGAAGCAAAAAAAGAAAAACAAACCCTCTTGGACGTGGCCCATGACTGAGAAGCAGAAAGACAATCCCCACATTCCCCTTGCACACCAGAGCCTAGTTTTGTTAACAGATTTTGTGTGCTCCAAGCCCGCAGTGGAAGGGGGACAGGCCTGGAACACACATTATCTGGTAGCCTGGGCCCGCCCTAGACTCTGGTGGGGGAAGGGAGTGCTTGAGCACCAGTGTAGGCTCTCCAATGCTAGGGAGGGAACCATGGGTCTTGGGAGGCCAGATGCAGGAAAGCTGGGGGCACCATCTAGCCCCCAAGCCATAGGTTCCCATGTTCACATGTTCAATAAATGTGGAGGATTTCCAGACATAGTTGCTTTGTAATAAATATATACAATACATATCTAATGTTCACAATGTGCTGTCATATCCTTCTGCATTTTGCATAAATCTTTTCATTTCAGATGGTTCATGATAAAACAAAAAAAGGAAGAATTAAATGATATCTGCAATTTAAAGACTGCGCTCCATTACACAATCAAAGACAGGGCTAAAGGGAAGAGGAGGAAAATAAAGCATAGTGATGGCCTCAGCCACTATTAATAGACATTGTCCAAGAACAGCCATCAATGTGAAGGATTAACTCTTGAAACCCCACATACCTTGGTCATTAGCTTGTGATGTTTCTGAAACATTAACTGCTAGCTGGCTGCTAAATGAGTTCACTCCCATCATGCCAGTGTGAGCTGGAGTGTTGGCAAGAGTAGGAATCTGGTTGTGATTGCGTGGCACACTATATAATGCTTCAGCAATGTCAGCTGCTCGTTTCAGGATTATTTCCTACAAAGCAGTAAAAGAATTAATTGCTAACATGCAGTATATTTGTTTATGTTACCTGATAGTCTATAAAATGCCCTGATTTGGAATAACATTATCATTAATGGCAGAGATTATGGTACGATTATGCAGATGCGTGGATTTGATATTTGTTTCTGTGGCTGTGATTAAACTTGTTCTTTTTCCTCCTGCTTACTGAAGTTATATATATTTCTTCTGTAAGAATAACAAATATAAAGCAGTGAAGAAGTTAACATAAAAATTTGGTCTAGTGCTGTAACTCATGTGAAAACTGTAAAAATATACTTTATTTGGAGACTGCAGCAATGTTTTTCCATTAGTTTGCAAAATATGTTATGTTTTATCCGCTCTGTTTAGCAGATTTACTTAGGATTTCCCATTAGCCACTGTATATTTTGGACCAAGTTCAAGGTTATTCTCTTGTCTTAATGATTACTTATGTTTTTGGCACCCTACACTTAATTGTCATTTCTGATAGGAAAACTAGCTGTACAAAGAAAATGGGAAGATGAAGCATTTCCCTTGGAGCATTGCATCACATCAGACTGCCCTCAAGGTGGCTGGCACATCTACACTGGGTACAAAAAGAATGTGTTGATATTTTGCCAACTTTGCAAATACAAGGTACTGATTTACATATGTATGCATGTATATGAAAAAAGTACTGGTGACCTACCTGGTTGTTGTGTGGCATTCCATATAGGGCTTCAACAAGGTCAGCTGCTCTTTTAAGTAATACTTCCTAAAGAAACAAAGCAATCTACTTTATGTTTTTTTTTTAATCCATTATATAAAAAACAAACACCAGAAAAGAAAAATAATGTTACAAATTTACAGGGGAACTGTATGAGGAACTGAGAAACTGGGCAACATATATCACACAATATCCTGATGCTATTGTTATATTTAATGGTGGTATTACAAAGATAGGAAGGTATTTTGTTTTGGAGGAAAATATTGTTTGTGGTTTCAAGTCAAAGTTAGATATGAACCTAAAAATAATATTGCATTTTAC
>JANRFK010003679.1:44019495-44026995 GCA_030068395.1 Apalone spinifera | reverse complement strand
CTTGCTGACAACTACTGGATTGCATTCAAACAATTCTGTTTACATACCTCAAAGAATACATTTGATTATGGCTTTTATAGTCTTGCTGAAACTACATCTACCAAACCCAGCACTGCAGCTAAGGAACACTAACACAAATGGCATAGCATATGTCCTCGTTTCCAGAATACGGATGTGCCTTTGGGTGTGGAAAGCCTGAAGTCCAGATGTGAACTATTTAAAAAGTGTCTTAAAGTATAATAGCAAAATAAATTTGGGATAGTTACATCTTAAATCTCTTAAGTCATGTAATAATTTGATCCATTACAAATGTACTGGCCCTTATCATCTATTGTTAAATTAGGCAGAACATTTCTATCACATTTTTTGTATGAAAGAAGGGATGCAGGGAGAAATTAGTAAAAATATGTGTTCTGATCACCTCTTGTTTACTACCAGATAATACACTTTTAAGGTAGCTAGAAAAATAAGGCATTGAGGACAGGATTATCAGAGACATCGTGTATAGATGCCTTCCACTAACTCCAGCTAAGGTTATAAATGCTCAGTAACACTACTGAAGTCAGGCCCTATCCTTGGGCCAAATCCTTTCACTCTTCTGGATATGGAAGATTTGACAGCAAGATCGATGTATAGAGAAGGAAGTGTGGAGTCCCCAAAGATAGTAAGCACCCAGGAGTCTAATTAAGAGTGGAAAAAGTAAAAGATGGCACACTAAGGTTCCACCAGAAGCCAAGTTCCATGCACTTGAGATACCACTCATTACAGATAGTCTAAGTATGATCACATTACCTCTGCTGGGCTCCTTGGATGTGACTCTCTTTTAGTAGGATTTTGGCAGCACCATTGGGCAGATTAAGGCACTGGCAAACATGAACAGTTGCCTGGTTATCTCAGGACATCAGAATTTGTGTCCATCAAAAATACTGTGTTTCTAGCTTTCATTTTTTTTTAAAAAGAAGCTGGAAAAATGTGTCCTGAATCTAACTGATGCAGTAATCTCTGGCTCTAGTCAGCCAGCAGAGTGAAGAAACTCATTAGAGCCAAAGAAGAAGACACACACACATCCTCCCTTTTGGTACCAGAGGTTAAGACTAGGTGGGAAAGTGGTAGTTCTAACCACTTGCAGCACTCCAAAGAGATTACATTCAGAGCCATTTTTGCAGAGCTGTGTTGTTCCCCCTTTTTTATTAACTCGTGTTGATAGAAGTGAAATAATTAACAATGTTGACATTTAAATTGGCATCACTGGACTCCGCTGAGATGAATGGGATAATTCACAACTTTGAGAGCTATTGTTCCAGGGGCTCTGCAGATGCAGGCAGGCATCACTCCATCAGTTTATACTCATTTGAGTTTCCAAGGCTTTTCTGCAAACACAGCAGCCAAATTCTGTAAAACAAGATGGCAACCTAAATACAAGTGCTGGTTTGCCAGTGTGTCCTAGTGGGAGCTCTAACCCCACTCTCCAGGGTTTTGGTTAAAGTAGTGCCATTATGGGTGTGGAGTGGGGCGCAATCAGCAACTCTGCTGATCCATGGTCCTTACAAAGTAGCATCTTCTGTAGTTACTAGGCCTCAAACACGATAGTGCTGAGGCTGCTATAAATACCTATCAAGATAAGATTAGCCAGATGAACAATCATGAGCCTACTGCAGCTATTATGCTAGAGTACGGCATGATCTGCAACAGAGGGTGGGAGAACCCCTCTCCCAGCTATTTACCTAGGGTACATCTACACTACAGAGTTTTTTCGGAAAAACAGTTGTTTTTCTGAAAAAATTTCAATTACATCCACACTGCAATCACATTCTTTCAAAAGAAAATTGAAAGAACAGAGGGGTTTTTCCGAAATTGGTAAACCTCTTTCTATGAGGTAGAAGCCTTTTTCTGGAAGAGCTCTTTCAGAAAAAGGCGTGTGTGGATGGGGAAGAGGGAGTTCTTTCAGAAGGAGAAAAAGAGGAAAGAGGAAAAAGCACAGGTGCCCTGGTGGCCATTCCGCCCATAGTAATCACAGCTTGCATGCGAGATAGCATCCAGACTGAATGGATGCTATCTTTTGAAAAAGCAGATTGATTTTTTGATGCGCTTTGGCAGTGTGGACATTCTCCTTCAGAAGAAATTTTTTCAGAAGATCTCGTCCCGAAAAGCTTCTTCCGAAAGAATCCTGTAGTCTAGACGTAGCCTATTCTACATTCACCCAAATATCTGAGCTCATAGGTTCTGCATCATACATTGTGGACACTGCCCAGCCAGTGTACTTGGCTGGAATTTATAGAGCTCCTATATAAGGCTTCACATTCAGTCCCTTGGTGGGACCATAGTTGAACTGGAGTGACTGCATAACAGAACCTTTGCTGCTCCTATATAACACAGAAGGCTTCTCCATACCAGAGCTGCAGAGACTTGCACAGAAGTAAGTGCTGAAGATAGGACAGAAGAGGGTCTATGGAATCTGTAGTTACATGGATCCAGGGGCCCTAACATCCCACACAGATGGTGTAGGAATGTGCCTTTATTGCAACCTGCAGGTTGGAGTAATAGGTGGGAGATACCTGGCTGTGCTATAATCTCTGTGCTCTAGCCCCAATTTGAAAAGAGAATATCATATCCCTAACCCTCTTGGTCGTCCCCTTCCCTCCCCCCATTCATATACTGATGGAATAGTTAGGTTTCATGCAGGGAAGTGAATCTCACCCATGCGTGCAAATGACAGGATATCAACTTCATTTATGATCTCCTACCAATGGTAGTCTGCTATTTTAAAACATACTTGAATTCAGAAATGTGACTAGAAGAATGTATTTAAAAGAAACAGTACAAACTAGCGAATAGAAATTGACATAAACTAAACCCACATATACTACTTAGCATCTAGCTTTTCAACCCCAATTGCACAGTATTTTCAATCTTAGTGCAAATGTTTCACTTTGCAAGTAGATGAAGAAGACACTGATTTACAGTGATTCCAATAGGATGTGTAAATCATTGGAAATTATTTTAATTCCACCAATATGGAGCCAAATCCTGTAAGCCCTCAACAAGTAGAATTCCAGTTGAAAATACTAGTATTTTTACAGTTGGAGGGTTGTGCTAATCAGACCCAAGTAAGCAAGAGGGAGGACCCAGCAATCACAACACAACTTCGAATCTGAGAACAATTAAGAAAGCGAACTAGTATTATACAAAATCATAAATGGTGATATGACAGGAAATGACCATATTTTAATATGTATGTAACTATAATAAAATATGGCATTTTTTGAAAACACAATATGGTATTTAACGAATGTGGCAGAATATTTAAGTTGTGTAATTTGACATTTTGCTAATATGATAAAGAATTTCACTAAAACAGAAGCACAAATTCTGTATCAAAGCAGCAAAACATTACATTTTAAGTATTCAGTACTCTAAGGTGTTTCCCTAATTAAGATATAGTCTTATAATGCAATCAGTAGTTATGGTTGTATATCTTTCCATTCGTGATCTTATTTGGTGCTCACTTCTCCTATGGATGTTAGGGCATATCTACACTGCTGGGCTTAACTTGAAATAACCTATGTAAATTGAGCTGTGTCAATTGCGTATGTTATTTTGAAATAACTTATTTTGAAATAGGGTGCATTTACATAACACTTATTTTGAAATAGAGCACTTTTCCTCCAATTTCCCTTATTCCTCGTATAATGAGGGTTACAGGCATTGGAGTAAGAAGTCCTCCAGCTTGACAGTATTTTGACACTATTTCGAAATAAGTGCCTACTGTGTAGACATGGACTAAGTTATTTCAGAATAACGCTAGTTATTTTGTAAGAGTGTTGCAGTGTAGCTGTACCCTTAGAGCTACACAAAAATATTCGTACTACTTTCTAAGATGAGGATAGTGGCTAACTCTCTGCTCTTGTGTCCCTTTTGCAGGACCATTTCACAGCTGCATCTTTTGCAGTCACACATAGTGAGGAACAGTAAAGACTAGATGGGGTATGGTTCTGCTTCCTTTCTCCTAGTTAGCTAGCAGCATCAGCAGCTGTGGAGAGATGCTCACATCTGCACTGAGTGCTATGAACACCCTAGCATATGAAGTGTGTTGTCCCTGTGTACTGGGATGTTCTAGGAAGCACTGTGCTTTTTTGGAAACGGTGCTTTCACATGCTGTCCATGAGATGATGCTTCTCACAAGGCACACCAGTAACTTAAACACAACATTTAAGGCAGGAAGGTGGACTGGATAACCCTGATAAGATTTTTCCATATCTAAGTTCTGTGATACCATATGTTGAGCAAAAGCATGTTCACTTAGCACACACAAAAAGTTATTTTAAGCTCATTATCTAATTTAAATGCATCAAACAGGTGTTATAATTGACACACTATATTTATTTGTAATTAGTTCTGCTGTACCTACACTAGGTAGTGAACATCCAAATTTAGCACATAATGTTACTATTCGATTTACCCGGTGTTGCTTAGGTCCTTAAGTAATTTTTAAAAATAAAATGAAAACATATATGCTTCATTTAACTCATTACTCTAGGGTGGAGCTGGGGATGAGGGTTTAGTATGCAGGCTGCCCTGGGGAGAGAGGACTACTCTAACCCTCCCGTACCGCACCAGCTTGGGCCAAGTGAGAAGCTCCTCTCCATGGCCACTGCAGTTTCAGTGGGCAGAACGGGGGTGGGGTGCATGTCCCATTGCTGAGACAGAACCATGTTTGTCTGCCCCCTGCGCTCTCCAAGCAGAGTGAGGAGTGTAGCAAACTGTGTACTTTCCCTGGGGGAAGAGCCAGAAATGTTTCCATACAAATCAGGGGGAAGGCGACTTCAGCTCTCCCTCCCCAGCTCTACCTAAAGGATGCCTGGTGGTGGGAGGCTCGGACCCACAGCAATCCGAGAGGAGGGGTGTTTTCCCCAGCCAGCCCCTTCTCAAGTCTGGTGATTGTCTCTTTTCTGTATGGTTTTATGCATTCCCATATGAATGGGGGGGTTTCCCGCCGCTCTACCTGAAGGGCACTGGAGGTGAGGGGTGGGAGGCTCGGGCCTAGTGCAGTCCCTGACGGGGGAGTTGCCCCCAGCCAGCATCTTTCATTTGAGTCTAGCTCTTTTCTGTATGGTTTTATGCATCTTGTATAAATGCATTTGTCTGCCCACAACTTCGCTAAAGGGTTTGGTGGGAGGCTTGGGGTTGGGGCATTCCCAGATGGGGGATGCGCTCCAGCCAGCCCCTTTCACTTGCTTTCCTATTCTCTTTTCTGTATGGTTTTATGAGATGCAATCCCATTTTCCTGGCATAACCAACCCCTTATCTTGGTTTAAGTTATGATAAGGGGAAGCTGCATATTTAATTTGGTGGTCCTATCTCTTGCTGTTTAGGAAGAGCTCTTGAACAAACAGATGCACAGACAGACAAATTCTCTCAAATATACAGTAGATGGAACATATTCAGAGTAATATTTAGGCACAATAGCATGACTTGTAGTCAGACCCTTAATATTATTTTAAAAGATCTTTTTATAGTATTTAAAAGAAAAACAATTTTACTTCAACTATGTGAGATTTCCCTATTATTTATGGATCGCTAAAAGAATTTAACCATTATTTTAAGAGCCAACCTGGTCTCATAAATCAACAAAGAACCCTTATTCTTAAAAACCTTTGGTATCTTGAAGGTGAAAGTTTGGCTGAGTAAAGACCTAGGGCATGTCTAAACTACATCCCTCTTTTGAAAGAGGGATGTAAGTTAGTCAGATCGAAATTGCAAATGAAGCCAGGATTTGAATTTCCTGTGCTTCATTTGCATAATGGCGGCCACATGTTCCTTTAAAATGGGTATTTTGAAAGTTAAACCGCTGTCTAGACACGGTTCTTTCGAAAAACCCTCTTTTCATTTTTTGAGTACAGGATCTTTCAAAAAAGGATTTTTTTTTCCGAAAGAACTGCATCTAGACAGCGGTTTCACTTTCAAAATACCCGTTTTCAAAAGAACATGAGGCCTCCATGATGCAAATGAAGTGTGGGAAATTCAAATCCTGGCTTCATTAGCAATTTCAATCTGTCTAATTTACATCCCTCTTTCAAAATAGGGATGTAGTCTAGACATAGCCCTATTTTATCATCCCTACCAAGATTGTCTTTAAAAATGTTCAATGTTTGTATTAGCTGACCAAATAACAAAAATTACTTTAGTAGAGGAATACTGCAATATTGAAATAATTTCATGTAGCTATGTAAAGCAAAGAGTTTTATGAAGACTACTCTACTTATACATATGTAAAACTACACTGCCAAGCAAACATGTCAAAAATTTGCCTTTGTTTTCTTCCCACTTCCCAGATGCCCATTTCTATGTTGGGGATCTTGTAAAAAGAAAACAACTATCCAGTGCTAAGCCTATATGTTTTAAAATCCTAGAAGATGCACTAACAACAAAACAAACAATAAATCCAGGATGCACAGACTGCAAACATGGGTCTGTGTATCATACCATCCACCCACTCTTGAAATGAGGACTGAACTGAATGAGAATATGGGCTTTGAAATGCTCAAGCTCAGTTCTTGACAAATACATCTATGAGGGTGCATCCACACTGCACCTGTAGCTCGAAATAAACTATGCAATTTGAGCTACGCAAATTGCGCAGCTTATTTCAAGTCAATTTCAAAATAGCTTATTTCTGAAATTTGGTGCTGTCTCCACAACACTTATTTTGAAATAAATTGCTATTCCGAAATGTCCCTTACTCCTCCTGGAACGAGGTTTACAGGGACGTCAGAATAGTGAGCCCATTATATTTCAAAATAACAGGCGTGTGCTCAAAAGATGCAGAATAGCTATTTCAGAATATCAAAATAGTGCTGCAGTGTAGACGTAACCTAAGTGACATCACAAAATTGAAGGCAGAGGGAGACGTGGGAAGGGGACATTGCACATGTCTATTGTCTCAACAAGCCAAGCATCATGTAATTATTGTTTGCTCCCTGGTCATCAGCTGGGATTTAAAAAATATTGCATTCTTTACTTTCAAGGGAAATGTAAAGAACAGAACTGCAAATTTAAGTGGAGTATCAGCCTTTGCGGCAGAGTGCCCACAGAAAGCAGCATGTGTTTCCTGATGGTGCACATCGGTACGTGCCTTAGCACACATAATAAAATTTATTCTATCCATGGATGGAAAAAATTATAGGGAATACTGCTTGATGGTGACCCTTTGAGAAACTTCAGGATGTGGACTATTGATACAATACACCACAAGAACTTCCTAACTTACAACTTTCCACTGTTACAGTGAAACATTCTACAAATAATTCTATTCAGCATACACATAATAACTGTGTTTACTAAAAACTCTTGTGAAAATGCTTTTATTCCATATGCCCATAAAAAGCATATTAACACCTGTATTAAAAAATAAAGAGAAGTGGTCACAAGATGGAATATAACTTTAAAAATTACCTTCTAAATTAAAGAAATTTTAGACAGAAAAATATATCTGATAAAACT
>JANRFK010003679.1:44011995-44016995 GCA_030068395.1 Apalone spinifera | reverse complement strand
GTCACTAAAGAAGGATTTTTCCCCCCTGATAC
Organism: Apalone spinifera; assembly: GCA_030068395.1. Taxonomy (NCBI): domain Eukaryota; kingdom Metazoa; phylum Chordata; order Testudines; family Trionychidae; genus Apalone; species Apalone spinifera. The sequence continues at coordinate 44,016,963 of JANRFK010003679.1, read as the reverse complement.
TGTTCTAGTGTTGAAGAAGAATCTAACTTTTTTTTATATGAATACTCTACGAGAAAAAACACAAACTGTGAACAATGACTGGTTGAGTAATGATTTCATAAACCTAAAATTGAATGCAACTCTTTGTGCAGAAATAATCATTTTTATGTTCACATCTAGTAAATGCATTGCAGATCTGGGAATGGTTCCATGTATTCAATACTAAAGCTTTTTCTGTGTCCATTCGGATATGTTTACTATTGAATGCTAATACCTTGTTTAGCAACTGGGTTCAGTGTACTGCTATAATGTTCAGTCTAAGTAATTTATGGTAATTTCTTTACTTGAGCAAAAGAAGTTACCAAAATGAGGGAAGGTCACAAAAATATTTGGGTGGGGAAAAAGGTCAGCATTAAAAGTTCTAAATAAGATACATTCATAGTATCTGAGGACCTTTGACGAAATATTAATATCAATTAGCTTCAATTTATTTTGCTTTTAGGAGGAAACTTTTATGCAAAATGTTCACTTACAGAAAATAGTAGTGCGTTTGCACAAATATAGTGCAAACGTTATACTGTTTTCTTAACATGAACACAAAGTAATTCCTCACACCTTAAAATGTATGCATAAAAGTAGTTTTCACTGTAACATAATTTCATTTAGAAGCATACAAATCACAATTTGCCTTAATCAAATAACATTGGAATGCTCATATTCCAATTAAAAAATAATCTCTGATATTTAATTTAAGAACCTAGAGGACTTCTACCAGTAAAATGATTACTCTAACCTGAACAGAATTGCTCAATTTAACTATACAGAGAATTTTTCAGGTAAGGACTATTTTAATTACTATTAAACAAGCAAATGATACACTATTAGGCAAATATTAAAACAAGCATAGCATTCATTTATTAATTTGCACTATTCACTTTTAAATGCAGCAAATATCTCATTAATTTAATTTTAGGTGCCCACCAGTTTATACTGCATTTTACAGTCTGGAAGGCAATTTACTATTAACTGGCAATTACATACAGAATGATTGTTAATTCTGCTCCTAAGTGCTAGCTGCTTGAAAATTGTTATCTCTCTCTAATTTTTGACCTCCTTACAACAGGGGTGAGGTATAGTGGGAATACAAAGGACTAGTAGAGAAGAGCTGGACATGTCATTTGTGACTCATTCTTTTAATTCACCGTGCTAATCAACTGAACTGCCACAATCTCCCAAGGTAATTGTATCTTTATAATAGTTGAAAGCAGTGGGCAAAAAGGCATGGATAGATGGGGATAGTCCTTCCCTTATCCTGCTGAGAAGCAGCACAGTGCCCTTACTATGTGTGACTAATAGGGCCTGGTTTTTGAAAAATCTGGTACTTTCATATCACTGTACACACATCATTTAATGTCTCAACTTCTATACTTTACAGAGGCTTTGTACTCCACACTACACTCTTGTTTCATTATTCTGCAGCCTTGTTGCCCTATGGTGCACCTCATGCTGAGAAGGTTAAATGTTAGCGTGCCAAGCCAGACTGCAAGCATGGTGGGACACTGATGGGAAACAGATGCCCTGGGGATTCAGCCCCTCCCTACTATAGGGCCACATAATTTTCATATTGTGAAATACAGTGAAGCTTGGCTCTGTTTTTAATGGTGAGTATAATTTCCAATCATTATCTCATTGTCCCCATCAATTTAGGGGTAATGCAAATCAGACAGAAGTTTCCAGGTCAGACAAACTCTGACCCTACCTTTCTTTTTTACTTTTTGTTGACATATAGGCTTCTGTATCTTACAAAGAGTTGAAAATGTATATTCCTGTGAAAATCTTTTTTACTTTATTTTATTATATTGTATTTTTGCAGTAAATTCATTGCAGAAACAAAGATTTTAGAAATGTTGATGATTCACTTAAACATCTTTATTTAATATGTCCTTATGTATCGCAATGAAGGAGAATGCCAAGGTAGGAAAAGTAAGTGGCTCCTTTCTAGAAGTTCATTTATTTTTGCACTTTTAATTTAACCTATGGCACAAGGAAACAACAATGTATGGAATTAGTTAAAGCTATTAATATAAGGAAAGTGAAATGTAAGACTGAACATTTAGGGCCAGATGCTCATCTGGTGTAAATCAACATATTTCTGTTGCAAACAATGGAACTACATCAATTTACAGAGCTAAAGAAACTGGATTTCAGTCTAACTTATGTAGTTAATTCACTTGACTTCACTGAATCCTGTTGTTTACTTACAGAGTAAAAATAACTAGTCATTGTTTGGATATCAATACACAAATACCTGGTCACAAAAGTTAGCTAAAGTATAAAGCTAGACTTCCAGTGTTATTCCCTGCAACTAAGACAATTGGATCATATACTTCCATGATGTTTTATTGTAACTTTATGTGGCTTGATTCAATTTGTGGTTATCATAGTATTTTTAACAATGCTATAATCATGACTGGATATGCCAGTTGCCTATAGCTAGCCCATTCTATCCCCGCTAGCTTTTCAGTTACCATCTGCTAAGCATAATATATGAAATAAGATGGCGGTGTTAGGCAACATTTGCATTGGAGAGAGGTCAGTATCATCAAAATCAGCAACAATGCATTTGCCACCCTTCTTGACAGTCTCAGCAGAAAAGCCAAGAACTGAACAGACAGGGAGACTTAAATATCCTCTCACCCTTGGAGGTGGGTCCTTCCAGGTCAGAGCTGAGGTATACTGGAGGGAAAACTTAAACTGCTGCTGCTCAGGTTGTGCCTGTTTTGTGGATAGATGGAGGACTTCAGTCTCCACAGCTATCAATCTAGCACCTTTTATGAGCACTACATTCAAACTAACAGCTCAATCCTGATTCCTCTGAAGCTAAAGGCAAAACTTTTATTTACTTCTATGAGCAGACTTGGAGTCCTAAAATAGTAAGTTTCTTTAAAACTCGCAATAATCTGCTCATAGTTTTTAAAAATACCCCAAATATACATTTATTCCAGCAAGTGCAGGACAACTAGATAGAAACAATTACAGCTTATTGGGAAAATACTAATCTAAAGTGTTTTATGAAAAACACATTATTTATCATGTAGGCTTTACGGCTTAGATCCTCAAACATTTTTTTAGGGACTTAACTCCCTTAGTCATCACTTAAATCCCAATTTTAGCCTGTACCTATGGGACTTAGGGGCCTAAATACATTGGAGGATCTGGGCCTAAAATCTCTCTGAGTCACTATTTGTTATCAAGTAAATATTTAAGAACTCTTTGGTGTTTTTTTTAAAGAAGTGCTCAACGCAACAGAACAATTCGTAATACACACATTAATATTTACAGTAGTAAGCATGTGTGTATTATGGACCCACAACATCAAATCATTAACCTGAAAAAATAGACTATATTTACCGTTTACATTAATATCAGCTTTTTTCAATCACAATATCTTAGTTGGATTAATTTTTAAATGACAAAAAAACCTTACTCCATATTTTAGACAAAAGGCCAGAAATGTTTCATTTAAAAGAGAAATTCTTTTGAGTTCAGAAACATTTATCCACAAAACATCCATTTTTAACTTGTGTTCTCGAAACTTACGATCAAACATATTTAAGAGAAATTTGGTTTAAAAAACCACTTGCAAGCTTCAACCTCGCATGCCAAGTTTCATCTCTGAGAGAATTTTTACAGAAAAATTATTAATAGGGATGGATAAAGTGGTTGGTTTGGATATAATAGGAAATGTGAACCATTGTCCTAAACTTCAGCTGAACCATTAGTTTATGCCAAAAGAGTTGGCATAACTTTTCTAAAAAATATAGTTCACTGTTGAGTATTTCTTCACTTCCTGCTTCTGGGTAGAATAGAATGAGAAATGCTGTTGATATCAACATATATAACTGGAAATATCAGGCATCTTGTGTCAAAGATTCTGACTTCATAAGATATCAAGACCAATTTTACAGACTGAAGCAGTTCAGATAAGCATTGGAAATTCTAGATTTTTCCCTGATCTGAGCTTCTGGGTGGGTTATTTTGAGTGTTGCTCACTGTTAGTCAACCATGCTGTAAATGCTTAACGACCCACTATTGTGAATATATCACTCTTATATTCTAATCTAATCTTTACCAGTAAGAGAGGGTAGCTATTACTCTGAATATTTTCACTTACCAGTGTAGACAAATCGTCCAGGAGCACCTTTACAGAACTGCTTGGATTTGTAGGAGAGAGTTACTTCAACAACTCCTGGAATGTGCCGTGGTGGGGTTTGAACTCTGATGGCATGAGGTGTTATCAGCTATAAAAATCATATAGTAAACATAGTTTAAATCAAGATGGTAGTGATAAAACTGATGCTTGCCAGTTGGATATAATTACTAAAATGAGTTTAAATTGGACCATCATCTCCATACTCTACCTTTTTGCTGTCACATATAAGTTCAGGGTTCTATAGTGTTGTTTAAGGAAAATATCTGCAAATGAGCCTTGGTTTTAGTTTGCAGGAAAGGCCAGAGGGCATCATTCATATGAAAATTGCCTCCATATGTCTCCTTAAGTCTGCTTCTAGTAATTTTTAACACTAATTGTTTAATTGTATTGAGACCTCCTATAGCATGTCTTCCACTAGGGGGCCATGATGTGCCTCAAGTATATTTCTCTGTATTCTTTCTATTACTACATAGTCATTCATGGTTAAAAAGGCACTTTGAAATAAAATCTCATGATACCTCATGTCAATAGACTATTGACAGCTTGTTAAAATCATTCATGAAAAAAAGTTACAGTTCAAAGCCCACCAATTTAAATAGCTTACCTCACTCCAGACCAACATAGTTCCAAATACAACTTGCAAGCCATCAAAGAAGTTGTCTCCAATTATGATGACTGTGGCCCCACCAGTAGTCCAGCCTTCACTAGGACTGATGGCCTTTATGCACGGAGTAGCTGCTTGTACAAGATAGAAAATCAAGACCTAAGTATCCCTT
>JANRFK010003679.1:43996995-44006995 GCA_030068395.1 Apalone spinifera | reverse complement strand
GTCGTTACTTTAAATGATTTAATTGTACTGTTGTATTGGGAATGATCTTGCTGACATTTATGCATACGTTTAACAAGAGTTCACTTGAGTAGCCCCACTGAAGTCAATGTATTTGTAGGATCAGCTCCGCAGTCTGTAGTGAGGTGTAAAAATCTTTGGAAATTTTAAATCTTCAATTATTAAAAATATATTTAATAATTAACCATTCTATTGTATAAGAAAGTGCATTCCTTAATAGTAATCATCCATGTTTGTGTGAAGGGATGTTATGGTGTGTATAAAGTGACATTTTAGTACAGTTATATCTTTAGATATGTGTATGGATGTGCAAGATTCAGAGGTTGAAGGGCTGCAAAATTAAACCATTTCAGGAGTTTCGGAATTTGGGGGGACAGTTTCCACTGTTCTTTTCCCTGTAAATTACTTTATTTTAGAAGATCAGGCAAGAAGTCAATCAACTTGAATCAGTGAGGAGAAAAACATTTTATACTGTTTTTCTCATACAAAAATCCTACTGCTTTAATCGGGAGCAATAGGGCCCAGCAACAGGAAATTGACCTCACAGTAAATTCCTTACAGATTTGGTCATGTTTTTACCATCCATTTAAACGTGCATACATAACCTGAGACTGTACCTCTGGATCGAAGAGTATGACAAGCCAAAATAAAATAAAATAAAATTAAACTAAACTGCAAGAAAAAGCTTCAAGCAAAACAAGGCTTTTAAACAAAGAAAAAGACTAAAAAGGGATGAAAAACTGGCTGTGACTATAGAACTTAATGGATTAAATAAAGAAAAGGAAGTCAGAAGCAAATACTGGAGGGCTGTATTCTGTTTGACATGGAGTCAGAAATATTAATGGACTGTTTGATCAATGTGAAGGGAGAAGAAATCATGAAAAGTAAATGTAGTAGTGTATCAACATAAAATATGGTGCAAAAAAGCATTGCAAATAAAAAAGACATGTAAATGTGTGCCTACCATTTTCCAGATAAGAAGGGGCCGTACCTTCTGAGGGGTCAAGGCGGCGAGCCCGCCTTCCATGTTTGGAATTGTTGTGTACAAACATGTTGTCTGAGACAGCCAGAACGTGGCCATCCACATTGACTGTTGTTGATACAACAACCTGAAAAAAGAAAACAAATATATTTTAAAAGACACATATTTTTAGAAATTCAAATGTTGTAGAGAAGTCCATTATTTTCTGCTTTAAATAGATATATGCATAATTGCTCACATTTTTTGCTAACACTGATGAATTTTTAAATCTCAATTGTTTCTCTTCAAAACCTGCTACACTAATTAGAGTTTAATCTCCTATTATCCTGACAAATGAATTCAATTCAGGGAAATATTCTTCTAACCATTAGTTTTAGAATCACCCCTCTAGCCACTCATTTTTAAAGCTGCTGTTTTGATTGATCTGTTGATATATTGATTAGATAGTTTATCTAATTAAAAATTGTTCACTTGAGACTGTCTCCAAATGAAGGGTTCTGAGGATTCCAAATCAGAAAAAAAAATGCTTAATAAATCAGAAAGGCTTGTAACTCCCCATTTCTCTTCAGTAAATGATCTCCAGGTCAGTTTTACAATTACATTTAATGTCTGATAATGAACTTTTTTGCATCTGAAAAGACTGAGTTGAATATGAATAGTGAAAGTGTTTTCAATCCATGAAAAGTATCCCTTCTCAAGTTCATTTGGATGGTGATTGACCCTGGTATGTCAATGGAATTTCCTCCTTTATTTTTGAGTGAAAGGCTCCTATTCTTGTGTCCAGGTTCAGAGTCCGGCCATAGAAGAGATGATGGATAGGGCCTTCTTTGCCTTCCAGCTGCTTTTTAGTAGAAATTGAAAAAGGAACATATGCAAAATGCACAACCTTGCTGACAAAAACACCTTCACAATTGGTTTGTGAAATTCATCCCGGAAATGATACTCCACACTACGTAAGTGAAAGAGAAAATGTAAGTTTTGTTTGGAGGTAAGAGAATGTGTGTTTATAATGTGGGCTCCATTGGTTGATTTTGTTTCCAAAATACTTTGAATACCTCAGATATAAGTTTAAGTTTAATATCAGTTCTCTGCCATGGCCATTGTGGATGGAGTCCAGATTTTCTGACTCAAGTAATCGCTGTGGTATTTTCAGTATAATTAAGATTAGAAGAGTTCTCTGAAATAATGCCAGAGTTTGTCAATATCAACCATTCTTCATCCAACCATACTAGTGATGGTGGTAAAAGTTAGTACCCAAACTTACCAGCCTATATTTTGAATGTAATATCTCAGTAAAAAATGACATTCCGAATACATAAAGTCCATATGCACCATAATGAATGAGAAACCAAAAGTAAGAACTACATTGTAACTCCTTCCCTTTTTGCACATGTGGATGCAAGGCATCTGATGTAAAGTCTTGCCTAATTTTAAGTTTTAGATCAGCTCTGATCCTGATTTTTTGTTTCCGGGTCCCATAATTAGCTTATAGGTTTCACAACACCTTCTTGTCTATATTCTGCCTTCTCAGAGGCAGCCATCTTTATCACTCTTAAGACTAGTTTGAGGGCTGTTCTGTAGAAGTATGTTGTGCTCTTGCATGCACACTCCTCCACAGACATGGACTGTATAATCACTCCTCAACATCCATTGTGGGGAGTTCTGAAGTTGGACTTTAACTAAGGTGTCCTGTGCTGCAGTCCGATTGCCATGTCACTGGGCTATCTACTTTTCACTTTTAATAAGCTAAGTATCATTGAAAGAAATAACCTGCAGACTATGTATGCAAAGCAGATAAAATGTGATTCTCAGCAAAGATTTTTTCTTCAGCTTCCTAGGCCATGATATATTGAAAAACAGGGGAAGAGTGTGTGATAGAGAGAGAGAGAGAGACAGAGAGAGTAAGTAAAAGACAACTGTCTTTGCTCTGTCATCCATATATAGGTCAGCCACCAAGGGAAAATAGTGCAGTTCAGCAAAAGAAAGTAGACATACTATGTTGTTTTATTGGCTCATTCCTGCAATGTACCTAAAGAAAGGTGCTGAGATAGTGAAACCAGTTGAAATTATTGTTCAAGACCTGACATTCTGTTAAGTCCAGTTAAACCTTCTGAGAGTCAGGGAGATTAACTAAAGAGACCCGGGGAAGTCTTTCTAGTGACTACTGACTCCTTTGTCAACCACAAGATCACTCATGACTGATGCTTCATTTAGTCATCGGTGAGACAAAGAGGACATTTCCACTCATTCCAGGTTTGACCTTCTGCTCTGTTCAGATGGATCAATATCACCAATGTCACGTAAAGCTGAGATTCATGAAAAATGGAAGTTTGGCTCGATTGTTTTGAAGAATTTTTTTTTCCAGCTACAGATCTTTACTGTTGGCTGGCTCAAGTATTTTGGCTTCCACATTAGGTTGTCTGTGTGTGAAAACAGCTGTCACACCCTTTCCTATAAGCTTTAATTGTGCTTCTTAGAAAAAGTGGTGCTTCTTTGAAAAAGTTTAGAACATCTTGATTCCTAGGTTATTAATCCTAAGTATGAATCATGTTGAAAGTAATTTGAAGTAAAAATCATTCTTTTCTTAATAATAATTTCTGATCAGCCAAATTTGGGGGGAAATTATTTTCAGCAACTATCCAGTCAGATTCCCTTCTATAGTTGTTATGATTCATCACAGAATATTTCAATAGCTGTAAGGAGAAATTCAAGTATTAAAATAATCTGATTCTAAAACAGTTGAAATAAAAATATGTCGGTTGCACCAAAACTATCAGAACTATATCTGAATGTGCAAACTAGAAAGTTTTTCCAAAATTTATTGAATTCCATGACTGCTTAAATGATAGCTAAAACTAAGCTGGTGCTATTCATCATATATGTGTAAAAGCATCTCTACTTCTCTTAGCAACCCAATAAGCAGTAAAGATTTTAATATGAGAAAAACTACAGCACTATTATCATTGGTGATTTCCACTTGTTTCAGAACAATCCATCATGGTCTACTTGTGAACTTAACAACTCCTTAGAACATGCATTTAAATTAGGCAAATATTTTTAAAAGTTTTATATATAATTTTTAAAGGTATGCACATCTGAAACTAACTGTATTAAAAAAAGACAACTTTTTTCAGAAAAATATAATGGTAAATTATTTGGAATTTATGAATGAATCTTGAATCCAATCCAATCTGCACATTGGAAAAAATAATCCCAACTATACATACAATATGATGGGCACTAATTTGGCTACAACTACTCAAGAGAGAGATCTTGGAGTCATTGTGGATAGTCTTCTGAAAACATCCACTCAGTGTACAGCGGCAGTCAAAAAAAGCAAATAAAATTTTAGGAATCATTTAAAAAGTGATGAAGAATAAGACAGAGAATATCTTATTGCCTCTATATAAAACCATGGTACACCCACATCTTCAATACTGCATTCAGATATGGTTGCCTCATTTCAAAGAAGATATATTGGCATTGGAAAAGGGCAACAAAAATGATTAGGGGTTTGGAACGGGTCCCATATGAAGAGAGATTAAAAAGACTAGGCCTTTTCATCTTAGAAAAGAGGAGACTAAGGGGGAGATATAAAATCATGACTGGTGTGAAAAAAGTGAATAAGGAAAAATTATTTACTGATTCCCACAATATAAGAACTAGGGGTCACCAAATGAAATTAATAGGCAGCAGGTGTAAAACAAACAAAGGGAAGTTTTTCTTCACTCAGCACACAGTCAACCTCTAGAACTCCTTGCCAGAGGATGTGGTAAAGAGTAGGACTTTACAGGGTTAAAAAAGAGAGCTAGATAGATTCATGTAGGTTAGGTACATCAATGGCTATTAGCCAGGGAGAGTAGTAATAGTGTCCCTAGCCTCTGTTTGTCTGGAAATGAGTGACAAGAGAGGGATCACATGAGGATTACCTGTTATTTTCCCTCCCTTTGGGGCATCTGGTATTGACCACTGTTGACAGACAGGATACTGGGCTAGATGGATCATTGGTCTGATCCAGCATGGCCATTCTTATGTTCTTGAACATATCCCTATTTCCTTTTTTAAAATCTGTACCTGGAATCTTCGCATATCTCGTGGGTTGCCTGCATTCTTCAAACAGTTCTGATTGCACTTGAGGAAAAACTTTAGAAAGAATCTATAAAAAATACAAAATTGAAGTTTGTTAGGGATATCAAGAGAGAGAGAAATGTGTAATACATTCTTAAATAAGAAAAATTTACAGAATATCGGGAACAACATCATACTTTCTAATTAGTTACTGAAATGGTCTGTAAGTACCAGAAAAGATCACAGCTGTAATCAGAACACCTTATCCATAGCTACATATACTTCAATTTGTACATCTTCAACAACTTGGGGCCAAACTCTCAAGAGCTGTAAATCAGTGTAGCACAACTGACTTCAATGATTCAGTCACATCAGTGATGGGGATTTACACTAGCTGAGGATCTGACCTTTATTTTTTCCTAACATGTTTTATGTTTTCACAGATTATGTAAGCACCAATGGCCTCTGAATTGGAAATTTTCTGACACTTAGGCTAGGTCTACAGTACAGTCCTTTGTCAGAAAAAGCTACGCAAATTGTGCTCAGCAATTTGCATAGCTTTTTCCTATCACTTTTTGGTAAGAGGTATACAGGGCTCCCCAAAGAACCCTCTTCTGCAAAAAAAAGTGGAAGAGCAAACACATTCCTTGGATGTAGCCGAGTTTTTCTGGGATACCCCCGCAGCGTAGATGTAACCTTAATGATCAGTCTTGTTAAGGACTCTTGACTTTGCCTCCAGTTGAAGACTCCTCCAGTTGCTCAAAAGAGGTATGATCCAGCTCCCATTGACTTCAGTGGGATTTGCATTGGGTTTCCATGTCTGGAAAAGCTATCCCCTTCGGTCATTATTGTTTTGCACTGTGGCCAGTCACTATAATGACCTTAAAATTGTAAAAAGAATGACTCTGTCCAGGGCAATATGCAGCTCAGTTTCTAAACTACTGGCCATTTTAAAAGCTAATTATGTAGAGTTAAACTTTGCCATTTAGTCACCTTCCTAACAATGTTGAGGACTGAGTAGATCGGGGGAACTCTGAGAGGCAAACAATTATATTGAGGGATTGGAAAAGAGGACGGAATCAATTCTTGACATTTGTATAATGAATCAAGCATATACACTTATTCCACCTCCATATAGTTTCTGGAGCAGCAAAATTATGGTTTTACCTACTTCCTTCCTTCTTTTCAGCAAGCTGCTCTAGGAAGAAGGAAGCAGCTTTGGAGGAACTCCAGCATAGACCGCACACAGTCTGTACATGGTGAGGGAAAATCCCTTTACTCCCTTCTTGGTACAGAGGCTTAAAGGTTGATCAGAACCTTGCCCTTAATTATTTTCTTTACATCATGATATTTTCATAGTTTGTAACAGCAAAACATGTTCTCTTGTGTCTTCTGAAAGCCACTCAAATGCCCTTGTCCATTAGCTTATGGACTGTCAAGTAAACATTTTTAATTTGAGGTTAACAAGTTCTGTAGGAATTTTATTCAGAATATGAAAAATTATTATTTATTAATATTACCCATCACTAGTGCTTGGATACTTTTTAGATAAGTGTTCATGTGCAAGTTAATATACCTGATAAGAGTTTAGCTCTCCACTTTTTCCTCCTTTAGAACTTCAAACCTCAGACTCACGATAAAATATGTGCCTGCAGCTGTACCACTAGCATATCAAGTGTGAACCCAAGCTATAGGAGAATGCTAAGGAATATGCAGGTGCTGCAGAAAGGGTGTTGGTAATTCAGTAGTTAGAACTCTTGCCTCTGAGTTGATCTTAAACAAAAGCCCCAGTATGTTCCTAGTGGACATGGTATTATTGAAGAAGCCCTCTCTCTGAGGAGGCAGACTTATAAATGGGATCATCTCTAGATCCATTTGGCAAATTTTCAACAATAATGGGAATTTTGACATTAAGAGAAAAATAAAATGTTGCTAAGTCCCCTCTCCCTCCATTTTCTTGTCAGCTCTAGCTGACTGGATTCCTTGCATTCACTATGTCACTAAAGAAGGAATGTTAAACCTTTTTTTCCCAGCCAGATTTCAGCAGGTGTAACTAAATTTTGCCTAAATCTATTCCTACAGCAATTTCAATTTGATATGGTATTTTTTTACTTTCTCTCCTGACTTCTTGTTGTGGTGGTGTTGTGATCAACTGCAGGCTTCTCCTCCCAGAAATAGCTACATTTCAATCGTGTTCAATATGATCTCTATGGCCTAGCTTCTCAGCCGAATTCAATATTTGTTGGGCACAGTTCAGGGAATGGCAGGGCTGTAATAAATGGCTACAGTTCCCTGAGGCTGGCTGCATGCAGGGCTGCAGTAAAGTACTAAGGCTGGCTACAGTACTCAGGGGCCAGAAAACAACAGTGTTCTGGCCACATCTGTATGTCTCCCCTCTCCCCCTTCCCTGTCCCCTACTCTATGGGCAGCTCTGAAGTGACACAGGAGCCAATAAAACTGTTTCCTCCACAGCTGAATACACTCCACATTATGAAGATCATTGTCTAGGGCAGTGGTTTTCAATCTATAGTCTGCAGACTATGTCTAAGGCAGCAGTGGGCAATAATTTTTGGTGGGGGGCCACTCTAAGAATTTGGCAAGTGGTCAAGGGATGCACTTTTTCATTATATTAAAGGAGGAGGTGCAGTAAGGGGGAGCAGGGTCTGGGAGGGGGTATCGGTGCAGAAGAGGATTCTGACCTGGAGAAGAAGTGTAGAAGGGGGTACAGGGTCTCAGAGGAAGTTGTGATCTTGGGCAGGAGGAAGTGCAGGGGTTTGGGTTATGACCTGTGACAGAAGAGTAGGAGGGGGGCAGAGGACTGGGGGACAAGGGATGAGGTTCCAGGTGCAGACTCTGGCTGGGAGGCACTTATCTTTGGTGGCTCCCTGCCAGTAGCCCAGTGGGACTCTCAGGCAGGTGCCATGCTCCGCATGCTGATTAATGGGAGCTATGAGATTGTGCTGGGGATGGAGGCAGTGCATGAATCCCCACCCCTCGAGATGCATGGCATGCAGAGAGCACACGGCCCCCGCAGCCAGATGCTTTGAATGGTGTCTGGGGGCGGGCAGACAGAGAACCTGCCCAAAGTTCCCTCTGGACCATGGGCCAGATCTGGCAGTTTGGCTGGCTGGATCATACCTTAAAAACTGACGATGAAAATAAAGTTTCAGATCCCAGAAAAAGCAACAAAATATATGAATTCCCCCTCCTACAAGTCAAAATCCAAAAGTATAGTCCTTATCAGAGACGCGCACTCTTTAAAGCCTTTCTTAGACTGTGCCAATTGCCATGCTGAGCATATGCAACATTTATAATTGAATGTGTACTATCAGTTTTCAGTCTAAGATCTCTATGGTAGGGATCCACGGACCACAGGTTGAATTTCCAAAGGGGTCTGTGCCTCCATTCAAAATTGTTTAGAGCCCCACAAATTAAAAAAAATTGAAAATCACTGGTTTAGTGAGATGTCAGACTTACAGCCTCTTAGGATACCAGAGTATCCCAAAAAAGCTATCCCGCATCTTCACAGCAATCCCATTATTTTGGGCTTGCTATTCCAATGTCTCTGCAAATCTTATTCTATGAGGAGTAAGGGAGGTTTTGAAATAGTGCTTGATTTCAAAATTTGAAGTTGTGTAGACAGTACCAAATGATGAAACAAGCTATTTCAAAATAGCATTAAAAGAAGATACACAATTTGCATAGCTCAAATTGCATATCTTATTTCAAGTTACAATGCAATGTAGATGTGCCATTAGTGTCGCAAAGGAGTCAGACTGAACAGGAGAATCAGACTCTATCTGTTCACCCATGTCAAGACATTGTTGTGAGGCTTATAGAATAAAGTTTGTAAATTGCTTTGAAATCTTCTGTTGAAAGTAGCTCCAGATGCACAATTTATTATTAATTATTATTACTATTATCTACATGTCAGTTTTTGTTCACTGAATAATTGTTTTTATGGGAAACCTGTGTACATCTAAAAAAGTATATTAAGCAATCTTTTACTGTACCAATGAATTGGCTATTGACTCTGGGATTTGGGTAGAAATCCAAGCTTGCCTGAACCATATACATTCAGCTCCACCCAGAAAAACCTGAATACTGAGCTAAATTCAGAAGAAACAGCACTAGGATGCAAGATAACCAATGTTTGTATCTCAGTTTTAGGGTGGGACTGCATACTCAAATTATACTTTGTAACTGTAACTAAAAAACCCTGGGAACTCAGGTGTCATGAGGGAAGAACATTGGGGAAAGTAACACAAGTACAACAAAAATCCTGTTCCCATGGAGGCCATTCCCATAGCTCAATGCCAGGGGCGACATGAGGTAGCACTCTCAAACATCTATAGGTGGGAGGGGCAAGGGGCCAGCTGGCAGCCCATGGGGGCTGAGCGAGGGGGAGATGGAGGGGGAGGGGCAACACGGCCGAGGGAACAGTGTGAGCTGGGGCTGCCTTGCTCTGCTTCCCCCACTGCTGCTGTTGAGTGCGAAGGGAGGGAGTGGACCCCCATTGCCGGCATTGGCCCCCTGCTGCCATTGCTGGCCCCTCCCCCCGGCTCTGCTAATCCCCCAGGCTACCTCTCTTGGGGGAAGAGGAGGAGCAAAGGTGGAAAGGGGCAGAGCAGAGACAAAGAAAGGCAGGGTGTGTGGTGGAAGAGAGTTGTCCCAGACCCTTCCCAGGCTAAGAAGGGGGTCAAATGACTGGTGGCCCCCTGGTTATCTTCTCATCAGTCACCCCTGCTCAGTGCAGAGGAGAAGGCTGACTTCTTCCCCTCAGCTGTCTCACAAGCACCCTGCGTCCTAGCAGGTGATCTGTAGAGCAGAGAGAATAGAGATGGCTGTTTTTCCACAGAAAAAGCCTTATACCCAAAGGTGAAAGTAGGCTGATGCATTCCAGTGAGCCTTACAGGTAAGTAAGTGGTCAGC
>JANRFK010003679.1:43984495-43986995 GCA_030068395.1 Apalone spinifera | reverse complement strand
TTGGCTTGTCTTGCTAGAACACAATTTTCAAAGAGAGTGATTTACAAATAATAAGAATCCACACAGACTAGTCATGTTAGCATTCTCAAAAACCCCCCCGACTGTCTGCCTTCACAGAGAAAACATGGACATGTCAGCTCAATTTTTTGTCAAAACACTGACACATAACCAGACAAACCAGCCTCTTGTGTTTACAGCTAATGTGCTCAATGCTCTCATTTCAACAAGAAAAGTTTATATAATGATATGTATATTTCAAGGTTTGTCAAATCTACTGTCATATATAGCATTCAGTTTTTCAGCTAACAATAACTAGGGGTTAAAAATAACTACTGTATAAGGCAGAAACAAGAGACAGTAGGTAGTTCTATTTCTTCCCACTAGAGGGCTTCTTATTCACAGTTTTAAAGTAAGTAAAATGCAAATTTGGGGCACAATACTATAAACTGTTACTTAAATGAGTAGTAAGGACTATTCATAATAAGAATTTGCAAGAATGGATTCATTTCTAAGGTTTTCAATTTATTAGAATGTATTATCATGTAGGAAACAAATGTTTCAACTTGTAAGATTACTTCCTTTTATTGTTATTTATGGAAGTATTTATTGTTGTAGGCCTGGCTTGACATAAGTAACTTACTATGATCACTATTTTCCAAATATTTTAATGCATTTACTAAGATTTTATTTTTTAGTAACTCAAAAGTCTGCAAAATATAATGATTCTTTTTGCTATATGTCTTTCAGAATATATCCCCTTTTAACTGTTTTTAACCATCATAGACAAAAGTAAATATCTTTATAGGCTTTGAGTATAAATGTCTTACTTTTTTAAACTTGTCTGGAAGATAAGGAGTTAATTAAATTAACTAAAAATATAAGTAGTTGACAGAAGAAATGTGCAGCATTTCAAATTTAGCCATATTTTTTACAAATGTAACTCAGCATTTTCATTGTCAATTACTATTACATTTCTATTTCTTAGCTGATAAAAAGTGAACCACAGAGAAAATACAAATGTATATATTCATATATATTTTAATCGTGCCACATCTCAGGTCATAGGAAGAACTTTTTCATACCTTTCTAGAAATCCAGAAAGAAAAATGAACAAAATCCAGTTAGGTGCATGTTTTGTTATTGTTATGAACAGTCTTCACTTTCCCAAGAGTAAAAAGCCCCATTAATTGCTCATGTAACAGAGAAAACAGCATAGGTCGCACTTTAATACATAAGCATTTATCCTGACACTCTGAGACACAGCTGCAGGTCAGGAATCCAACCAATCCTGGGAGATCTGTAGGAACTAAGATAATGAAAATTTTTTCATGTATAAAATCTTTAATCAAAATGCTAGTGGTGTCATCTGTAGTGCACACACTGCAACTTAAAATTAATATACAACAGAACCTTTAGTAAATGAACATCCCCTTAGTTGTGCAGTACATGTATTTTTGAACTATAGCAAAGAATAACAGCCTTGAATGTCATGACACTGCTACAAAAGCTAGGTACTTATATTTCATCACTGCAGTTACTTTCTTTCACTAACATGAGGCTATAAGAAAAAACAGGAGTTGCCACACTGTCAGCTTTCCTGTTATCCAAAGGGTTTCCAAAAGTGGAGGATAAATGAGCAACACAATATACAATAGATAAACATTTCATAAGGCAGCAAAGTTTGAATAACCTCAAAAGGTATGTATATTTTAATCATCTTATATAGTCTTGAGTTAAAATAGCTTTGAGATACCCTAAACCTTCTGTTTTGACTGCCTATTTGTCTATACATAAATAGGACATTTTTTTATTATTCAGAATATTTACTATTCAGTAGGTACCTTTTTCTTAACCTTTGGGACAGTCCGCAGATGCTCACCAACTTCCCCTAACAATATTTAAATTGCCTTACAAAGCTTTTCTAAATATTTGCTATGTATTTAGCATGCCTAGGATCTGCCAGTTATCCCAAAGTCTTTTTGTTGTAAATTGCAATTTTACAACTTCATGCTTGTGATATATTTTGACAAAGCTCTGCTGACACTCTCTATTGGCCTCCAAAGACAAAATAGCTGATACTCCATGAGCCACCAGAGAACTCTCAATTTGTTGTGAGACGGGCTGCTACTTTGCCATCCTCAATCTGCATGGAGAAAGATTAAACATTCAATTTGTTACTTGATAGGCCACAAGGTTCACCACTTACCATACAAATGGAAAACATTACTGTCATTCCTCAACTTGCTTGCCTGAGTATTTTATTATTTGTAATATTTACTTCAGGGAAATTATGATTCATGTCATATTTATCTTCATGAAAAATGAGCATCTAAATGGAAATCACCTTTTGAATGTACCAGGATATAGTGTAATACTAATATGCTTCATGAACTATAAAATTTAGTCACAGTGTATGGATATATTATAGCATGACTTTAATACTCTCACATCAAGCAAATTTTCTCTGTGTTAAGCTGATACTCTGAGACCTGATTTCAGT
>JANRFK010003679.1:43964495-43974495 GCA_030068395.1 Apalone spinifera | reverse complement strand
TCATAAAGTAACTCTCTTGGGATATAAAAATATACTTCTCTCATCCTCCAACCAAACAGTGTCAGATGAAGTTAAAAGACCTGGTAAAAGTGCTAAAATCTGCTTATGTGAATTATTTTTTTCACAGTAAGTGAGTAGTCATCACCTAGGGTGTGCAGATGCATTGCCTATAGAAATGTGCAAAGCCTTATAATGTACTGTGTGTGACATCACAAGAACTGGATTTTGAGAAATTTAGGAGACAATCCTGAAAGCAGTGTGCACACATGACTCTCAGAAAAGTGTCTTTAAACACCAAGTATTAACATTAGTCCATAATACTAGATGTTTTACAGAAATCTGTAATCAATACATCTTCTAAAGAAGCACATTTTAAGTAGGTTTCAACTTTGCTTCTAAATTTCAATCTCCAGTTTGGCACTCACAGTTACTCAGGTCTGCAAAATTATGAGTGTGCTTTAATGCTATTTTTGAAAAATTGACCTAAAGGTCACTCATCGAAAATATATGGCAAAGGAGATATCTGACAAATAGGACCAAATTCATTAGCGGTGAAATTCATCCTTGAAGCAAAGCCCTCAGTACCACTTATGTATCCCAGTAGAGACTGTACAAAGGTTAGAGGGGCTGTAATAGGAGACAGGTGCCTGCCTATCCAATGAATGCCAAAAAACTGGTTTTCCCATTTGTCCATGTCTGGTTGGTGTTGAAGGTTATTTTGAGGGCAGCCCATGAATCTACATCCATATAGATCCCTGCATCACTGTGGAATCAACTCAGAAGGCTTGTGGCTGTGGTATCTGCTATAGGCTGAAGTACCAAATGAATGGGGGAATCTGCTGAGAGGCAGCCTTCATCCTAGCCTACAGTTGGTAGGAATTAATGTAACCTCTCTGCCCACATAGAGTCTGATTCTGTACCAATGAAGTCAATGGGAGTTTTGCCATTGACTTCACTGAATATAGGATGAAAAACCACAGAACCTAACTACTTAGACTTTATGTCAGTGGAATAAATGTCAACTTGATAGTATAATCAGTTCTATTGGAATCAATGGCACTGCACTCACTTAGCAAGCAACTAATGTGGCCTATAGTTTCCTTTATGATTGTTAGCCTGACTTTAGACTTTGCAAGATGTAAGATTATATATGTAGTTTACTGATTTATTTAAACTAAATCCTCGAAACCTTCTGTGCAAAAGGATTTGCCACTGATTTTACTGTGCTCAGACTGAGCTTGTACACATTACCTTCCCCAGATTTGAGAAAAAGCCCTATAAAGCTCAAAAGCTTTTCCCTTCCACCATCACAGGTTGGTCCAATGAAAGATATTCCTCCACCCAACTTATCTCTTTCATAGCCTGAGACCAATACTGCTACGGCAACACTGCGAACACTGACAATTAAAAAGCCCAGTCCCAAAATGAGAGAACATTTTTGTATGACACTTTTATTGCTATATTCACTGGTATCTCATACTGTGTTTAATCACAGAAAATATCTGTTCCATAGTAACTTCTGGGCAAATGATTTTAGGCTAAAATAAAAACAATTATTGATACAATAAAAATGCCAAAACATTTTTTTACTGACAAAACATTTTTCTTCCACATAATGTACACAGTAGCAGTCAATATGTGCCAGTTTTGAAGGATTCAGGATTTTTTTTAAAAAAAAATGAGTTGCAATCTCTCTGTGAATCTTACATATGGGAATACAAATAAAGTATTCCATCAGAAGAATTTTTTTTTCTTTTCAGGAAGCAATAATATGTTTAGAGTAGTTCCTCAGTTTCAAAAGCATGGTCTTTTCATTAGACTGAAACACTTGCCTGCTTGAGGGAGATTGACATACTGCACCATGCTAAACACCACTTTAACCAGTGAATCTTGCCCTGTTAAGTGAAAACTATGATTGTATCACTGCAGCATGTCTACACTACACTCTTGGATCAGGCTAAATGCATCACTGCAGTTACACCAGAGCAGATTTCTCTAAATGGGACATGTCCTTAGCCAAAAGTTTCTGTAGTGGAATTGGACATAATTTTGTGAGAAAACGCAAGTGGGCATGATCACGACAGCCAAATTCATGATTCTTTTGTCAAGAGCTTAAGGAGATTTATTATATTGCAGGTATGTCTAACATGTGGTTGGTGCTATACAACACCTCTGAAGACACAGTCCCTGCCAAACAGCTTACTTCTTTGGGCCAGGATCAGGCCCTAGATGATTAATCATTTATCTTTTATTATAAATACTGCAGCAGATTGTCCCCTCCCATGAAAAAAACTGTGAGGAAAAATTTTGTGTAAAAATCTCTGGTGGGTGGTGGGTAAGACTTTTTCCCACAGAGAAGTTGTCTCTGTACCTTTGAGATTCAGGAGAGGAATACATTGTGCCCAGACACCAGCTATGGCTCATGGTTCTTGAGGTTATAGTATAGTACCTTCTCCAGATTGTTCACCCTTCAGTCCCATAGAAGTAATATGCATCCCTAATCCACTATTCAATAATCCCTCATGCTTTCTCTATCTCTATCCTTCTCCTCACATGGATCTTAATCGTACAAGGTGGAGACAGCTCCACTGCATCCAGGATTGGGGAGGAGCCTGTTGTTGTGAAGGCACTAGAGCTCCCTTTCCAAGTGGCATTGGGGAAGTTTTGCACACTAAGGATCTTTGCCTGTACACTTCTGGGGGGAACATCTGAACCACTGTGAGAGCAATTTACATATATTTACTTAGTTGTAGTTTTGAATGAAATTGTTCATCATAAAAGAACTTTTATTTTAACTACTTCCACATGCTGCAATATAAATCCTATCATTTGTCTTAATTTCATTTCACTATCACTAGCTGTAGACACCACTTCAGAAATATTTGGAATTTAGTTTTAATTGTACAGCTTTCAACTCACGCAACATTTCTCTTTGTGTTGAAAGCATCACAGTGATTTATCCTCATTATTGTGTAAATAGGTTTCGGCAGTTCTCAGTAAATAAAACAAAGAGTGACAGGAGGAGAAGGGGGAATTTGCTTTCCTACCAATTAGAGTAGCCTTAGGCAGTACTTTTAAGAGGAGATAAATCCTGCAAATCACTAAAATGATCCTGTCACATGCACCAAATATTAAAATCACACAGAGGCGCACTTCATACAGTTTGCTTTGGTTTAATGAGTTGGGGTGGGCTTCGTCATGAGGCTTGCATTTCGCAGTTGGGAACTGTTGATTGACAGTGAAGATCATGCCCAACTGCAGCTTCCTAACCAGTAGGGCCAGATGGAAAATCACAATTCATGTTTAATATGCAGTTTTTCATCTAACAAAAATTCCCAAATTGTCTCTTCACCTCCTACCTGAAAAATTATTTCCCATAATAAATGCAAAATATTCTTCATGTTAGCCAAGACTGTTTCTTCCCCGCCCCTCCTTCCAGCAAGTTATTAAAAAATCCTGTATGGATGGTCCCTATTAGGTGAACAACCTGTTAACTTCTTGAAATATGTAAGTTTTTCAAAGACTAACTGGTAAGTTTACAGAGCATTTGTTGTTACACTCAGACACTTTCCAAAGAGAGTTAAGTGTCAAGATGATACCATAACATGATCAAATAATCAAAGGACATTTAAATCACTTGTTTAGTGCAATATAAGTTTTATTTCTTTATCAATTTAGACTATGTTTATATCCAAAACAATTTAAAGGATGTTGTTTGATTTCTGCAGTATCTTAATAATAGTATTATGTGAAATAATATTACATTCTTAGTTAAAATAGAGAACTATGCTCATATCACTTTCTTAAGAAGACATTTCTGACTACTCAAATATGATGTGCCTATGTAGCAAAGTATATGTTGTAAAGAGACAATTGAATATTGAGGTCATAATGGTAAACAAGATGTAGCAGACAAAAAGCATACCACTGTAGGAGTCCTTATAATACTGACAACCTTACAGTAATAGCTTATTGTATTCTATTTTCAGTGACTACCTTCCCCCCCCCCGCCCTCTTTTCCTGCAGTCAAGTTTTACACTGTGTCATTTATACTTAGTATATTGAGCAATGATTGTTACCTTGTTACAGCATTTTTTGTGCTATGCTTTATGAGAGTGGAACTAAATGTATGACAGGAACCCCAGTAACCCGAGACCCTGGGTCAGTAATGT
The DNA here is from genome assembly GCA_030068395.1 of Apalone spinifera. NCBI lineage: Eukaryota > Metazoa > Chordata > Testudines > Trionychidae > Apalone > Apalone spinifera. Next base: position 43,970,323 of record JANRFK010003679.1, on the reverse strand, counting down.
ATTAAAACAAAACAAGACACACATGGCTTCAGCACAGCAAGAAATCATGCAGGAATGGGAGACTTAGACAGGCTAAGATAAAGAAGGCCTACCTAACAACTGCAATTATAGCTCTAGTTATATGAGTCAATCCATTACTGTATATGGGCTTGACAAATTACCATAAATGCCAAACTAAAAAAACAGCAAAGTAATTTAGCTTCATAGTGGACTCTTTGAAAGTTTGTATCTCTAGATTTATAGGGAAAGCACAATTAATTAATCAATCCGTATTATTAATGTATTTCTTTGGGGGGTTTTTAAATTTAAGAATTTCCTCCAGTTAAACAACTGGGAAATCATAATGATAGGGTCTGAAGGAATGTTGTCATTGACTACCATTCTTATTTCATTAGAAAGAGTGCATTTATGTTTATATATCCTAAAACATGAGAGAATAGAAGCATTTAAAAATTCTTATGACTTTTACTAGTGTATATTTGTAAATTATGCACAAAACTCCTACATTAGGAGTGTTAAGATTGTAAAGTCGGCTAATCAAAAGTCTCAGAAGGGTAACCTTGTTAGTCTGTAACTGAAAAAACTTAAACAACGAAAGGTCCTGCAGCACCTTAGAGACTAACAAAAAATGTAGATGGTATCATCAGCTTTCGTGGGCACAACCCACTTGGGTTGTGCGCATGAAAGCTGATGATACCATCTACATTTTTTGTTAGTCTCTAAGGTGCTGCAGGACCTTTCATTGTTTTTTAAGTTTTTTCAGCTAAGCAAAAGTTAGCATATACTAGGGATGTAAGCAACTAGTCGGCTACACGATAAGCCTAGGCTTATTGGGTAGTCAAGTCACTACTCAACTAGTCGCTTCCCAACCCCTTGCTGCCTCTGTATCAGAGGCACCAAGGGGGTGAAGCAGGAGCCTGTGCTGGGGGGAGCTGTCTTAAAAACTGGTTCCCTCCCAGCACCATCTCTGTAGGGGGGCAAGGGAGACAAAGGCACAGCGAGGAAAACAGGATGAGCAGGTACGAAAGCAGTCCCCACTTGCATAGAGTCCCAACTCCTGTGCCTCTTCTGCCCATGGCTCTTGTACATTTGAAAGGGAGAGGCGCAGCAGTCAGGACCCCGTGTGAGAGGAGACAGCTTCAGATCCCAATTACATGTGTTCCCCACTGCGCCTCTGCCTTTGAAATGTACAAGAGCAGCATGCGGATCTTGTACATTTCAATGGAAGAGGCTCAGCAGGAAAGCAAGTGTCCCCCTTATCGACTTATCGAATAATCAATGGAAATTCTATGAATTACTCAATTAGCTGATTAATCAAATTTTAACATCCCTACCATATACCTTTGCAACTTAAATTTAGTACATTTTGGCATATGCATTATGATAGTCTTTAATTCCATGATCATACATACATACATTTCCATAGAATCCCTGACTCACTAAGTGGCCAAAATGGATAGCACTTGCTGAATAAATATTTCTTTTATTCTCCATATTCAAGGTGTAGGCCCAGGCCATTTATACTGTATGCCATTCCAAACTTGCACTGAGTACAAAACTATCATCAGCATAGTGTCTGATGGTTTCATAAACATTAATGAATTTATATTCACAGAACCCCTGTGAACTCATATTACCCCCATTTCATAGACAGGGAACTGAGGACAAGAGAGATTAAGGCAAAAAATGTCAAAATTGTCCACTAATCTTGGTTACCCTACTTGAGATGCCCAGAGTCTGACTGTATTTTATACTTAGCATTTTTATAGCACTTCATATGTTCAAAGCACAGCTCCCACTGCCTTCACTCGCAGTGTGAGTGCTCAGCACTTGTGCAAAACAGACCCCACGTGTCTCAAGTTGGACACCAGAGAATGAAGAATATACAACCATTTATGAAAAGTATGGTTTCAATGACTTGCTCAGATTCACCTAGGAATTCTGTGAACAGAAATCATTTCTTTAGGGTAACAGTTACCTTGCTTAAACACAGGATCAATATTTCTGTTCTTGCAAACCTCTGTCTCAGGCCAGGTCTACACTAGGCAGCAATGTCAACATAAGGTACACAAGTCCAGCTGCAACTGTAGCTGAGGTCATCGTACCTTAGAAAGAGTTACTGCATCTTCTCCACCATGGGGGGTCAACAGGAGAAACTTCCCATCCACTCCCCTTATGCTTCTCAATTCAGTGGAATACCAAAGTTAACGGGAGCATAATCAGTGTCTGACTCACTAAATCAACCCCAGGGGATTGATCCCCACAACACCCATCTCCTGGTAAGTGTAGGCCACAATCACTACACATCTTCCAACATCAACAAATAAAGCCAAGATGTTATCAACAACAGCCTCATTTACTATACAATCCTGATTTAGTTGTTAATCACCGGCTCATCTGTGCACTGAAAGAGGCAATGATCCTATCAAAAAAATAGTATTTGATAATGTAATTCAGGGAACCTCAGGCCAGAGGGCCAGTTGAGGCCACTGGTTTTCTGAATCCAGCCCCCCCAAGGCTCAGGATGACCCCCAGCACTGGGGAGCCAGCGCTGCTGATCCAGCCTCCTGCTGCCCCACCTCAGGGCTGGAGCACCCAAAATCTACTAAACTGGGCCCCCGAAGCTCCTGTGTGCAAGGGGAATATGGGAAGTGTCTTTCTCCTTCTCAGTCAGGGACCAAATCAGTGAGGGTGAAGCTTTTTCCTCCCTTCTCACTTGTGTGTGGCCCCGACTTGATTTTTCTGTGGGTCAGCGGCCCCCGAGCCAAAAAAGATTTCCCACCCCGATGTAATTAAAGACTGTATCATAATACATGCTCATAAGGGTGGCATGTTGAACTGATTCAGAGAAACTTAATTGCAGTATTGCTTAATCTCTGAGTTCTTGACTTTGCACCTTCGACATTTTTAACATACGGAGTTTTGGGGGTTCTTTTGTGGGGAGGGGACTACATAATGTCCTACATTTAAAAATGTATCTAACTGACAATCAGAAATTCTGTCATATTGATCTTCAAATGGGTCATCAGGAAGACTGGAACTTTTATTTCTACAACATAGACCTCTACTTGAACTGAGTATCAGGTAGCACAATTAAGGTGTAATCCTCTCTGTGAACCAGCCAGTTTGCCAGTAGTTTTTACATTTATTGCTTTAGAGCAAAGGAATGCTTAAACAGAATTTTAAGCATAAGTTAAATGCTTAAACAGAATTTCTGAGTTCCATTCTAGGTTTTTAGAAGGAAAGGTGTGCTAGTGTCTAGAGACCTTCCTTTCTCCCTGCTTCTTTGGCTTGTCCATTCCCTCTCTGCTCCTATTCTCCCTCCCCTGGCTGACCAATTCTCTGTATTACGGTCATCTTGTTTTCTTCTCCTCCATTCTGCCCAGCACTAACAGCAGAACACTGAGGACTAGACTGTACTACTGTGGACTGTCGATCTAAGTTATGCAACTTCAGATACATGAAAAACGTGGCTGAAGTAATCTACTTATTGCAGTAAGTTGACAGCTGACGCTCAACTGTCAACTCCACCTATGCTTCTCAGTCTGGTGGAGTAACAGTCAATGCAAGAGCACTTGGCAGTCAATTTATTGCATCTAGACACAATAAACTCGACACCCCACTGGATTGATGGTTGCCCATTGATCCAGCAGGTGGTGAAGACATGCCCCAAGAGCACAGGAGAGCCAGTTTTCTTGCTCTTAGTTCAGGTACTTGGTGCCAAAGAATCTGGGAGGAGCAAATTTAAGAAAAGTTATGCCCAGGCTCAGGCTTTGACTTCAGTTCTTCAGTCTTGGCCTTTTGTCTACTATCAAGTAATAGACTGTCAAGTTTAATATTTAGTACTGCTCCTAAAATGCAAACTACACCCTGCATTTTCAAAAACAAAGTCTGATCTAGTCAGTCATTTCTACTTCAACTGGCTGTGACTAAAATTTGGACCATCATCATGGACAATCATTTTTTATGCCAAATTCTTATCCACATCAGTGGGAATTCCTCAGACAGATATGGTTCTTTTATATTACAAAGATGTGAGAAAATTTAAATAAAACAGTCATTTGTGTACAACTGCTTCACATGTAAAATACTGACAGCATGTGTTTTGCTGGGTACATCTTACTCATTATTATTGGGAAATACACTGATCACCAATAAGTCAACATTTGCCATCAGATATCAGTTACCATAGTTTTTTTCTGTTTTATTTATAAATATCATCTGTGGTATCTGATATTCCATTATGTAGTAACTGTTGCAGAAATGCTTAGTATTCAGATGTAACCATTATATACGCCTATGTCAGGAAGAGACATATATTTAAAAATTAGCTAATGTGATAGAACAGTGGTGTGCAACCCGTGGGTCGCAACCCCCAAGGGGGTTGTGGTTGTCTTCCTGGGGGGCTACCAAAGGCTGGGCCCAGCCCCCATCTGCCCAGATATGAGTGCTGCGCTGCAGGGCCACCAACAGCCGAGCCCAGTCCCCGGCTGCCTGGATCCAAGTACTGCGCTGCTCAAATTATCTTGGGGGTCGTGACACGAGTACAATAAAATATGGGGGTCATGGTTGAAAAAAAGATTGTGCACCACTGTGATAGAACACTGAACCCTAAATGAATGCCTAAGGGTAAAGACCAGGGACTGGATGTCCTGAACTCTCTGACCAGTTCTGCCACTGACATGCTATGCGATTGTTGGCCAGTCATTGTCCTCTTGTGGTTTCATTCTACCTACCTGTGAAACAGATGTAAACTGACCCATTTCAGAGGGATCCTGTGAGCCATATTTAACTAATACCTTTGCAGCACACTGTGGTCCTTGGATACAACACATTACAGGAGTATTAACAATTATTACAACACACAATTATTACAAGTGTAATGCATTTGTGTTGATGTTGATATTGGTATTCATTAAATACAAATGTATCACATCATCAGTCTTTAAGCAGAACTCCAGAGAGATTTCAATGGGAAGTTCCGCTTAAAGAGAGATGGCTCATTATATTTCTGTAGATGACCTGTTTCCATATACCAAAATATACTAAAATAATTATTTCTGAATGCCCAGTGTGGACACAAGTATTCCCACTGGGGACATGGCAATGGCTGCTACACAAGTAAGTTTACTTAGGTAAAGACACCAAGGTGTTGTCTACAACTAACCCATTAATTTACTTCATTTAATCGGCTTTTTATATCAATTGTTCTCCATTTTGTTTCAGAGCAAATGCTAATCCCTGACACAAATCACTTGAAATTATAGAGCAGGAACAATACATTTGTTCTGATGATGCTTAAAAGAGAATCCCTAGAGGAGTCATTGAGTGAATCTATAGGTATGGGGATATGGTAGTCATGCTGAGATTTAAAGGGACAAGTTATGTTATGCACATTTTCCTATTCTCCTTTATGCGCTGGTTTTCCTACTGAAGAAGAACAAAATATTAAATCAGAGAGTTTTACTTTCCCTTATTACTGGCCTTTCCCCCAGGACAGTATATTTGTGTATATTTATAGATTTCAAATGCTTCTCTTCAGCCCTGCTTTCCTTTGCCAAAAATAACATCATCACTGGTCCTATGAGGTGAAACTGGTTTTGGGTCTTCCTTCCTACGTACCTAGCTACCTACAAAATAAACTTGTAGTTTTAGTGATCTGGTTTGAAAACTACAAATACAAAATGTAATCAGAACTATGACTTCTTATATATTATGAAGTGCCATTTTTAATTAATTTAATAACTATATACTCAAATGTGCAGAATTCAGGAGTGATTCCTACAGTGATTTCTACAACATGATTTACATACTGGCTGAGTGTAAAT
>JANRFK010003679.1:43959495-43961995 GCA_030068395.1 Apalone spinifera | reverse complement strand
AAATCTTTGTTCTAAATAGGACTGAAAGGGGACTTGGTTTTAAGTGAGAGGAAAGATTACCTCCCCTCTGAGCAAATGTCTTCCTTGAGTGACACAAACTAACTCCTCAAAGAAAACTCAGAGAAAACAGGTATTAATGACAGAATTGCTGTTTATCAGGATAATGGATAAGCCTGTGCTGCAGTTTGTTCGTCACAATGACAAGATTTACCAATTTAGAAAAAAAAAGTGGGTATACTGACTACCAGCATACATTGCTACCTGTTTGAATGTGTCTTCGTTTCTGCTGTTAACACATTACAGCTCATAAGAGCTGTGTTTGAGTTAATTCCATTGATGTCAGTGGAGGTAAGGAGGGATACATGTGGTCCCAAGACACCTCTATGGTCATCTGGGCTACAAAATGTATACTATGTTTTAAATGTTTCTGTACATTTTATCCCTCTCCATCACCCTTTATATGCTTGGTGGGTGTTACTGAGACTCTTAACCCAGCGTCTCAGTAACATGGGTGTCTTGAATAATAATTTTTTCAATGAAAGGAATCTGTATATAGCTAAGGCCTGGAACATTGCAAGTTGTGCCACCAGAATAATAATAATTAATAGTAATTTATTAGAAGTTTTAATTATGTATTTCAGAATATATCATCCCACTATCTTCTCCACCTCCTAAAGATGGCAATAAGTTTATGATAAAAATCAAATCCTGCTTGCTTTACTTATAAAAGCAAGTGAGTAAAGCAAATGAGTAAAGTGGGAAGCTTTTTGCCCTTTTAGTTGACACATACAAACAGAGCATACTTTCTTAGAAGCCCCAGCTCAGGGAATGGCTGGCTATCACAATAACTTTGTACTTTTACCACCTAAAAATAATATAAAGAATTAAAAATCTTGGCAAACACATGAAAGATAGTGAGCTAGTATCAAATATTTTAGAATAATCTATAGCTATTTTGGCAGTATGGTTTTATGTTTGCTTTTCATGTTTATTTTTCAAATGAAATTAATTATTTTGCACTTTGGATGCCATTTTACCACAAATTAATTGTTTGGTACTAGAAAACAGTAACAACAATACATTGTGTTTGTTTTTCCTTCTTGGTGCATATTTTATCCTTTTTTTTTATTTCAGGACTAGAAAAATGTGGTTTTGAACACCCAAGTGAATTTCCACATGCATTGCCCCAAGCTGATAGTACTACACAAAGATGCTGCAGTACAGCAGAAGGAAATTTGTCATCTTTTTAATTCTCTGCTTTCAGGAAGAAAATCTTGGACAGACAGACAGACAGACGGCTATTCAGTCTCATGGAATATCTTCCTGCTTCATGTCAAAACTACAGGCAATTTACAAGAGCAGTTCATTTTTCAAAAACAATTAGTTTGCAGAAACACTATTGACTCTCTAATGCTTGTTTGTTCAACAGCTCTCAGTGAGTTACATGCTCGTCTATGTGACAAAACACTAACGACGGGGAGCTCTTGATTTCTCGAGAGTGCCAGTACTCACTGCCATCTCCCCTGTGCCTATACTTCTGGGGGTAGCCACAGGATTTAGACTGCATTACCACACAAGGATATTACTGCAAATACGCAGATAATGTCTGTCCATTCCGGTGAATGCAAGTGAATGACAACCATGTTTGTTTTGTTTATAGAACACTTTCCATTTCCCCCCCAGTAACAAGTAAAAATGTATATGCTAAAGCCAGAAAGAACTTCACTGAAAATCAGCCAGAAGGTTTTAAATAGCTTTACACTGCTTTAAATAACCTGGAGTAGAGAACCATATGTCTCTGTTGTCTGAGACACACAGATATTGAGGCTAGAGCTATATTTTAATGCCCCTATTTTCCTCTGCAATTATCCACATGCTGAATAATCATATTGTACAAACTGTACTATTAAATACTTGTGAGTACACAAATGTTGCCAACTCTCTTCTAGGTATTCTGTCAATGTACTTAGATTTCTAAAGTTTCAAACTGTTGCTATTGGTTTCTATCCATCCCCTAACACTTTACACAAATGTCTGTGGAGTACCCCAGCTCCAAAACCCTTCACTCTCAGCACTGACCTTTGTGCTCTGGAAACAATTACTCCTGGAAAGCCTGTCAATATCATTATTTTTACAAGAAATCAATACGCCTCACAAAGTTAATGGGGGATTCAGGCAGCAAGCGTTTACCTTCTTACTGTCAGTGGTGCAGCGGGCTGTGCTCTGGCACAGATGACAGATTCGCCTAGACACCGAGCAGACAGTAAGCAATGGGTGTAAAGGAGAAATAGGCTGCAAGCAGGCGTGGAAAACGTCAGCTTCTGCAGGCATCTATGCTCTAACGAGCCAAAGATGTCAGTGTCTCATAGTGTCCACTCTGGAACAACCAAAGGAAGAGAGGAAGCTAATAAAATAGGGATTAGAAAGCAGTTGTAACTTTACAACTATAAATAAAACACCTTGAAAATCTTAGGGTAAATATGTCTGGATTCTGTGTAAA
>JANRFK010003679.1:43941995-43956995 GCA_030068395.1 Apalone spinifera | reverse complement strand
CAGTAATATCCATGAACTGATTGGATGCATGTGATAAACTCCTTATTATAGTTATGTAATAATCCTGATGTTGCCACTTCTGCTGACTGAAAATTTGGTGTCCTCACATTTCCTGCTGCTACTAAATCTTAATATCTGGCATAAAGACAAACTCTTGGTCTTTGCATGCCAAAATCAGATTGAATAATCCCTCCTCTGATGTCCATGAACAGAACAGAACTGATCATGCAAGTAGTCTTCACCCAAAACAAGTAGTCCCACTAAAGTCTATAACAAGAAGTCTTTAACAAGAAGTGGGTTGTGCCCACGAAAGCTCATGATACCATCCACATGTTTTGTTAGTCATTAAGGTGCTACTAGTCTATTTGTTGTTTTTTACATTTTTCCTGCTACAGACTAACTCGGCTATCCCTCTGAAGCTTTTAAAATCTGTAAGACATTAAAGTCTACTAGTGTCAATAAGGGATGCTGGTTTAGGTAGCTCTCTGTTTGCAAAAGGGGAATAAATGCTACTACCTCCTTTATAAAGCGCTATGCAATAACACAGTAGTTTGTATAATGTCTTTTATTCAAACTGAACCTTCAAAACACTTTGTGGCAAGAAAGAAAGAAATTATTTATGAAACAAATACTTGCAGAAGAAAGTTGAAGAAGAGGTTTGGGTGAAAAAGATGTCTTTAGATTCTATCCGAAAATAAATGGTGAGTTAATTAACAGGCTCTATACAGGATAGTTGAAAGCTGCAAAAGAGAGAATTTTGCATCAACAGCAATGAAATTGTGTGAAAGGATAGATATGAGATTGGAGATGAGAAAAGATTTAAATCCAGAGTAACTCATCAAAGTCAGTGGCGTTAGTCCAAGCTTATATTAGTGTAGCACAGAACTTTATCTTAGAATTCTGAAGTAGGTTGGTGCTTTTTATTAAAAAAGAAGGTGGTTCTAAGTGGGATACTTTAAAAGGGAACTTATAGAATTGCTTAATGAAAACAGATGAAAGGATAGAGAAAGAGATGGGTTCTAGGTGCTAGCCTGCATGGCGAGTGTTAATAGGGTGATGACAGACAGATCAGCAGAAGATGTGTAGGTAAAAAAAAAAAAAAATCAAGGCTCATGCCATGGGTACAGGCATGTGGAGGCTAATGGAAAGTCTGAGTCTACAAGGAAAATATAGGTAAGGAATTTGTTTTTGAGGCTGCTCCTCTTGCCCAAGGAACATACTTCTTTGTCAGGTCAGAGGATTCCTCCAGTTAGCAAGAAAGATGAGTTACACTGTAATGTACTCAGGATGGGGGCCTTTGACTTTGTTTTTTATTATTTGTGCCATTGTATCATTAGTAACACACTAAGTGTACATCTACACTAGCCCCCCTAGTTCGAACTAGGGAGGCTAATGAGGGTGACCGAAATTGCAAATGAAGCGTTTGTTTTAAATATCCTGCGCTTCATTAGCATGTTCCTGGGTGGCCGCCATTTTGGAAACTGACTAGCCCGGAATAACTGCCCGCGTCTACATGCGACAGTGAAACGGGAGTTTGAAGTAAACCCCTTAACTCGAATTAGCTGTTAAACCTCATTCCAGGGGCTAGTGTAGATGAACTAGGGGGCTAGTGTAGACGTTCCCTAAGACAATCTTTGTACAAGAAGTGTGTGAAACTTCCTTTTCTTACTTGATTGAATCTTTCTACTTAAAGTAGAATTTCTTTGAGAATTTCCTAAATGTACTCAAAGCTTTTTAAAAATTTCAGAAGAATAGCCATGTTAGTCTCTAACTGAAAAAACAAAACAAAACCTAATAGTCTTGCAGTACCTTAGAGACTAACAAAAAAATGTAGATGGTATCATGAGCTTTCGTGGGCACAACCACTTCTTCAGATGAATGGAGTTATGGAGTCCAAGTTCCAAATAAATAGCAGAGAGAGAGGATGGGGGGAAAAAAGAGAAAAAATGGTCAATTAGAGTGTCCATGCTAAATGAAGCTAATAGAGTGGGTACTAAGTGCTTTTAAGTTCCCAGTGCTCTGTTTTTTAATGTCATTAAGATGTGGCTTAAAGGAGGCTGCAACACTTAATTTAATTTACAAGTTTGATTGATACCTGCAACAGAGGTCTAAAAAAACACCTTGTGTGGATGGCCGGCTTCATTCCACATCCTACTGACATAAAAAACCAAGCACCAGATACTTAAGAGCACTTAGTATCCACTCTATCAGCTTCACTTAGCATGGACACTCTAATTGACAATTTTCCCCCCTTTTTTTCTTCTTTTTCCTTCTCTTCCCTCATCTATCCCCTCTCTTTCTCTGCTATTTATTTGGAACCTGGACTCTTTAACTCCGTTCATCTGAAGAAGTGGGTTATGCTCATGAAACCTTATGATACCATCTACCAATTTTGTTATTCTCTAAAGGGTACGTCTATACTGTAGCGCTATTTTGGGATACTTTGGTGTCTTGAAATAGCTATTCTGTGTCCTGACAGCACGCCTGTTATTTTGAACTATCTTTTAAAATAACGGGCATGCTATTCCGATGTCCCTGTAAACCTCGTTCCACGAGGATTATGGGACGTTTTGAAAGAGTGGTTCATTATGAAATCTGGTGCTATGTAGACAGTGTCAAATTACAAAATAAGCTATTTTGAAATACACTTGAAATAGGCTATGGAATTTGTATTGCTCAAATTGCATAGCTTATTTTGAGCTAAGGGTGCAGTGTAGACGCATTTAAAGTATGTCTGCACTGCACTCTTTACTTAAAATAAGCTACTCAATTTGAGCAGCGCAAATTGCATAGATTATTTTGAGTTAATTTTGAAATAGCTTATTTCTTAATTTGGCACTGTCTACACAGTGCCAAATCTTGAAATGAACCACTATACTGAAATGTCCCTTAATCCTTGTGAAACAGTTTACAGGGATGTCGGAATAGCGCGCCCGTTATTTTGAAAGATATTTCAAAATAACAGGCTTGTTCAAAAGATGCAGACTAGCTATTTTGGGATACCAAAAGTAATCTGAAATAATGCCCCATTGTACACGAACCCTAAGATGCTGCAAGATAAAGCATTTTAGATCACCAAAAATTCCGTCATGTGTCATTTTTACAAAAAGAGAAAGCACTTCTCAGTGGAGCCATTGTAAATTAAGAATAAATCACTTTTAGGGGTATTTTTTATTATGTCAAATGGACTTACTCTCGACTCAACAAACTCTTTGCTTGTTTTCCTGCTGAATACCTACACTGCTGTGGAGCCTGATATAATAATTGGGCTTATAAATGTACTGTAATTCTGAGCTCAACTGTAAAAAGTAAGTAAAAGTTCTTAAGATATCATAATAATAAATATTGTTGGGAAAACCTACGAAGGAAAGACAGACTGACTTAGTCCAATGTAAAGGCCACCTGATAACTGAGGATGAAGTATGTTAGGGTATGTCTACACTGCCACCCTAGTTCGAACTAGGAGCTTTAGCAGGAGGAGTAACGGTAGTTCGAATTAGGAGTTTAATTCGAACTACCTCGTCCGTGCCGCGTGTAGCCACAGGCAGGGAGTTTGAACTACGGGGCATTTAAAAATGGCGGCACCCGGGAACATGCAAATAAAGCCCGGGATATTTAAATCCCGGGCTTCATTTGCAAGTTCTCATGCCTACATTAGCCACCCTAGTTTGAACTAGGGTGTCAGTGTAGACATACCCTTAGATATTAAGGGTAAGTGGGCAACAGAATAATGAGGGGTAGGCTATTTCAGCCATCATTCCCTTTTGGGGTCCTTAAGAAAGAGACTCTGGGGAGGAAAATCGGCTTCACTAGAGGGATCTTTACTGTCATGGCACCACCACCCTCACCTAAGATTTAAGACCTTCATCCTAATACCTAGAGATCTCCTGACCAAACCAGGCCAGAGAAAGGATCCAGATGACACAGCCACTTCAGCCAGCTCCAGCTAAATCCCAAATACCTGTACCATGCGGTATGTGAGACTTTGTCCTCCTACAGAGGCTATGTCTACACTACGGCTTTTGTCAGAAGAGGCAATGCAAATGAATTGCAGATTAGCATTTTCTTGCACTTCATTTGCATAATCCCTTCTGATCTGTTTTTGCATAAGGGGTTTTTGCGCAAAAACAAGCAGTTTGGATGTTTCCTTTTTGCACAAAAACCCTGGGGGAGGCATAACAATCGTGTGCAAAAAGGAAACATCCACACTGCTTGTTTTTCCACAAAAACCCATTGTGCAAAAACAGATCAGAAAAGATTATTCAAATGAAGTTTGAGAAAATGCTAATCCATGCTTCATTTGCATTGTCTCTTCCAGCAAAAGCTGTAGCCATAATGTATTTTACTCATTCTCCACTTTATTTCTTCTCTTTCCTATGCCTCTCTTTTTTTCCTTCTGTCTAATATAAGTCTGGCTCAGCTAGCCAACCCTGTATATTTTGCAACGCTGTTGTAAGCCTATAAATAGGAAAAGTAAACATCAAAAGCAATACCCTAAGCAGCCCAATATTGTATAAGTTTGCCAGGTCTCAGAATGGCTGAAAAGACCATGTGGTCTGCCTGTGTTTCTCTAGCAGTGAAAGTTGACACCAGGAACAGAAGCTGTGTTCTCTTTGCTGTTCTCTCCCTTTTATGTGTGTGTCTCTTGTTTTGCCTTCTAGGAAACAGGATCAATCTTTAACAATAACAGAGGAACAGCTCTACCCTATTTCTGCTAACTTCTTTTTACTCCCAAAAAGACAGTTATTGCCATCTTTAATACCACCTAAAAGAGTGTCAGACAAGTGGGATTTTCCTTCTAAAATCTCTCTGAGGCTAAAAGGAAAGAGAAGAAGGAGTGGTATTCAATTAAAAGCGCTATTTAATACTTTACACTTCAAATTATTTTAACTGTGTTTATCTTTAATAAAAGGTTAAAAAGAATTTTAAAAGTGGGTTTGCCATAGTTCGAAACAGGCTGGAGGCTCTGTATTCCATACTCTGAACCTTGATTAAAAATATTTAATGTTGAACGGTGACTGATTATGGTCTTTGGGCTCCTGTATTCCAACAAAATAGGCCCTGGACAACACTGATTGGTCTCACTGTGAACTCAAGACAATTATCACAAATTACCAAGTACATATCTACAAAGTATTGTATCAAGTATGCTTTTTCCTCAATTAAACAAGATTTTATTAAAACTTTTATTGAACCAGCAATGCAACCTGTGCCATCTCTGGTGCACAAATATAAAAATCTCCTGGCTTAGTGGAATATCTTTCTACTTTTATTTGGATTTACTGCTTACACAGTCTCATAATTCACACAAACTGATCAAAGTTATATTGCATTCTTAAATGCCAATCCTGCTAAACATGTGCCTGTACTATTTTTTTAGTTGCTCTGAGAAAAATCCCCAATTAAATTTTCTTTAAATTAAGGGGAGGACTTTAAAGGGACATAAACAGCCCTTAACAGATTTTTGGTGCATGTCACAGAATTCTGATAAACATTTCAGTTTCTGGGAAATTGTTGGCTCAAGAAAAGAAAATGTGTTTATTCATACATTAAATTTATATGTTAAATATCTCCCTATGTTAACCACATACACTTAAAAAAATCCCTTGCTATTCATTGTGAGTGGAAGCAATATCCAGAGATGAAGATCCTCCACAGAAAATGCTCTTCTATCTGCTCTTTGAGTTCATTTCTAAGGAGAGATAGCAACAACATTCTAGCCAGCTGCAACTGACATTAAACAACATAAGTTACAGTCTAGGAAACAGATGAGCTTGCCTTCCTTACTTGTATAAACTCACTATGCCTGGCAAATGAGTGCCAGTATTCTGCATTAGTGGTCTCTTTCTAGTGGTCTTCAAAGAAGCCCTATTGAAGACCATTACAATAATTTGTCTTGGAGGCAAAAAAATCCCTTGGTAACTGAGGCTAGCTCCTCAGAGAAATAGGATTGCAGCTTCTAGTTCTGCCAAAGACAGTAAAAGGTAATAGGGAGCTAGATCAATTTGTGTAAACAGGTAAGGCTCTATTGATACTCCAATGAAGATTTACAACACCTAGGGATCTGGTCCAGAGTTTTCACCTGGGAACATAAGAATAATGAATGATGGGTCTAATAAGCCCCTACAATTGTGAGTTGTTGAAAACAATATTCGCAGAACTGTACAAAATTCACAAATAAATTCTGGGTTTCCTGGAAGTTAGAAGTACCTACACCCTACAGAATGTGCTTTAATTTAGTATCAGTATAAGGTATGCTAAGATCTGATTCAGCAGCGTGTTTCTGCCTTATAGCTCAAGCATCAGAGCTATGTACAAAAATTTGTGGGATGGTCTGGCTTAAAGACTAGTGAGAGTAGGCATCAATGTTCCCTCTAATCTTTTCCATCCATGTGTGGATTTTTTCCATCCACGTGCAGAATAAATTGTATGTGCACCAAGGCATGTGTGAATGTGCACCACCAATAGACACACAAAACCTAGCTATTGGCACTCTGCTAGTCAGATAGGCAGCATTCGAATTTCTCCTGAGAGGGCACACAAGTGCACAGCATACATGGAGCATTGTGACCAACCACTGGAACACACAATTAGCCAAGTCTTCTAGAAGGAATACCCCACATAAGTCATTATTTAATACCAAGACATATGTCAAATGACCACCAGCCTATTACCTACTGTGGATACACATTAGAGGGTAACATCTTACGCTTGATATCTTCAAACAATCATCATTCCCACCTGTATGTACACAGGTTTGGCTTTTGTTTGTGCCTTGCATGAATATGGTTGTTTGTCTGTAAGCTTCTAGTCAAGGTCCTGGGTACTCCATGGCAATGTTGAATGAAATAAATTCTGAAATAAGTCGTGCACTCGGTGGGTTAACTCCAATGCATCATTCATTTAATATGAAATGGAATCATATCATCACTACAGTATTTCCTCTGTTAATTAAATGAAATGAAATTTTAGGCTGCCTCTCAATTTTGAATTTTCAGGGTACTATCTAACAAAGTTTATGAAATGCAGGAAGTAGAAGAAAGAATACTAACTTTAGCTAATTTGAAAGAACGTGTGTGCAGAAAGAGATGTTAATTCAAACTGGAGCCAATCCTCTTCCCTGGCCATGAAGTCCAGTACCACTGGAATTATTGCAGTTCCACTGCATAAAGGAGGGTAGGATTAAAGGGATACTAGTTGGTGGCAAAGCTACTAGACACTAAGGTGATGGGGCAGGGCCATGGGATCTGTTGCTAAAGGGACCCTCCCATCTCTTTCACCAGAAATATGTAGAGGAAATTATATATATATATATATATATATATGTGTGAGCAGTATTTCTTAAACTTTTTAAGACCGAGGAACACCAAACAATATTTTTTTTTAATGAGGAACACCAAGGATTTTTTTTGTTGAACAAACAAAAAAAAAAAGGTCGGGGGGGGAAGGGTTGGGAAGAAGTTATTGAGCAAAAAAAAAACACCTAGCTGCTTATCATTAAAAAAAAGTTTCCTGCCCCATTTTGAATTCCGTTGCTCTCCATGGCACGCGTTCTCCGTGACACTCCAACTACCTCATGGCACACCAGTGTGCCACAGAACACAATTTAAGAAACACTGTGCTAAAGTAATAGCAACACAGCAGCTCTTTCGAGAGAGCAGACCAGTTACTCAAGTCAGGCACTGAGGGTTCAAGCTTCATGTGATATAAGAGCTGGTTGTAGACTTATTTGTGTTCCAGATGACACATCAGCAGCAGGGAATAAAAGACTATTACAAAATAAATTACTAAAAATCATGAAATTAATCATTTGAAATTGATGTATTATTCTTACAAATCAGAGGCATACAACAGGGAGTCTGTATTAACTATACAGTATAGCTTGTGTTTTCAGAGAACTATTTACAGACATTTTTATAAAGCAATGAAAAATCAACTCATTTCCTTTCCAAAGCATTATTTTGGAAACAGTTGTGCTGTTTTTAGGAGAATGCTACATCGGTGGATGCCTACAGTTCTCCATTTCAACGGGCTCCCTGAAATTACCCTGAACTCCCTTCAGTGCTGCTGATCCATTATGTCAAAAGTATTTATATTGCCATCAAGCTGTAATTTAACTGTGGTCTATATACTGATGAAATTATTAGAGAAAGGAAAACAAGGAATGAAAAACAAAAGAAAAATGATAGTTGGCATCTGCTACAAACCACTAGGATTGGGGAAAAATGAGAATATACTAACTCTTGTAGCAGTTGGTCCTGTGCCACACCATCATTACAGAAGAGTCCAACCACTGTTGGATCTGCAGAGTAAGCAACACAGCCAAACATGCACCATCAAGGAAGCTCCTAAATTATGTACTGGACACCTTTATGATCCAAGAAATGAAGATTTAATTTTTTTATTCTTTTTTTTCTCCACATACACAAATATTTTTAAATGAAGGGGACTCATACATTGCAGAAATATTAAAAATATCCAGAAGGGAAAGGTTCTATCTCAGATTTCTTTGGCTACTGATTTAATTAACAAAAGTAGCTGATTGGCGTGGCAGTAGAAACAAACTTGTCTATAAATACTACCTTATATTAAGTCATTTGCTTCTGTTTATTTTCTCTCTGTCTCTATCTCATCCTTAGAGCTCCATGACTAACACCCTGGCATAGTTTTGGAGCTCTGCATTTCCAATGTTTATTCTTGTCATGTTATTATCTGCCAGCTTGCAACAATACTTTTTACCTTTAGTCTCCTTTTCACCTTCCTAGTCAGCATAAACCCAAACACACTGTGAGGCACCCTATGCTCCAATCCCTTCTGTGTGGGACCTCTTCTTGGTAGCTGTTCTTTTCTTCTCCTTTTTGTCCCCTTCCCCACTCGTCCCACATCCTCTGATCTTTTAGTGGGACCTTCCCTTCTTAGTTCCCTCAATTTTTGTGTCCACTATACATATACACAGAGGCTACATCTACTCTGAGGCTTCTGCTGCAAGAGCCTATGCAAATGAAGCACAGATTAGCATATCGTCATGCTTCATTTGCATAATGTATTCAAGAGGCATAAGGATCTTGAACCAAATGGAGTTTTTGCACAAAAAAAATCCACATCCACACTGCTTGTTTTTGCGCAAAAACAGCTTGAATAAATTATGCAAATGAAGCATGGAGATATGCTAATCGACATGTCTTTTGCCTATGCTCTTGCAGCAAAAGCCGCGGTGTAGACAAAGCCAGAAAGGAGAGAGAAAGAGAGAGTTAAAACTTGCAAGATAAATCTGTAAACAAAACACCATAGTGTGCTAATACTAGACAAAGGGGATGAAGGTTTTATTATGGACAGGACTGATAGCACTGCTTATCATTAACATTGTCTACTACATCTTATTATAAAAACCCAGTTCCAGTTGCTTTATAACTGCACAAACTCTAATCATTTGAGCTGAAAATTTTCATATTGTATATCTGCCTCACTTTGAATTGGTCTGGAAAATTTCAGCCAAAATTGTTTAGCTATTTCTGAGAACAAGGTTACGGGGAAATACATTGTTTTGCTCACACTAAAAAATTCTGTCAACCTTTTCTCTGAACATTTCCAGAGTCCCTATGCTATGGACCAGGGACTTGAAGTTTGGCTGGGGGTGGGAGAGTAGCTTTTATATCAAGGGTCTGCTTTGTTCTTACATTTAGGATCTACATTCCCTCAAGATTCCATAATCACTGGGCAAGCTCCAGATCAGGGTTGAGCAGGATCTTCCTTGCAATTGAAGTTCTGGCCTGCTGGAGGATATACTCCATCTGGGCCTCTAAACCTAGAGCAGGGAGCTTGTCCGTCCTGTGTTCTCAACGGTCCATTGCTGGGCTCAAGCAATGTGGAAGAAGAAACTCCCTGATTTGAATGAAGAGGGGACAAGAATTGGATGTTCAGCGGGGGAGGAGAGCAGTAAAAGGTTATAAATGTACAAAGGAGCCGGGACAGAGCAAGAAAGGAAAGAAGGAAATTAGGACTGGGATTTGTGGATACTGAGACTGTCTGAACGAAGAGACTTGGGGCACATCTATACTTGAAATCCTACAGCTGCCCAGTTGCTATCTATAGCACTTCGCTATACACACTATCAATTCCAATGGGAGACATTCTCTTGTTATCCAAAGGTAACCCACCTACCTGAGAGATGGTAGCTAGGTTGACAAAAATAATTATTCTAGTGCTGTCCATACTGCAAGTTAACTACTCCACTCAGGAGTTTGGATTTTTCACACCTACAACCAGTGTAGTTAAGCCAACTTAATGTTTTACTATAGACCAGGTCTAGATGGGAAAGGAGATTACACCAAGAGGTGGGAAGAGGGTCAGTGACTGCCTAGACAAGAGAGAAATGGGGATGGGGACTGAGAACCAATGAAGAAGGGAAAAAAGGATGAGTGGAGACAGATTTTAAGAGAAGGAGTGTTGGGGGAGAACTAGGACTGTCTGGGCAAAGAAACAGACTAGCAATACTGGGAAGGGGTGGGAATGACAGTAAGATTGGACCTGAAAAAATAAGGCTGGGACTTGGAGCCAGTGTATGGCAGGGAATATGTGTGGTAAGATGACTGGAGGAAAGGAAGGAAGCAAGACAAATCAGATGAAGCACTGGGAGAGGTGACTGAGACTGGTCACACAAGGCATGTGGAACAGGGAGTCTTGAGGTATGAAGCTAGGGGGTTTCTGGGCAAAAAGGTTTGTACGGGGATGAGCAGCATAGAGAGTGGAGACTGGGACTGACTTGGGGAGGAAAATAAGAGCTACAGCGGTCAAGACAGAAGTGGGGCAAGAATAGGTTGATGGGCATAGGGAAGAAGGGATGGGAAAAAGGATCTCTGACCACAACAGCACATTCCATTGCAAAGCATGGAATTGAACTCTAGAATCCTCTGCTATCGGCAAACATCAGTAAAACCCAGTGGCAAAGGGTCTCCTCCCCCCTCTAGTGCTGGTCCACATAGAGTATCCAGCCTACTACCACTATCTGTTACTTTGTTAGTTCAAATGGCAGAGCACTATGTGGTGAATCTAAAGGTTACAACCCATTGATGATCCATGTAGGTGACAATATAATAGCACATGATGAAATTTCTGTTTTATCCGTTTTTTTTTTAATCTAGGAAAGTATACATACAAAAACTACATTAAAATGACTCTAATTAAAATAACCCTTGGGCATACATATAATGATACTGACTTTAATTACATATTCATACTGCTATTTATTACATTGCACGCCCAGCCTGATTCAGTGCAAAGGGATGGACCTGTTTTGAGGATGAATCCAGGCTGTGTAGTGAAGAAGGCTATTGTCTATAGGAACCTTGCTTCATTTGTTGCAGAAGTTCAAAGGTTAGTGAATGACGCAGGAGTTTGTAGCAAAAGAAAGAACAGTCAAGGGAGCCTTGAATTTTATACCTTCTCCCACAGAGTTGCTGTGTGATGTCACGTATACCAAGCTTTTCATAGGTTGTTATTAATTGTGTGCTCATTTTCTTGGTGTCTGACTTGAGGTCCTGGGATTTGAAAAAGTGCTGAGCACTCACAATAGTAACTGCTTAGGATTGCTTAGGACATTCTTACTCCTCCCCCAGGTGACTGCAGTTTCCTGCTTTTTAGAAACCTTCTCCCTATTGTACATGAGTGACAAGGCTGGAGAGGTGGGGCTAGCCCTGCCTCCAAGGCCTTGCTGGCACTTCCTCTGTCAGTGTGAGGTCAATATGCCTCATCAAGATGATGTTATAATGCTAAGTACCCTGAAAAATCAGGCTGTAGACATTTCAAACAGGGTGCCCAAAATTACTGGATACTTTTAATCTTAATCTCTGAGTGCTTCAGTTCCCCATCTGTAAAATGAGGATAACAGCACCTCTTCATCTCACAAGGGTACTGTACAATTAAATTGATTAATATTTTTAAGATCTCAGATATTATAGAAATGAGCGTTCATGAGGAAATAACTAATCTGTCTTCATCGCAAAGTTTGAATTGTGCAGAGGAAAGGATGGGGCCACATACTGAACATCAAGGAGAAAACAAAATACTTACTAGTTGCTAAATATTTAATAGTGACCACTGTCCATTCTGTGCACTGAATCAGGTAGGGGTCCTGTGGAAAAATAGTATGTTATTATGTAATGAAAGACTGTATCATAATGCACAGGCACCTTAACTCTGGTATTTCCTAACTTTTGAGTGCTCTATTTTGCAACCTTAACAATGTCTGTTCGATGTAGATTTTTGTGTGCAGTAAATATATACAAGAAAATAGAAGTCCTAAGGAGAAAGCTGGAGCATTAATAAATATGGAAGATACCATTAATGACAATTCATAAATGGCTAGGGCTTTGTCTAATCTAATGAGCTGCCTTAGTAACAGCCAAAAGCAGCCAATCACCAGTGTAGCTTTGCTGGCACAATGTCCTAGTATAAGAGAGGCAAAACTGTTATGAACTACTATATGCTGTTTGAAAACTAGGCAAACTACATCACGAAGAATGTGTCTTACAGTGATTTTGTCTATCTAAACTATGGTTTTCCCTGATTCAGTAATAGTATTTGCAATGGTGGCTGGCCACCAATGGCTGAAATCCTCCATAGAAAAGGCCAAAGATACACCCATTTAAAAATCTGGTTAGACAATGAAAAAAAATAATTTAAACAATGTAAAAGTAGCTATCAATACAAAACCAGAAAAGATCATACTTGGGAAAAGTGCATGTATACACTGGTTATGCACCCTAGACAACAAATTTACTGTATAACTGACAGTTATTTTGAAAAAGACCTATAGAAATGTAAATAAATAGAATATAAGAGAAAGGTAAAGGAGGAATTGAGAAAGGATTAAAAGAGCTAAACATGTATAACATGGCTAAATGGCAAATAAGCATGGCTGCTGCAAAGAAACTAAATTAATCCTTTGCATCAGTCTTCACTGCAGCGGATATGAGGCAGATTCTCACACCCGAACCTTTCCTTTTAGGTGACAAATCTGAGGAACTGTTCCAAAATAGAGGAGATTTTGGAATGAATCGATAAACTACACAGTAATAGGTCATCAGAATCACATTATATTCACCCAAGAATTCTGAAGGAACTGATATATGAAACTGCAGATCAACTGTAATGTGTAACCTATTACTTAAATTAACCCGCATACCAGATGACTGGAGGGCAGCTAATGTAACCCAATTTTTTAAAAAGAGTCTAGAGGCAATCCTGGCAATTATGGCAGATAAGCGTAATTTCTCTACCAGACAAACTAAAGTAAAGAACAGAATTATCAGAACACAGATTAACACAATTTGTTGGTGAAGAATCAACATGGTTTTTCGGAAGGGAAATTATGTCTCACCAATCTATTAGAATTCTTTCTGGGAGTCAACAAACACGTGAACAAAGTAATCCACTGGATGTAGTGTACGTGGACAAGCAGAAAGCTTTTGACAAGGTCCCTCATCTAAGCTCTTAAGCAAAGCAAGGAGTCATTGGATAAGAGGAAAGGTCATATTATGATCATATTTGGTTAAGAGATAGGAAACAAAAGGTAGGAATAAATGGTCAGTTTTTACAATAGAGAGAAGAAAACAGCTGGGTCCCCAAAGAAGCTGTATTGGGACCAATGCTGTTCAACTTACTCATAAATTATCTGGAAAAAGGGATAAATAGCGAGGTAGCAAAGTTTCCAGACAATACAAAATTACTCAAAATAGTTCAGTCCAAAGCTGACTGAAAAGAGTGAGAAAAGAATATCATGAAGCTGGATGACTGGGCAACAAAATGGCAACTGAAATTCAACTTTGAGAGATGCTATGGAGCTCGTTGCCATGGGATGTTGTGAAGGTCAAAAGTCTAACTGGGTTCATCAAAGAATTAGATAAATTCATGGAGAATGGAATTAGCAAGGATGGCCAGGAATGCAACCTACTGTTCTATGTGTCTCTAAACCTCTGACTTCCAGAAACTGAGCCTGGATAACAGCGGAGGGAACACTCAATAACTGCCCTGTTCTTTTTCCCTCTGAACCATCTGGCACTGTCCACTGTCAGAAGACACAATACTGAGCTGGACAGATCACTGGTCTGACCATTCTTATGTTTGTTAAGTATATTTTGAAGGGAAACCAAGGAACTAGAGCAATTATGTAGGTAGTAGAAGTTGTAACTAGAATGGGATGAAAGTAAGAATGAAAAATTAGGGAAATTTGTTCAGAAAAAAGCTTTTTGATGGTGAGATCTACTGGGTTGTGAAACAGTCTCTCAGAGAAGGTTATTTAAAGCCCATTATGTGAGACATTTAAAATGAGACTGGACAAAACACTAAAAAACATACACTAGGCAACAATGTTAGTAGAGTGGTAGATTAGTTCAATGATTCTTGACTTTTCTCTATAACCCAAAATCCAGCCAGGGCCTCTCGATTAAACACATCAAAATACCATATTCCTTTGTAGCCATACAGTAATGTGAGATTAGAGTTACAGCAAGAATCCTGGGTGAAAGGTAAAGGGTTTATGGGTGCTGGTGCAGACTTGGGGGAGACAGAAAACCCTGAATATCAACACACATGGTAGGAGCGCACCCCAGTTGTGTGGGAAGGTGGCTATAGAAAAGTGTTGAGCCTGAGAAGTCCTTGTGTTCATCAGCAACTTATTATTATTTGAATTCTCTTTACTTTGCTTGTATTATGGTAAAGCCTAGATGCTCCAACCAAGATTAAGGCTTCACTATTCTAAGTCCTGTATAAATGCACAGTAGGAGACAGTCCCTGCCACAAATGGCTTACTATACAATTAAAGATGTCAAACAATGAAAGGAATGGTGGAGATAGGACAAGAATAACAGCAGAGGTTAAAATTAAGGAGGTGCAGAAGTAGCACTGCTCATCCAGGGTATGTCTACACTAGCCACCCTAGTTCGAACAAGGGGGGCTAATGTAGTCATTCGAACTTGCAAATGAAGCCCGGGATTAAAATAT
>JANRFK010003679.1:43932285-43941895 GCA_030068395.1 Apalone spinifera | reverse complement strand
ATGACTACATTAGCCACCCTGGTTCGAACTAGGGTGGCTAGTGTAGACATACCCCCACTGCTAAAATCAGAAGGAAGCTCCTTCTCTCTTTAACTTTGATGAGCATCTCTACTCCAGGAGTTCCCCTTTCTCTTGGGCTCATGTAGTAAAAGCTCCCCGTCCTGTGTTGATCTACTTTAGCTACTAGAAAATTGTGATAAGTCCACGTGGTCAGCTCTGTTCACAATTAGCAGCTTTCAAATCAATCTTTTCTTTCACATAAAACAGGAATAATAATGAAATCAGTATTGTCTTTTGGTCTAACTCTTATTAGATGGAAATTACCATTGGCATCACGATAGAAACGAGGAAGGATATTTCGAGGCATCATGGTTTTATAGGTTAGCTCAGGAAGGGAGTTCCAATTATAGGAGGTGGCAAGGAAGAAAGCATGAAGGGGATTTTGGGATAATCAGGGAAATGTAGTAAAAGCCTGACGTTCTTGATTTAACAAAGTGGGTATAGGGCAGTGGGTGGAGCAAAGAACTAACCTATACATAGACTAAGTACTGATGGAATCTGTTGAGAAGGACTTGAAAGTCAAAGACAAGTAATTTGTATTTGATTCAATGGATAAGAGAGAACCTGTCAGGAGTGACCTGGTCAGAATGATAGGAAAAGGAAGATGATCTTCACAGAAACACTTCGAATGGACCTGTTGAGGATAAGGTACATGTAAGGAAGGCCAAAGAGTGGGAGGTTGCTGACATCAAAACAGATGATCACAAAGCTCTGAAAAAAAATTCTCATAATATTGGCAGACATAAGGATGGTGTGATGGAAGAAGTAGCAAGATTTGAATGCAGCACAAAAGTTTGAGGCTAAAGAGTGAAGGAAAAAAGAGGTGGGAAATGGATTCAGATAAGTAGAAGAATGAAAGTAGGTGGCAGAAGAAAATTAAGGAAATAAATGAATGGAAAAAGGGAGGAAAAGCAAGAAAAGTCAAAAGAACAAGGTTAATCTACTTTATTTGAATTTTATTTTTGTTTCTGCTATACAACCTGCATTTTAGAGACCACTCTGAAGGTTATGATGTATAGATTGTTTTATAAAAAAGCAAAATGTCAATCTTTGCTGTTTTGTAGACTATATTAACTCTATTTTACCTTCTCTCTTATTAAATTTAAATAAACTTAAACCAGTGTCACACACCCCTTTTAAACTTTCATCCTCTTGTCTTACATATTGAAAGCTATGAAGATAGCCTCTTGTTTGTTTTGTTGTGAAGGGTTCTTGAAGTTCACAGAGGCTGCTGTAGATCTGATAGTGCCACTTAATGATCGATTGGTCTACCTCTTTTTAAAACTAAAGAAGACCTTTCAAGGCTCTTATTTATTTGTCACCCTCACGGTTTACTTCCATAGCCTTAAAGATCAATGAACTGTAATTTCCTAGTGTAATACAGTAACAAAATCACTGTGAATAAGTAGAATGGATGTATATTAAAGTTAATAGTTATAAACTTGGCACTAAAATAGTGTCTTCATAGCCTCTGAATTTATAATATTTCTCTTTAAATGTAAGGAGCAATTCATAATTTAGACAATGGGGGAGAGGAATCTCTCTTTTAAGGCATACTGTGCCTCATCTTGCCTTCATTTACATAAATGTAGCCCCAATTACTTCAGTCCACCTACTCCACTGGGACTGCATGAGTGCAACTGAAAGCAGAATTTGACCCACAGCAAAACGTCTGAAGTTGCACACCATGTTGCACACCATTGCTGTATTAGTCATTTATATTGATTTAATGTTCTGGTTTGTGGAAAAATTAAAAATAGCTGACATGCTCAAACATCCTAGCTCTCACCTATAACCAAGACAAACACACTTAGCCTGGTTCTTTTCTTTTTTTTCTTTTTTTCAATTTCAGTATGTTCAGTGTACCAATAATGCTCTGATGCATTTCACTCTTGACTGGATACAGTGAGATTGCTAATCAGGATTACTTGATTCAGTCAACACTGATTTCAATAAAAAGACAAAAAAAATTATCATAAATATAGAGAAAGTGCTGGCAGCAGTGACAGGTGATTAAAATCTCATTCACTTGGAATCAGCCTGATTCATGGTAGTCGAATAGAGGAAGTCTTCATATCAGCAGCAGATGATTATTATCTCACTCACTCCAAGTCACTTCTGATTGCACATGCACACACAAATTGGCACAAAGTAGATTCATGAACAACAAATCATCATGCAGGGGTCTGACCTCTATAAAATGAGGCTTTGTATAATAATTCTTCAGAAACAAGCAGATATAGGATAGATAATGCTAATTCACCAATAGGCATAAGCAAGTAAGCTTACACTAAATATTCAGAAGGGAGAGGAAGTAAGTGGATGACAATAAATTCTAACATAAAGTTGAAATACTTAGACTAATTGACTGGGGGTGCCATTTTCATCTGTTTAAAAACAGTTCCAATAATCAAAATTCAGGACACTTGCAATATATTTTATCACATATTAATAGAAGAATAACACATTGGACACATTGGACAGTCCTTGAGATATGTGGCCAAAAATGTGTTTTATTTATGAAAGTAAGATTCTAAAGATATCCATAAAACCAACAAAAATTTGGCACAATTTCTACATGACAGTTTTTTCTTATGAAGGGACCAAGACTGGAATAACTAAGTGGTCAGAGGAAGGGATTGAAAAGCATTGTTACAGGTATATTGGGAACTCTTTGTTGCCCGTTGTGTATAAGCACCATAAAAACTTTGGTATCACATGCGTGTTCATTCTAAAGCCCTCAAGTATGACGTATACAGAACAAGTAAAATGTGGACAGCAGCATTAATGTAAAAATCATTACTCCACCCTGAAAGCATGTCTCAAATTTCATCTGGAAAGCCTAACTCTAACAATTAATGTTAGTATGATGATGGTTTTTGTGGTGTGGGCACCAGTTGCTAGGACTATCTGTGAGATTATCAATTCCTTTTAAACAGGTCAAACAAATGTCACATAGAAATAATATGCTAATACTATCTATCTATCTATAAGATATAAAATATACTGTATTAAGTTTAATATTTTATCATTAATGTTAGAACTACTTTTTCCTAAAGATATGGGAAGTGAATGCTGTCACATATAATTTTACTTGGAAACTGAAATTATGCAGCCATGCATTAGAAAGCAAATAACCAGCTTGAAAGTATACTAAATTTATTGTGGTAAAACAAAATAATGCCATTATTCAAAATATAATAATAAGCAAACGTATGTGTGTCCTATGTGTTTCCTTTAAGTGCTCAAAACATAGGAATAAATACTGTGAATTGTGAACAATGAATTAATGAATAGATACATGTTCAC
This sequence comes from Apalone spinifera, assembly GCA_030068395.1. Classification (NCBI taxonomy): domain Eukaryota; kingdom Metazoa; phylum Chordata; order Testudines; family Trionychidae; genus Apalone; species Apalone spinifera. The sequence continues at coordinate 43,938,526 of JANRFK010003679.1, read as the reverse complement.
TGTATCTATAGAATGTACAATAACCATCATAGATGTATAATGAAAGTGTTAATAGAAAAGCTTATGTAGAATACAGTTAAACAATTACAGGTTTTAGTGCTAGTTTGAAACATTTTTTACTTTAGATTGACAGTGCAATCAAACACAGTAGCAGTGCCAATGTCAAAGTGCAAGTCAATATCTTAGTTAGATGTTGTCTAATAGAAATGAAAAACAGCAGTTGAACGTGAGGGAAGACTCACTTGAATCCCATGATCTGGCTTGTGTTCCAAGCAATTAAAGACTGTTGAATCAATGGGGGAGAAAGCAAGGCAAGATCTTATTTAGTGTGGCCATGGCTCATAAAATCAACCTGTTGAAGGATGGAGAAAGGGAGAACTTTGGGGTGGTAACCAGTAAAAAACATTTCAGAATCATCTGGATTCCGTCAGCCTGACAGTGAATGAAGCTGTAGAGTTAAGGAAGTGACCCAGTAGTTCTAACACTAAGAGGAGATAATGTTCAATTCCCTTCAGTGTCTGCATCTGATAACACGATTATCCCCGGTCTATTTTTTCAAAGTCTCTTTGAACCTCTGACCCACCCCTAACAAACTATATTTGTTTTTGTCCTAACTGCTAAATTCAAAAACAACAAAGAGCTTTTGAAATATCTGATAGCATGCAGATTTTTTAAATGTTTTTAAATCAAGTATGTTTAAACCAACACAGTGCAGTCTTTTAAATGTGGTAAATGTTTAGCTGAGAGAAACTGGAAGGGAAAAAAATTAAATCTACTGTTCAGGGCTACATCTCAGCATAGTCAGTCAATGGCAATCCATGAAGTCAGTGGAAATTTTGCCTAAAGATTGAGTAAAGATGTAAGGATTGGGCACTTAATACAAGTTAAGAGGAGCATAAAAATTGTATTTGTATATTGGACAAATACACCTGAATCATATTATCTACCTTATGCATTACCTGCAATCTTCACCATAAAGCCCAGTGGTAGATATTAAGGGCTTGGTTTTTCAAAAAGGGCTTAGTCTGCCCTCAGTTGTACCAAATGCAAATTTGCATCAGCAAAAAATGGAGACCAGCCTTAATAAAAATTTGGTTTTTAATTCCTATTATTAGTACGGCAGATAAAAGTAAGCGTGACCCAGATATACTAATGTAATAAAACGTATTATATCAGCACATATTTGTTTAGCTTGTCCACTTTTGTAATATGGGTCTAAAATGTTATAATTTATGGGCAGAAGCATATCAAAGTATCAAGAAGGTATCAAGACAGAAAAAGAGCAGCACAAAAACCTGCAAACAAAATACACACAAAAATGTCTTGCAAAAAAAATGGAAGCCACTTTTCAAAATCAAGCCCCAGGGGTGCATCTAGACAGTGCTGCTATTTCAGGATACTTCTAGTACCCGGAATAACTATTCTGCATCTTGACAGCATGCCTGTTATTTCGAAATAACAAGTGCACTATTCTGACATCCCTGTAAACTTCATAAATTTGTAAACCTGTGCAGACAGTGTCAAATTTCAAAATAAGCTATTTTGAAATTAACTTGAAATAAACTATGCAATTTACACAGCTCAAATTGCGTAGCTTATTTTGAGCTAAGGATGCAGTGCAGATGCACCCTAAATGTGTCAAACAATTTGAAAATTATATTCCAAGTATCTGAGGTAATCAGTATGCTCAAATTGCAAACAACATTTATAAAACCAGTTTATCGCAAACCAACCAATTAGGATAAAATTATTTTTGTTCATTAGAAATTCTCTTGAAAGTATAGTAAGATACAGTGAAAACAACATTAAATAAAGCTAGCATTAGGGATTAAGGGCGCATCTACATTGCACCGTTATTTTGAGATAACTAGAGCTATTTTGAAATAACAATGCGAGCATCTACACAGCCATTTCATTATTTTGAAATAATTTTGAAATAACGGCCAGCTTATTCCAATATCTGTAAACCATATTCTACAAGGAATAATGCCTATTCTGAAATAGCTATTTCAAAATAAAGCATGTATAGACACTCCCCTTCTGCTATTTTGAAATAGCCCCTCTCCGTGGCCATTCTAAGTTATTCCTCTCCAGTGCCTCCTAGGGCTCTAAATCAAGATAGCATGTCTACATTAGGGAAGCCTGCCTTAGACTAATTTGAGGCTTCCCTGCAGTGTGGATGTGCTATTTAAAAATAAGCTATTTTGGAATAACTATTCCGGAATAGCTTATTTCAAAATAAGCATGCAGTGTAAACATACCCTTATATCCTAACAACTCTAGAATAAAGACAATGGAGTATGCAAACACTGTGTTTTCATTGTTAGTAACAGTCAAAAATATTACGAATTAAAGAGATACAAATAAAAATATAAGGGCATTTTTAACACTCTTTGGGCACGGATTTTACTTAGTGTAAACTACATTTGAGAAAGCCTACTGTGCATTATTTAAATAAACATCTATATAAAGAATGAGACAGATATCAATATTATCTCATGAGTCAATAAGTATAATACCTTGTGACGCTAGAACAGTAGTTAATTCTGCTCCTCAATTGTATTTGGTTACACTACTGTCTTCAGAATTGTTCGTGTGATAAAATGCATGGAAATATGCCTTCTGTACAATAAGTAATCATTTTATATTCATAATTTTAGTTTTAGTGACATTGGGCCCAATGCAGCACTGAGAGCCACAGCAATGTTAGACTTGGATTTCCCTATCAGAGCCACTATGAAGTACTTTTGGGTCAAACGGACTCTTTTGTGTGCAGTATATCCAAATCTATATTCATTACCAAGCTGCATATTCCATATGAAGCTCACACACAAAAGAAGGCATTTTTTGTTTAAGAGTAAATACATGAGTAAGAGTAGGTCTGCCTAGGCCCTCTGCTGGTTAGTCTACATGCTGTTCAAATGCCCTATTCCAAACTGTTTCTATAAGGCCAACAATTATTTCAGCCTTTGCACTGGAGCAATAGGCAATAAGCAACAGTTTTGTACAGAGGAGATAGAACAGAAGAGCTACTAAATACTTAGTCCTCACCAATCACTTAATGCACAATGGAACTGAATGATTGCTGGGACAGTTGTGCATCTGTGGAGGCATCTGTGATACACTGTATATACTGTATGCATACAGAACTTGTTTATTGCTGATTGTAACATATACACATGTGTAAAAGTCTACAGCCACGGTGGAGGTAACTTCCTTATTCTCGGTGCTTACTTGTTGGCTGTTGACTGCCAATGGGACTTCTATGCAGTTGCTTGCAAAGAAAAAGTACTGCAGCCTTACTCAATGAAATGCAGGCAGCATGGCAACCTAGTGATTTTTCTCTCATTCTCTTCTCTGGATGTTGCATCTATCAGCCAGAGGATTTCCTATTGTGGCCTGTGGTACTGGCACAAATCTGCTCATCCACACTGTACTCATTTCTCCAGGGTCAATGGTTTATATAAAGCTGACTTGGGTACCTGCCAGTATTTCCAGCCACATGTCTGATTAGTTTGGTGTGTGTTACACGGAGAGGGAGCTGGCTACAATTCCAACCAGAAGGCCTTCTACTCTCACAACTGGTGAGTCTGGAAACTGATTCTGAATAACAAATCATCCCTCCACTTTAATCCACTGCACACTTGGGAGTGATACAGAAGAATGTTAAATCCCATTTCTATTCAGGGGTACCAGATTGGCTCCATATCATATAAAATACAGTGGTTGGAAATGTACAATACAGACTTTTTGATAACCATCAAATTCTACTTAGATAATTTCTAGGGGTAACTAGGTTAATCTGTTTCAGCAAAAACAACAAGCAAAAACAGTAGCACTTTAAAGATTAATAAACATATTGGGGTATTAGGACATAATCTTTTGTGAGATACAATTCACTTCCTTAGATGCTTAAGAAAAAAGAAAACAGGAAAGTACAGAATACAGAGATGGGAGCGTGACATCAGTGCTAATTAAATCAGAGTGGATGTGGCTCACCTCCAGCAGTGACAAGAAGGTGAGAGAACCTGAATGGGAAATTACCTATTGTAATGTGAGAACGATTCCATGTGTCTATTTAAACCTTGCTTCAGGGTGTCAAATTTGCATATGAATTCTAGCTCAGCAGTTTCTCATTGCAGTCCATTTTTGAAGTTTTTTGCCTGAGAGTAGCAACTGTGTGTCCAGGGAGGTTAATGTGTTCCTCCACTGGTTTTTCTATGTTGCCATCTAAATGTCTGATTTGTGTCCATTTATTCTTTTGCATAGAGACAGTCCAGTTTGTCCGAGAGGGGCATTGTTGGCACACGATGACATATATTACATTAGAGAATTTACTTTACATTACACTTTAAATCAGCCAATTGGAACACAGAGTTAGCTTAATCGGGACAGAAAGGATAGTAGGAAAAATTGAATGAACACAGCTGTTCTGAATCATCTTCCAGTACTCTCAGAGGTACTAGTGGGGAAAATCACACTTAGATCACTTCCTGGACAATAAAAAAAGAATGCAAAAACAAAAGCAAAAGAGGAAGTAATGAGATAAAAAGCCATTTAAATATGTACATTCCTAGATACCTTAACTCTTGTTTTGAATTACTATCAAGTACAATTGTTAGCTTAATTGATTTTCTGTTTCTTTGATATAGAAGATCTACCCTGAATGATATTGGATACAATTACTCATGAGTAGTATCTATTTGTCCCTCAGTCTACCATAGGATGTGGTCCTGGAAACCCTTATTTAGATGAGTAAACTTACATAAGTCATCCTGACTCTCATGAGTAAGAGATGAGCCTGTAGGCATTTACAGACTTGCCATCATTGTAATGTATCCATAATGCTGCTTAAAAAGAATTGTTGTGCCATAGTGTCCAAAGGGATTGAAATCTCCATTAAGATGCACTGGTTCTGCCTTAGGAACAACAGCAAGATAATTTTATTTAAAGAACCTAATGCTATGCATGTATATTTTAAGATCTATTTTTTTAAAAATTCTAATCATAATTAAAATATTATTTAGTGTAATGGTAGTATAGTATCATTCTGGCATTTGGTACTTATTATAAGGTATTTATAATTTGTTTTTCAAGATGAACTGTGTCAGGAGAATCTCAGTTTGAGTAACTGGATGAGAAGATCAGTGTGTCCTGTGGAGATTTACTAATGTATCTATAACAGTTTTGTTTTCTTGTAATGAATTTCCTTGGCCTTACTCTGTCATGTTGGCATAGTGCTTTGAATTCAAAATAAGAGGAATTCTACCTAATTAAGAATGATATTTAATTTATATTTCTTTGCTTCTAATACATCTTTTTTCCCCATATACCAAAATGCACACTATAGATAAGAGAGCAGTCAGTATTCTGTTTCAAAATTACATTGCCTGGATGATGGGCAGTGATTTGGGAGACTCAGCTTGCTTCTAAAAAAGCAAACTATTTCTTTAATACAAACAAGCCCAGTCAGAGAAACTGAATGTTGCCAGACTGCTCTTCATTATGGCCATGACTGACCCAGCAATTCTGGTTGGTAGGAATCCCAGTGGCTTTCCACAGACAAATAAACAGCAAATACTTACAGGAGACAGCCTTGTAGAACTGATTCCTTAATCAACAGTTAAAGAAGCCAATTGAATTTACCCTATCACAAAAAAAATTAATTCCAGATTGCAGTTATTGTCTTAAGTACAAGAGAGTTGTCTTGTAGGTTTGACTGGATTATTTCATTTTAAAAGTATTTCTAAAATTTGCCATCCCTTGGGGTTTGTGGTTTTCTCCATCATAATATAACTGTAAATTTCTGGATGTTAAAGATTGGATAATTTCTTTCAGATGATTCTGGCTTCCACTGTACTTGGATGCTGTGGATGAGAACCAATTACTGTAGTTGCCAGGAGTGACCAGCAAGGGTTAGAAACAAGATAGAACCCTAGAAAAGGCATAACAACTTTTAGTTTCAATAATTTTTCCTATTCTTACTTAACACTTTCCATTCAGATTTTCATTTAAATAACTGATCATTAGAGTATTAGTTTATTTTGGTTTAATGCTCAAGCAAATTTAAGTTGACTTAAAGCACATACAATACAGGTAATCATCTTGATTTTCTATATATCTTACTTCAGTTTCCCCTTCCTGTTATACATATTTTTATTTAACCCAAATTTAATATTTTAACTTTATTTACTTTGGGCCCAATTCTGACAACCTCACTTGTGTTGCATAATAGTTCATA